>JASVER010000005.1:13519023-14030725 GCA_030449065.1 Oceanodroma leucorhoa
GCCCTCAAGATGAACCGCTCCATGATCTTCCCCGGCACCGAGGTCAGGCTCACAGGCCTGTAGTTCTTGTAGGGCCTACAAGAAGGCCCTTCTTGTAGATGGGCGTCACATTGGCAAGCCTCCAGTCGTCCGGGACCTCCCCTGTTAACCAGGACCGGTGATAAATGATGGTACAAATGTTATGAAAGTATATTTTAAGATATGACACATGCAAGCTATGTCTTAAAGTGCATAATATGTATTACATTTCCATTGTTGCATTGTATTCTTTTGAGTAAACACCTTTTGAAGATTCTGTAGTTTCATTCATGTTGAATGTTACCCAGTCACATTGTCTTTACTATATATTTGTGCCAAACTGGCAAATGATTAACCTCACTGCCAATGCCTTATTGATGTCACTGAATTACTATAAATTAGACCATCTTTTGCCATGCACAAGGAGATCCTGTAAGAAGGATATTTATGAATTAAGACTTTAAAGGAATTATTTTTTTCCCCCTCCTAATAATAGCAGGTAGCAGGTGCTAAGGGGGTATGCGTTAGTGTGTGGTGGTCATGCTCCTGATGAGAAACCTCATGATCCTCTGCACAGCTCCTACTTACGTACTTTCTTGTGCCTTAACAGTAATTTCTTCAGTAAAACTGATCCAGCTATACTATACCAAACTAGGCCTTGAATCATAGCCGAAAGCCTAGGCCCGAGTTTACACTTCATATGATTAATAAAAAAAAAAAAAAAAAAAAAGCCCTGGGAATCTGAATTTATTATTGGGTATAATCCAACATAGTTCAACATACTCTATGGGCATCTCTTAAGTTTGTTGGGTGGTTACAGCAGTCAGCCTTTAGGATGTGTGAGTGTTATACACTGTGTACCAATATGCATTTTGGAGCTTGGAATAAATCAGTAATTCCAAAGCACGGCTATACGGATTGGTAAAAAGTTATGGTGAGGTGAAGTAGGTCTGGTATCTGTTGCCACTAATTATAGTCTGACATGTTCAGACTTTGCTTCTCTTCTCTTTCCCCCATCTATGTTTGCAGCATAAAGTAAATGGTATAAAATAATGACTAGAAGAAACTATAATCTCAGACTTACCTGACAGGTGATTGACCCCGTGCCCTATACTTTACCGTGTGTTTCATTAATCCTTGGAGAGTCTGCAAAAAGTAAAGCTTCTGTCCCTGCCCCTTCATTGCTAATTAATCCTGAAGATTTGAGAAGCTTCCTTACTGTTCCCATACTGTACCCTTGTTCTGCTTAATCTTTACACTGACCCAGCTTCTCCCTTTTAGTCAGGCTGCAAAAGTCAAGTCACTGGAGAATGAAGATCTCCATCTATTCTGGACTCGCATAGCCTGTGTATGCAGGTTGGACAGCAAGAAGAGATAACCTACACAGGGGCTTCAACAACCTGCTGTGATCCTTCTGATAAGTAGGGGAGCTTAAGGGGTTCTTTGAACTGGATAAAAGAAGCAAGTTGTGAAGTATATTTCATTAATAAATTAATTCTCTGAAGAAGTAGAGACTTAATCTTCTGAATTGTGAATAGTGGTACCTGGAACATACAAAGAAAGAGAGATCAAGGTGGGAAAGAAACCTTCCAGGATGGAAGCTCTCCCAAAAAATTTTAGTTTTTCAAATGAAAGTATTGGGAGTTCATTTAGTTCATTATATCTGTCAGGATGAATCTCTAAATCTTCCATAAGTTTCCCATTATAAATGGGCTTTATGCATGCTGAATTCCACTTTGAATTCTGCTGGAATGGGAAAATTCTACTGCAGTGCAAGTAAAATCTCATGAACTGAGAAACTGTTTGGACTCAAACACTGAGCTTGTAACAAATCAGTTGCTCTCAAGATTTTTCATCTTGCAGACCCGCTCATTTTTCTAGTTGTCTCAGACCCCATATGATATATGATTGTTTCCATCTGTTTATGAGGTTAAATTTCTGAACTGCAAGTAAGTGTACAAGGAGACATTCAGTTATGCATGTTGTTAACTGAACAGGTTTACTTAACAGAGAAAAATGTTTTTGTAACTTTTATTTTCTTGAGTTGTAGTCACTGTAAATCACTTACTGTATTAATTTATAACTGTGACATAAATCAATTACAGTATAAAACTGCATTCCTCTTTCTAGATTTTAATATCTGTCGTGTCCTCAGAAATGACAATGGAATTACATGTCTGAGGAGAGTCATCCAGGCATCACGGTCCTTGATGACAGCTGCCAAGCTGACTCTTAAGAGGGTTTCTGTCTGAGGAACGTAGCTTAAAGTCCTAAGATTCACAAATCATAGGATTTGTGTTACTTGGAATGCTTACCTCTCAAAAAATGAAAGAATTACAGATTTGTCAGTTTTCTCCGAATTACTCAACCTAAAACCAAAAAAAATGCATTTATTCCAATGATTTCAGATGTTGAGCTTTTGATTATAAAATTGAAGTCAGTGACGAAGGGAAATGTAAAACATTAAACATAGGTTGCATTTAACAAGGCTGTTACTGAGATGCTACAATATTTCAAATGGTACAGTTCCAGTTTAGTTGGAGTGGACCTTAGTTTGGATCACTACACCTTCTTTTCAGAAGGAACTTGTCTGTCTTTCCTTCATATGCCATTCTTAAGTACTTTTTCTAGTTGCTCTCCATTAGGAACCCTGCTTCAGTAAGAGCACTCTGTGTCAGACTTGGCTATCATGATTTGCGGATCTTCACTTCAGTCCTTTGGAATTAGGATTTTCTTCCCTTGTTTCTTCAAGTTCAGCTAGGAAGCAAGGCAATATAGGAAGTATACCCAAGAAGGTAGTTCTGACTAAAGTGAACCATTCTTTATTATCACCCTTTCGGGTTGATAAAATGCATATGTCATTTGCAAGACCAATTACCTTATAAATCACATCAAGAATTATATCAATTTTATACAAACATATATTTAGCATTTCTAGCTCATCACACTGACTGCTATTAATCCGATCATCCAGACAATATATTCGGCATTTTCCTGTTTTCCTCTGTTTTTCCTTTTTCCTCTTCCTTACTTGAAGTTTGACGGTTTTGTGGTGTAATACACAGCTAGCACACTGATGAAGAATTTGTCTTCGTTTTCTCAAACTATTTTAATCACAAAGGTCACTATGTATCAAGAACAGCTTCTGTCCAAAAGATGAAGTTTTGTGAGAAGGCTAGGAATAACTGTATGTTCTTTCTAACTGCAAGATGGGAAAAGGATTTAGAAAATCCCTTTGATCTTTGCAACTTATACCTAATGGACTCTGTGGGTTACCTAGATATGCAGAACAGCATGCTTCAGTGTTTCCATTCGCTCTCTGCTTTGAACCTCCCTTAGATGAGCATRACAACTTTGCACTACTCCTGTTAAGTGCTTTACTTTTGCTTTTAGGCATCTTCTAGGTAATTATGGCAGACAGTACTGAATCACTACTTCCTATCTTGAATAGTAAGGAAGGAAAAGAACTAGCATCTCTCCTTAACTGACAAAGAAAACTGAGTCACTGAGAATTTACCATAATATCTTCTTTAAAACCACGCTGATAAGGATAAAAGGGTGAGTTCACTGAAAACAGGGTGCCTATCAGTCTAGCCAAGACAAATAATTCAACCATGGATCTTGGTTAGACAGACAAGAGTTCATGTCTAGTATACAAACACTGGCCTCTTCTAATGCAAAATTTGATTTATTAAAGACAACAGCAACAACAAAAAAAACATTGTGAAATTCAGTGGATATGAAAGCATTTGGTATACCTTACCTTGATATTGGACAGGCTGGATCAATGGGCCAATTGTATGAGGTTCAACAAGGCCAAGTGCCGGGTCCTGCACTTGAGTCACAACAACCCCAGGCAACGCTACAGGCTTGGGGAAGAGTTACTGGAAAGCTGCCCGGCGAAAGGGACCTGGGGGTGCTGGTCGACAGCCGGCTGAACATGAGCCGGCAGTGTGCCCAGGTGGCCAAGAAGGCCAACACCATCCTGGCCTGTATCAGGAATAGTGTGGCCAGCAGGCGGAGGGAGGTGATCGTGCCCCTGTACTTGGCACTGGTGAGGCCGCACSTCGAATACTGTGTTCAGTTTTGGGCCCTTCACTACAAGAAGGACATTGAGGTGCTGGAGCGTGTCCAGAGAAGGGCGACAAAGCTGGTGAAGGGTCTGGAGAACAAGTGTTATGAGGAGCGGCTGAGGGAACTGGGGTTGTTTAATCTGGAGAAGCGGAGGCTGAGGGGAGACCTTATTGCTCTCTACAACTACCTGAAAGGAGGCTGTAGCGAGGTGGGTGTTGGTCTCTTCTCCCAGGTAACTAGCGATAGGAYGAGAGGAAATGGCCTCAAGTTGTGCCAGGGGAGGTTTAGATTGGACATTAGGAAAAAATTCTTCACTGAAAGGGTTGTCAAGCATTGGAACAGGCTGCCCAGGGAAGTGGTGGAGTCACCATCCCTGGAGGCATTCAAAAAACGTGTAGATGGGGCACTTTGGGACATGGTTTAGTGAGCATGGTGGTGTTGGGTTGACAGCTGGACTTGATGATCTTAGATGTCTTTTCCAACCTTAATGATTCTATGATTCTGTGATATATATTTGTATGTGTATGTGACTAAACGTGTGAATAGAGGAAACAACTTGCAATAAAAGCTTTAGGCAAAAGCATATAATACATGCCTTTGCTGTATTTATCACTTTGAGCAAATAGAAGTTTTGTTTGAAAAATTTGTTTGGTGTCCAGAAAACATTCCAGATGTCTGCCTCTCTCTCAGAAAAGCTGGTTTTAGTCTCTCCTTTCTTTAGTTTGTAAACTAATCTTAAACCTAGTATGGGGTGAAGGGCATGGAAATTGGGCTCCTATCAGACATAGATAATCTTGCATTATTCTTTAACTACTCAGGTGACAAAAAAACTGTTATCCAAAATTCTCCTTTTGCTTAACTTCAACCTCTTGGTAAAGCGTATCTCATTTCTCTCATGTGTCCTTTAAACATCACTTTGTCATGGGAGGCAGATCAAAACAGTTCCTTTCCTTTACCTTGAATATGTCATCAGCTGAATCTTCAGGTCTGATTCAGATGAATTTTAGGTGAGCACAACTCCTGCTGGAGTCCTCAGATCTTAACACAGCATATGCTCTTTTTTCCTTTCTTTCCATTTTACAAATTCTTAGCTTCTTTTTAAAAACATATAACTTGTATCTTTTTCCTTTATATGTTACTATTCTTTGATCTTCCCCCAAAATATTTGCTGTGTATAGTTCGTCACCATTTCTGAAGTATCTTTTCATTATCTTCTCCTCTCAAGTCACTTGATAAAATATCCTTTTTTTATTTTTCCCCACTTTCATACCATGATGCATATTCCTTTTCTAGAGTCTTCTTGTTCCTTTGTCTTTTAGAGAAATCTAATTAGTAAATTGGGTAATGATAAGCCATATAAAATAAAATAGGATTTTACAAGCAATGCTGAGTTGCACTGTATGYCAGTGTTCATTTTGTTCTGAATCTGGATTGTTTTACCCGTATAAACTTCTGTTCAAAAGACCAAATTCCACAGTTATCTAATTAGCTCAGTGGGGAGGTTCCTTGCAACTTAAACATTTATGTTTATATAGAAACACTAATTGGAGTTGCTCTTATAAATGATGGAGTATGGGAATAAAACAGGGTTTGTTTCGATTTACCTTAAGTTTCTATTGTCTTCAAATGCTTGAATAGTCTCATTCTCGTAAGGAGAAACAAATTGGATACAATGGTATTATTTACTCTGGTATGTTTTATTTATTTTGTCCCTTCTACTTTGAGATCAGACCTCTCTGAGGAACAATCACTGTTTCTCAAATATTACATAAACTCAAAGCCTACTGTTGTGCTTATCCTGGTTTTGCTCAAGTTAAACATACAGTCTTGAATAAATCTATGAAAACAGTCTTTATCATTGTCAGTTTTGCCATTTCTAGAAGGATTAGCAGCTGGGAAGCTCTGAACAATCATGGTAGTCAGAGTAAGAAAAGTAGGAAATCTGAGAGAGAGGAAAAAAAATGTCTTACTAAGCTAAATTTGGAGAAATGTACTCTATTTTAAAATACCATGCAAGAACCAAATATTGCCAATGAAAATATCAAGAATGGAAAGAGGAAGAAAGCATCAGCAAGGGATGAATAGAATATTTATTCTGTAAAAAGGGAAGCGGAAACCCTTCAAGATGAAAGCTGTATGTGATCTTATTTTCTACTAAAAAGCAGCAATGCATTTTTAGTGAAAAAATATCATAATGGTGATTCTAATGAATTCAATAAATTGCATGTTTAAAGACAGATTAGCAAATCACCCCAGTGTCTAATCAAGATCTATAAGGGCTAAGCTCCCTCCCCGCCCCCTGCGACAAACCCAACAAAACTTCCCTTGAGACAGTTTGTTTCAGAAACTCCCTTACTGAGGTTTCTTCTTTTTTCCAGGCTCCTAATACAGCTACATTGGCAGGTTAGTGCAAATCAGGAGCATATTTTGAAGCAAATCTCCCAGTCATGCCTATTTGCTATGTTTTGCATTGCATTACAGAGCAGGCTCAAGGAGTCTCCCCCCTTGGGGATGAAACTAAACTGCATCACATGGAGCACACCTAATACATTCAGCCTAAGGCACCCAACTAGCACTAGTTCAAAGACACAAAACCTCTGAAATGCATGTAAGATAGAATCTCACTTCCTCAGCTATTTTCCTCTACAGGTTTACTTTTACTGGTTGACACTACTTACCAATGTAGGCATAAGCACCGTGGTCCAAGACCAGACTAAATAGACCACAGGATCATGTAGACAGTGGTACAGCAAGTGCTGTGTGAAAAGCTCTGTGAATAGCTGATAGTCTTGGCCCACTGCTATTTTTGAAAAAATGGAAGAGGACTTGTCTGGACATAAAATTTTATATGAARGGAATCAAACCATGTCTCTCTAGTTTTTCACAGTATAAGCTGTTAAAGATAAGTAATAAGGAAGCATGTTTTTAAAAGAAAACTATTTGGAGTAAAGGAAATTAAAATTTCCATTTTAGAAAAGTGTGGATGAAATTTTGTATTTCAGCTGTTTCTTCCTGGTTTGGTTGTTGTTTTTTTTTTTTTTTTCTAACAGTCTCAATGCATTTTGGTTGTTTGATCATCTTTGTTTTTCAAAACCAAATTGTTTAGGCCCAGCCCTTTCATTAAACTCCTTTCTTTTTAAGGTCAGTTTCTTAAGTGAGATGTATGCAACTCTGAGTATATCTGTCTTGCCTTTAACTTTTGAACCTATTGGCTGGTTGCTGCCAGTTTAGGAATGCTAGGCTCGAAGAGAGTTGAAGGAGAGTGAAAGCTACTCAGAGCGAGTATTCTGTGAGAGCTCAAATCCTCTTAGGCATTGAGAATCTAAGTGTAAAAGACAATACCATAAGAAATCAGACTTAATTATCCCTGCTGTCATGGAGCAACTTGCCATTCGTGTGAAATAGTGAACTAGCTAAATGCTATACAGAAATGATAAATTTAACTCTTAATCATCAACATCTTTTTCTTCAACAGTTACATATCAGATATCTCATTTCAGCTCATGGAGGCATTACTTGCATTTTATTTTCCTTATGGGTTCTGGGGGCAGATTAATGTGGAAACCACCAAATCCACCGGTTTTAATTTAAATGTTGAGAGGGTTTGTGTTTTGTTGGGTTTTGTTTCTTAAAAAAAAAAATGCTTTTCTAAGAAATATATAGCTCAGCATAAGCTGAGATGTATGCAATGTGGTTACATTGGTATGTAGTGTATGGCTGTGATCTCCCAACCCACTCAGTGTTCATGTTGCAGATATGTCTCTGCTCGTATTTATAAAAAAGTGAGCATATGCCCTGATCCACTAACAAAATCTGCATTAAGTGATTGCACTGTCCCCATAAAGTCCTATCGCATTCATGGATGGAAGCCACATTTGAAAAACCTGCTGCAGCTATTGATGGCCTCCTTGTTTTCATCACAGCATCCTTCTAATTAGCATCTGGCAGCTAGAAGGACTAGAATAAAAATATTTTCACATTTGCGTCATTGCTTTCTGTGCTTTTGGCTTAATATGTGCACACTTGTGTTTTGAAATTGCTCTTAGCTGTCTTTATAACAGCTTATCTCAAACTGCTGTAGAGAGGTAGTGGAGTCTATAGAACAAACAGGTTTTGATGCGTGTCATTCTGAGGTTTCAGTATTAGTAGCCAACTGAGATGAATGGGGGGATATTTCTGTAGTTAGTTGCAATTTTAATACTTGCTGGAATTAGGGGAAGGAGGGGGAGAGGAGGGGGAGAGGGGGGAAAAGCCAGATATTTTTCTCCCAGCATCATCTAGCTCTGTGTTCTGTGGATCAGATGCTGCCCTTCATACAGGAGGAGAGACTGGAGGAAGTCTTCCCCTGGAAAGTGTCATGAATTCCTTGGAGGGGATGAACAATTTTATTCCCGCTCCAGAAAAAGGCAGGAGGAGTTACCTTCACCATGCATCTGTGGTGAGTCAAGCCATTTCATTGGGGACACAGCAACAGGCAGACTTCTCAACACCAGCCCAGATGCTGGAATGCCCAAACATGTTCCTGCCACTGAAACCTCATCCATGGCTCATTACACAGTGTGCTCATTTGCCTGGTAAATCAAGGAAGCTCATCTCTTCTTTGGGTTCCAGCAGACCTAGTCCTTACTGTATTCAAGTTTTCAGAAAGATCAGTTAGAAAAAAAGCTCATTCATAAGAAAGTTAAGTCATCTCAGTTTTTAATAAGTTAGTAAGTGGACAAAACCGACACTTTCCTAAAGTTTCAGCCTTTTCTTCTGTCTCTCCAAGGGGGAAATAAAAACAGGGAAAGGGTTGTCAGAAATGTTGGATTTTCTTTAATTTGTAATTGGATATTCTGGACAAGGAGGAGGTAGTCGTAAGAAAACATGACATAAGAATGGTGGTACTGTATAGCAAGACTAGGTCAGACCAAAAGTGCATCTGGCCCAATATCCTGTCTCTCACAGTGGCCAGGAGCAGATTCCTAGGAGTGGCAAGTCAAGAAAGAATATAAGAAGGATCACCTCACAAGGAGGATTCCCCTGGTAGTTCTGCTTTTAGCTCTCCAGTTTCCTCAGAAGTCTTCAGTTTAGCTCAGAAACTCAAGCCAGAGTTTGTATCTTTGTTTAATAGCCCTTGATACATCTAATGACAAATGGAGGAAAAGTTGTCCTCAGTGTGCTGCCTTAGATAATGTGGATCACGAATTGGGACCTTCCTTCATTAATCAGAATTCTGAATAAAATTATAGTAAGATTAAAGAAGAGCAATATGCAATTTCATTTGTATTTTTGTATGAACATTTATATTATGCTTAAATGCCTGTCTTTGCACCCTGGAGGCTTTTCATGTCTGTAATATTAGTAAAGTGGTATACTAAAGTGGTTCTCTCCCACAAAATCTCATTTATCTTTATGGTTACTATATATTTCTAAAATCTGCACCCATAGAATTCCTAATAAAAATTAAAACCATGCATCTACACCGTACTTAGTTTTTCAGTAATTCTTTCTCAGCAGACACATCCCAGATTCCATTTCCTATCTGAAATCTAGCCAATGTCTTGTAGCATGTCAATCTTTCTCCATCTTTTGCAATTGGTATGATCTCAACACTAAGTACGGTACTAACAGAAATTTTATACACAGCTGGGAACCTCTAGTCTATAAATAAAACTAATTCTTGGAACCAAACCTGTACTGATTTATATGGTTGTTGATTTGGGTTTTCTTTTTTTGGAAAACATAAGTAGTAATTTTTGGAATACTGCAAAAATATTCATAAAAGCAAACATAAAAGTTATCAATAGGGAATTAAATGGCATTTCTGAGACTATTGTATGTGTCATCTGGAATTTCTATATTTATATGTTTACAGGAGTTTCATGTTAAAGCAAAATCTAAAACCAAATTATTCTTCTGCCTCTATGTAAGTAAAAACTGTACATTAAAAACTTCAAAAAGCAATGTTAGAAGGGAAGGGACGGTCTGTCGTCAGAGAGTCATAGTTGAGAGTACCTTAAAGATTAGAAAACACATGCATTGTAGAGTATAAAATACTATCCAGATTGATGTCTGAAATGTCTAAATTAATTTTGTTTGCTGCTGTTAGCAGACTGAGCTCACTGGCTAGGTTCCTTTATATTCTGATCTAGACTGAATTTTCCAAAAGCAAATCAAGTTGCAGAAGGACTTAGAGCTCTTTTCTTAGAGCTCTCTAGGAAGCTGTGGGCCATGGGGGCCAGGATGGGGCGAGACGACGGGCCTTCGCTCAGGCACATGGATGGGGTGTTGTGCATCCCCAYACGGATGCGGACAGTCGGCGAACAATTCCTTTTTGTTTCCATAACTAAAATCCAGTCTGAGGCAACACTCAATACTACATACATCTGAAATAACTCAATGACAACCTTGGTCTTAACTCCAGATTTAACTTACATGCCTTTCAATTCCGTTGGCATGCATCGAGACTGTACTGATATACATGGCCAAATTTCAGCCATGTCCTACACACTCCGATCATTTCAAGTTTAAAGGCAGATTCTGGTCCGTGACTTATTGTCAAAATGCTCTTGGTATTCAAAGGATATTTGATTTGTTTATGAATTATTTATAGCCATTATATTTCTCAATTGGTAAATTTAGTAATTATTTCTTTAATTAGTAGAGAAATTTAAGGTTTTTTTTTAATTGAGATAGCTAATAACCATATGTCTAAATGCATTATCCTGTGAAGTGACTTGCATGTTGGCTGTACATCTACTTTAGTTGCTGTCATATTATGAATTTTTTTATTTTTCTGAGAAACTTCTATTTTAGCTAAAATATCTAAAAAGCATTTTATATAAAAATTTTCTCCTCCAGGACTAAGGATCAGCACATTTTATATATGTCTTTGAAAGTTTTTGAGATTGGGTGGATTTGGGACCTTTTCAATCTTACCACTTTTCAGAGCCTATATGGCTACTGGCAAAACCACTAGAAACAGACTACAATTCCTTCTGTTGCGTAAAACCCTGATAACCTGTATAGTCGTTCACAGACTCCAGTTCTCTTATATCAACCTCATATTAAATTTTGGTAATGTTGATATAACAGAGATTTTCATATTGTAGTGTTTTGTTGAGGAGCTGCTGCCTTTGATCAATGAATAATATGTTTCATAAAATAAGGAAGTTAAGAAAGCATACTTCTATAATACCTATCTGTTAGGGAAGTGCTTAGCTTTTTTCAAAGCTTTTTTTGTTGGCATAAAGAATTAGACTGTCCACATGATACTAGAAAAATAAGGTACTGATATGAGCTTGTAATTCACAGAAATGAAAATTACTACCTCTTTGTCAAAGAAAACTCCTTATGTCTGTAGAGAGACAACTTTCTTTATAAATTCTGAGCTTATTACATAAGGTACATAATTGTTCTGGAGATCCTTCTATTTTGTACTGTTCTCTTCAATGGAGAGAAAAATGCTAGCTTAGACTTTCTTACTTTATCGAATTAGGGTTTATCAGTTGCCACTCAAATGTAGTGTTCAGTACATGCTTCAGTATCCAAATATATCTAAATATATCTAGCTGCTACAAATAAGTGATTATCCTGTGAGAAATGTAATTTATAGGTATTTGTGTACCAATATTRCCTGTACTCTGAAGTTATAAGCCTATTCTCATTTCCTACCTAGATAGAATGTCTCTGGTGCTTAATTTTTTTTTTGTTAAAATATTCCTTCTGCCCCTTTTGTTGAAAGATTCCTGCTATGCAAAAATACAAATTATAGAGGGATTTTTCTCCGCCAAAAAAAATATATTTAATTCTTTTTTTTTTTTTTATCCTGGTCTTTCTCTAAAAACACAGAAATCTTTATTTTTGAGGCAGTAACTCCTAAATTTGATTCCATAAGGAGAACATTAAAAGTTATAAATATATTAAAGCTATAAATGTATTTGTCCCAAATTATATGTATTTCTGGAATRTAAGTTTATCCTTTTGGAAGCCTGGATCTCTCACTGGATGTACCCATGCAGTTCTTGCTGTATTCAAAACTTACAATTTTGAGCTGAATGAATGCTGTGTTTTGTATAGATTGATTGTTCAATCATCATATATGATGATTTGTATTGTCATGTAAATGGCCACTTATCAAATAATATTTTTCTTCTAATGATTATGTAAACTGCTTTAAGGCAGCACAACGCAGATAAGGTTAATGACACTAAATAAAATGACACCAGGAAGGAATCTGTCTGAAGTAATCCAATAATTCCCTATTGTTTGGGAAATCTGAATTTATTTTGAGTAATCGGTGGTTTCTACAAGAAAACAGTGATAATTATATTTATGTCTCCCAAGTATTTTCTCAGGAAACAGACAAACAGCATTGCTTGGTTTGTTTTAAGAACAAATATAGTACCACTATAAGTATTTTCTTGTTGACTCTGAAGATGAAGCAGATTACTAATGGAATGAAATGTGATACTGAAAGAGCAAATTTTTAGTATTTTGCAAAAGAGAAAATAAAGGCAACATTTGCACAAACTTTATGTAGAAATGTTAAGCAGTGTGTACATATCCAAATGCAAAACAAACAGGGCCTTGTCGCTTTATGCTGTATAGGATGAATACTGACAATAACATCACATATTCAGCTAGGTGTGCATTGTAAAATCATGAGCTTCAATGGATTGAGAACTAATCTGGAAAGTAGATTGACATTTATTGAAGCCACAGGTAAGTTAGTACAACACATTTTTGGGTTTTTAATGGGATATTTGGCACAACTTTAATGAGTGAAAAGTACTCCCTAGACATTTAAATAAAATGTACATTTCCCCAAACATATACAGGGTTGTACAATGTTCTCCATAACAGCAGTACTGAAGTAATCAATATTTGCATTTGGCAAGATGGAGTCCACTGGCCATCCTCCACAAAACCTGCCCTAACTGGACATCCCTTGAGTTAAGATATAGACAGAAGTCATCTTAAGCTTAATTTGCATGGTTCTCCTCAGCTCTCTGTCCCTCAGTCTGTCAAATGGTTTGGAGCGGCTGCAGCATATAAAATCAATAGATGGTCGCAGATAGATCATTATAAGCAGGACACTTGACATACATACTTTAAACCAATTTTTTATCACTTTTTGGATTTAATTTTCTGACTTTAAGCTCTGATACAAAATTAATAATATAATTACTAGTTTGTTATAGACTCTTGCTGATAATGATCACCAAGCTATTTGTTTCATTGTTAAATGTGTATTTAGTTATCATTTAAATGTTCTATAGAGGTTTACAAATAACTTTTTTCATAGATAGGCATGCTGTAACTGAATAATCTAGAAATGGCCTCTGTTATACATTACAATTACAGCCTTGTTCCTCAGTGTTTGATATTTCATTGAGTCACATGTGAAGCTGGAAACAGCTAGAAAAAAGTTCAGTATTTTCAGCAATTGTTCACTGATAATGGTGAGGTTAAGGTATACAATCATGCATAAAGGTGATGGTCCGTAAATTCCTAATTCTTTCTGGAAAAGCATGTAGAAAACTTTGCATAAGATATGGTTAATATCATCAGAAGACAATACTACAAACAGTGGCAGCACAAGAATTTTATGCCTTTATATGAGTAAGAAAAACAAGAACAGCAACAACAATTGAATATACAGTGGTTTTACTTTTGTGTTCATAATCCATTCTTTTGCAAACAGTCTTCAGGTTGATGAACAATTCAGTTTTCTTATCCATCCCCTTTAGACATAGCCATGGTAATAATTTTACTGATGTATATATTTGTCTCCTGGAACTGAATAGCACTGCTCAACATGTCTGAACTGGATTTGACCTAATGGTTCATAAGACTTTCCGCTGAGCATTTCCTGTACTTGTTAAATTATTCTTGTACTCAGGTAATTTTTTTTAGATGAATTCCTAGGAAGGAGTCCACTGCCATAGTTTCTTACTGCAAGCACTCCCAGAAGTTGGGCAGAGGACTCTGTGTTTCTCCATTCACCCACTGCAAACTTGCATATTATTACAATGAGAGAGAATGATAAGCTCCTGGATGTTATTGAATGCTTTTACACGTCCAACCACAGAAAGAGGGTTTAGGAAGTAGATCAACAGCTTTTATGTTCTTAGATTCCACTTTGAATAGGTGGACAAAAATAAAATAATTAACAGTAAATATAAATACAGAGGCACAACAGCAACAAATCAGTAGAGGACGAGAGGAAATGGCATCAAGTTACACCAGGGGAGGTTTAGATTGGATATTAGGAAAAAATTCTTCACCAAAAGGGTTATCAAGCACTGGAACAGGCTGCCAAGGAAGTGGTTGAATCACCATCCCTGGAGGCATTTAAAAGACATGTAGATGTGGCACTTAGGGACATGGCTTAGTGGTGGACTTGGCAGTGTTAGGCTTATGGTTGGACTCTGATCTTAAARGTCTTTTCCAACTTAAATGATTCTATGATTCTATGATTCTAGGTCTAAGAGGTCTCATGTAGGTTACGCTGAACAGACACAGTTATTGAGAGACTGTTGTTCCACAGGTCTGAAAGCAATTAGAAAGGATGAATCCAAATAGCTTGCAAAAATCTGGAACAAATGGACCACATCCTCAACTGCTGTAAATCGAAGTATCTCCCCTGAGTTTAGTGCAGCTATTTTGATCCTATCACAAGAACAATAACAGCAACAGAACGTGACTTTTCAAGTAAATGTACTTCAACGTCCTTCCAAGAACATTCATATAAATGAGATTTAAGGAAAGAATTGTCTTCACTGAGAGCTGAAGATTGTTGAAGAACCTGCATATTGTCTACTCATACCCAATATTTAATGGCACTATCCTTAATACTTACCATATGTAAGCATGTATCCTGCTTTATCAGTGCCTGTCAGCTCTACGGAAATAAAATATACCACCCGCACCCATGCGATCATTTTTAACTCATCTTGTAATCACAATACCTTTGTACAGTACTTGAAAACAGAGGGCAGTTACTTACATCTTCATGCTTTACTTTTGCTTGAAATTTCTGGTCTTTAAAACAAAAATTGTCTTCACAGGGGCTTGATTTAAAAATTAATAATTGTTTGAAAGACATCCCCAGAACAGAAGATACAGAGTCTTCGCAACAGGAAATGTAAGATATAGTTCAGCAATACACAGATTTCTGAGTTTCTTGCCAAGTTATGACAGATACGCTGATTGATTACTAAAAGGTAGAAGCAAGGCCAAAATCTGGATAGCATATTCCAGTGAGACTGGAACCACTTATTCTTCGATTAGCTCTTGAAACTGCGGTTTAACTTCAGCTTACATCATTGTGTAACAGTATCGACCGAATAGCTTTGCAATGTCTTGCTGAACTTTAGTGTTACTTATCTAGAAAACCAAAGTTGTAGGTTGTGACAGTTTTTATTTCCATGGGGACTGCAGTAATTGTACTCTTACAGGTTTTGCCATCAGTTTGCCAACACAAGAAAAGGTGTACTCGTCAAACAGCATGTCTGCTAACAGGTACACTTGCGAGCTAATTTGAGGAAAGTTTCATTGCCATTAGGACACTTAATTTCATCCATCTTTGGTGTTTCTAAAATACTTCCCCATACTAAAACAGAGTAGCCTGAAAGGATTTCATATGAAAGTTAATGAAGAGAAGTTTTTAAAATACTAACACAGAAATTCCTACCAATATTTGAAGCTWGTAAAGGAGTGATATTTGTTTGGAGCAATGGTTCACAATGTGTGTCAGGGAAAATGTAAGCAACTCTGACAAACACACTTTAAATAGCCTCATGTATTATAAACAAAAGCCTTCTTTTGAACATTCAAACCTGAATTTGAATGATCAAAAAGTCCTAAACAGGAAATAGAACAAACAGTATTAAAAATAGGTAAACTGCCTCAGGATTATCATCGACCCATTTTGGAAGTTATTTCTTTCTTTTAATCAATGTTAATCCTCTTTTGGCATATATTTCGGTGCTTGTGCCTGCCTCAGGAGCAGCTTCAGATTTCAGAGTTTATCTTCTGTGGAAAAAATTATATCTTTGAATAAAAACTGAAATGGCCTTAAATTTCTTCTTTCCCTTTGATGGCTTAATGGTAATCTTTGTTAACACGTCACTGAGAACAGGAAGGTATGTAAGCATGTGCAAAGCTAAAGGAATTTAAGCAACAATCTAAATGTTTCTGTCTAAATTATTGAAAAATTTAGGTTCTTTGACAATTAGAATTCAATATTCCAAATTGCAGAAATGTAATTAGCAAATTCCAAACAAACAGTTTATTTAGAATTGTTTTTATTTGGTATTTTTTTTTAAATGATACATTATATTTCATAGTGATACACATAGATATTCTCGCTTCTCCTAGTGAATTTGAGTCCTGAAAAGTGTCTATCTAAAGGTTGATGAGGACATTTCTCAAGTAGTTCCAATTATATCCTGTTCATAAAGTCTTAGCAGTGAAGAGTTCTGCATATATATGTAGCCTTAACATATTCAAATGAGTGTCATTTTGCTGAAATAACAATTTGTAAATTTATTGGAACTGGGAAATTGTAAAGAGCGTTTTTTAGACTTCATGTAACATATTTATACTCTAGTCCAGTGCACTGAGACCTAGTAAGGATATAGGAGACATGCTCATGTCCCTGAACAGAACAAGTACGTGAAATCTGGGTTTCTCTCATACCTGGCCACTCTGTTATGCCAGTCTGATTTTGCCTGATGAATGCTCCTCTTTCCCTYTCTTTCCCTTGCTCCCTCTTGTGTTTTATCTATAACGATTTCATCAAATCCAAAACTTCTGCACGAAATGTCTTGACATGAACAAAATAATATATTTGATACAGTATGAAATGCAGGAGTATGAAATACTTCATGAAATCAGATAATTCTACTGTGAAGCAAAAGCAAATATTGAAACTTTTAAAATGGTTAAAAAAAACAGAGCTGTCTGCCTCTGTCTTACTGTACTTTCAGCAGTTTTCAGGTGTATTTAAACAAAACAGATTCTTTTTCTTATACTTCAGTCATTAGGGGAAATATCTCAGGTTTAACTACACTACATATATAGATGATACATTTTTCTACATTATTCTCATTTTATAATTATTTTAGAAATAAAATATAGTTATAATAATAATAGAATATTATAATTCTTCATCTAACATTACCCAAACAGACACTAGAGTTGTTTGAATACCTGATTTATACGGCCTAGTGTTGAGCTATATGGTTTTCTGACCTACAGAGATACCAACAAAAAAAGACCGTCTTTGTGTTTAAGCTTAAAAATAGCAAGGAGTTAATTCTGACTTTTTAGCATAGTTCAGACTGATTGCAACTGAAGCACATTTTATCACTGCATATCAAGTACAGCAGTGCTATTAACTTGTCTCATTAGTGAATTACCTTGTTTCTCGCTACTCCTCCATTCCTCTATTTACTTTTTTCAGTTCTGTTGATTCTGCAAGACCCAACGGAAGTATTAAGATTTTCAGACTTATATGTTCTGATTTCACGTGTTCTTTCTTTTCTTTTTTTCACCATAAAATACTGCTATATGCTGGTTTTTATTGTTATCATTATAAAGCTTTATTAAACCAACTTAGAACAAGTATTCAAACTGTGGTTATTCTCCTCCTTTCTGTAGATGCGATAGCAGGAAAAGATATCGAGGAGACAGTCTGTCCCCCAGTTTTCTTAGACAGACAGGATATGAACAGACATTGTCTATGATGTCCTTCTTTTCTCTTTTTTAGCTATTCATCAAGTGTTAGAATATTTGAAAGCAAGCTGTCTTTGCGAAACTGTTTCACAGAGCAGACCATGTCCTAATAATTTCATAACTTTTAAATATTTCCTCACTTACACAGTTTTTATTCTGTCTTATTCCTGTGACCATCTTCTGCAAAAAAACCCACCCTATTTTATTGAAATCGAAGCTTCCTGATGGAACATTAAGTGAAGTGTAGCTGAAGAAAAATAATTAGGAAAAAAAAATAATTAAAATTCTGTCTTGAAATATCTGTTTATTTTTTTGGAATAGTGTGTTTCAATTTTTCATCACTGTTTTGGTATTATAAAAACCAACATTCTTAGTAAATTTTAACTGTAAGGAAACTAAAGGCTTTTTGTTTTATTTTGATTCCCATAAAAATAAATTTCAAAATTGTGCAATTTATGCAATTGCATAATTGCAAATAAAATGTGTCCCTTTGCAGTCTGTAATTTATTCAGTGAATTCCAAACTGGAAATCTTTCAGGAAAATAGTATAAATCACACTTTACAGTAGAGTAAAAGTTATGCATTCGGTACTCGGGCTAGCCAAATATAGTCAAAAATAATTCTGAAAAGTTATTTACCTCTGGGGCAGCACTTCTGACTGTTCAGAGTTTACCGCCACATATGCCATTTCCTTTTATGGGTTTCAAAGACCTCCGTCTTCGAAGATGCAGAGGTTAGGCTGGTAAGTCATTCCACTTAAGGTTGTCTACCTCCACTATCCATGTACATGAAAGCTACTGGGAAAAATTTCAAAGCCACTTCCATTTGGGCCTGCATAATTTTGCAACTCACTTTTAAAGTTAATACTGTAATTTTAAAGCTGAAAAAATGCATATATAAAATTACATGTACAACAATGAAGACCACATTCGGCAAATTTAGCAGACTTTAGCACAAAGTTCCACATGCTGAGGAACTAAAGCTTAACAAATTAGCTCCAGATATGACCATATTAGTGGGAGCTGGAGACAGCCCTGCAGGGCTGGCTTTTCTTTGACTAAAGAAATGCCCTCGAGAAGACTCACTTGAGCTAATGAAGGCATTATATAAACAGTTAAAAGGCAATCGTTGGAGGCTGGTAGAAAGCTCATGTATCAGCAGTTAGTAATTACGAAGGTTTCCTATCTCCTTTCAGAATAAATATCCTGTCCCAATTGTGGCAGGCCTGCTGGATGGAGACTTTCTGGTCACTAAACATCCAGGCACTATTTTACGTAGCATAGCGTATGCAGTGTCTTACCTCTGCATCTCTATAGCTCCCTCTGAAGGTCAGCCAAAGGCCAAAGATTCCAATCAATAATCTGATCCGTAACAGTAAAATCATTTACTCAGAGCAATAATTAATAAAAAGGGTTTACACCAGCTAAAGGGGTTGTCAGAAGGTAGATGATATATGACCAACCCACCTGGGAAGACGATTAAACTTAGCAACGCTTCTTTCTTTCTTTAAAGAAAAGGAAAAAAAGAGGTGGCTTCATCCTGTAGTTTGGAAATCATACATGGTCATTACCATTATGATTCACATTGAATTAAATGAAATAAAAATTGAGTAAACTGTTTCACCTAAATATGAGACCAATGACCAAAGATGTTTTTTGCGTGTGTTTATTAGTAGAATATGTTATATGAATAGCTAACATTTATTATTAATTGGTACACTAATTAAAGCCATACTAGTTATTTCCATTAGCTTACCCTCAAACTTCTACAGAGCTGTCCGTCTGGTTTTAATCAAAACCAAATGGTAATCCAAGTTCTCAGGCTGGAACAGCTAAGAGGAAGTCATTCAGAGGAGGCAGAAGAAAGCAGAAAAGATAAACAGATGATATTCACTAAATTTGTATAGAGCAAAGGATGTAGATGCTGTGGGTTACTCTGGAGACGTGATTCAGGCACCCTGTCAAACTGGAACGAAGTAGTTACAAGTGTTTTATGTCAGCAAAATACTAATATGATCAAGATGGAGTCTGTCCTTTTGCTTTTGCAGAGCTGGATTTGTGTGACTCTGGAGGATTCTCAGAAGAGGTAAAGCAACATATACCACTGCCTGCAATATGACCGTGTTTAAACTGTAGTGTTCATTTTCTCAGATCCAGCTTATTCTCTTGAGTAGGAATACAATTTTTGGATATGCGTGTAAACGGTATCTATCTAAGACTGTATATTTGCTCGTCAGAACAGCATTACACCCTGTGTAAATGTGATGTGTTATTGAGTTTAGACTATGTTGTTCTCTGCCTGTTTCTCACTACCTGGTGCCGAAGACCAGGCATTTCGGAGACGTTCTTCTGTTGTTCTGGAAAACCGTTATCTTCGTATGAACATTAGAGATGTATGAAGTATTTTTTCAAAGGAAAAAAAAAAAAGAAATAGGAGGGAGGGGTTTGCAAACAATTTTACATTATGTAACTGTAGCACAGATCTTCCCGTTTGACAGAAATAGCCCAGCAGTGTATTAAGCTGAATGTCTTGAAACGCTTGGTCGTCTTTTTTCTTCCCCCCCCCCCCGCCCCGCGCTCTCCTCTCCCTGGCGCAGGCAGGCAGGCAGGCTCGCTCCCTGTCTCTCTCTCCCTCTCCCTCTCTCTCAAAGGCAGGAAATACTTTTCAGGCAATCTGGGCCTGGTTGTTGAGGCCCCTTTCACAAAACATCAGTCTGAATTTAGTAGACAGAAGTCACTGGGAAAAGCTTGACAGGCTCGTGCTTAGTTAAGGCTCCCTCCAGCTGCAGAGGGTGTTTTTGTTAGAATCACACATTGAGCAAAACTGCTTAGAATAGAGCAATGATCTCAGTAGAGAAATCTGAACTTTTAAGCTAGCAGGAGCTAACTGGGACTGGGCTCTTTTGTTTGTTTGTTTGCTCCTTCATTTTGTTGTTGTTTTTTTTTTTCTTTTATTGACCAAAGATCTTAGGGAGGTCATGTCCGAACTCCAGATTCTCTTCATCTAGGTAAGGCTGTCTTGGAATCTTTCTGTACTTTAAACTATCGAAAAATAAAAATAAAAATAAAAATTAAAAAAAAAGGAAAGAAAAGAAAAAATCAGCAAAGAAACAAGCAGTATCCAGCACTGGAGCTTTCTGCGTTCAGGATCTCAGCGCTAAAACTGGAGGTAAAAAAAATTATAATCACTAAAATTGTACATTTAGTTGTAGATTGTAGACTATGTTTATCAAAATGCACCAGATCTATAAAAAAATCTTCTTGTGCATTTTTCTTCATCTTTTAAAAATATGCTTGATATGCTGAACTTTGTTTATTTGCATTCATATATAAATAGAGCCGCATGGTCTTGCTTGCATATTTTTTAATGGACATTAAATAGGAAAGCTAGATGTGTGAATGATTTCTTTTTTCACCTCATTTGCCAACAGGGAGGGCATCTAGGGCTATGTTTTTTCTCTCCCCCCACCTTCCCTTCCCTTCCCTTCCCTTCCCTCACCTCAAGCAGTAATGATGATGAGGAGTGTTTTAGGTAGATACATCAGTTATACCTCTGCTGGGCTTGGTGTCTAGCCTTTTGTCAGTCCTAGATGTAGTTTGTGGTATAACTGACAATACAGTCTTAAATGTGTACACTCTAAATCTGAAATTCCAAGGTTTATTTCTTGGCATTAGCTAAATTAGGTTATTTTTAGTAACCTATGATTAGATACGCAGTTTGGGGTGTGCTGTGCTAGGATTTAGAAGAGGGAAAGCAAAATTCAGTAAATGTCAGCTGACTATGATTTTCAGTGAAGATGTATGAATCTACTCAGTTTTTTTCTTAACCTAGTAAACGTTTAACTATTAAAAATAACAAGAATCTGCTGTTAAGGAGTTTGGGAGGTAATTTGGGATATTATCTTTAACTGATATGTGAATACAGCTGCTGCTATTTTACGTAAAGGCATGATTTAATTATTAAATTGTTAWGGACACCAGAAGCATTTTTCATGGCAATCTATACAGTATCCTTTGTCTTCCTGAAAATCTAAAAGGACAGTTGTTGCTTATAAGTAAAATGAGAGATTCTTTCCTTCTTATGTGCATCATTAAGGCTCCATATAGTTATTGGCCAGATTGGCAACTAAACAGGAGTGATCTGTTCACCCATTTCAAGAAKTTTTTAACTGTGTTTTTACTGAATATTTTTTTAAATGATTGGTGAGTAATGAAATTACTTTGTGGCGTGAAAGGACGTGAAGGACCAGTAAATACTCCAGAATGGGGTCAAATATCTCCTCTGCAATAGATGATTGAGAATTGTACACTTTACTGCCATTCGGGTGGAAGAAAGTTGTTCATGGTGGTCAGAAGTGGCTCTGGGTTGCGAAGGGCGTGGGTCTGAAGGGGACAGGGAACAGCTGGTAAGCAGCAAATTGTTCCTGGGTATATCCTAGGGTGAATTTTAAAGTCATAATCACTCATTTGCTTATGGACAAGCCTTAATGGTGCCCTGARCTGGGAGAGCTGTGGTAGGTAGGTGGTGGGACTGGGAAGTTGAGAGGAATCTGAACGGCTGAGTCTCTGCGTCACTCCCGTGAAATTTGTGCTGGAACTTTGATGTCTCAAGGGATTTAGCRTTAGTGGCTTTTACTGCACTGTATTCCCATACTTGCTCCTGCAAGTATGCGTGTACATACTTAGTACTAGCGAGTACTCTAGTTAAACAGAAGAGAAAATACCAAATAATAAAAATAATTATTCCATACCAAGGGGCGCCGCCTTCTGCAGCACTGTCTTCTGGGTTTTAAAGGACATAATGACCTCATCTGACCTCACTTGCAGATGAAAATACTTGACACCTGAGACAGCTGAACAACAGGGTAGACAACAGAATAAAACCCAGAAAGTATTTTCTCATTTAACTCTAAAGTTTCTTATGGACTATAAGAAAATGTAACACAGATAGCTGCCCGCCTTTTTGATTTAGAAGTTTTATTTAAAATTCCTGAATACAAATCACTGTTCAACTCCTGGTTCTACTTAGTCTAACTTCTCTGCTATGCTACCCTCTTTTTGTTTTTTAAGATATCATTGTTCAAGAAAAAGAATTCACAGAAAGCTTACTGTCAAAAAAAMCCATGAAAACTCTTTTATAGATAGATAGCAATAATGAACATGGAAAATGAGTATCTAAAGTTTTTGACCTTGCTCTGTTCCTTCAGAAATGTTAATGTTCTTAATTTGAAACCAGAAAATAGCCCAAGTAGTTATACCAGATGACTCCTTTGAACAACTAAGGACATGAATTAATGTCTGCAACCTTGGGAAAAAATAATGCAAGTGGTTACGTTCATGTAGTAGAAATTATTCAGAGATTTCCTTCACCGTAAATTTATGTGCCTGCAAACTTCTTTTCTTTTGAACCCTATACCTGTTGACCTCCATGTTAAATTCCATAATCAGAGCACTTGAACAAAATCAGTTTGAATATTTGGGCCTAATTCATGAAGATCTCTGTAACATAAAGCAAAATGTTCTCCCTCCCAAAAGAAAATTAAAAGCAAAGGTAACAGCTTGGGTAGGCAGTTTTTGAATAAGCAAGGTTTATAGTAATTCTTTTAAATTGCTGAGCTTAAAATCAATTTTTAAATTATTTTTTAGGTGGTGGAACAATAGAAGGATGCCCATTTTGGCTTTTTCATAAGTCTCAAAAGTTAATTCATTTTTATTTTTTTAATTGTCAGAAGTGATAAGCTGAATTTTATATTATATTTTTCTGTTGTTCTTAATATGAATTTTGTTGCTGAAATGTATCTTCTTTGATATAAAGCTTCCCTGAAGAGGGCAGTAGCAGAGGGAGGAACAGAACTTATGAACAGTTTCCTCTTTTCTCAGAAAGGAGATATATTTTAGAGTATTCTCCTTTTTGCTTTTAATCATCTGGTTCCATTTTCTGTTGTTTGTTTGTCTGGAGAAAAAATTAAAAGATGTTTTTTATGTTGGTTTTTATRTTACTCTAAAAATTGAGTAACAGGGGTAAGAGCAATTGAAATAGTATATCCAGAAGGGCTAGATCTTGATTTCCTTCCTAATAGGAAAGAGCCTCTGGACGTCTCTGGTCCAACCCCTCACTCAAAGCAGGGCCACCTAGAGCAGGTTGCTCAGGGCCTTGTCCATTTGGGAATATCTCCAAAGATGGTGATCAGTGTAAATACTTAGTAAGGACTTTAAGCTTGTCTGTATACAGAGGTGTATTTTTTATATGTGTGTGTGTGTATATATATATGTATATGTACACTTATGTATGTGTGTCTATATATATAAAAATTATACCCCAAACCAAATTTATATAGAATTTTCACTATGTATAGTAATATTATTTTTATGGAAATAATTATCGATATTGAATTTGAATTTGAATATATTTTTGGGTTGCTGACTGCAGCCCATATTTCACGACTGATATTTGTTGATGCTTTTAGAAACTACTTATTTTAAGAACAGTTTGTTGGTAGAGAATTTCAAGTCCACTACTACCATAATTGCTTGTTTCTCTTGAATGAGGAAAATCACTTATGTTGAAATTAGAAATGCCTGGAGTTTTATCTCTGGCATATTGTACATCAGCCACTGAACACAAATACAGAGGTTTGCCTCAGGCTGTATGTATCTACGTTAAAACCAATTTAACTGGTACAATGTACTCTAGTACAATTTACTTCTAGTCTTCACTCCCGTCTAGGCTCTTCTTTTTCTTACTCTGATTCATGATAGTTCCTGTTAGCTGTTTTATTATACCTTGTGTCAAATTCCAGCAGGTTTAGACTAAATGCCCTTGAACTTTAGGAAAGTTTGTAAACAACTTCTGTTACCTCTGAATCTCTAGTGGTTCTCCCACCCTCTAGCTCACTCTTTATCAGCTCTAGGCGTTCCAGGGTAGGTACCATGTCTTATCAGCGAGAGTTTCATACAGTCTGTTGCACTAGATCTCAACCATGACAAATACACTTTAATGCTAGAATAAGTAAATGTTCCAACTTGAACATCACTGTACTTGTGGAAAGTTTGCCTCATGATCCAAAACTTCACTTTGGTTAAGGGGGAGTCAGCGGTGAGATTCAAAAAGAAAATTTCATTAGACTGTGAAGTGAGGAAAATCTAGAGTAGTATGGAGGATTGTTGCAAAGTGTTGTTCTGCTAAGGGAGCTAAGAGAAAATGGAAGAGGCAAGATGAACCGGTGAGAAATTTGCCTAGCCAAAGCAGTTAGGGTTACATTATTACAGCTGTATAACTGCAACCAACAGTTCAGCATCCAACAACCTTAATTTTGTATTATTAGCATCTTTGCTAAGGACATCACAAAATACGAAGCTATTTTCTTCTCCTCACGAATTTCCTCCTGCAAGACGCAGACATGTAATGGGCAAGGAAGACTTGCTTTGGATTCACTGGTTCAGTCTGGAGCATTTAACCCTCCATTTCTGAGCAGCCCTGAGAGGCTCAACGCACTGGAAGTTGTGCTGTTAGATTCATTACACATTTTTTTTGTCCGCAGCTAAATGGCAGATAACCCTTTTCATTTTGCTTAAGTTGTTTATCTTCAGATAATGCTGTTTTATCAGAGAAAGGTGGAGTTCTCAATAATAATGCACTAAAGTAAGAAGTTTTTGCTGAAAGGATGGTCTCAAAGAGTTGTAACCTCCAAAGCAGAAGCTGGACTTGGAGGATCCCACGTGCAGAGACAAATCTACATTTTAGTTCCATTAAATACCTATGTGCAAGATATGTCAGTGCCTTCCTGGCAACTTCCAACCTTGAGTCACTGTCAACTTAATTAAATATATAGCTAAAGATTTTTAAAAAACTTTTATGTCGTGTGAGAACTGGTATCTGGTAAAGAAAATAGACGTGAATTAGTTTTCAAATCGAGGGAAGATATTTGCATGAGCTCAAGAGTCATCTGTTTTATTTTTCCTGTACTCATGTACTCAAAACCAGTGATTTCCAGGATTGGGTATGTCTTTCCAGGCAGGCTACAGATACTGGATAGGAGAGTATCATCATAAAATCAGACCAGCTGATGAGTTTGGAATTGAGCTATCTCTGGAAGATACTGTGGAGAAGATCTATTGACTATGACTATAACAGTCATATTCACATTATGACTATTATAGAGGCAGAGAGAAAGGGGATAAAGAGATGAGATACAAACACACTGTGCACAAGTCCTTTGAAAGATAAGCTTCCTGAATTCTGAAATAAGATTATAATGAAAAATGGTCAATTACAAGATTTTGTTCTGGTACAGACTTTTTCCCCCCAATTTCACCAACCTGGGAAATAAATTAAATTTTTACATTTCCTTCCTTGAAGGAAGTGGACTTAATTAGGTCCTCCAGTGCATTTACAAAACACTCAGCATGCATTAGATGCTATTTCTCTCTCTAGTTTCAAAAAAATAGCTGGTACAGCAGCCATTTTGATTAATTTTTACTTGTCACATCTTCAGTTACATTCCAGAAATACTTGCTCAGTTTGCTCTCAGTACTTTTTTACAGGTGCATCAAAATGGGATTCCAAATGATACTGTTAATGGTTCATTGCCACTGAAAAGCACAGCCATCTCAGCAGTCATTCTCTCTAGACTCTTGATAAAGTATTTGTCTTTATCAATGGGACAAAATAATTTTCAACTCTTTAWGTACAAAGTATATGCATAATAATGTCAAAAATACTTTTTAGTCCTGTCTACATCAGGAATGAAAACATGTCCCCTCCTATTCAGTAAGCAGACTGGTTGCCAAAAGTCGTTGTCCATAGTGCCTCAGATTTCATAGCTTGTGGCTATAAAGAGCACCAGCAACTTTTCTTTAAATGGAAACACTATATTAGAACCTTAAATCTAAAAGGCATCAGGAACACAATCTGGTTAATTTATATTGTTTTCAAAAGGACCTCCTGTAGCTAGAAAATTAGTTTTTCACTAGAGTTGGCTAGAAAATGGAATTTCTTCCATCCTGAAAAAAAAAATGAGGTTTGGGAAAAAATTATCGCAATTCAGGACCAAAAATAATAGCCACAGTTTTCTGGGTTGCCATGTCCTATGGGATGGCCTTTTCTCATTTCATGTCTTCTTTTCAAGACACTTCCAGTTAAGGGAGAGGGGGAAAAGAGGTGTAAGAAATCTGCCAACTATGGGTTTTTTTCTATTCTCTGGGAGTAGAGAGCAGAAACTATTTTGGGGGAGGATTGGAAGGGCAATGAAGACCTCCATTTTGGAAAAGGAAAAAAAAATTCATTAGGGAAAGAAAAGCCTATGCAAAAATAAGAGTCCAAACATTTACACCTTAGATTACTTTCCTTCATTCCAAAGAAATAAGCAATTTATATTATGTTGAGATCAAGATGATAGAATGTCTTTCAGACTACTAAATTTTGATGACCCCCAGACTCACAGATCAGAATTGCTAAGTATCATGGCTCTGATTTTCTTCTAAAAAAATCTATGCTAGAAATGCTTTTTGGCTTAAAACATCTTCTCTTTCTCGTGGGCAGTTATAAATTCGATGGCTGTTGTCACTCTGGAATGATATGTGGTGAAGGTGATGGATTACCATAACAGCTAATAAGAATTTAATGCTGATCATTAATATATTTAAATGCCATTAACAGAATTACAGTAAAGTAGTGTAATTATACTATAAGTACTTGAAATGATAGTATTTCTCTGTTTCATTGATTATTCATCAACGCCGAACAGTACAAAAATATAAAGTTGGATATCTTAAATTGTCTTTTAAATTGGTTTTGATTTGATAATTAAATTGAGTGTAAATAATATAGATCTAAGTAAGCCTGGATAACTGTGGATCAGTTTGGATCCTGTCA
The DNA here is from genome assembly GCA_030449065.1 of Oceanodroma leucorhoa. Lineage (NCBI taxonomy): Eukaryota > Metazoa > Chordata > Aves > Procellariiformes > Oceanodroma > Oceanodroma leucorhoa. Next base: position 13,546,714 of record JASVER010000005.1, read on the forward strand.
TTTCCCCTCTCTCATCCTTGAGGAAGAGGCTCAGTTGATCTGAGGCTCAGCTCTGGAAATGAACCAAATACAAATGCAACCAAGCTAAAACCCACTGTAATCACATGTTGGCTACAAGTAGAAGCCCTTCTTTGTATGATGATGAGCACTGGTAATGCAGCTACTTTTTGAGGAGGAATAGAAGATAAAGCAACTCCATGCTGTTTTATGTTTTCTAACAATAAATTAAGGTATATTGACAAAGTTTGGGCTCATATCTTAGGAACCAATAATATTTTCACATAACAAACAAGGCTTTGGATGTCTCTGAACAAACAACTTGCCAACTTAACTTTATAGTTTGGGGCTTCTAATGTATTGAGATCTTATAATACTGCTGGACAGTATCACAATTTTTGTAACATGGTAAATGTCTTTTAAAGAAAGGATGTTAACAACCTTAAGAGTATTACACGTTTGCACTCACAATACACTATAATGAGCATATCTGACATATGTCAGAATCTATAAAGGAGGAAAGAAAACAGCTTGCTAAAGGGTTAATGAAACTGATCCCCAYAGGAAAGAGGAAATCCTTATCAAGTCACAAGAATGACTTCAGGTACATAGTTTGATTAATGTCTTGTGTGATTTTTCTTCTATCAGAAATCATGAACTTTTTGCAGTGTATAATTTATATTTACTGTACATTATAATTTCTATTTCTTTACACGCATAAGCAAAAAAAAAAAAAAAAAATCCTATTTCTTCTTTCTATTTTGGTCCTCCGCAAGTTCCTGTAGTATGAGGCACAATGAATAAATGTTCTCCTCCTCCTTGATACTGTCGATTTTTATATGGCTCTAAATTCTCTCTTTCCCAGGCAGGAAATCTTAGCCTATTTCACAGCTCCTCAGATGGAAGCTATACCATACCTTTCATTCTTTTTATTGTTTTTTGTTATACCTTTTCCTGCTCTATTTCTCTTTCTGAGATGAAATGACTATAACTGCATACAGTTTTCAGTTCATGGCATAATTAGAACTTAGAAAACATTATTACACCACTGTATGCTCAGACTCTCTTTTGCCTGCTGTGCTACATACTTTCTAATTTTCACTGACCTTGAAATTCAGTCCAGATTACCAGCTGCCGTGATTCTTAGTTCTGGGTTTTTTTCCTGGTTGGTAGCAGATATCATAGAGGTTTTTATTGTGCATTTATAGTTAGAATTATTTTTTTATAACTGCATACCATTATATTTATTAACAGGGAATTTCATATGCATTTATCTCCGAGCTCTCCACTGCAATCGGGTCCCTCTGTATCATTAACAAACTTTGTCATTTCACTGCTTTTCCCCTTCTGAATAACCTAAAAAGCACAGATTCTAATAGCTGCCTTTGCAAATCTATTAATAATCTCCCTCTATATTAAAAAAAAAAAAAGTGATATATTGTCACTTTTGGTTTTCTGTTTTCTTTTTCTTTTTTTTTTTTTTCTTTTTAATTTTCATTCTTCATTAGATTTTCAGCCAATTTACTGTATATGGAGGTCAGACTTGCAAGTATACAGTTCAGGACCAAGTGGTCTTTATTTGATTTGATTTTAAAACCAGCTTTTGCTGCATCCCACCACTGCTCGCAGCACCCTAATACTGAGTGTGCAGGGCATTTCCCCCTGTTCTTCCAGCCTTCTCGTTGTGCGGAGATACCACCCATGAGGCTTAGTAAGGAGATGGGGATTTGTGGGCCAAAAATCCCTCTGCTTTCTCTTCCCTTTCACTATCAGAGAGAAAAAGATTGGAATCTGGCTCTGTGCATCTCCGTCCTCAAGTAAAATCAGTCTCTGACTCCAAAGGCATTTGTCATTAGCTTGGAAGAACATCCCTCTTGCAGCTCCCCAGATTTCCCCCCTCTGCCTTGCAGGCATCATAATTGTCCCCTTTTGTTCCCATGTAGAGAGAGGGAAACTTTGGGTACCTCTCAGAGTTACAACTAGTTCAGTAATTTCTCATTTGAGTATTGTTATTCAATTCTACCAGCAGGTTACTGATCACTTTATTCCCTTGTCCTGAAACCTATTCTAATTGACATTTCAATATGAGTCAGTTCCTCAGACTTATCTGAAGGTTGTTCTCTGTTGCCATTTTTTTCTGTTTGTTTGATCTACAGCTGGCCAGCAATTGGTGGTGCATTGCAACAGTCTATTTTTAAAATCCTATATTACAGGGTATGTGCTGGTAGGAATGTTTGTATGTTAGTTGCACTTAGTTCATACCTCTGTAATAAATACTGATACCAAAGCCACACTGTCCATGTGCATGGATGCAGTGCATCTTTCTGGTGTGTATTGAAGGCACAATGCAATATCATTCCAATACTAGTGTTTGAGAGTGTTTCATAAGGTTTTTTAATATTGCCTGTTATTTTAAAGTATTTTACCGGAAAATAAGGACCAAGAATAATTCCAGAAAGCACTTTTTATTATGGTTCATATAGTAGAACGTCACACTCTCATGTTGCATGGAAATATTACAATAAAAAAAAMCCCACATAATTTTCTGTAAAATAAAATGGCTATGTTTTGTCCATAGCTGTTATTCACTCTCATTCTTTTAGAAAACTTTTGGGATTGGCACTTGTTGTATTACAGTATCACCAAAAATTTAGCCTATGGCTTTTAGTAATCCTAAATAATATAATGTATCATTCAGTTCTTATCCACCTAAGACTGTATTATAAATACATTCAGAAACTCTCCCTATCTGTCTGGCTTTGTATGACCAGAGTATTAAGTCACTGAAAAATTTCCATTCAGATAGTTATAGCTGAGTCAAACTGTTAGCAAAATTTGTATTAATTATCTCACAGGTGACAACAACTTCTATTAAGAGACAAGCAATGATTCTAAATGTTAGAAATCCAACACTGCTGCTAGTATTACTTTCTCAGAATAACAATCCATCAACAAACATAGTGTAAGGAAAGAGAGGGGTTAGGATTTTTATTCTTTGACATTCATTTCACTTTTAATACTTTCTATCTTGAAAGGCCTGCAGAATGAAGCAGAAGAGAAAAACTGTAGGTTAGCAGTGTCTAGTAAGCTGTACTGTCCCTATAGTTATATGGATTGCATTGATTTGACCCTTTAAAAATAATTTTTAAAGCAGAGCCATACAATGTACATGAGTCAGTCAGTTTTAATATACCTGTTTGTCTTAGTGTAGGCAGGACTTCCTTAGCTTTTCTTGAAAAATGGGAATATCAAGTATGCATCGCATACTTTCACAGAAGCCCCAACTCTTCTGTTGGAGCTGATGGGACTTGGGCTATGGATTTCAGTCAAGTATTAATTACTTACCCCCTTTCACTGTTATGCAAAGACTGTACTTCTATTTCTGTCCACCAATTTGTGGCTGAAAACAAACAGTAAGAGATACCCTCAAAGAAAAGGACAAGTACTGTGTTAAAAGACACTATTGGGCTACATTTGTGTTTATCTGTACAAAAATCAGCAACAGCTATATTACTGGCCTGTGTTCACATTTATAACATGTAAGTGCATCACATGCATACACATGCAAACCTTATCATTAAAATTTATATGAAAGATTTCAACTGTTTTTCGATTTCATTCTGAAGACATACTTGTCTTAGAAGTGCTATGTCTTTCTGATTTTTAGAATAAAGTTGTAAATATTTTCAAAATAGTTATTAGTTCAAAGAGTTTTTAATATTTGATCCTACATGATTACGTCTTATAGATAAAAGAAATTAGGGAAAATGCATCTGGTATTCACTAGATTAATACCCTACAACAAATAATCCTTTTATTTCTATTCTAGGACWTCAGGGTTTAGAATGGTCTATACCTATGCACTACAAAGGCTGTTTTGGTAGAAACTGCAGACAAGGTGAGCCTCCACATCAGTAAAATCCAAAGGGTGGTGTATGTCCAGGAAATAAGAGAAGGAAGGATTGTAAATTCTAAAACAGGAGATATTTTAAAAYAACTAGCTGAGCGAAGACCTAGAGGCTTATGGTTTATCTCAAATTATTTGTAAACAWCATTCTGTCTCAGAGCTTGGTATGGAGTTACTGAAAGCTGAATGTAAGCCAGTCCAGGAAGATGTGAGATGAGTTTATAGGGAACAGACCCTGTTCATTCAGACTTCCTTAAACAAAGTTTGCTGACTGGGGTCACAGACCAATGAAGATAAAATAATGATAACAAAATAAATATTTCTGCTTGATCTCCGCTGCTTACGTATGCCTGCTATGTAAAAAATGTAATGAAACAGTCTTTCATCTCTGTGTAAGTTCATAAGCTAATGCTTTGCATTATTTTTTCGCAGAAAAGATTTGCATCCCATGTAAAGTATCAGCAAAAACTGAATTCCACTGGCAGGATCGCAGGGGCTGTACAGCCTGGGCCACCCCCTCTGAAACTCTCCTGTCACCTATACTTAGTAAACTCTCCCGTGTTCTTTGCCACTTTCTCCCTTCCAAAGCCTTTCTATTTATTGCAATGTGGAGGAGGTCATGTGTGGTGCAATGAGTTGTCATTATGGTGGATCTGGTGGGGCCAGCAGGGATGTTGGACCTGGGTCAGTGGCTGTCATTACCTTGGCCAGCTGGGGATGCCATCGTGTCCCCCTGCATGGCAGTGTCTTATTTGTGCCTGCTTTTGCCATACCCCTCCCATCCTAATGGCRGTGGAGTGCACTGCCCCTTCTTATGGGGTGGCTGCTGCTGCTGAACGTTTCTCTCCTTACCCTGGGAACACCAGGGTGGGCTCTGCTCTTGTGACCTAAGAGGCTGAGGGAGGAGATGGAGGACCAAAGAGGCCTGGTTCTGTGCCCCTGCCTCCCCCTCTTGTAACTGGGAGGTTTTTGTGTCCTGTCCTGTGGCCCAGAAGGGGAGCTGGGTCTCTGACAGGTCTGGGTAGCACACATACAGACATTCAAGTAAGTCTCCTTCCTCCCTTTTCCATTCTCACTCTGGCTCCTAGGTCTTCCTGCTGCAGCTTGCGTAGCTTTCGCGGGGTGTCAGTCGTAGGTATTGGGTCTGTTTTATTTGAAGATAAGTAAGTAAGTTTGCAGATGACACCAAGCTGGGCGGCAGCGTTGATCTGTCTGAGGGTAGGAAGGCTCTGCAGAGGGATCTGGACAGGCTGGATCGATGGACCGAGGCCAACTGCATGAGGTTCAACAAGGCCAAGTGCTGGGTCTGCACTTGGGTCACAACAACCCCAGGCAACACTACAGGCTTGGGGAAGAGTGGCTGGAAAGCTGCCCGGYGGAAAAGGACCTGGGGGTGCTGGTTGACTGTATCATATTGACAGATGCTTTGACCAGAAGAAGAGGTCTTTTCACTCTACAAAGCATTTCAACAGACTGCCAAGAGTTCATCTGCCTGTCTTAAAAATCTGGAAAAATCAGATATAAAGTTTTCTAGTTGTGGGATGGTAATGATGGAAAGGGAGAAAGAGGGATGCTTCTTCCCTTGGTAAACACACAAAAGGACTCGAGAGAGGCATTTCTCAAGGACAAAAGATGCTGCATGTCAAGCAAAAATTAAGCAGCAATAGCAGAAAAGCAGCGATCAAGGCAGGAGCCCTTTCTTCTGCAAAGTGGCAGTGCACTTTGGCAGAGAAAAGAGCACAGTTACAAATCTCATTCAGAGGTCTGGAGTGGTGAATCCTCCAAAGCACAGCTTAAGTGCCTGCATATGAGTGCAAAGGAAAAGGTTATTCTGAATACAGAGGTAGAAGAGAGAAAAAAGTTCCTTGTTGGCCCATTACTGTCAAGTAATTATAGCAGGAAAAGGATTTCTAAGCTGAATTGTGGCAGATAATGCAGACTTTGAGGAGTGGAGGAAGAGCGGGAGAAAAGCAAGCTTCCACCAGACTATGGGCTCCTCCATGTGCCATGGGACTGTGAGGATTTCAGAGATTGGTAGCTCAAGCTGCCTGGAGAGGGGGCGTAAGTAAGGTAAATTTTTCATACTCAGCGCTAACGTAAGCTCATATTTTAGAGAACAATGAAAGTGCTTTTGTCATATATTTATTTGTCTTGCATTTCAAGCAAAGTATTTGATATTCTCCTGTTTAATCATTTTTTCTGCAGTCCATGAGGCAGCCAAAACTAGTGATAGCACAAGTAACACAGAAGGGTTCCTAAAGTAAAATTTATTTGTTTTTCATCCCCCATGAAATATAACTCTCCACGTCCAAAAAATGAAAAACAGTAAGGGATCTGTTCTCCCCTTTCTGCACACGTGTAACTCCATTTAGCAGCAGCAAGATTAACACACACCCATTAACTCTTTGAATGCCTGCCTTCTGCACATTAAGAGCAGCCTAAATCTTAGGTCGATGCATGCATGTATGTCATGATGAAGTTCCATTTTTTAGCTTTTTACACTTAATATTACTGGTGTCTTTTCTTGATTTTTGTCAGAAATTCCCCTATATGGCTGTAGCACTCGTGTTTAGTTTTCTGTGAAGTAGATGGAGCTACTGTTCTAGTAGGGAAAGAGAGAGGGAAGCTACAAACAAGTTGGACCCAGGTGCAACTCCAAGCAGTGCTAATGGAGGGCAGCAGAAATCATAGCCCCTTTTAGTAAGCCTRCCCCTTTTGAGAGGTCAAAACCAAACACAGAATCATTGAAAACTAATTTAATTGCTTCTGAAGAACTTTAGGGTCCATCGGGAAAAGGTGCAGCAGAAGTTAAAAGTATTATCATTATTGATTTGCACCCTCTGGTAATTTTGGACCACAGACACTTAGAAATAGTAGGAGAATAAAAATATTAAATTAAGTCAGAATAAGAATGTAAATGCACTGCAAATTTATATAATAATTTGACTTTACATTTTAATATTTAGGCTTACTCTCATATCCAACCAAGAAAGAAAAGAGAATCTTAAAGTTGTATTAACTTCTTACTGCCAAATTTTGCCTCTGAAAGCAGATAATTTTTTTTGGCCTGGCTTTGTGTGTTATTTTCCGTTTTCCTCAGCCTCCCACACGCTAATGACTTGTGCATGGAATTCTCTTCCCCTATGAATAAATTTTCTTTTTAAGCACAGTCTCCACAGAGGTGGAAAATGTGAATGTGAAATGAAGCTTGCCATCCTCAAAGAAGGTTGAAGATCTAGGAGCATGTACAACTCTATCCTGAAAGTCAGTTGTCAAGACGTAATTTACAGAGGTTCAGTTGCACAGGCATAATTCTGCATTTCTTTCAAGATGAATACTTTTATACCTTCAGGCATGTGATTTGTCAAGGCAGCTTTGTGGCCTGGTGGGCAATCAGAATTTGCCTTAGTGGACTGAAATGACCCAGAACAAACTCAGTACTTAATCTTCTTYATTGCTGAAATCAATAAGCAGATCCATGCTAAGTGCTGACAGTTCTTATGTAGGGAGTGAAAAGTAGAAGCGTCTGCTCCTTGAACCTCTAATGTTTTACGGGCCAGAAGTTTTGTTTTGTTATTTGACAAAGAACTTGTTAATTTTGTTTCATAATGCATAAATTAATATGAGGTATTTTCTTTGTGCTAATTCGTACATGCAATGTCACAAGATTAATGTATGTCAAATGCCATCATCCAGAAAGCTCGATACAGCAGTCAGTGAAAAATACCTGCTTAGAAAATTGAGGGGGGACAATGGGCTGTGGCAGAGCCAGACAGTCCAGGTGAGAGGCACAGTTAGGGCTGACCACAATGGCTCACAAGCTAGCCTTCTGGAGAGCCCCATCCTAAACAAGGGTTTCCTCCCTTCCTCGCAGTAGTAGATCCCGAATATATTCATCAAGGGTTTTTTTCAGGTTTTGTAATGCATTTAAGGTAAGGAATATGCCAAGAACTTAAATTAGTTTTCCTAGGGTTGTATTTTTTATTACCACGCAACAGCTGATTTCCCCTGCAGTTTCATGTAACACTTGTAATTATAACTTGTCCTGAAGAAAGTGAAATAATAATAATAATAAAAATGAGAGCCACTGAATGGGCCAAAGCTACTCATAAGACAAGTGGTTTATATCTTTGGTAAATTCGGAATAACCCTCAAGTTCTGCTCTACCTCTTTGGGAAACGGCCAAGATTTTGCACTTCATGGGTATCTCTGGATGAAGAAGAAATATAAAATAACTTTGTGTGCAAAGCAATCATAAGACATAATGTCATTTATACCCATGGAAATTAATATCTTCTGATAGACATAGTGAAGAGAGAATGTGAAAATTTGGCTTTGGAGCTACTTGCCTGTCCATGTGCTTGTTTATACCATTTTTGTTTACTTGATATTGGAGAGTAATCAGAAAAAAAGTTATACTGAATTATGGGTGCTGTCAAGTTTTGTATGAAAAGTATTAAAACTTTAAACAAAACAGTCTTCTAAATTCTTGTCCTTCTGGTCCCGCAGTCTTATCTTGCTTTTACACTTTTGTTTAAACTGTTCCTTCCCTTTCTCTTTTTTTTTTATTTGGAGTTGATGCAATAACCCGATCTTTTTTTTATTTCTTGAAGATGTTAAAGTGATGAAACCCTCTGTCCCTCTGGAGCAGTGCACAGCAGCCATGACATCTCCTCTGGTCCTCCGTGGAAGGTACGTTGGAGCCTGCTGCTGAACTGTTATGTCATGTCTCTAGCAATCAGAAAGAAAAGCTGGGAAGAGCATGTGACCCAGTGGATGGGATTGGCTTTGGAGTCTGTGGAGTATAATACAGCATGTCGTCACGGACTTGTAGCTGACAACTTGCAGACAAGTATGGAAAAAGATGAGGTTTTGAGCGTGGACCGGAAAGAAAAATGTGCTTCGTTTCCAGAGTGCTGTTATAGTGGAGAGCTGATTGGCTTCCCTGCAAAGCAGCTGGGAAATGTTTCAAAGGAGGTGGATGAAAACGATAACCACGAGGATGAGGAGCATTTTCTGGAGGCCAGCACAGAAACTCTAGTCCATGTGTCTGATGACAATGATGACTATTCAGCACTCAACCTGGATAGTGTTAATTACCATATCACTGCTGTAGGAAGGGAATCAAAAGAGGAAGAGAAGAATTTAAATGGAGCAGACTCCTTAACACAGATGATACCAATAACAGAGAGTGACAAGGCAACTGAAGCATCTGGAATAATTGGAGATATAAGTAAGGAACCTGGCTGTGACACAGTTCTTAAAGAGGAGATGGAAGAAGACAACATTTGTGGCAGTATTGGCCAAAGCCTGGAGCTTTGTAATTATGAAGGCTTAAATGAAGTAGTAGATGTAGAGAAAGAAAATCTTTCTAATTCTCCAAATGTGAAAGAAATTATTATGCCTGGGAAGCAACTGCTTCATACTGCTGTAATTGCACAACAGCGCCGGAAATCTGATGCTTTTAAAGACGGGCTTGGAAAGTCTGAGTGTAATGTGGTAGAGAGTGGGATTTCTTCTGAATCATGCACCAGCAGCAATAGACAACAATGCTCAGCGGTGGAATCCAGTGACTGCCTTATGCAATCTTCTCCTTGCTCTCTCATGCCGGCAGTGGAAAATGGTCTGGATGAGAGTGGTTTCACAGAACCTCAAGTGGCCCCTGAAAACAAATGCCTTTCAAATGTTAGTTCAGCAGAAGACATTCAGTGTTTACATGTAAGGGATCATTTGACCACACAAGAATATTCAGACAGTCAAGTGAAACTGCGCAGAAGAAAGGTAGGATGCTCATAAACTGCAGAGATTTTTTCTAACGTTTTCCCCAAATTTCTTATGAAGGTGATTCCATGACCAATTGGTTGGAGATAAAATGTATTTTTCAGCCTTGTCTCAATAACTTGTCAGATTTCTTTTCAAACGGTTTTGAGAACAATGTGTCTATAAAACAACCGAGTTTCATGAGCTCTTTTTAAGGTCTGAAAATGACTGAGCTGTGAATTTGGAAGGTGCCTTATAGTCATTTTGTGTTGTATATATACATATAATTTTATATATTTTATATATGTTGTTCAAGGCTAAATGAATAAGTATCTTCTATGGGTTTGGTTTTATTTTTGGTTTTCTGCTGCTATCGGGTATGATTAGCCCTCTTAGGAAACAGATGGTGTCTAGAGGTTTGGAAGCCTTATTGAAAAAAGAGAACAGGGAAAAAGTGCAATAAAACTCCCATTGGCTTTCATGAGAGGAGATGTGCTGGCTGTGGCACTAAGAATTCATCTTAAAGTCTGACTTTCTCAGCTCTGCTGCTTATTCTTGCTAATAACCAATCTGTAATTGTTTACTCCTCTCTCCTCCTTTTTTCATTTGACATAATCCAGCTTCTTTTGTCTGTTTTTTTAAATCTGGTTTCTATTAATTGTGTGGGGTTTTTTTTTTCTATCAGCTGTAGTGCCTCAGTAGCTGTTTCCGTAAAGCACAGATTCACATATCTGAAGTACTGTATGCCAACACACCATCCTGATCTGCTGGCCGTTGCTTCTTTGTGTAAACCCTTTGTTAATATTAACATGCAACTGATATGGTTGGAAGCTGTATGTAACTTTTGCAGAAGGTTTCAGAAGTCCTCAAAGCCAATTGTCCTTTGGTAGTTCATGCAATCACAGTTAACGTGGTAACAGTTCAACTGATCTTGCAGTAAGTATGGCTCTGAGTTACAAATAAGAAACAGAAACGTGACTAGCAGTACCAGAAATGTTAAACTTACCTATCTGTAGAAAACAGCTCAAGTTTAAAACAAAAAAATTAACGAAATTAACATCATATTTGAGAACTAATTGACTATTATAACTATATGCTTAGCTGCTCTACTTTAGCATCTCATGTTCTTTTTTACTAAGCATAGTTGTTAATATTGATGCGTACGTTTCATATTGTTAGCAAGATTAATTTTTATAATGCAACTTCAAAGTCYTATAATTATTATTTGAAAATACAGCTAAAGTTTCTTTTTATTATGCACAGATACTGTGACTCTGCCCACGTTAGTTTTCAGTGTACCATACTATATTTTTTAATAGCTTCGATGTTGCTAGTTTCCATGTATCTCCTTGTCTCTTGTTTTGAGGTCGCGTACTCATCTTTTAAATTTACACTTATGAGAATTATATTTGAGAATATAGTTGTGATTTGTGTTTGTGCCATTAAATATTTAAAAAGACAGAATATAAAAATTCCAGTGAGACTAATGGTGAGAAAAACTAAGAAAGGACGTGAGCATAGAAAGGAGCAAAACAAGGAGTTGCTTCAAGGAAGGTTGAGAGTTATGTGGCTGCAGCAGCTGCAAAGCTGTGTGCACTGTAAAAGGGGATGGAGTCTGTAGATCTGAAGGAGTGGCCTCATACCACTTTGGTTAAAGAAGTTTTTACCAACAACTGTAAAATATTTGGCAAAAGGGAAAAGATATGATCTGCTGCTGCTTCTGGTATTATTTATCTCTAAGTTCACAGGACACTTCTACAGACAATGTTTCTGCATGCAGGATTTTATCACTTATCTCTAATCATACACTATTTTACAAAAGCCTGTCTGTGTTGGTAATAATCTGTAATGAAAAATGTGCCTATGTTTACAAACTTTCCCTGAAAGCCACTTTTGTAATTTTAACAAAACATTAGAAAAACAACAGACTTGAAACTGAATCCATCCATAAAAGTCAAGTATTTGCTTTGCAGTGACAGGAAGACTTAAGGGATTGGGAATGGTATATAAAACCTTTTCTCTCAAGGTCAGCAGTTCAAACAGTGCAGTTAAGGCCTAAAACACACCCCTGTCTGATTAATGCTCAGTGTCAATTATAGTTGCACATAAATATGCACTCATAGAGGTCTGAATATGGGAAAAGGCACATGGAGATGAATTGTTAAAGGTATTTGGGCACCCAGACCTTGAGGTGGCATCTTGAGGGATCATAGAAAGGTGCTGAACTTCAGGTACTTCCATGGCAGTTAAGGTCTTGGGACCTTTGAGGAGTCATCATTCTGCTCTTGCTGGTATTAAATTCTTCTGAAAACCTGTTCCTCGTTAACATATTGTAAACTGCTTTTAATTGTGGCAACAGAGCATGACCTCCCCTCTTATCTTTAGATCTGCTGTCTTCAAACTGAAGCTGAGGTGAGACAGTCTGGATCTGTTGTGCTTGCTCTGCAGATGAATGCAGGTTTGAGGGTTTAAGGGCTTAAAGTTTAGCATCTTTGACCAGCACTAGCTCCATTTCAGTAAATTGCTTTAGTCATGATGGATGTACTGCCACTGAAGATGCTTTTTGCAAACCGGCCCAGCTGTTACAGCATTCTTTCCTCCCTCAAGTCACCAGGGTTCAGATGGTTGATACACAGCACCCTCTTTTCCTTTGCTTTCCCAGAAAGACTGCCTAAGGCTCGGAAATAGGAAGCACCTGAATTTAATTCTGAGAAGTTAATGATGTTAGGTCTAATTGAAAGATCCCATAGTAATCAAGCTTTCCTGTTTTTGTGTTGAGTGATAATCAATTCAGTTTATCCACAATATGAAGTTGATGGTTATTGATGGTTCAGAGTAGCAGAAGCATAAATGGATTAACTATATGTGGCTATACCAACTAGACCCTCCTGTATGCTTTCCTGGGTTAAATAAATTTTAAATTTTAAAATAGTCACTTCACTTGAGAATTGTACATTCTGAATTTCCAAAGATTGGAATAATCTTTGGAACTAATGAGCAAGCYGTAATGCTTAGGGCATCCCAACAGCTCGCATGTACATTCACATGTATAATGAAATAAAGCATTTAGAGAACAATATCACACAAAGCCAGAAGAGTATCGATTATTAAGAGAATACTAACAGAAGGAGAGTATTTAATTATTATATACTGATTTTAAAATGGGAAAAAATGGCCATTACCTCGTAAAGGATCTTGCAAATTTTTGCATGTGCCCCATTTTATGCTTTCTCCAAACTGCTCATCTCATCAAGCTTAGGGATAGCCAGAAAAATCCCTTCTGGGGGATATTAAGTAGGTGCACAAAGGCACCAGAACTCTTAACACATTAATTTAAATTCTTTTTCAACATGAAAAAGCTACTTCATTCAACGTCAATATAAAAAAGTGGGTTGAGGCATATAGTTTCAGAATAAGTTCTCACCACTCATTTCCTGAACACATTCACAGCTGTAGTGTTGCAACCTACATTAATCAGTATTTTGTAAATGCAATTTTTAAAACAAGGCTTAGACAGTGCTTTTACATGATGAATCAGTAAAGGAGTAGAAAGTCATCATTGTGAATTTTGATGCTGAATAGTTTGAGTAAAAATCCATTAAATTGAAAACAAAAATGAAACAGCAATGAACTCCACTTTCAAAAGAAATTTTCACTTGTTCCCTACATTTTATTGTTCTCGTCCCCATCCCCCACCCCCAATCTTAGATTTTATGCCTAGAGATTGTTCCATATAAATGGGGAAAAAACAGCTGGAGAACCAACTGTGACTGTTCATTTCTCTCTCCTGTAGGATAATGATATATCACCTATTATTCTTAATAAAATGCAAAGTGACTCATGACTGTGGGGAAAAAAAAGAAACAACAAAAACACCATTTATAACAGCAAGGAGCATTGGGCTCAATTCATAAAGGAATGTAATATCCCTGCATTTAAGGAAAGGAGGAGATGGAGTATGGAAAAGCATTCTGCATGCAAAAAGATAAAATTACTATTAATAGGCTTTTCAATAAGGCGCAGGAAGTTGTAGTTAATATTTAAAAACAAAATTCAATCCACAAACTAGCTTAGGAAGATAATACCAGAAGATTGAGGGGGAAAAAAAACTGTGAAAAGATAAACAGATTTTTCAATGAATATACACAAACATATAAGAAGTATATTCTGATTTGATTCAGGAAACATTCCTCACATGTATTTGGGCTCCTTTGATACAATGTAGTTTAATATCTGAATGTTAGAAGAAAAAAAATTTAATTAACATACACAAATGAAAAATTGCATGTCAACATTGTTAGTCACCTGTTGAATTGTTTTCTTAGTTTGGAGAAGGTATGTACGTTTACATGCCTTTACACTTGCAGTTAAACACAGTTTACTGAAAATCTGTCTGTCGTTGCAGTAATGAAATACTTTTCTATCATCTCCTATGTTTTATATTCCAGATTGTAATGATATAAGAAAACAAAAATTTGCTGCTCTGAAAGCAGCCCTTTTCTCAGGCATCTCAAAGCAATGTTCCTTTGCAATGCTTAATATTGTTGTTATTTTCATTAACCTGTAGAAGAAACAGGTTCTAGAAATGCTCAGTCACTGGAGAGAAGCTATTGCCACAGTAATTTTTTGAGAAGTCCGTAGAAAGAGCTTTGGAGTAAATCTTCCAAAAATAAACTCGCTTGGACTTAGAAATCAAGTTCAAAATAGTTCAGACAAGATTTGGATCAGCATTTGAAGTTCTGGTTGCTTATCTAAATTAAATATTAATTCTGAAACTATTGGGGTTCTCTTCTAATGTGAAACTTCTGGTTTTCTATGGAGATTTTTATTAAAAGTATTAATAAATTCTGTAAGATTAGAGATGATAAAGTAGTGGCACATATACTGCACACAGTGAGATGAAATAAGAAATTGATACATAATGATTGGGTTTGGGAAAAGTAATTGATGTATTGTGCCTGGTGATTTGAAGCTTGTTATGCCAGCTGTATTCCTTCCAAGAAAAGATATAGCTTCAGGAAGAGCCAACTGGGGTATCAAACTGATTGGAGTATATGTGATGAATTTGTATCAGTTTCTCTTCACAGGTAATCTCAGACTGCATTTCAGTCTCATTAAAATATTTTGTTTATGTGTCATTGAAAAAGGAGTGAAGTAAACAAACGTTTTGGTGTATGAAATCCTCAGCTCTCTTTCATTAGACTTTTGCTTTTAATATTTACTACTTGCAATTCTTCATAGTGGCCTGCTTAGAAGCTTTCCAGTTTCAGACATCTCAAAGTCATTCCTACAAGACTAAAGAGTATAATAGACAGGGCTATTTCCTAATGCTCGCTATTATTGCTACTATTTTAATCCAGATTTCTAGATTAAATGCTGTGTGGTTTGCAATGCATAATTAAGGACACAGCTGATGTCAGCATGACAGCAGCAGCTAGTGTCAATGAGATGCAAATTAATTTAAGAATATCAGAAGGATGGCAGTAAATGTAGAAGGAAACCCAGGTAGAAGGTTACCTAGGGTGACACAGGTCTTTGTAGCAGCTCCCTTCCCCCACACAAAAGCTGTGAGTTTTTAAAGCCTGGTTTTGCATTTTCTGTACTGTTGCAATAAAGTTTGTTTCATTATTTCATCAATTATAATTATACCAATGTGAGAAAACAAAAAAAGTACTTAATTGAATTTGRGCTTTTCCATCCATATTTGCTACTTGAGTATTATGCTTGCCCGTGAGATGTGAAGGCTGACTCTCTTCTGTTACGATCTGTAATAAATTCTGTTTTACAAGGCTAAAACTATGCTCTTTATGGCGAGTTAGAAAGTTAGGTTCTTCCAGGAGCTTATGCTTGTATCATCCTGTAAATTGACTCCACAGGAAGCCTATGGAGACATGCCTGTTGGCTTAGTCCTCCCAGTAAGGTACCTGGGAGAGGTAGTAGGAAAGCTTCCAAAAAAGTCATCAGAGCTACTTATTTTACTGAAATGGTTTCCTTACAATTTTTTCCCTGCCATCTCTACTATTCACATTACATAATATTTTTTAATTGATCACTCACTTGTCAGCATTAGATTCTTATTTAAAAAGTAATATGAGCTTGTTGTGAACAATAGTATCCAACATTTTAAATCTTTTTCGTATTTTATTGCTGTTAAAATACCAGAGACTGAGTTGCCAGACCTGTCACAACTATGCCTTTCTGAAGTCTTAATCTCCCTTTACCTCAATTCTCTCCTTGTTGAATGGGGAGAATTTAATGATTAATTCTTTTTTCATACCAGTTTTTAATTTAGCTTTTAAGACTCTTAAGTGTATTTTTTTATAGAAGCTGGTTCAGTAGGGATCCAGTTTAAACTATTACTACATAAGTAGTAATATGTAGGCATATGTAGGTTTGTCAATGAGGCACACTCATTAGTGTTGCATCATAACAATAACTCAGGTCAGCATAGGAAAGATAAACATAGAAGATAAAAGTACAAATAAAAGCAACAGGAATGTACAGGAAATCTTAATTAAAAATGGAAACGTGCATTTTGCTGTATCCTGATTTTGTCACAGGGAATTGAATTTACCTTTTTCTGAGATTCAGTCTGCAAATGTGTGTCAGCCAGAGGAAGATGACAGCTCTAAATGTTGGTGATTTTCTAAGTCAATTATCTTTAATTGCACCTTTGCAAAATATGATGTATAAGTGCATTCATTTCCCACAGTTTATGTTTTCCCATTGAGTATTTTTAAAGATAATAGTCTTGCAAATATTCTAGTGGAGCAATCCAACAACAGAGAAAAAAATCTGCATTCTAGGATTATAATGATCATTAGAAATTCTGAAAATGTGGACGACAATGAATGTTGTTGGCATGGTTGTAGGAGACCAAAGCTTCACTGCTTAAATCTAGACATTAAAAAAGCATTAATGGATGTCAGTGGAACTACAGTGTTCTTAGAGTACGTTTAAGTGCCTTGCAGAACTTGGGTGTTATAATAATTTGTAACCTTAGAGACTACAGAAGCTAGTTACTATAGAAGCACTATCATAGCAAAATTACTTTCAAATCATATGGTTTTCTAACTGTATTTCCTGTACAATTCAGACCTGTACTTACACCAGAATAGCTTTGTTTTCATATACGGAAATTAATACCATAATCTTGGCATCTAGGGAATGGTTTTTCTTAGTTTTGTGAAGGACAGTGGCAAATGTAAATATTGGAAATCTCATAATCTCTTTTTAAAGATGATCATTCAAACAGTGGAAATCTATTTTATCATGTATGGAATTCGGATTTGCTCTTGTTCCATTTCTGCATCTCTTGTCATTTTCAGACTTTCTAAAGGTTTTTCAAAGTTTTTCAACCTTTTTAAAGGTTTTAGGAAAGAGCATGGATCTGTTTTTCCAAACTCATAATGTGAATATGAACACCATCAAAAATTGATGAGAGATCCTAAGCCACAACAACTTTTTGAAAGGTTAGTTCCTACCCACATGTCTCAGAGCTACAGTCTGTAGTATTACTACAGTGGGCAACTATTACTGAGATCCACAGTTGCTTCACCACAAAGAATTTGCTGCGTTTGCACATTGCTATTAAATGGTCATAATTTTAAAGGCACTGGGAAGAATCTGGCAAGACCTGCAAGTAAAGCAAAACAAATAGTATGATTTCTTTAAAAAAACTGAAACCTTGGCTGTCATGAATATTTGTTTCTTTTTTCTGCACTGAAAACTTGCTTCCTAAATTTACGATTTAATAATGAAGATATGGTTCAAAAATATAAATGGACTAAAACAGTTGGACCTATGTTTTTTAAATTATGCATATTATCTACGGTAATTAGTAGAAAGCGGTGGTCATAAAGCACTCCTATTATTGTGGTTACATGACCATGAATTTTCTCTTTTGCTCTCACAAAAATATGTATCATAAATATTATCTCCATCTGGGAAGCTAAAGAATGCTTTCCCACAGACTTCCTTTGTGTTTGGACTGAAGTATGATGTATTTCAAACAATCTGAAAAGTATTYAAAACAAGCTCAGAACAGGATGGGATGGTTGCCAGGCCATTACAGTATAACCTTTATGCAAATTTTACTTTGACACATTTTTGTGACAGTGTTCAGCAATAAATTTTAAAGGCTGCCAGTGTTGTCTAGACTGCAAACCAAGAGGCTGTTGCACATCAAGTTATGCATTAGTTGGAGTTCAGCTACCTAAAATGGTCATGAAAGTATTTGTATTTATACATGGTTCATAGTCACACACTATCGCAAAGTGATATTACATGCTTCCAGGAACCAATGTAGAGAGCTTTAGTTTCATGCAGTTTATACTCAGAAATTTCTAATTTTGTCCAGGTTTTCAATAATTGGCAGGAAGAAAACTTTTAAAACATTTTTTTGTTTGTTTTTAAAATGAATCTTCAAAAAGTTCTGATTGGTAAGGGACAATTATTTGCTGTTTGTAGTCTATAAATTCTCAGTTGTAGGTCATGTTAAATGGACCAGTGACCACCTCCTAAAATGACACCAGATTTGTAATTAACACCACATTTTTGAGGGAAGCTGTCTTGGAAGAAATGAATGGGCATAGTACACAAGAACCAAATTTAACAGTATAGCAAATGGGAAGTGGAATTAGAAGACTTGGGCAAAACCTTCTGGATTATATGACATCACTATCCACAACACACTTTTCCATTGGTTAAAGAAAAATTTTAAAAAAGGACTTTGCTTCCAAGAACTGCTCATCTGGCTCTTTCACGAGCATAACATTCACTTTGAATTAACAATCAAGTGGAAACGGAGAGATCTGAGAGGCACACAGAGATACAGCTTCCATCAAAAACCAGTAAATACAGCAGTAATCTGGAAAATCAGTATTAGAGCACCCCTGCCTATATTAAAGAGCCTTTGAAGCCATAGCTATGGCAGAACAGCTTTTTCAACACAACCTTCTACTGCAGACATGGCCTGTGCTAAAAGCTGTTAGTGGTGCTGTGTCTGAGGAGGAGGCAGAGAAGAGCAGCCCACCCTGGCCAGCTCTGGGGGTTTAAGCTTTACAGCAGTAAGGTCTTTGCCACAGCCATCAAGGATTATTCGGCTGTAGTAGTATGGTGGTGGGTAAGTCCACAGGTATCTGACCAGTTCCCATGCAGTAGTTAAAAGCAAACAAGCAAAGAGAAACCCCCCGATGGGCTGAACTGCAGCAGGGTGGGAGCCATCTGCAGTTTTCCACACAGTTTTTTTTCTGTTTGTAGTGTTTTGTTTTGTTGTCTTGCTTCCCGTCATGGTAGTACATATGATTGAAACACCTAAAAATATGTTGCTCATGCTTATGTCCTTTTACTGCTCCCTCTTAATGGCAACATAGGAGGTTTATAAAGACAAGGGGGTATATGTCACAAAAAGGGTGTAATGAATATGGCTTTACAAAATGAAACAATACTGTTTCTGCTGCCAAAAACTATTCCAAGCTCCAAAGGATATGGCCTAAAATGGTTATGAATTCAAATTTGGAGGGATATTCTTCCCCCTCAGAAAAAAATTCAGGCAGCAATACAGCTTCTCTCTATATGTATGCGTGAGTGTCTGTGTGCGCTAGGGTAAATGTATGGCAAATGTTAACCAGAACCTTGCTCTCCTTCATAACTCTGTGACAGCTGACATCTAATGCTTTTACAACAATTAACATAAGGAACTTGGCTTATGCACTCTGCGTTAATGAAAAATTGGCTTACTGTAACATGAGGATGTCCTTCAATAATGTGCCATATTACAGCAATAACTTTCATACCTTAAGTTTCACATTGTTTTTGCAGTCTCACCTTACCTAAGGGTTAGAATAGAAAATGCAATATGTAAAATATTTATATTAAATCGAATTTTATTTATCCTTTCCTGTAAGATGCCTCCTTCCCAAACATCTGCACACAGCAGATGCAGTTAAACAAAGGTTTCTGTTTGGATATCCTGAATACCTTATTCATTTGCGTAGTTTTGCTTTAACATAAAATGTATCATAAATATACCCATTCAAAAAAAAAATCTTTAAGGAGTTGATTCTGTTCTTGTACTACATGTTTTAATCTTTTGGGTGGTATCCTCAACCTTCTTAAAAAAGATGCTTTGCATGCACTTATAATCATTGATATGTGATTCATGGCTGTTTGATATGAAGGCATGAAATACATGAAAAAAATCAGCAGTGTTAAAGCTTGTGGCTTGTGCTGCATGTAATTTTAGCTTCAAAATGTTTTAAAAGCTGACATCTTTACTGCATTGAAAATGAAAAAGCATGGCCACAAGCAAAAATTTGGGAATGTAAACTAAACTACTTTCCTACATCCAGATTTTCTGAAACACCACTCTTCTGATAAATGCCAAGCTGTATTTATCTCACATAAATTTAGTAGTGACTGTATGTGTACATCACAGCTCACTACATCTGCTGAATTTATTCCAGCATGGTAAACTCACCTGTTTACAAGTATTCTCTACTGCTTGATGTGGTAGATGAGCAGTATCCTTTTTAGCCTTTACACTTATATGGGAAGTAAAATAGACAGAGAGTGAATAAGGGAAGAAATAGGATAAAAATGACGGGGATATTGAGAGATTGTCTTATAGGTAGGATAAGACTGGAAAATAAGTAGGTGAAAATTAATTGATTTCCCATGTAAAATGATCATTCAGCTCTTAATTGCACAAAGCTTTCTCAGSTCACGAAAACGACTCCCAGTTGATCAGTTTGTCTATTTCCAAGCCTTCCTCAATACTGCTAGTAACAGAGTCAAAGATAATCTGGGGAGAAATTTCTCCATATCTGTACCTTGATTAATATTCTTGTGGGTAAACATTTTGCAGGACTTGTAATTTAGCACATTTCACAAACTTTTTATTAAGCTTTCAAAAAAGTCATATTGTACTCCTTACCATAGGTTCTTTTGCAATATATGTTTTAAATCAATCGATTGTGTTTTTGCAGACCGAAGCCTATGAATACTTATGACTGTGGGGAAATCAATTTTAATCAGATTCAGAAGAAATATATTCCCGAATTTTGCTCTCTTGGGAATAGATTAGAATGTCAGTTAATGTTTTCCTAGGTCATCCACACTCTCTGTCAGACAAAAAACATCCTTCTTCATCTTACCCATGCTCTTCTAGTCAGCATGTTAAGATCACTAATTCTTCCCCCTCACTCCTGCTTTCTCAGAAATGCTTTGATTTTTTTTTTCCCCTCATTTCGTGTAATAAGCTCAGTGTGGCATTTAGATTTTAGCATTTCAGAGCTTATGCGTATGTAAGGGAAAGATCACTCCGTGACATGAGAATACTGTGTATTCTTCTACTTGCAAGCATCATCATTTCACAGGCTCACAGGTTTGATTTCAGGCTCAAGCAGCAGCCAGGCAGAGCTGTGCAGTCACATAAACAGATTAGGAAGGGAGTATGAACTTGTTGGAGAAAAGGGTGAGCAGCTTCCACAACTCTTACTCCACTTTGGTATGAGGGGGGGAGCTGTCGCAAACACCCTCAAGAGTCGCTTTTGTAGTGGTGATAATAGTTCCTAGTCCCCTTGACCAGCATTCATTTCTACAGTTGCACAAAATCTCTACTCAAATCCATTTATAAGACTATCTGACAAAAACCTAACTATTCTGTGTCTTTTTCATAGCTTCCTTAACAGGTATGGTCTGCAGTGACTTGCTCYATGATTCTGGGCTTCCTCTCTCGGTCCTTTCCATTACGCTTAGTTCATGGAGGACGAGCTCTCTTGTGTCAACAGCATWGCCTCATGAAGCATAATAAGGACAGTTTAAATGTCAGCACTGTTAGTCATTGATGATTGTCTTAGGGTTTAAATAGAAATTTCTTATTATCTAGCCACTATGTTCAGAGGGAGTGTTTACCAGCAGCGAAGTATAATTGCAGAGCTTTGATCTGTGCTTTGAAACATCTTTTAAAGTGTAAAGAAAACTCGTCTATGCCGAGAACAACATTAGAGGCTATTTCTGGAGTTAGACCAGGATTCTGAAGGTGAAAGGACACTTTTCCAGCTCTCTCAACAAGTCCCTGGGAAAGTTAAAAATAAGTCTTGCTGAAAAAAATATTTGGCACTTGTTATTTGAGAAAATTTCTTTATTCCAGGAACTGCCTCATGTAGCAGAAATTTATTTACCATCTGTGTAGACTTGAAAAATTTTCCATCTTACCAGATACACAACTGAAATAGAAACAGATTTTCCGTCCCTATGCTTTCCACCGACCTCTGCTTTAAGAGAGTGCTGTTGTAAAAACTTATGAAATTTCTGTGTTCGCCAAAGGTGGGTAGCTCAATTATAGCCCATCTGTCAAACTCTGAAGTTCTGGTTGTGACCTCTACTGATGTCACCTTACKGTTGCTAAAGTATGTCACTTGCGGAAGGGAAAGGAGGAGTTCACAGACCCAGTAGCTGAAAATATATGCTTGTTTTAATTATTATTACAGTTGTTTTAATTACTGTTACAGTACTGACTTCTAATCAAAGATAGTCACTTGAGCAATTAATTTGTTTTTCTTTGAGTACGGATGTACTTCCTTAATTTCATAGCTCTGCAACTGCAAGGGGGGAAAAAAAGTTTAAAAAAAAAAAAAAAAAGCTATGAATCTTGAAGTAACTGGTCCTTTAAAATGCGAAGCAACCTGTCTGTTTGTAACTCTGCATATCGTTCCTGAATACTGGTATGAATACACAGGCCAGAAACCAACACAAGCAATTCTTGGGAGAGAGAAAAGAGAAAGGAGTTCAGGAAAAGGTGTCAGGGTACATAAACTTAACTTTTGTTTGCAGTTCCTGTTTTGTTTTTTTTCTTTCATGTATTCTGTGGAATTTTACTTTTGCTTACATTTTACTTTTTCTTTTATGCACACTGAGGATCCTCAAGGACCATGGGGGCTGATTCTTAGTTCATGCTTAGATGTCTTTTGAACCCATCTACCAAAATAATACTTGTGTGAGTAACAAGCTTGGTGTAAAAGGCAGGCGTTAAAAGCTTCCTCTTTGAAATCCAGCAGTCTGATTTGCTTAAAGAATAAAAAAAACTATCTGCCATTCGTATTATCATTGCATTTTTTTCTGCCTTATCTATTTTTACCTGCCTCAGTGTTCATCATGTTTGGTTGAAGGAGCTTATCCTAGATAGGTCTATCACAGATACTTTTGCTTTCATAATTCTGAGTCTTTGAACTAGTGAAATTGTATGAGATGTGACATTGTTTTAACTACAACTATTACTGAACCCTTTAATCTGGCAATTCTGATCTGTATTTTAAACTGCATTCTGTTTATTTTTGGACTTGTACAAAAGTTTTCTATTTGACTGTATATGGTAAGGCAAACTATTTTATATTTGAGCAAAATCATGTAATTGTGAAAATGAACAAGTGTGAATTTTAAGCCATTCTGTATTCTTTCTCATTGCTGCTAAATCATCTGCAATCCTAAAATGAGGAAATTAGAATTTATATTCTCAGCATGCAACTGCATGTGTTATTCAACAACCAAAATTTTAATATATGAGTTGCAGTTCCCAAAGAAGCAGAAATTTTTCCCATTGGTTTTAGTTAGGTTTGTGCTAATGGGTTAAGGCACATATGTGCTGTAGTGTTTTAGTTTGGGTCAGGAGCATGCTTTTGAAGTGAGTTTACTGATTGATGTGATATAAAGCATGATAAGTGACATGGTGAAAGATGTGAGATAGTGAGATTCAGTGTGGATTGCCTGATTTGATAGCTGCACGGCTGAAGTGATAGATGCTAATGCAGTGCTTCACAAAGAAAAACTGTATTTTAGGATTGCCAATAGCCAGGGAAAATTTTTCAGATATTAGGATGGAAAAAAGGATCTCAGAAGGTAGCAGATTCGTATCTGCACAGTGCAAGAGGTATGAATTGAAAGACTAGTTATCAGATGTAGTCACAGTATTGTACACTCCCATCACTTGCAATGTGAAGATGTCCAACTGTGTCCTCTACCCCGACCGAACTGGCTGCAAGATACGTAATTGCTATGAAGACAACGTTAACTACCAACAAAGCTTCTGAAGACAGATTTTTAAAGGATGTCAGTACATTACAGTTTCCTTTTAGGTGAATTTAATAAATATTCCCTGGTAGAAGAATATGGGTTTCTGACTTGAGGTTGAAATTTAGCCCCTAAACAAACTAGAAAGTCTCCTGAGATTTTTACAGTTTTTGTTTCAGTTGTCTGAAATATATCAGATCTGATGTAAAACTAGTGAAGAATATTTTTCCCCCTGTAGTTGTGCTTTCTAGTTCTCTCACCAATTCCCAGTAGTCTTGTGGTAACGTGTTCATTCTGTTGGCCAGCTGTTCAGCTCTCCATGAACGCATCCTCGTGATGTGCATTTCCCAGCGTTTTACAAGTCAGTGTCCTATTCCAC
This sequence comes from Oceanodroma leucorhoa, assembly GCA_030449065.1. Taxonomy (NCBI): domain Eukaryota; kingdom Metazoa; phylum Chordata; class Aves; order Procellariiformes; genus Oceanodroma; species Oceanodroma leucorhoa. Next base: position 13,570,827 of record JASVER010000005.1, read on the forward strand.
TTCAACATAAAACTTTTTTGAAAACAAAACTATACTTGGGATGTAGACAGGGAATGTAGTGCAAGTATAATCAAACGCAGTCTGAATAAATGGTGAATGAGGAAATAACAAATATTATGCAGTGTAAGCACTAAACTGCTCTTAATGTGTGTTTGAAATAGAAATAGAGGCTTTGTCTTGTATGCTAGGGATTTTTTGTCTCTGACACAATTAGCTTTCTTTTGCTTTTCTTAATTACTGCCTGTAGTAGAAGGGAACTCTTTGGTTCCCTTCTGTAGGCCCTTTTGTAGTAGCCCATTAGTATTAGCTTCAGTCTTTGGTAAGGACAGGATTGTGAGCTACACAGGTAAGGTTTGTCTGTACAGGGGGAATAGCAAGCATATGAGCAGACTGAAACAGAAATAGCTGATTTGTTCCCTCTTGGAACACATTCTTCACAAAAAAATGGCTTGTGGGATTATTAAACACCAAGTGTTAAGGGAGCTGAAAATAGGGATGGTTTTACCCCTGGTATTACCTCAGATTCTTCAAGACAAAAGAGAAATTCAGCAGCTAGAAATCATTGCTCTTTCCTGGTCATCCCAAGGCAGTTCTGGGTGGTTTGTGGTTGTTTTTTTTTTAATCAAAAATGCAAAGGAAATGTTTGTCTACAGTTTATTTTAAGATTCTTTCTTTGTTTATTGTGAAGCCTAACATTTGATTCAGTGGTATACAGCGCTTGGATTCAATTTGAAATGTAATTCTGTACAGACAGGGAAAAAACTCTGTTGTGCATAGGATTGTGTAATAGTAAGTATAGTTTATAGTGGGTATTTTGGATTTGGGCCATCTATCTAATTTGGATGCTTTCTCTTATTTAACACCTACTGAGATTTACATCCAGGCCACAATACCAGCAGGCACATCAAATGTGGACTGTGACTTAAYCCAGTAATGCAGGAGGAGGCTCTGTGTCGAGAGGAATCTATGGCATCTACTTCATTACATTGTTGGTCATTCTCTGACTGAGTGGTTCCCATTACTCCATGGCAAATAGTGAGATTTGTCTTCTCTACCATGACCAAAGCATAAAATCTTCTACCTTTCTCTGGGAGTCCTCATGTTGTATGCATATGTATTATGTGGCAGTGGTTTTGATCATTTTTGGCAGTGTGTGGAACAGTTGCTTTGTGATTATATCACTTCACATGTTCTGTAAGGAAATAAGATAAGCATTCATTTGTTCTAGTTCAGTCTGTCCTGTAGCAACAATCTCCATCTGTGTATTATTTGTGTTTTAAAAGGCAGTATGAGAATTTCTAGAAATAAACATTGTAGAAGCTTTTTGTTAAAAACAGTATATAATATTTATCACAAACTCCAGTAAACACCCTACCTTTTTGAGATGTTGTTTAGAGACTCTAACCAAAACTTAGCAGATTGGGAAAAGAGTTACTGATAATAACATCAGTGCAAGCATGAATAAATAAAAACAGAGAAGTCATCCTATTTATTCTCAATCAAAGGCAGAGCCGGTGTTAGGAATTGGGAGTTCCTTGAATTCCAATACTTCATTAAATCTTGAGTGTATAGCATTCAGGCAAAATGAGCATTTTATTATTATGCATTTTTTCAATAGCCAGTAGAATCATACCAAATATGTAACTTACAAAAGGAATATCCCAGTTGAAATAATATAATGTACATAAATTAAGAGAAAGACAGACAATAGAAAAAGAGTTTGGCTGTGTTCTGGGGATTTTTGCGAGCTTAAGAYTATTGACTGACCTTTGGTAGCCAGAAATTTTGAATTATCAGTGAAATCTGTTAACAAATAACCATCTAATTATGCTTTTCAATTAAAGGTTTCCTATGGAATAGAATAGGAATAGATCAGTTCAGACTGGGACWTATGATCTTTTAGGAGTGTTCTGATTACTTCTACTTCTGCCGGATGTTTAAAGAGAGTTGTCTTGGCAGTTGCTGGAGCCTTCCACATTTCTTTGGTTTCACTGAGTGTCGGAGAAGATGCTTTCTAACTAGTGATGGAGATATTTCTTCTGGGTTATACCTAATGTCAAATGACTCACCTCACCTGGGACAGGATATGGTCAGTCGTATGGGGGGGGCAATAGCAGCACAAAGGCTGGGTGTATCGCAGAGGAGGATACAGAGAGAGAAATGACAAATCTGGAACAGTGTCCATTTATCACTTACTGCTGTACCCTCACTATCCATATCCACATGAGTTATACAGAATCCCATTCTTTGTCATATGGTGGATTCATTGGATGTGACAGTTGCCCTACAGTCTTTTTATAAACAGTAAAAGGGTTTTGTGACTATGAGTAAATATACTGGTAGAAGGACAGAGAAAAATTTATAAAGAAGAAACAGGTCTCCAGTGTTAACATTTCACTTAAATGAACTGCTTCGTGTGAGCCAGGACTCCTACAATTAGGCAGTCTTTGCTAAATTACGCTGCAGTGGAATTTACTAACCGGAAAGATAACGCTTGTTCCTTGAAAGAAAAACTCAAAAGATTTGATAATTAGCTCTCAGAGGAGTCCATTGGTTATTTTACAGCTGTGGAAAAAACAGTAGAGACCTTATTTATTGACCTAGCTATCTGATAAATCAGGAAGAGATCAGTGTCATGGAATCTTTTTGAACAGACCACCTCCTGACACTGGGAAAGATCCAGATGAGGTCAAAACCCCCAGCTTCCTGTCTCAGAGAGGAAAAGGAGAAAAAAATCTGATAAACATAAAGCTACACAGAGCTGCTCTGGAAATCTCTGGAGATGAAGGGAGCAGGGGAAGAATGTGTAAAAAAAAAATCCTCTTGTTAAATGTAGCAAGACAGTACATGCATTCAATAAATATCAAGAAAACTCTGATTTACATTTTTCCAGTTTGATTACACTGTCAGAACTGAGCCTGAAACATGAGAACCAGTAATGGAGCATCCCCCAACAGACACAATCGTATCAAACACAGTCATTACCCCACTAACCAGAGCGTTAAATACACTTCCAAATGTTACCACTCCAGGGATGGATCAGAGAAGCAGGGTTAAAAACAAAGGGGAACTTAGCCCAGGGGCCAGCACTGTTGTTTAGGTCCAGTTCTGGTTTAGCCTTGGAAAAAACCCTTATCCTGCCTATCATTTTCATATCCTTAAAACGGAGTTAATATCATTTTCCCTTGTCACATGTATTGTGAGGTTAKCTGTATTAAAGACGCACTGAAATGTTGTATTAATAGGATCTATGCAATTTCCTGAGATACATAGGTAGAAGTTCCTCAGGAGCCTTAAAAACTAGCTTTCAGTGATGCAATATTGCTCCTGCTTGTTACGCTTCCTTCAATTCCATATTAAAACTCACAGTTTGTTCCCAGGGAGGAACATTTTTGTGTCCCGTCTCCCATTTTTGCAGCACCCATGCTTTAAAATCAGATTTAGATGAAATTAAACAGTCACACCTGAAATGACTTGTAGGCGTGCTCTTACTCATTTACRTGTGCTTTCTGTCTCTCTGAGGTCTCCATACAGTAGTTTGAGGAAACTATATGACAGTTTTCCCAATGCCCGTTTCTGTCATTCTTCTCCATAAGCAAGTGTTCCTTTCAGCTTGCTATTCATCTCTTTTCAGAAACTGCACAAAAGCTCAGCCTTTTTTGAGGGTATGTACTACTGAACTTAATTGCGTGTTTAGACATATTTATCTTCCTCAGCATAAATATCTGTGGCAGCAGAAGAATCTAGCATAAATGGAGTCAGAACCATTCCTTTAAAACAGGCAACTGAGTCCTGGACAAGAGAAAAAGAAACTCTCAGAATGAAAAGACCTCTCCTGGGCATGGTTGCTCTGGATGATACACACAGCAGATGGATGCAAATCAGTTTGGTGAAATCCAAATTTTGTTGCTAGCAAACTCTCAGTTACTACAAAAGGACTCAGATTTCACCTACCATCATCACATCACTGGGCATGATAGTAAGCTCTATTATTTCATATTTTTTTAATTGAAGAAGAGCCAAATAGTATTTTCTCGTGTTAATAAACACACTGACTTAGTGAAACAGACATATTGGCATTTATGTGTCACGTTGATATGAGTCAGAGGAAGCGGGATTTAACTCAAATAACAATGGAACTGCAGTTTATAAATATTTTATTGGAAATTCTAGCACGATTATTCATTTATCTTCCTCCCACACGTAGAAGGACRTTTGATAATAACAACATTTATTTTAATATTAAATTTCTATACAGTAAGAAATACTTTTAGATTCCAAATGTCTTATTATTCAAACTGAGCAATCACCAGTCCAGCACCACTCGTTACAAGGTGCCTTGAATGCACTTGAAGCCTGCAGTGTTCTTGATGCTGTTCTTCCTTGGGGAGGCCGGCTGGTGGTAACTATAAATTCACTACAGCTTGCCTTGGCACTGGCTCTAGACTGAGTCAGGCTCTTTCGCCAGACATGTATTTCTGTGTATTTCTGCTATGCATTTCTGAGACTGTAGTTTCACTCTTTTGGCCTCACTTGTGAATCAGTAGCCAGAGTTTTCATGCAATGYTTCTTTCTTCCCCTGAGCTGATTTTGTCATGGTGTGTCTTGTGTTAAGCCAATAAAAGTTGGCCTGCACCACAGATAAAAATCAAGCCCAATAACCTGATGTTAAATACATATATATGTAATAGTGTAGGGTTGGTAATTCTTCAATTCTACTGGGATAATGCAGTCATATCTCATGAGATAATGCTTGATTAAATTGGGGGGAAAAATACTGGAGCACACGTAAATGCTCTCAAGCTAGTTATCTCAAGTTCTCTATTAGAAACATTTTGATTGTATGAGGACATAGGCTAATCTGTGCCAGCTGCTCTGTAGTTAACTATTCCAAAAGTCTCCTTCTCCCTTCTCAAGCAATTTTTTTTCTCCGCAGACATATTTCATGCAAAAGCTATGCCGACCTTTAAAGATGTTTTACGTTTTTGTCACAAGATGTGATGACAGTGTTTATTTCTTTTAATATCAGGAAACCCCACATCTCAAAGGTTTTTTAAAAGTGTAGCAAAACATCTAGTTATTTCTATCTTTATGAAGGGTAAATAACGCTACAGCTGTACTGTTATTACAGGAATATAGGGAAAGTTTTAAGACAGAGTAATGTTACTGTTTTATTATACAGAAGATGAACTATTATTTTTAAATAAGTTAGTAAAGTTTCAATCAGGAATGTATCCATTCCTTTAATTCCTCACCACATATACTCATTAACTGGAGATGATGGCTATTGTTTATCTTAGGGATGCACCTAGAAATAATAGGTATAGAAAGTGTCCCCCTACTGTCTTATACAACTTTCGAAGATACAACCAATAGACATTCTTTTCCCAAAGATTATATACTTCAAAATGTAAGGTGCTATTTTTGTTTAGTGTGTTTATTTTATGTGCATTTGCAAGGGTAAATAAGCTGGACTTTAGCAATTTTGTAGTTGCATTTCCAACTAACAGGTTACACTGCTCAAACTGTGTTTGCAAGAAMGCAAGGCAACACTTTTAAATATGGGGTATGGGGTATACATACATATATGTTTGAAAAAAAAGATCTGTTCAAGAAACATCCCATTACCAAAAGTCACTGTGTTGCACTGGGAGAGTCTTCTAAGATTCACATTTCTGAAGTGTGAATCATAGTAAACCCAGTTAGATTTTAATCCTGAAAAGCAAAGGGTCGAGTCTAAAATGAAGAGTGGCATTTCAGTTTGTTATCAATAAAACCTTACTTTACGACAAAGGAAAATAAGGTAAAAATATATATAAAAGCTTACATTTAGGGCAGATTTTGAAACAAATGTTTCTACTGCATTCTGTGGTGGTTTTCTACCTTTTGCTTGAGGACATGTTATTGTTATTGCATCATGGCTTCATGTTTCATTAAACTTCTTTTCTGTATATGTAAGCAGACACTTCTTAGTGACATACCATAGGCTGCCTATTCCATAGTTGCAAAGGGGAATGAGTCACCTGGAAAAGAAGTCAGCCCAGCTGAAATAGAAGTGGGCAAACTTCATTTTTATTTTGCTTTAAACAAAAGCTTAATAATTACAAAGGCATGTGCTTGTGCATCTTAAGAGACTGAAAAACTTAGAATGATCAGACATTTCCATACAAATATAAGTACAAAAGAGTATCCAGGATTTGAGATTTATGGATTTATATGAGCATAACATTTTGCTTAAAAGCTTTAACATTTGAAGTGTACTTTACTGCAATCCAGCTGAGATGGAATATGCAGATACGTAGATGGGAAACGTTAATGCATACAGTCTGCTTCCTACCCCATGGTAATTCTTCATTATTCACTGGTAATTCAGTTTACCAACACTCACTGAATCTTGACATTTTCCCTTTTTTTTTTCAGTTCTACAAATAGTTGTTATGTATATCTGATCCCGATACTGTCCCCATTGTTAATAGCTAGATTCCACCAATCTGAATTTAATTCACTAAATCATATTCAGAGACTAGTCTCATTGATTTCAGTAACACTAATTGTGAAGAAATGGCAAGCAAATTATTTTATTGTGTTAACTTGAAGGGTTTAACTACTGAAAATGCAGCTCAAACAGAAGCTGAGGATTTGTGAAAATCGTCAGGTTAATTGTTGGGCTTTCAAATCTAAATTCACAGTTACAGGAAAAAAAATTGATCATTCTTATGTTCTATAATTTCTTACCCGTTAATCTTATAAGGTCAATTAGTGTGTCAGACTCTTGACTTAAACAATTAAGGGTCCAGGAGGCACAATCCTTAATATTATTGATAAACCCAAGAATCACAATAGTTTCACCACTTTCACTTGGCACAAGTCTCTAAATGTGTTGAATTTCTATAGCACCATCATTGTTATTGMATAGTAACACCACATAGGCTCACTAACATGCTCTAACTGATCCAAAAATATAACATTATGAATTCTTGGAGCTTATATTTGGATTTCAGAGACCTGGCAGGGACTTTCCCATGATGCCCGTCAACAGTAGAGAAAATATTTTTACATCTTTTAATTCTATCAGTTCTAACACCTGCTAGAATCTGTCCCATCCTTTTGTAGTTATAGATTACAGTATCTTTTGCATTATTTGCAGCAGTCTATGACTTTGTCACTAAATATCCTGGTCACTGGCCTAACTGTACCATACTCCTTCCCACTGCTTTACTCACTGATCTTCCACTCGGTCTTTACTCAGCTGAGGCTTAAATCAGACACTAACTTTCAGACCACGGGAGCTATGACTCATTCAGTAGGTCCATCTTGCACATTGGACCTGGCAAGAATTTTCCTCCTGTGCCCACAATGCCCATGTTTATACCCCTGAAAAGTCTAGTTGACTCATCTGTGGATAGTGCTGACCAACCTGTCCTGCTCACAGTCTCCATGTTTCCCTGTGCCTGCAATTACCTTCACAGACTGGCAGCTCTTCTCAGAGCATCCCAAACATTTCTTTCTCCTTGGATCTTGAGACGACTGCAAGGCCACCTTTGATCTTAGGCTCAGTGTTATTAGCCAAGTATTGTAGTTGCCTAAATTATGATCTGAATATAACTTATTTATCTCATTGTTTTAATTTGCTTCTCCCGTTTAATTACAACTTCTTTAAACCTCCTCTGCATCCTTGCATTAATACACAAGTGAAAAGGAAGACACTGTTTATTAGCATGAGACATTAATCAGGTATTTTCTCCAGGCTCTCCTACTCATCCAATAAGAAGTATTGAGCATGGATTACACATTATCCTTCTTGCAGAACTTGATAAGCTAGCCTTTGAGGACTGTTCAAGTGCAATTCAAGTGTTTTCTATTATCCAGAGACTAAATTACCCCTTGTCCTCTCTGACCTGGAAATCTTGGGATGTTTGGGTTATTTTTCTTTTCTTTTTTCACAGAAATTCTACCTCAAAGTAGGGTGACATCATTGAAAAAGGGACATTTACCTAGTTTAGGCAATCATTTCTGGTTATTTCACAAACTGTGTTTCACCTGCAGCCACAGATGTGTCATAGCGGACATTAAGTTAGTTCTTACTGTGGCTCAGTGGTTATAACCAGGTGCTTGATAACACTTGGTTATTGAAGTTTTTGCAGCTTTAATAGTCTTCATTGTTTATTTACTTGTGTCATTGTTTATGCCCTTTTTTGGATCAAAGGTGCAAAGCCAGACTTAACATGCCCCACAGCTGCTCTCCTATTCTCTTGCTTCATCAATGTATGCTCATTGGTCATTGTATCTGTGATTTTACTACTCATTTTTCTCTTTCTTAGCTCAACCATTAATAAAACACAAATGCCAGACTCATATTTTCAATGACACAATACAGACTAACACACCATATAACTCAATGAGTCAGGGAGACAGATTCAAAAAAGTCTTAGAAACAAGTCTCCAGCATTCTTGAAAATTATGCTCTCAAAATTTTGAGAGATAATGATATGCTTCATGAGGAACATTTATTTTGCAGAAACTTACTTTAATATTTCAAGCTGAGGAACTGAAAGAAAACTTCATTGTGCAATTCTCAGTCCTGACATCTGTGATCTTTTCTTTAAAAAGGAGAACACTGTTGTGGAATTCACTTGAGGGTAGGAAGGATGAATGAGAGAGACATGTTTTGTGATCATTGCCTCTTAATCCTAGAGCTTCTTGAAATCTACGTTATTCCTGGCCCAACTGGCCCTTCAGCAAGATCATGTGGATCATTAATGACCCATTTAATGATCCAAGGCCAATAGAATTAATAGAAGTGGTTTATGTTAGGTAGGCCCATTTCAATAGAGATAGGTTGAGGTTTTTCCACTGGCCTGAAGCAGGATTAATTAGGCAATGGGCAAGCTAGCATTTCTGAAAATGATTGAATAAATTATGTTATTTGCTTTATTTATTCCTCTTGAACCTCAACTGTTGATATGGCTTTCATGCCATTAAGAAATGGCAATCATGCCAAGCTGAGTTCCCCAAACAAATCCAATAAAATCCAGATAAATAAATTTTCCCTGCAGCATATCCAAGCTAACAGCCTTATTGAATACCTTCTCAAAATGGTTATGTTCAACATTTTTAAAATATCCTTCACTATTTACTGTTCATATTTGAACTTTTTTACACTTCATTGATCACATGAAACTTCAGGCAACTTGTGAAGAATAACAGAAAACCCAAAATACTGAATTTCATATTCTTTTTTTCTTTTTTTTTCTGTCCTGAATGTGACTTTCTCCAAGGGCCTTTGCATCCTATCTTCTTGGCATGCATGAGTTTTATTCCATCTGATTTTTTACAATGCAGCTTGTTCATTGTTAGTAACATCCTGCTGGAGTGTGTATAGTTGCCTGTTTGTCCAGTTAAAATCCACCACAAGTGTAGCGCCAAGATCATAGCAAGGTGCTGATTGGCAATACTGCTGTTTTGTTCATGCTGGAGCAACTTTGAGTTTCTTATTCTTTCCTTTCATATCTTTCTCTTTTCTAACTCATAATGAGTTTTCTTTTCCTGTGGTTGTTTTCAACTCTCATTCTATGGCCACAGTTTATTTTTAAATTTTCATTCAAAATTAGTCTTTCCAAAATAAAATCTTACTACAAATCTAGTATGTTTCCAAATGTTATACTTATTTTCAAAGTTTTTTTGCAGCATGTTCTGAGATTTTGTAATATTTCTAGCCATAATTACTGGAATTGTCTAGTTACTGAAATCTTGACTTCCATCGAGAAACACAGATTCAAGGGGGAAAACATGTGAAAATAATTAAAACCATATTACAATTAAATCATTAAAATATTTTCAAATTGTTTTGTAAGAATGAAATCGTTTTCACCCCAATAAATGTTTTGGGGAAGAGTTTGGAATGGAATCCAAGTTTGAACATTAGTTGAAGTACCTGGCCCTGTCATGTTTGTTTTCTTATTTTATCTCCTCTTTGTGATAACTCTTGAACTCAAACCTCCTATTTGGTAAAGCCACATTTGGAACTAACATTAACTTCTGTATCCATTTTCCCCCTTTTTATATATATCAAACTTATGTTTGTGTATATATGTATCTCCTGCAWCGCTGTGGTCATATTTACAGTGTAGATATGTTGCGTGTTAGTCAGAACTAGGAYTTGTAACCAACCTCACCTCCCATTCAAATTACCAAGCTCCTAACTGTAGGCTACTGGGTCCTTTGCGGACAGACACACTGACACAGACACAGACTGACTGAACTTGATTTGAGCAGCATGTCGTTTCTGAGAATCAGGCACTTCTCTCCCCTTCTGTTCCTGGGAGGCAGCAAATGTGAAGGGAAGCTATCAGTCATCAGCTCCCTGAAAAAGAGGGGACGCATGCAGGCGCATAGACATGCTGCAGGCTGAGCTGGGAGGCAGGAGTTCACCTCCCAGCTGGGACCAGGCAGAGCACAATTCTTTTCCTTCCTCCTGATCCTGACTGTCAGAGCTGAGCAGTAATGCCATTACCTGCTGCAGCCTAGCTGAAAATCGCAGAAACAAAAAGGAAAAGGAAAATGCTGTGGCCACAGTCCAGTCTCAGCTGGACCCAAGTCCAGCTAGTGCATTGCTGGTTAGCTTCTCCCTGGCAGTAGGGGCCCAGCTTTCAGCTCAGGCTGTCCTTTACTGCTTATTACTGTCTTGATTGACAGTGTAAACACAGCCTGTATTTTTCAGATAAATATGTTAAGAATTCAGGTATGATACACAATAATCAGTCACATCGATATTTCTAATGTGTTTTATTTCCTTTAATATTTTTTCATCACCTTGGTATATCCATACAAGAGGTTTTCAGACTTTATAGTAAGAAAGACTTAATTTTTTTGAGCAGCTTATTCCTTCAGTGTCTGAGACTTTTATAATTTCTCCATTGTAAAAGAAAATCTAGAAGTAGAAAAATAAGCTGTGGGGAAGAATAAAGTATAAATCTGGTTTTCTGTAATATCTTTGCATACAATTTGGAATAATATATTTTTGCTATTGCTGATAAAGGAAGCAAAAATCCTTAGACAGTCCTGGTGTAGGTCACACAATACTTATCACGGCTGAGTTATGAAATGATGTGAAAGAAAATTATATAACGATATCCCCATGGAATGCTATTGGTGCTGAATTTTCACTTTAGTTGACATAAATTATGGCTGCTTTTAAAAAGAGTATACGTACTATTCAGTTTTGAAGTTACTTGTTTTGCTTCCTAAAGAGGATCAGTTATCATGTAATGCAGTGTAATTAGTTTGTCGGTGGGCATGACTCCAGAGTATGACTGGCAAGCATACCCTGTACGTGTAAGGCCGTATACAAAAGCAGCAATACCTATCCAACAGCAGTACAAACATGAAGTGGAATACAGTAAAGAGGTAAATCACTGAGCAAAATGCTTACCTGCATTCAGTAGTAGTAGCAATACTTTGTACCCAATCTTACTTTACCAGTAATTTTTGTGCATAACAGTTTAATTGGTTCCCATCTAGTAATGGAAAAAATCAAGGACAGCCTTAGTAATTGGTTGGACGGGACCTCAGGAGGTCTCTACTGAAGCAGGGCAGCTCTGCGATCAGACAAGGCTGCTCAGGGCCCTATCCAGTCGGGTCCTGAAAACCTCCAAGGATGGAGCCTGTACAACTGGGTGACCTGCTCCACTGCTGGACTGTCCTGGGGGGAAAAAAATTTCCTGATCCTTTCTTGTTTCAGCTTAAGTCCTTTGCCCCTTTTCTTACCCCTGTGCACCTTTGGAAAAGCGCTGGCTCCATCCTCATCAGTTCTAGGGGCTGAGGCCCTGCAGCACGAGGCGTGGGCTTGAGCCAGCCTGTAGCCATGGAGGGCAGGGAGCAGCGGTGCAGGAGAGGGCTGTGGCAACAGCTGGCGCGTGATCGCTGCCTGCCAGCCCCACAACCCAATGCAAGAAAAGATCGGCTGTAGGTGAACTGTTCCTGACAATCATTCGTCTCGCCTGCTTGTTGTTACCTTGCTAACTGTCGGCTGCTTACTGCTTGCAGGTCTCAGTCAGCTGCCAGAGGTTTTTACTTCACAAATGCTGGGAAATAGCTTTAACTGACACAACAGAAAATTGTCCTGAGCCTACTGTGCCTTTCCATTCCTAGAGATTCACTTTTTACATTGGTTTCACCTGTAGTGAAGGCAGAGGGTTTTGCAAGTTGCTCTTCAGGAGGAGAGTCCAGGATTCTGGCGAAGAGATGTGAGAATGGCCAGAGATGCCCCCCCAGAGGAGGGGAAGGAATGAGCCTGAACAAGAGACTAGTGGGGGAACATAATACCATCTCCAAGGACAAAAAAAGTCTATCATGGAGACCAAAAATTGGCAAAAATAATAATTAATGAGTTCAAGCTAGAGAAAGATTGTCATTCCACATTAGAAGTAGGCTTTTAGTGCTAAGGAAGGTGGCACTGGAATAAAACCTTCTTTGCTTGGGGCAGTTTTGGAGGTTTGTAAGAGGAGCTGGAGAACCATCAGTCAAGTATGACAGTCCTGTCGTTAAGAAGGAGACAGATGACATTTCAAGATCTCTTCCAGTTGTATTTTTTATGATTCTATGACTTTCTATTGTTAGCTCATTAATAGTGTATATAAATGTGTAATATTTAATACTGTGTGATATCTAAAGCAGTTAGTGTTGATTGTTTCAGATTAAAATAGTCACTAGACTTGGGAAGCTGAACTTACTGTTGAGAAAGCAGTGAATGTTTAAAAACAAGTATACAAAATATATTCATTTAAATGTTTATGGAAAATTGCTTTAGCAGCACTTATGCAGTACAACTCTGGGCGTGCTTCTAAGGATTTAGGATAGAAATGCTAAAGGAAAATGAGTATTTAAAGTGAATGACAGAAAAATCTATGCAGCAAAATTTTTTAGGAGAGAATGAATTCAAGGATTCAAAAAGGTAGCTGCAGAAGAATGAGGCTTTCAGAGTAACTTCATCTTTTGGTTGTGTGTTACATGGGTTATGTCCTTTGATGTGAATGGATAGGAAATCCTAAAGGCTAGTTTACAGGCCAGTGTGTGTGTCTGAGCAAGCCCTCAATGCTGTGCACTGTGCACAGATCAATCCCATTAAGCAACATTTAATAGCTAGAATAATTCCAGTGCGCATAAACATATTTCAAAGGCATACATGAAATAGCTGAATATATTATAAAGAAAAGCAGAATTCCTTGTCTGAACCACAGACTTTTACAAAATTCCAGTCAACCACTTACCACATGATCAGACACTTAGCTTTGATGAATTTCAGACAACAATATACAGAAGACAGATGCTATTAAGGGGTCTCTGAGGTAAACAAGGGTTTTTTTGGTAGTTTTTACCCATTTTGGGCCATTATCAGCTCTGCAGAAGGCATCTTGTAATTGCTGCATAATTTCAGAGAGGCTGACATGAGTGCAGCATCTTGGCTATTTAATCCAGGAAATATCTCAGTTGTAAAATATGGCGTGTGCCATATAAAGGGTGATCCARCTTCCTTTGATGCTGTAATTTCTCAAAACCTCTGATTGCCATTTATTACTACTTGCTAACAATTCAAAGTGAAAGAGAAAGCGTGCTCTATGAAGACTTTTTGAGCTACCTAGAATCTTTCTTCATGTGGCTGAAAAGGAATAACAGTTCCCTTGATCAACATTTCCACTCCCCATGTATTTGATCTCGATCTCAGTTTGGGGGGCTTGATTTGCCTGTGACTAGGCTTCCATATATTTAAGCTAAGAAGTCTGATATGAACATCTAATTTTCTAACCCTTTTGTTGAAACGTTTTTGCTGAGACAAGTTCTGAAAATTCAAAGGTGTTGGGTCTTAACCCAAACTCTAACTTTGGTTCAGCCTTATTCACAAATACAAATTTTATTCTCATGCAAGATCAAGATTTTTACCACCACCTCCTCAGTCACCAATAACAGTTCTTATAAGTATCAATGTGCTATAGTTTGTGATATAAAACTACCCTTGGTTTAAATTTTACTGTGCGGAAGTAATTTAATAAGCAAGCAATTGTCACCGGGACAATCCAATTTTCACATAGGAAAGAATGAGTTCTTTTCCAAGAAAACAAGACACTTAAACTCCTTTCACTGAATATAAAAAATTAGCAATTGATTTTCTCATGCTATCATGTTCTCCTACAAACTTGTGACATAAAAAAAAAAATCTCTGGCATTTCATCAGCTGCATAGATTGGCAAAGCTAAAGAAGGATACATGGGTGAATTGAGGGGCAGGGGACAGCAGTTGACTGCTCTTTTTTGACAATACACCTCTCTTTCAGACCCTCACCAACTAAGTTACAAATCATAGAATCATAGAATCATAGAATCATTAAGGTTGGAAAAGACCTCTAAGATCATCGAGTCCAACCATCAACCCAGTACCCATGCCCACTAAACCATGTCCCGAAGCACCTCATCCACACGTTTTTTGAACACCTCCAGCGATGGTGACTCCACCACTTCCCTGGGCAGCCTGTTCCAATGCCTGACTACCCTTTCAGTGAAAAAATTTTTCCTAATATCCAATCTAAACCTCCCCTGGCGCAACTTGAGGCCATTTCCTCYCGTCCTATCACTTGTTACTTGGGAGAAGAGACCAGCACCCRYCTCTCTACAGCCTYCTTTCAGVTAGTTGTAGAGAGCRATAAGGTCTCCCCTCAGCCTCCTCTTCTCYAGGCTAAACAACCCCAGCTCCCTCAGCCGCTCCTCATAAGACYTGTTCTCTAGACCCTTCRCCAGCCTCGTCGCCCKTCTCTGGACACGCTCCAGCACCTCAATGTCCTTCTTGTAGTGAGGGGCCCAAAACTGAACACAGTATTCGAGGTGCGGCCTCACCAGTGCAGACTCTCTTAAGTTCTTTGTAGTGGTGTCCTGAAGAAAAACATTTGAGAAGCCCCCAGGCCCTACAATGTCTGTAAAATCAGCATAACTTCACCTGCAAAAACAAGGTTACAGTTATGTGGTCACTTTGCACCAACATAAATCCAGGCTCTTGAAAAAAAAAAAAAAATTGGTACAGCTTTTTGTGCTGCCTTTGTTTGGCCTTCCTTGGCCAGCACTGCCATTTGCATGGCTGCATGGAGAACCAGACTAGGGAACTGACCCTGCTCAGCACTACCCCTTTCCCAGGGACCGTGTTCAGCTGGATCCTCACTGGCTCACTACTGGACACTAGTGCTGGCACAAGGGGAGGTGAGGGGCAGCCTGGGAGAGCAGATGAGGGAACTGCAACTTCTAGTAGAACTGTGAATTTTGGGAAAAATAAAGTGACCATGGAGCCATGAGCTGTCTCAGATCATGATTTCGATATCTATTTTTTAAAATTAAGTTCAGAGGACAACTATAMACAGAACAAAGTACAAAGTTACTAAACAATTGAATTCTGATCACACTTGAATCTTGAAATACTAAACTGTTATTAATATCATGTAAGGTGAAAGGATATTTTAAATTATTGACTACTGTAAGGTTAAGTAGTGGATTTACTATACAGTAGTGAACGTCCTTTAGAGTTTGTCTTGGTATTGGAAGGAATCTTTGCAAGAAAAAAATGAGCAGTCTACACAATCCATGGAGAGGTATAGGCAAAAAGCTCAGCTCATTGCTAGAGAGAAAATCAAGTGCACTTATATAGCTAAAAATCAGTCTTAAGATAGTAAATATAGAGAAGCTATGCAGAATATGTGGATTTACAGCAAAGCACCAGTCTTGCAGCAGTGTGGTGGGCAAAACTGGGAGGCAAGCAAGTAGATCTTTGAGCTTTGGGACTTTCAAATAATGTCTGACCACAACTTTTTCTGATCATCCTTAATTGTAGGAAGAGAAACTGATCTCCCTATTCAAGGTCTTGTTCCTGGAGATGCATATGCCATAAATACCATCACTGTTATAGTGATTTGGGGGGTTTTTACATTCATTAAGCCCTGCAGTAAAAAGGTCATTCAGTTTTACAAATGTTTTTCTCTACATACTGACAACTAAATCAATCGTGTCATGCAAGTCACATGCAAACATAAGTAGCATTCTGAGAATCTGTTGCAGAGTTTTTGCTGCAGAGAACATACTGCCTCTGAAAGAAATAGTGCTATTTTGAGGTTCACTGTTTCTAAACAAATTCAGTCGTATTAGAGAAGAGTTTAAATTCTCAGTTTCCCTCCTCTATTTGTCACGAAATGTCTGCACAAGAAAAACATGACTCTGCTATAACTTCTGGAAGTTTGCAACAGCCTTCATCATCCATTGCTACATCTACCACAACAGTAAGCCTAGGAAAATCTTTAAACAATTCTCTCAGGTCCCTTGCATGAATTTAAAAATTTTAGTTAGTGCATTTTTTTCTGACAAAATGAACCAGAAGTAACAGCAAAATATTTAAAAGATATTTCCAAATAGCTTTGCATAGGAGGGTGGTCTATGCAGGGACAGAATATTAACAGTGCAGGAAAGTTTTGCATATTGCCAAACTTCTGTGAAGTTTGCTCTTCTACATTTGCAGAAAATAACTCCACTTTTGCATTTTTGTTGCTTTCTGTACCACAAAAGTGTCCTGTTTGGATGAGCATTAATATTTCCCACTCCGCTAGTTGCCTTTTTAATACAATTTTCACTCTTATTTGTTCCTTCATTTTTCTACAAGCCTTATTATCTGATCTGCAGTGCTGCACTTTAATGCTGAAGAGCACAACAAAGGAAAAAAAAAAAMCAACCCCAAATTAAGTCCTCCATTTTATCCACCTTGACAATAGGACTGTAACCGGGTCTTGTCGTATCACATGTAGAGCATCCCACCCCACATCACATCACATCACCTCACCTCTTTCAACCTGCATTCTTAATTTAACTCTTAACCTAATAGGTTAGCATTTTAACCATCTAAGACAGTCATTTCTATTTCTCACCTGGAAGAAGTTGGAGAGTGGTTTATAGGTTTTGATTCTCATGTGATGCTGTGATACTTTCCTCACTGCACAAAGTAGGTCCATTCTGAAGTAGAGCAAATTAACTGGTGACTCATTTAAAGTAGGTCTTATGCATCTGGTTTCACACTTTTTGTGCCTTGATCCTGGGTGTCCTTCCAGACACAGGGTTGCTTGGACTCCCTGAGATTCAGTATGGTTGGTATATACCTGTCCATATCATATAGCTTTCCATACAAGAACTTGAGCTCTTCTTTCCACACTGAATCCCCCACCTCATTCTTTCCACTATCAACTCTGAAGTTCCATATTTTCTTTGTTGCCTCTTTACAGAGGTCTCCATAATCTAGTCATGCTTCAGGGTACAGTGGAAGAAAATACTCTTTACTGAATGCACCCTATCATCTCAGCTTTCCTCCGTTCCCTTTCTCTTCTAATGGCCTCCTCCAGACATGAGAGGGATTTGAAACTGTTTGTGTTTGGCAGACAAGCCTAGTGAATCTCTCATGTAAACTGCTAACTTGAGCAAGATTACCAAAACAGAATGATAAATGCAGATTCTTCTGTCTCTAGCTAGATATCTAAATAAATGACTAGATTATCAGAAACCGTAAGCACTGGGCTGATTTCAGTGCGTTGCAGGCTATGACAAATGTTCCTACATTTTGTCATTCAATAGATAAAAACTCTCAGAAACTCTTGGTAATGAGCCAAGCCAATTTATTTTTTTAATTAGTCTCTCCAGGTAAACTTCAGGTGTCCTGCTGGCAATGTTCCTTCTAGACCTCCGGATACTGTTGGTCTTTTCTTGCCATGAGGTTTCATTGCTGGCTCACAATTATCCCCACCTTTGTGTTTCCAGAAATGAGTGTCTCATGTCTTAAGGAGGAACAAATCACCAGTAAATTATGAAGTATACTAATGGGCCAAATATGTGAAATCTTTTGTGTCTGTCATATATTCAGTTATATTTCCCTAAGTTCAAATTTTATTTTAAGAATGGGGTGTCCTAAGTGTTTGTGCTGCATCAGGCATCCAGACACCCACAACTGTCATTCTCAAGCACTTCCAAATTGGATGAATGTGAACAGTTGGAGTCAAAAAAACCTGTCACAGTTCAAATATTGATTTCCAAATGATTAGCTTTGTTGCCCAGAGAAATTAATTTCTAATATTATGGAAATTGAAGTCCTCAGAAAGTCTTTGCATTTTTAACTGTGTTATACAGATAATAAAATTGTGATAAAACATTTTTAAATATTATAAAATACAAAGGATAATGATAGGTAAATTCAAAGAAACTCAATGATTTGTGATCAATTTACTTACATTTTCTCACATGCTGTTCCTTTCAGATGATACAATTTGGAGCCTGGACTTTCCACAGCCTCACAGAAATTATTTTTAATTCATTTGATTTTAATAGATATGAGGACCCCTGTGAGTGATTATTGGCATCAATTCTTCTGTCCTGATTTACTTTGATTATTTAGTTTGATAAATCAAAAAGCCTGAAAATTAGGCTTAAACGAAATCACAAAGACCAGAATAGATCTGAAGGGCAAACCCCCCTCTGATTTAACTGCAAAACTAAAACAAACCAAACCAAATCAGCTCCCTTTCCACTAATCTATAAAGTAGGCATATTAAATATAAGTACACAAATAGATTCACATATTTGTGTATCTGTAAAACACATGCCACCAACAGACACGTATCCAAGAGAATTTCATAATGTCATTGAAGCTGATTTCATTTTTGATGATTAAAATAGAGTCACTATTCTGCCTTGTTTGATTCTGATTTATAGCATAATAGGAAAGCAATAAGAAGTTCACTGAAGTATTTTCTTGTTGATTTCACACAAAATTGCTAGATCTGAGGTAGTTTTGCAGTAATATAAAAAAATGCAGCATCAGTCATCTTTCACTCACATTCTATTTAATCACAGTTCTATTTAATCATAGCATTTTTCCAGTCTGATAATTAGTGCTCAGATTACTGTCATCATATTCTCCACAAAGCAGAAGTCTTTCCCCTCATAGCAAACAGAAATGGGATCTAGTAAAGGTAAAAATTTGCTTTTTGCTTACTTTGTAAGTCATAGCCATAAAAGTTTAGTCATAAAAGGTGGCTTTTAGAGTATGCGTAGTGCTAGTTTACAACATATGAAGAAGAAGGAGGAAATCAGAAAGTAACTGAATATTGTTTATGCTGGAAAGAGCATGATTAATGATTTTATGTTTTAACTAAATTTTTTTCCAACCAATGAACACAGATTATGTTCATGTTGTACACTGTGCCTCTATGGGATTTGATTTTGGCAAATTTTCATGGTTATAATCCTGACATGATCCTAAATCAGGAATGATTTCTGGGAGTTGGGTGTCAGACCGGCTACTGTAAACAAGTATAACTCCAAAGATAGAGAGGTGGATTTCACCCATCATCTGTAGTTTATGAAATTGTATTCTAAGTATAAGATAATTATCTTCTACACTGGATGAGATATACCATTTAAAGTTGTTAATTTTAGGTTTGGGTTTGCTTCTCTTTGTTACCTGACAGCACCACGAATTATTATTTTCATTAGTATTGCAGGAAAATTGATATAATGTTAATGCAGTAATGACGGTTTAAGAAGTTTATGTTTTCTATTAATATCTACGCATGGTAATATGACATTAGCTAGAAAGTGACCTTCATTGACTTAGTTTCTTACTACAGAGCTGTTTCAAGAGCAGCCACTTCATGAGTAACTACTGCCTGCAGTCTCTGCTGAGTTAACACAGCCATGATTCCTCAGATTGTTTTGCCCCAAGATTTTTGAGTGATTTTCCATTTCATCAATAGTGAATTGCTAAATTTCATTATTAAAATAACGTCTCTGCTAGATAGTTTACTTGGCTGACATGAAACATGGAAAACTACAATCAAAACTCTACAGCCTACAGGTTGAGTACRTGTTTAGGCAAAAGCAGCTGCAGAAAGGAAGTTACTAAAGAGGAATGCTTTTGTTTAGATTAAACTAGCTTTGAACGTGAAAGATGGCAAGTTTCTGCAGTGGAAATCAGGTTAAATTCAGGAAACCTTGTCTGTGAATAGCACATGAATTTGAAAGATCTTGTGAAAAGTTAGGGAAATGGAGAAGCTTCACCTCACTTCTCATCCTGAAATCTTCCAGTTCCTGGAATTTACCAGCTTGAGGATATTTGGGTTTTATGCTCTCTGTCATCTTCCAACATATTTTCCTCTTTTCCCCAGAGTGCAGCACTATCCCTGCAAGAACTATGCTCGATAGAAGGCGCCATATTTTGGGTCTGGAAGTATAAAAAGCATGCATTTTATTAAGAGATTATATTCTTCAGAGGTTGACATTTCTGATGATGKTGTATTTACTACACTTCTTTTAAGGATACAGTAGTGAAAGTCACAATTACTACATTATATAACAATCAAGTGCCTCTGAGGTCTTCACTTTTGCAAACTTAACAGGAACTAAAAAGTGCGTGTAAACCAGTGCTATGGAATACTTTATATTTGGAAAAATTAAGTCAGCTATCTAAAATTCTTGTAAGAAGAATTAGAAGAAAAGCTACTTTCCAAAAACATGCATGAATATGTAGGGATATCTGCATGCATGAGCATGTCTCCTCACCTGTGCATGTGTACCCCAGTRTATGCTTATGTTATTTGTTCCATTTTCAGTCTATTTTAAATATTAGTTTGAAATATGATTTATAGTAGTAACTTTACTGTGATCTTTGCTGGTGTCTAGGCCTTGTGTCTTATGTCAAAAAGGAATGGAATCCTTTAGTTTTTTCATTGTGTTTTAATGTTCTCCGCCTGCAATTCCTCCAACATAATGAAGAATAGGACTCTAATATGGTACTGTAGAGTGTAAAATTTAGAGGAAGATAAACTTCTTAGGTATTTTTCAAAGTTTGTGAACTGTACACTGCAATGTCGAAGGATGAAAATTACACATCTGATTTATACACCTGCCAGTAAAAATCAACAGATAATTCCAAAATACCATATATTGCGCTATTCTTTGTGTTTGTTTTCAGTTGAGATGAAAACCTTCACAGTATAGAATCAGTGATTTAATAACTTTCTGTTTTTCAGAAAGGGTATTTTTTAGCAAGGAAAGACAAGAATGAGTAATTTAATGCCATCTGAAATACATAGCAYTGATACAAGATCTTAAGTCAGTCCAGCTGGCTGCAGATCAAGAATACCAGACAAAATTCAGCCAACTCTTCCCATAAAAGATCCCTTTCTTTTTGTGGGTAATTAAGCTCGCCTTGCCAGTTGTGCAATAGGCTTGCCTCTAAAAACCAAGGTCTCCTTTTCAAAGAAATTATGAGCATCTTGACACAAGAGTGTCAGGGAGGAGCGAGGCTGGTGGTGCCCTGATGGCCCTAACAGAGGGCTGCTTGGAGCGGGACGGCCTCTCCCCTTCTTATCGACGGGGGACCCCACTGGCACTAAGGGGGGTGTCTGCTCTGGTCTGGAAACCAGCACATGCTTTGAAAGGGAGCCCTTACAGGGAAGGTGGGAGGGATTCAATCCCCCTGAGGATATTAAGAGAGAGCACAAAGTTAGTTTTGTGTTACTAACTACTTCTGTACAAAATTTTTTCTGTGAAAATTAAAATATGTTTTACTTTTAAAAGTACATACCTCTTTTCAGAAGGTACCCTTTGCTCCAGCTCTACTCAGCTGAAAGAGGTATGTGGGAAAAGGGGCTATAATAGGAAGAAAAGTGTGTGTGTGCGTGATGTAAAACAGTGGCTACAGGAGAAAGTGAAAAATACACTTAGAGAAATGAAGTGTTTAAGAGAGAGGAASAGAAGGATATCTGCTTCAACTGTTTTGCCCTGCTCTGATAAGACAAAACAGATGTATKAAATCCAAACTTAACTAGTGTTGCACTCCTTGACTGTTTTTTTTTATTTCAAAGTAGGTTAAAATCATTATAACGTTCTGATAATATGAGTATGAAAGTTGCAGCTTTAAAAAAAAAAGGGGGGGGGAGAGGTGCTTTTTAGAAATACTCTGACTAATGCTGCCTTTGTACAGTGTTTGTTGTTTATCTGTCAAATGTTCAAAATCAAAAATAAAACATTATGCACAAAGAACATTATATTCAGAAATTGCCAGGTGTTCTCCATGCAGAGTGCAATAGGGACATCATGTTGATAAATAACCTCAGTTTGTAAATGCAGGCACAAAGCAGCTTGGTAGTAAAAAGACAAACAAGCGCTTGAAGACATAGGAGTACGTAGGGAAAAAAATAGTGTTATTCTTTTCAATAACAATATAAGCTCCAAAATGACAAAAGTGTCTAAAAGGTGGCTGAATCTCATCTGCAACCATGTTCTCAAAAATGTTTTCATTTTATTGGCATTGTTTGCTGATGATAGCAACAGGGCTTGTGAACTGTTTTCCTTGTAAAAACGTTTGGATTTCTTTTAATATGACCTTAACTTTGGGGGTTTAATACTTAATTTAGGAGTAATTCAAGCATCCTTCATTCTGGGAACAGTTACAATGCTTTCTGTTCTAAACATATGAATATATTCAGATTTAACTAGCTCCTTTATCACACCAGTGAGGATAAAAATTAAAAGAAATACTGTTTTTCCAGTTCATGACCTAAAGTATTTCCTCTTTGTGTGGAGTCATGTTAAAAATAAAATCTCCAGTCGAATAACATCTCAAGTTTGACCTACTGTATATGCTTGTGAAACATTCATGAATTGCCCAATGCAAATGCCTAAAGGCAGAAATTAAGGCTGTAGGGGCAGTCTTTGACCAGGCACCTTCTAATGACTGAGTTTTGACTTCATAATGATAAAAGTAGGATTTTTGTATAATTCTATAAATGTAATTTATATTATTGTGTACTAATTTGGAAGGTAACTAACTATCAGTGGGGGAAAATCTGAGAGGCTGGATGCAAAGGAACTACTGTGTTTTCAAAAGAAAACAAATGAATTGCTAATATATTGCTGGCTTTAGATCATATCACACCTCGATAAAAAAATCTCAGAATGGAGATACAAAAAAGATAAATAGGCTATAAAGCTCTTGGTAATGTATTATATAATATCAAGGCTAAAACTGTCTAAACATAAATTAATCTTATAATAAYATTTACTTAGTGTGTTGTATTGAATTTCCAACTCAAGATTAACCTTTTTTATTTGYATGTGTTAAATTTTTTGTATAATGCTTAGGCTTTCATGTATACGATTTAACAGTGCCCCGGCCAAACAGAAGGTGATTATTGTGTTATTCAGTAAATTGTGAAAATAGAAACTATACTTAAAATGTTAAAACTTCACATGACAAGGTTGATGTCAACAACAGTCAGAACCACAAACCATTGCTAGAATTTCTGAACAGAATAGCTAAATTCCATACCGGTAATATTATTGTTTTCTGAAGGAGGTGTTTACCTGCAAAGCCAGCCTGTTGTGTCAAGCCTGAGTATCACTTTGAGCAATATTTTGCCACCTCTTCATTTCAGCAGATTCTTCTCCAGCATTCTCAATCTGCTACATGCAGAGCAAGTTTATACTTTTTTGGCAGGATAAGTCAAACAATTTGCTTGGGGAAAAATCCAGATTTTTTTTTTTGTCTTCATTTAAAATGCCTATTATGTCTCTAGTCTGAAAAAAACCCACAAAACAAACAAAAAACCCCCACCCAGTCACCACCACTCATTTTGTTGTGGTGTGGCAATTAACTTTTGTTTTTTAAGTCAAGTGTAGATTTTAGGTTGATTAGCTTTTCCAGTTTTATATTTCCAAGCAAAACTAATAGAAATAAATACACAGTTAGGGAGGCTAGCTTTGGTAGCAGTGCTGGTCCCTTCTGGATAGGTAAACTGGCTACAGCCTCACCCACCATGGCAAACGTAGTCCCATTACACAAAGGAGGTCATGTCTCCTTTGTTAGCAGACACTTATTTGCTTCATTGGGCTTTCTGCACCCATGCAGATTAGATTAAATAACTGTTCTGACATTTGCAAACTAACTTCAGACATCAATCTAACACCAGTTAAAATGAAGATGCATGGTGTTTCAATGAATCATTTGGGACATTGTGTTTTCAGTTTGAAAGAAAGTGAAACTTAACCTATTTCACTGATTGCTATGTTGTTTTGAGGTAATATTCTCTCAGGGTCATTCTAAACTCAGTTCGGGTTCATCAGGAGGTCCTGCAAATTCGTCAGCTTTTTCAGCAAACCAATCCAAAATACCATGTTGTAATAAAAAATGAAATACACAGTTCTCCTGGATTTGGCGTTTGCTATAAGTGTTGTTCATAACTCTGCTATGGACTCATAGATTTGTATTTCTGCTTTTCTAAGATTTAGTTAACTAAACTTCGGTCACCTCTGTCTTCACATAAAGACCATGTATACCATGTTTTATATGACTATTTTATCTATACAGTTCCTTTAATTCTGGCAGGCATCATTTAATTCATGTTTTGCAATGTCTTTGAAGCAGTCTATAAAAAACCTGCTAATAGAATCCTAACTAACTAGGCAAGTCACTGTGTAGCCTGAAAAAGTTTAATGACTATCAGAAAAGGCATATTTGGGCATTTATATTACCTACTTCTTGCACACAATTAAGTAATTATAACATCTTTATTTCCATTTCTTGAGAAGGATTTATAAAAATATTATTTTAAGTGAGTTAATGGAACTTACTATTTTCTAACTTCCTATTGTGAAAATCCATACAGGAGCCCCTGGGGGTTTTCATATTCCTGAATTTTGAGGCAGGCTAATTGGCTAACTTTTGCATTAACTCTCTATATAAAGGGAAAAGAGAGGGAGAAATTCCTTGAGAGCATTTAGTTCACCTAACTGAAGATCTTGCTTTAAGTTGCTCTTCCAAGGATCTTCTCTGTCCCCATTTGGTACAAATGGAGTATAGGGAAATAAGCTGCAAAAGCTAGGTGTTTAAGGCTGTGATGTAAATACCCCTCATCCTTCTCTTTTTCCAATCAGAGGATCTACAATGCTGTATTTACTATAATGTTAACGTATCTCATGTATATCAAGAATTTCCAATCAACACAGAAATCTCTGACAAGAATTGACAAAACTTAATTAGGCTGATGTGTTCTGCAAGGAAAAGTCCTCAGCTGGAAAATGGCTTCTTTGAACTTCCTTCTCTCCCATTTCGATTATACATTAACCTTCGTCATCTGTATTTGTACAACCAAATTAATTAACTTGGGGTGAATATTTGGAGGAAGGATTTAGAATTACTAGCTCTTTAAAGAGTATGGGTATCAAGGAAATGGTAATGATGCATTTGTACCAAACAACTGTGCTTTTTTAAAAATTTAATTGCTATAGTGGATGTATATTAAATATTAATATAAATTGTTTTCCCAGCAGTAAATCAATGCTCAGTGAATTGATTACACAAAACAGTATTTTTTCAAAAAAAAGAGATTTTTCTGCTTATTATTCAATGTACTTTCATGCCCAATTAAGAAACAGAGCTTTCTTAATTTGAGCTTATTCTTTCCAAGTAATGCTGTTTCACATTTGGGAATTGTATGTTCTGTTCCTTAGGAAATAACAGAAGATCGGGACCGATCACGGCTGGATTCAATGGTGTTGTTAATTATGAAACTGGACCAGCTTGATCAGGATATTGAAAATGCTCTCAGTGCAGGCTCTTCCCCATCCAGCACCCCAACATACAAACGGAGGCATATACCCGTAAGCCAGTTTGCTTAATCTTTCTTATTGTTCTAAGAAGAGTCTGGGTTTACTTCACTGTTTGGGGKTTTTTTTTTCGGCCCTCACATTTATCAGCTCCTTGGTTTCAGAACTAAAGCTCTTTCTGTAGAGAATTTGCCGTGCATTTTTGTTTGTATATATGTATGTTTTGAAGGCAGTAATAGTGGCATCCACTATTTCCTTTTGGCATCAGTTCATAGGTGAGAGGTTCAGAGCTCCCAGATGAAAGAAAGGGAGATCAACAAGATTCAGAAAATGCCTGGCTGTCTAATTATCACTTACTGCAAATGCAGAGTCAGCACAGTCAGGATCACACCAGTCTCAGCATAGGTGTATGTGTCATTTGACATTAAATAGTTAGAATTGGAAGTAAGTCTGAGCTACRGGTCTTGTTTTTCTGCTAGTGGGAGGGTCCATGAAATTTTTGGCAGAGACACACTTATGAAATCCTCTGTCATTCAAAATAAGATTCCAGGCAGTACTTTAATTATTTAAATTCTTTAATTATTTGATTTATTTAAATGAGATAATTCCTTGCTGAGAGTAGTCTGGAGGGAGACTAGACAGCTCACAAACATGATTGATGTGTTCTTTTTTTCTGAAAAATGTTTACACATGTAACTGTGAAGAACATGAAATGGCTGACCCACGGTGCTCTGGAGCAGGCTCCCTGTTAATTTCACCCACATGTGCTGCAGCTGTTTTTCAATTTAAGAAACCTGAGAAATACTGCCCCAAGATCTCTAGGCTAACATTCAGGTCATTTGTTTTTGTTAGTGGTATTTTCTTTTAAATAAGGAGGGGGGTTCCTATTAAAGCCAGACTTCATTATTGCTGTACAGTCAAATGAGTGGTCTGTAGGTGAGAAAAGCTGTATTTAACTTTCTGTGAGTTTGGTCAGCTGAAGATTATATAATATGTCATTTTTAAAGGATATAACATCATTACACTTTTAATAGTTACACATTTTCCCCCTGGATATCAACATTTTTGCAGTATCTCCTTGAGCACTGATTGGAGAAGAAAGCTGAAATACAATGGTAACATCTGTTCTCCATATCTCACCAATGAGTGCCAGCATTTTAGCTAATTTCTTACAGCAATAAAGGGARGGGCAATCTGTATAAGTAAGCCTGCATGATAATGAGAGGTGGTACCTGCTTCCATGCTGCAAAGCAGCCCTCCAGAAAGATAGCTTGCATCAAATATGGTATATATGCTATTTATATACACTGATTTTCTAGGAATTTTTGAGCCTTTGAGTGTTATGAATCAGAAGATCAAAAGATTTGGTTTTCAGGACGCTTATGCATTGCGTTCAGTCTCATATTGGTTTTAGAGTAAAGAAGCATTTGAATGTGATGCAACAACATGGGTAATGGGGCAGGGAGCATGGTTCTGCACTGTGGCAGCATGGCTCTGCTAAGCAGGAGTTCTAAGAGCAGCTGTACCCAAGCTGACCTCTACAGAGGCATTTCCATGGCTCTGCTGCTTTCCCAATGCTTCACATTGCAGACGACTCACTGGCAGGAAATACCTGGTCCTACCTAGAGTGCACCTTTGTCTCTAATTTCTAACCCTTTTCAGAAAACAGCCCACTTGCGTACTTGGTGTAGAGGCACCTGTCTAATTGGTAGMTTCAGTTAGGCAGACCGGAGACTTAACTGGCATTAATGAATCAAAGGGTTGCCATTTCTTTCCAGTTCAGGAGCAGAACCCCTGAGATGTCTCTGCCTCATATTTCACCTATTCTAGGAACTTGGTGTTAGGAAACTGAGGCTTTGTCTGCACAGAGTTGGCTGGGGTTAATAGTTCAGGCTTTCTTCTGTGTACTGTGTAGCTGTATTCACACAGGCTGCACCTTGGCTAATAATCCTGACAGTATATGGCTGGTTCTACRCATAGCCAGGTCTTTGCCAGATACGTGTCACAATTTATCTGCAAGCAATATAATCCCCTGCCCTCCCTCTATGCAGTAAATCAAGTATGCAGTATATTTTTACTTCCTCAAAAATAAAATATACTATATTTCTTCTTATTTTTATTCTCAAAAAAGGAATGTAATTAGTGTCATTGAAGTAAGGGCATTTTAACCAGAAATAGCATTTGGCTGATAAGTGTCTGCTTATTCCAAAAAACTAGGGAGCTGTACCTCTGAATTGTATAAACTGCTGGATGGTGATGTCATTTCAGCTGTGTAATGGTTTACAGATGTTCACTGAGCTTGCAACGCTGCCAGAGACAGAAGGTGGGAGCACACAGGAAATGCTGAACATCAGAGAAAAATGTCAGACTTCTGCAACCCCAAACTGATTTTTCTTACCTTGCATTCTAGCATTAGGGGAATTATAGCTTTGATGTTAGTGGTGATTTATAATTTCAGAACAGCAGCTAATGCAAAGCACCACATTGAAAAGGACAGCAAGTGAATATGCAGGTAATGGAAAAGAATAAGGGGAATTACTCTTACGCAGAGAATTAAACATGTATATTTGAGTGAGCCTGTCTAAATACTTCCATTATTTAGAAGAACTAGATTTTCATTTCATATTCACATTTACTAGAGAGACTTGCAACATTTTTTTTTTACAGGATATTGAATCTGGTTCTGAAAGTGGAGTGGATGTTGCTTCAGTAAGTCATTCACAAACAAACTTGTCTCCTAACATCCATGCTCCTGATCTAGCATCTCCCTGTTCAGTAGCCAGCTCTGGAGCTAAACCAAAGGCTGGGGTAAGTACAAAGTTTAGATTTTTATAACTTCACTCATGGTATCAGGTTGGATGTGAAATAAAGATATTTTATACTAGTCATTACATGGATTGTACAACAGCATGTGTATGACACTGAAAAGAAAGGACTAATAAAGCAGGTTGTCTCAAGGTGCCATCTGAGTGGCAAACAACAGAAGTTTCACATTTAGAAACACACTATTATCAGCTGGTGATTATAATAAGCTGAGTTTTTATGTGAGAAAATAAATTAAAGGAGCTATTCCATTTTGCTTTGGAAGATAAGGTTTCATGAAGTGGTATCACTTGGAACATTTCCTAAATCTCATGGAGGATGTAGCCAGAGAAAAAGACAGTTGAATCATGTAGCCTAATTTATGACGCCCAAACGCAGTCACCCTAGTCTTCTTGAGAGGCTAAACTGTTGTGTACTGCAAACAGAGGTATTACCCTACTGAAGGGAGAATGTCATTCTAAGGACAAAYTTGGCAAGCGGTTTCATACGCTGAGGATCGGAGGGAAGCCTCTGAGCAGACAGACCCTTTCCTGCAGGTGCCAGTGCACACTAGGTGGTGAGGAAGATCAGGTCTGAGGCAAGGAGCCTCCTTCCATATCCATTCATAGATACATACAGCTATCAGGAGCATGGTCCTTTCTTTTGCCATTGTCTGTCTACTGAAGAATCCTTCTTCATAATGCTTCAGCTGTCAGCATGTGCAGAAAAGCTTGGATGTCCTAGAAATTCCTGACATACTTTCTGTTCCCTCTTGCACTTGCTGTTTTCACTCCTTCAAGAAGCAGAGAAATCTAGGCTCTTCTAAACTTCACCCAGGCTGAAAAGTCTTAGCATAACTCCTGCTCCCTCTGTTCAAGAATTCAACCACTTCTGCTAACCAGACCAGCAGAAAATCTGGAATAAAATATAAAGTGTGGTTAGCGTAAATATATATGTTTATAACAAGTTTATAAAAAGTAAAATAGAGGCCAAGTGTCATTTACTGCACTGCAATAATAGCAAGTTAACTAATGACTTCGATTGAGGCAGTAACAAAGGTTCTAATAAACATTTACATTTAGGATTGTTCACTTGTACAAAAATAAATTCACTTGTAATTTATCATCAGTGCATAACTATAGCAAATGGAGAGCTCTGCACTCTGTCATTACATACAGTGCAGCACAAATTCTCAAATAAGTACATACGTTATGCTAGAAGGTGATATGCCATTTTGCCAGATCCTGATAAAAGCGCAGACACTCTCTAAGGTATAAGCATCCCTTTTAAATCTAGGATTCTCTACAATATTTGAGGAACTCTTAACATCTGGCCTTGCAGAAGTGTGGGTCAATTCCTTTGGAGTTAGATATTATGTGTTAATTTACCTTTAATAAGTATTTATTTGACTTTTGCTGTGATGGATATATCATTCTGAACATAYCTGTGAATATTGCTTTATTGTATAGTTTTTAATGTATAAGATTTTTGAGAGATCCTTTCTTTTTTTACTTTGTAGAGTAACTGTGAATATTCAAAAAAATCTCTGCTGATGTGTGGTTTGTAGAGCTACAACCCAAAGTCCCCTTTTTTAACCTTTTTGATAAGTGAAGTTAAATTTCTTCCAAAAGTGAAGTTAAATTTCTTCCAAACTCAACTCTCTTGCCTAAAGTTTTGCATGCTGCAACTTACCTCCCTCTGTAGTGGGATCTGGGGATGGACTTTTTTTAGTAAGTGTGTTCAGACAAAGACTGTATTTTCATTTTTATCATGGTAGGTTTGATAAGTACAAAGATGTGGATCATTTTTCCTGGAGTGTAGACCTCTTGTAAACTGGGAAAAACAAAATCCTCTCAGATATGTTGTATTCCTTTTGGCTTTGGGCCTTCAGATTGCTTTGACTGTGCACCCTTCTGATCCACAAACTGAGTGCTAACATGTGCTGTGGCTTCAACTGTTCAAAACTTCAGCTGCCTCCTTACCTGCAGTCAAGCTTTATTTGAAAGCATAAGTTTTCTTGGAACACACTAGGAGAAAATAACCCTTAGTTCTCACCCTTGTGTATCTCTAGACCTGTTGTTCATCTGCTCTGCATGGCTAGGTATTCTGCTGCTAGGTGCTTGACTGCCATCCCATACCAGTAGAAAAAGAAGTTCCCATATTCTTCTCATCGTGTTTAGCCTTGGGCTCTACTCMGGGTGAATTTTTAAAAGGGGTATATTGAGCAGCATCTCCTTGAAACACTGCCCAGGACAGACATCAGGRATGTCTCTGTACGGATGATTTCCATGTGGAGATCACTCATAAAAATCCTCAAAGTGTGTTTTTCTACCTTTAAGGGAGACTGTTGTCATAGTTTCTTATTTTTTTTGTCAGAGTGGCTGGTATAGGAATAGGTTTATTCTGCACTCTGGAAACTCAGCAACCTACTTTTTAATGGTAATGGACTGTTTCAAAGATTTTACTTCCTTTTTGGTGTTTGCAACTGCAGATCTTCAAGGATTCCAGATGCTTAGTCTCCAAGGACAACTTATTTTGTTGTGTTTATTAATAATATCTAAACAAGAGTACAACTGCAATTAGTTACATTATGGAATGATATGTGGTATTTTTAAACAAACTATAGCAAACTGTTGACTGCATCAAAAGCAGACTGTACAATTAAAACAAGGCATCATGTGCAGACTGGGGGGGTGGGAATAATAAGGCAGGGAGATAGGGGTTCAAATCTAGTCCCTGATAAAGGCCTTGGAAAAGATATTAACTACACAAGATCTTATCTTACAGATGGGAAATTTGTGTATAGACAAACTATGTCCATTCATGTTAATTCAMCTTTATATGGATTTAAAACAAAATAAAATTTCTAACAATGTCATAATGTGCTGGAATATCCATAAGCAGAATTTGGTTTGACAACCCTAGTGGAAATTGTTTGTGGAAAAGCAGTTCACTTTAAATTTTCACAGGCAGATTTTATGAAATGTTAAACAAACTTTCCAGTAGCAGAGGTATTCGGAATTGTATTTAAAATTCAGTATCAATTATAATTTTCTTTGCAAATTAATAGTAGATATTCTTTTAAAGAAAATTGGGGACGGGGTGTATTTACATACACAAGTTATTTAACTTTTTGTAAAAATTCACTTATGGATAGTCAAATCCATTATTGTCAGTGTGAATGCCTGTGTAGTACACATATATATAAACATACACATGCATGTGTACGGGCACAGAGTACTCCTTACTGAATACAGGCATGACAAGGAAGAACAGGATTCTCCCCAGAGCATTATAGAAAGGTATTTCTATAGAAAGGTTTTTCTATGATTCTGAAGGGTGCAGCATGAAAGCCTTTGATATGGAGATGTACATGGTATTTTGGGCTTGTGAGAAGTAAACAGTTGAATAACCTTCATCCTAAATTTAGGAATTTGCCACCATTATATTTCATGGTCAGGGTAAAATAGCATAATGTGATCAATAGAGTGTTGTCCACAGTATAACTACTAACTCAAAATATAAATGTTTGGCAAGGTGCACAAATGGACAATCCTTGTGAAATAAGGATTCACATGTTTGAACAGGTACATTTTCCACATAATTTATCATTGGATAGTAAGAAATGTTTTTGGCATCTTTATATTACTTATGTTTACAGAGTAAAGAATGTTCATGCTTCTATAATTAGCACAACTCTATGTTCTGGGTTTTTATTCACCAGGCTCCAAAATAGACAATGATTTTTGAATATAACACTCGAATATATACACTTGGCAAACATTAATCACACGGGAGCTGAAATCAGCTTAAAAAAATATGAAATCAGCAGGCTTTTGCCCCAATGGTCATGAGAAACACTGGAAAAATGGGAGTGTATGGTCTGGATTTGGAGAGCAAGGAATGTAAATATCCTATATATCCTTGCCTTCTATAAACTAATACCGCTCATCTGGACACTGTTCAACAATAAAGACCAGAAATGATTTATTTTTAAATTTGGCTTGATTATTATCAAAACAATATGTGGCTACAGAATTTAAAATGTATTTTAACAAAAAAAAGATAAACTACAATAGCCTTCTCCAGCGCCCAGTTAAAAGCTAACTAGTTAAGGAAAACTTGAATCAATTATCGTTGTCTTTTTTTTTTTCCTAAAWATAAAAAATTGGCCAAAGGACAATAGCAACTAAGCCTAAAGGTTGCAGCCAAACTTTTGTCCTTGAACATCTGCTCTGCAAAGCCTATCTGTTTTCTGTTCAGGTGAAAACAACCAGCCATGATTATTTTCTACTGCTTTTCTTGGCAGTCCTATCCCTCTTCCTTCAACAGTGTCCAACTTAGCCTTAATCACGCTGTGCAAAGGTAATCAGAAATCTATTATCACCAGAATAGCTGGTATCTAGAAGATTGTTTTTCAGATTAGCTGTAATGACTCATTTAAAATGCATTCATTTCTCAAAGTGATTTTAGGCACCAATGATGCCTGCAAGTACCAAGTGACYTAGTCTGGCTATGCACTAGAATGGGATTCAGGTGCAGCTACTGATTTCAGTGAAGCCCTGGATGAGCTCAGGAGTCCACTTTCACAAATCTGGTTACTGGATTGGGACAAAAGGTTGTATTATTTAGATTACAGTTTTGCAAACTGTTCATTTGTATGTACTAAAATAATGTAGCTTTTAACATATGCTTTTGATTCATATTATATTTCAAAATTTCAGTTGTTTAGAGAAAGCCAAATCATTCTGTGAAGAGTAAYTCATAGATTTGTAGCTTAAGAAACAGAGTTCCAGTTTCTTGCTACTTTACTACACTGTTTTTTAACTTATGAAATGAAGCTAAAATTTATGGTAAGTACAAGGAAACCTTGATTTCAGAATTAAATACTCATAAAGAATTATCAGGGCAGCAACTGTTTGAAATGTTTATGTTTTATAGTAAATTCAATGAACTATGAGGTGTGCAAGCATACACAGAAGATGGCAATGAATTTGTGCAGACAAATTTTTCGCAGTGGGTCATGCCACTTGAAAGGTGATAGATTTTGGTCTTGCTGAATCATACCTTTATTTTATATTTACTTATTTATGTATTAAAGTCCTCATATCACTTTTCTAAATTTTTCTGATATTATGGTGTTCCTTGAATTCTTATTTTACTCATTCARGAAAAACTGGGGAGAAAGACTCTTACTTTGCAACATTAATTCAAATATGGTTTATTTAAAACTTAAGAATTTTTACAAATAGAAGATGAGAAAAGACTTCAGAATCTGACCATGTTGATTCAGTTAGTATTGCCTTTCATATCTATGTTAAAAAAAAAATGTTTTAGAAGAGAGAGTAAGGCAATTAATTATGAAAACAAATTTTAACACAATCACATTTTCGTTTGAATTCTAACAGCCTACAAAAAGTTTTTTTCAACACATAAATTACTATGAAGCTACATTTGCCAATCATGTAGTAGATAACAGCAAGATTATGCTGTGTTTCTTACATGAACCTCTCAAAATTTTTCTTTGACTCTGGCTTCTTCCCCAAAGGAATCTGTATTCTGTTTTAAGTATAACTTATATGTTAGCCCCAAGTGTATTTTATTTTTTCTCAAATGAAAAAAGGAGCAAACTGCAAATGGCAGAGGTGCTTTTTGTTCTGTGAAGTCTTTTAAGCACCATAAATCTTAAAGGTGAGCAGATTTTTTTTTTACAATGAGAGTAAGACACTCCTAGAATTTGAACCGAAACCACTGAATCCAGTTATGACATCTTTGACAGTACTGCACTGGTCAGGGACAGTCTCTCCCTCTCTTTTTCTGTCCCTCAGTACTGATTCCTGAGTGACCAAAGTGTATGGAAATTCACAATGCAATAAAATGTTTGCCATTTTATTTAGCTGCAGTATGACCCAGGAAATACATGTATTAGGCTGTCCACTTTTGTTTCCAAGTTCGATCCCAACAGAATATTGGGACTCTAACTAAATACCCAGCTTGCGAAGTGCTAAGCATGAAGACTTCTGAGTATTTCCAAGACGCCAAGTTGTACGCCTACATTTCTGTCTCTTCTTACAACCCGTTTATAGCAGCTATGCTTATATACAGGTTTTTTCTCATGTCTTCCTCCTTTCTGCAGAGTTGCTGACACTGTCTTCAACACTGTATCAGCCTGGTTACGTACGATAACCGTTTTTTATAAAGGGAAGCAAAAGTTTATGACTTCTTCAGCAGTAACATTGTTAATTGTACTATTTCTAATGTTAAATACGTTTTTTCACTATATGCTGCCATCTGCTGCCTCGGTCTTGTAAATGAAGGGCACTGCGCAGGGGACATCAGGCACTTACACCGTGTCAGGCAGTCGGGCCCATTAAAACATTTCATAATCGAACATACAGACTTTTCATCTTTACAAAAAAAAAAAAAAAAAAAAAAAGCTTTTCATCTTGTACAGATGCAGGCCAAATATTTATAAGATATGATAGACTAAAGGTTGACATTTTTGTGGGGGAACGAAGTTTTAATGGAAGTTATAGTGGATGGGGATACTTTTAGAAATGTTAAAATTCTAAAAAGAATTGGTTTTACAMTAACAGAGGGAAAATTCAGCTCTTAGTGGATTTAAGATGTTTGGAAGATTTTTAGATTAATCCCTTGGGCTGCAAGTTTCACATTAGGAATTCCTCATTTTATATTCACACATGCAATAATTTATTTGCACATTAAGTGCTAGTATTCATAAAAATCATATCCCATTTTCAGCCAGCTGCATAATTATTGACACAATATACCATCACAACTGCATGTGTACCACCATAGGAGGCATGTGGGTTCAAGAGCATTAAGTCCGTTATATTAGAGTGCTATGGTTCCTCTTGGCATGTTGCTTATTGCTTCAAGTGGACCCAACTGGGAGGGAAAAATACTGAATGTTGCACAGCCTCCCTGGAAGACAGTCTCTGTTTGTTCTGCAAAATCCAAAATGGTTTTCATTTTTCTCATTTTATTCAAGCCTTTTGTGTTTGAGAATAGGAAACTACTTCTCTGTAAGAAAAATTCACGTTAAGCTAATAATGCATAAATAAATCAGTTCTAATTAGTTGTTAGTCTATTTTTCAGTCAATATTTAGAAATGACACATTGTGACTTTGATAACCAGATGCTTTGACTGAAAAAAGAAGTGTAAGTGAATATTTATGTCACCTATTGACTAGCATGTTGTTTCCAAATTGTTTATTTTGTAAAAGGAAAGAAGTATGCAGACATCAATTTGCAAGTGATTATCACTGAGGAAAAAAAGTTGGGTTTGTTATTATCCATGGATAAACTAACTTGTTTAATTATTTGCACCCCTTTCAATCAAATAGAGACCTCTCATGATGTCACGCTTACTGCCAGGTGCCTTGTCTTCCTCCAGTGGTTTGTGGATATGCACATACTGTCTCATTGCTAGCACCTTCCAGGTGAAAATTATAAATAAATTCCTTATTTCTTCTAAAAGCTATTTGTAACCATTAGGTTAAAAGCTTAGTTTAAATATTATGGTGATGGAGACAGTGGGTGGACGTTGTCAGTGTGAATGCAGAAATGGAGGTCTTCTGCAGAAGAGTTGGAATTCCCTTAGCATAAGACAAAGAACCTAAAGAACTTTCAAAACATAGCGAACAGCAAATTTCACATGGGCTTACATTGACACTATGTTGAATATTCTGTTTTATCAGCCATAGGTTGATTTAGCAGACTAGCAGTGTTGAGGACACGGATTGAGCCTGCTTTATTAGATATAAACCTGTGAAGGAAGCAAGCAAAATTACACTTCGTGTAAACCTCAGTGTATTTACACTTAAAATAAATGTTAAAGCTTATCTAAAAGTGGGGTTTTTTTTTCATAAGTAAATCTTTCTCTCATAGGAAATCAATAGAAGAAGGCTCAGTTTCTCTAGCCATTCAGAATTGTAGGTTTGGTAGAATGACAGGATATCGATGCCTTTTTTAACCTAAACATCTCTGATACAAGTCTGAATTTTTGAGAGCTTGCTGGGCTTTGCTTTCCATGGCAATATGTTCTGAATGTCAGACACTATGTGAAATGTTCCCATTTGTTTTCCAGTTTTATTGCCTGGTAAGTTTAGTGCGAGTGTCTCTTCTGTGCTCTTCCATATGGACTGAGTTGAATCCTTACCAAGTTTCCCCTTTTTTTCTTGAAGTTACTTAAATATGTTTAACTGTATGTCAGTATGAAATTCTCTTTTTCAGCACCTGCTAAGAAAAGCTTACATTACATTTATATCATTGTGGTTTTTTAAAAAAAATACTTTGTAAATTTTCTCTGTCAGCATGTAATCCATATAGTGCATCTCTGCATTGAAGAACTCAAATCCCATAATCCAGCTCAGAATTTTTGTTGCATGTATAAGCAAAGATGGGCAAAATTTTTAAATCACTGTCAGTTAGAAGCCTGTGAGTGGAAAATTGCTGAAAAAGATGTAAACTCATTCTTAATGTCAACAGGGTAAAGAATTTATTCTCCCTGAAGAAAAACACAGTTCACTAAGCAGTTTTATTAATGGAATTTTTGTTGCTGTTGTTTAAATTGCATGAGGTATATACATCTGAATGGGGTTACATTAGTTTTGGTATGAGCCAGCACTTGAAAAAGAGATCACTGCAGGAGATGATGATTGGTATAGGTGAGATACATAGGGAGTAAGCACTTTCTACTTCATAAAACCAAAGCACAATCTTTTTTAAAGGTTAAATCTGTGGAACTTATTGATATTTTGGAAGGTAAAAGTAAATGGGTCTCAAAAAGTGCTTGGATATTTTTTGGGAAAAAGTTTATAACCCATCAAAACAGCAGACAGAAGCTTCTGCTCATTATCATTACAGTCTTAATGTGAGTCATGTGATGAAATCCTAATGCAGGAGTTGCATTTGACTCAAGAGCCACAGTTTGCCAACCTCTTCTGTCGGGCCTGTTGTTTGCAGTACGTGTGTGCCCTATAGCTGCCATTGGGATTGCCCTGTGTATATATATCCTCTAATCTACTGCAAGTCTCAGGGAGAGAAAAATAGTCTAGATTGATCCAATACAACCATAGATATGCTCTGAACCCTAGACAGCTGGACATGGAAGCCCTTATATGGGCTATTTCTCTTAAATGGAAGCTATTTCTGCTGCATAGAGCTTTACCTCAATATAACTTGTCCCAGTGACACGCCTTCTCTGTTTCATGCCTKACAGAGCATTTCAGAGCAAGTCATAAACGCCAGACATTACTGGGAAATGCTGTTGAAAAGAATGAATCTGAAATCTTCTGTTAAAATTGTATTGAGATATACTGCATTAGTTATTACATCTGTACATCTCACCATTTTTAGAATTCTGTCTCTTTGAAAGGAAATAATAGGAAGATATGCTGGGGGACGAATTTCACCGCACGCAGAAGACTAGCATAAGGATTTTTAATGATGTAATTCCTTAAAATAGTGTTGAAGAGCATCTTACTGTGTTGAAATGAGCAGAATATATTCTGTGTAAAAGCCTTTAATAAACATCACGGAAACAGAAATATTCATAGGTTTGTGTCTGTTTCCATCCTGTTCAGTAATAACAAGGTATCTCAAAATCTCCAGAACAAAGGAAAGAGGGTTCCAGAAAAAGTCAGTAGATCCCCTTGCTGGACAGTATGACGAAGTGGAAAGGGAGAGAGCTGCTTGGAGACTTACAGCAGAACGCTAGGTTGCAGATTTTCTGGGAACTGCAGCTAAGGGATTTTAAAKCTGTGAAAAAACTTGAACTTTTGCCAGTAGACCAATTGGTGACAAAAGGCTGGAACTTTATTCAGTCCAACAGTGTTGCACAAGACTTTCAGCTAGGATAAACTGTTGTTAGGTGCTGCCATTGTTTGTTAACTTGTAATTTGCCAAGGGCAACTTCAGCTTTGGTTTTGGATAGCTCTATGAAGAAATCCATTGTTTCTCTATCAGACTCTGTGAGTGCTTATTACATCTTGCTAGGAGTTAGATCACTGGGAGAGWAGTAGTCAAACTAAATAGCACAGATTGAAAATCATCTTGTGGACTGGGAGCCATGAGACCCTTACCTTATCCCTCAGCAATTCAAGAGAAGGGAAAGCTCAGAGTGAAAGTGGAGAAAATAGTGTCCTCAGGAGTTCATTTGTAAGGTAGTGCTGGTTTAGGGGTGCAGTTGTGTCCCAAGCAGTACTGCTTTTTTTCCTCCTCTTTTGCATGACATTTATACAAGGAGGCGATTCAGATCACGCAGCTGTCCCATGCTAGTATTGTCATGCAGAGYAGGTGAGACGCACTATGATTGCAGGTATAGCAATCACATTTGGGCTGCTTAAAAACTACCGAGAAACCTACTGGTTTGAGTATCCGCTGTGCTAATCTCCAAAGTGATAATAACTATTAGTGTCTATTTAAACTGATATTAAAAACGTTGTCCTGACAAGATTGAAATTGTTCTATTTATTATAAAGTAGTGTTACTTACTGTAAAACTGTTTTCAAATAATCTTCTAATATTCATATCCAAAAGTTTGGTACTTGATGTTGATATGTTATGAAATTTGAATGCCTTTTGGCAGAATTGTGTAGATAAAAATAGGAAAGAGCAGAACGATTTTAAAATTATGTTTTACTTCAGCTTAGCTATGCTCCTGAATCTTTAAAAAGGTCTTTTTTTCTCTTTCTTCTTCTTTTTTTTCTTTTTTTCATTGTTTTTTAGTCTTTTTCTTTTTTCTCTTTCTCCTTTTCTCTTTTTTTTTATTTTCTCCTCTTTTTCTTCTATTTCCTTTGATTTTTCCACCTTCATGACTTTTATTCTGGACTTGCATCTTGCATTAAAGTCAGGACAGTTATTAACATCAAATCATACCCACCCTGCTCCAAAGTACACTTTATCTTTCCCATGGTCCAAGGCTGTCTTTCACCAGTTCAGTCCCAGCAAGACCACTGGCATGGTTAAGCAGCCACAGCTTTGTCTATCCCTATAAGCATTTGAATTACTTCTCCTCTTTTTATATGCAGCTGGATAACATGTCTACCTGTGACTTGAACAAGGTAGAAGAATTATTGGCATTTATAGCAAGCATAGGTATTAGACGTTTTCCAGGCCATGGGCTGAAGACCAGTGCCTTTAGGGGACGAGTACATCTCTAATAATTGTTGTTTATGCTGTCAGTCTTGTTAGTACTGAATTCAGCCTCCATGAATCCATGTCTCCACTTGCAACTGTGGTTATTTTAAGTGTGCTATCAGCTAAGTGATTTTTGGGGGGATTTGTGATGTCTGAAATACTGTGCATTTAGCTGAAGAGGGAATATGCAAAACCTCAAGAAAGAAAAGCTGTATTAAAGGGGAAAGAAACAATGTAGTATGTAAATATGCCTTTTGGTGAGAATTTCCTGTGTTTTATCTAAGAAAGAATTCCAGGCTTGAGTCCAAGACAAGTAAGGGAGCACAGAACAAGGGGACGAAGACACAGAATTTGGGTTAGAAAAGTAGCGACAACAGTTTAATCTCTCTACCAGTAGATGGAGAGCACAGGAAAGCAGAAGCATGCACATGCAGAAGGAAGAAAAAAGAACTTGCATCASCTTCTTGAAGGGGGTGAGAGATGAAAGAAGAAAAAAACAAGAAAGTGTGGGGAGGGAACAGATTGCAAAGTAGGATAAAATTGGAAAAACTGGATTCTAAAGGTAAAGAGGAAATGACAAGACCTAAATTATCAGCTCAGTCAAATCAGCTTGTTGGTAAAGAATAAATATCTAGATTATCTTCTTTCACGCCTTGTACACGGTATTCTTTACTCCTGGAACATGGTCTGAAAACGTGGCATGAATAGTTTGCATTACTGGAATGGAAGAAATCTGTCTGCCTTTTCAAGCACTTTTCCAGACACAGACATGCTGTGAGTGACATCATGGAAAACCATTTCTTTTTGTCCTTTACATACGCCTCTCTTGTAAGGAATTCTCTTGCTCCTGCACTCTCTTTCTCCCTGTCTCTTGCCCTCTCTGTCTCTCACTCTTCTATGTCTCACTTTGTGCTTTCTTTCTCTTTTTTCTTCCTTTTCTTTTCTTTCCTTTTTTGGTTTGGTGGTTTGTTTTTTTTTTTTTTGGTCTTCAAAGCCAGGGTGGGAGCAAGGGAATTGGTTAGCTCTCTGTTTAATAGTTGAAAGAGCTTGGTTTGGGGTTTTTTAATGCACAAAATTCCTCTCAGTGAGACATGCCACACATTCTGATCTCTCCCCTTCAGGCAGTTACACACTATTAAATATGGGGTTGGAAATGACACACGTCTGGAAATACAGAAATGAAACAGCCTTCCACTTTCTGCACTGCACTATACAATGAAGGTGTTGTAAATTGTTAACTGAATGGCATGGGCTTCTAGTTYGTTAGGCTTTCTATAAATAGAAGCTGTACATTCCAGTGCGTTGCCACTTTTTATTTTCTTCAGATTAACTACTGTACGTTGAAGCTTTCTGTGTTCTAATATAGAGATTAGCAAAGTTTTTGTTTGTCTGTTTTTATTCCCTAAAACATAGCTTGCGCTCTGAAATTTTGTTCTATGTATCTTCACTTACCAAACATCTTTATGGTATTTTTGTACTATCCCTATCTTAGAAGTAAAATTCAAACAACCTATAATGGTACTTGAGGTATTCCCTGTATTCTACAACCGAATAAATAGTGAAATATGATTATTGTATATTAAATAATACTGCACACATTACATAGACATTAATAGTTAATATATTGCAATGCAGAATACAGAAAGGCAAACAGGGTACTGCTCAAGATGGAAAGTGGGGMGATCCTTCGGTCTTCCAAAGTCGTTCTGAAGTTTTGGGTTCCCACTCTGAGAAGACCACATTGTCTGTATGTGAATGGCACTAGACTGGGAAGTTTATTCTTCCATAGTAGTTTGTTAGGTGAACAAAAACCCCACAGGAGAGGCAGCCAGTGAGGAATTAAAGACCACTGAGACTGAAGACTGCAATGTGAAAACAAAGTAGGATCTCATTTCAGAGAAGGGAGAGGACAGAATTAATCTCTAAGTAGTCCATGATCCTGCAGAATGCTACCACTCTCTACAAAGCTCTAACTCTCAGTTCAGCATATTTTATATTGCAGTAGTATAACCTTAGGAGTGTTCAAGACATCTTACGAGTATTGATGAGTAAATGGGAGATTAGATAAATGTGAGATTAAATATATCGTTTCTTTAAAATGTGATGAGTTTCAAAGCACCTCAGATGATTGGCCAAGATACATCTCCTTGAAAGCCTGAAGRAATTTTAAGATAACAATATTTAAAATTCAGCATTTGCTGCAATTGGCAGGTTTATCTAGAAAAAGTTAAATTAAGTATAGACCTTTCAGCTGAACAGGAGCAGTGAGTTTATTTTCACAATAAATTCACATAGTTGATATGTTGAATGAACAAAAAGTTCAGCAATTCAGTATGTCATTAGAGAATTAGTGGGGTGATAAGCATAAGGCAGATAGCAAAAACGTGACAGAGCGTAATATAGCCAATTTTATATCCAGCTTCCAAACCGTTAAAACTGAACTATGTTGGCTCATTGTGCAGCTTTGCTACACAGTCACATGCAATTTTTCTAATTCTTCTTTTGCTGCTTTGCCAATACAAAAGCAGTTCAAGAAAGATCCAGTTTTGCTGTTGCCATCACTGAGTGATGTTTCGACATTCTTTCAGAGTGTTTTGAGACCTCTGTATTCTTAGGAGAGGAAAAAATTCTTTAACGGGTTTCTCATTTTAGAACACCCTGTGGATAATCTCTTGGAAATACAGAAATTGTAAGAAGGGGAAATCAGAGCACATAGATTCTATGTTAAGAAAAGATAGAGATTTAATATTTATTTCTAAAAATTCAGAGGTTCTGGGTACCTAGAACACATCGTGCACTTCAGGAGGACGTGTACTTGTCCAAAATTGTTTTCTTAATTGAGCMACTAGTTAATAACTTCTGAAAATTACTAGAAGGACAGATTTTTTTAAAACCATTTCRATGTTTAAAGGCAGAAGTAGACAGCTGCTGAGCTGAACAAATACAAGGGACCTACCTGCCACTG
This sequence comes from Oceanodroma leucorhoa, assembly GCA_030449065.1. Classification (NCBI taxonomy): domain Eukaryota; kingdom Metazoa; phylum Chordata; class Aves; order Procellariiformes; genus Oceanodroma; species Oceanodroma leucorhoa. Next base: position 13,613,430 of record JASVER010000005.1, read on the forward strand.
AATGTTGTGAATTACATCTCATGTGGCCTCCAGGACAAAGATGATTTCAAGGAAGGAAAACCCTGCTGCTGTATCTACTTGTGTTACCTCTGTAGCTGAACAGTTTTCACTAAGTTTTATGCTTCTGAATTACTTTTGAAAATGTCTTGGTAATGTCTTGCTTATGTATTCAGTAATCTGACTGTAGACACTGAAAACCTTAACCTGAGTGCTCTTSCAAAACTCCTTGCTAGAATGATAAATTCTCCAGAAACTACCCAGCTAAGGAAGCAGGAAGGCAGAAGAATGAAATTCTTCCTATGATTATTCTATTACTTGGTCCTGATTGCTCAGAAAAAGGGTAGGGAGAGAGGGAAGGGAGAATGGATGTTAAAATACACACTACAAATAGGAACTACCTTCTCTCAGGTAAAGATCGRGGAGAAGCACTAGGACTATTTAGCTGAATCTCAAAGTATGCTGAAAGATGTCACAGGTCTCATATTAAATATTTGAAAATAGAGAGCTTTTCTCATTTGAAGTGAGTTGCCTCTTTCCAAGAAATATAGACAAGCTTAATATTGTATTTTATTACTTCTGCACCCTTTTTTATTTACATATCTACCTATGATTACCTGTCACTGAAAATCTTTAATTCATTAAGTATTCCATTACAGCACTGAGGCCACTTCAATGCCAGAAAAAACATTGCCAAGAAAAAAGGAGACCAAGGAGTTATATGTTCTCTTCCTTGTACTTTTAAGGAGGAAGAACTTATAATTTCTCTCAAAGGCCTAAGTTCTGCCTTGAAAACAAAATTCACAGCAAAATTTTCAGAAGTCTCATTGACTTTATATTAAAAGTTGTCTTTTGTAGGCAACTTGGACATTTGGGAGTCAATGAGGTTAGATTTATAAGTACTTTTGAAAGTGGGCGGCTCCTCTTCTTTTCCTCTTTTTCTTTTCATGTTCCAAAGATATTTGCACTTTTCTGAAGTAGATGTTCCCTTCATTCATCTGAAAACAACACACAGTACTAGATTCCAAGCAGAGTTTTCTCAATCATGGGCTGAAGTTTGTGCACACATAGAATGCAGGTAGTTTTTCCAAACAAAGTGCTACCATAGAGAATCTCTGATAATGTTTCCCTGCTCTATGTGATATTTATAGAAATATTTTCTTTTTTTTCTTTTTTTTTTTTTTGTGGGTCCTTTGACACACCTATTGGAAAATATTTAGCTGATAGATGAGATTATTTGCCAAAGGAATTTTGAAGACTGAGAACATTTGAAGAGCGAGACCTTGAGTCACTGAGACAGACCCGATCTGTCTTGTAACTTTATTCAGAATTTCACAATCCTTGCTAAACTGCAAGATAAGGGCCAAAGGCAACAAACCAGCAGGAGCCRACTCAGAATGTGCCAAAGTTCATAGAATGGTTGCTTCAGGCTGGAGTTTGTTGACCCTTAATCACTCGGGGTCATCAGCGGTTCTGCTGCAGGGCCCTGCAGAACGTGAGTCCGATCAGATCTCCCGCTGCTGCTGTCCAGGCTACCGGGCGGAGTGAAAGCTGGGATACACGAATTCCAAGGCAGCATTTCATGGGTGTCTGCCTGTCAACGTGCTCTTTTGGACTACCATCCTTGTGTAACGCATGTGTTTTCCAATTCTAAACTTCCTTAATCTCTTGCAAATGGTGTAGGTAGAGTTAATCACAGTACAGGCAGAAGATCCCTTCCAGTTAGCATACCTTTTACACTTTCAGTACTGTGTTTTGGCATTAATTGATATTAGTGTAAGCACGTACTTACACAGTTTAAGTTTTAAATCATTTTTTGTTAAGTCACAGTGATAACATTGTCAAGAAATGCCCTTTTCCTGTTATGTCTCCTTTAACTATTAGTATTATCTTTAATGATCRTATTGCAGTGAGTATGCTAGACTGCTGTAAAGTAGTAGTGTGAAAGATTACTTAGGGAAATAAGTGGCATTTCAGACCCTAATCTTGCAACAAATTCAGCACGTAAGCATGCACTGACAAAAACATGCTTCTCTCTTGCAATCCATGACTTGTACGGAGTAGTAGCTACTAAGAAATATTAACTAATTTAACAATGATGTCATGGTATAATAAAATCTTTAATGCATATTTTTATGAGCTCTATCGTACATTTGGGCAGCTCACAAGTTTTGACAAAAGTCATCTTCATGGCTATGATAGAACTTTAGAAAATATCTGATTCCTACAAGGTAAAGAGGCACTTAAGTATAGTCCGTCCAGCACATAAAATACATAAAAATGTTTTGAAAATTCTTCCACTGTCTYCAAAAGATCCAGAATTGTCGGTGTTCTTTGTAATCCTCTTATATATGAAAGAGGCAAAAGAGAGAGGAAGCGTAAGGGCATATGGGCCTCTGGAGCGGCTGTGTGCCGCAGGGACTGAGTGTTTGGGAATCTTCAGAACTGGATGAGAGGAAACTGGAAGTGGTGGAAAAGGAAAGGATAATGGCAGTTCATGTTGCACTACAAATGAAAAGATGAAACAGTTCATGAAGAAAATAATCTGGTCATTGCAGCAATATAAAAAAAGAGAAATAAACATACCTTTGGAAATAACCTGTAAGCACGACTGTACTTTTTAAAGAAAAAATATTCTAAATCAAAAAATATTCTATATTTTATATATGTTTAGGATTATGAGATCCTAGATGCTTCAGAAAAATACTCATAGGGTAACATTCACAGTTGCAGGTAAAGCTGGAATATGGGAAGACTGGATTTCTTCACATGTTTCCTCATAAGGACCCTCCCCACATACATCAGCAAAGCTGTCTCATTGACTGTTCCTAATGCTTTCTGTAGTGTACTCTTTTGCTGGGGTATCTGAAAAAGTTTGATACCAGTGAAGATCACAGTGTTCCCAGACTACTTAAAACATTATTTATATGACACAAATGATCATTTTCCTTGTACTCCCACATTAGTCTGCATGAGGATTCTTGCTTTATACTGGTTACATTCCTTCTGGTGTATGGGTAATTCTTCCGCCCTGTTTGTACAGGATCTTGCACAATGAGGTTGTGGTCCAAGTCTGTGGCTTTTGAGTGCTTCAGTAATACAAATAATGTTGTCACCACTTAAAAATAAGTTTGTGAAGTGTAAGCATGTCTGATCTTAATGAGAATGAAAGCAAAAATACTAGCAGGCTACCAATATCACCATTATTCTTATTTTTTAAATTGTTGCAAGTATACTATTTAATTCCACTAACAGTCCTACTTCAAGAAATTTTCAGTCTAAAGACCAAGGTAAGAGAGTTCACGCTAGGAGACAGACAAAAAAATTACAGAATTATTAGTGAGTAAAACATTTTCTAAAACATTTTCTCATTATCTWCTCTTCAAATAACAATGGGCTAGGGACAGCATTTGACATGGGAAGGGATGCTTATAAGTCTCTGGGGAAATAATAGTTCAGAGAAATCAATGATTGACTGTACTTGGTAAACTGGGATTGAAAATTCATTATATACCAATGAGAAAGGCATGAATAAGCCAGTGGACAAGGCATCTATTTGCATGCTTGTCATCCAGGAAAGAAGGCACGCTGGCAGAAAGAAATAAATCAGCGGGGTCAAAATCTCTCTCAGAGTAAAGATCAGAAGCAGGGAATGAAAGAATAACAATGAAGATACTGATTTGGACTGTGTTAGGTAAAATATGAAGATGATGACTGATAAATCCCATCTGAAATTGGTGGGTCTTGACTACCTCTACAAATGAAGATGAAGAGGAAAACAGTTTCAGACAGCAAATACAATTAGTAATTTGTATTTTGAAATATGGAAATTGCGTAGTAAAAGTATCATTCTAGGAACACAGGCAATATATAACTATCGTAGAAAAGTGTAAAGGAAGAATTAAGTAGGAAGCTTAAATACGAGACTATTTTTATTGGTACAAAATGGACTGAGGAATTAAAAAAAAAAAAAAAGCCTGCACGTATTTTTGTCTAGTTTGATTTTTTTTAAAGATTCTCTCTCTCCTAGCTATTAAAGAGTGGCTTTTTATCATTAAGCTGTGTGAATAAATTATACTTCTATCTTCTTCAAAAACCACACATCATTGTCATCTACTAGCAGATAATCTTTAAGATTTACTGGAAAAAAAATGGCATGTTTTTGCATTCCCTGCTGTCTTGTGGTCTGACAGTATTATTAGCCAATTCTACCCAAAAAACACCATCAGTATCACCTTACAAAACGAGAAATGGATTCAGTTCTTCCAACCCGTAAATCACCATCCCGTGTGAATCCAAGTGGAGTATGCAACTTGTTCCATAAAATGCATGGGAAATTCTTTCCTAATTCCCATTGAGTTCTGTGTGGTCATCTGAAGTTCCCACAGAAGCAGTACGAGCTATTAAATTTCTCCTTATTGTTTTCACTTAAGTTCTAGTAGCTCAGCTCCTCAAACTAGTAATCATGCTGTTACGATGTTTTTGTCTCATGGGCTCTGTATGTGCATGCACGAAGTTCCCATTGTTGCAAGTATCAGTGCAGGTCAGCTCCAAAGTTCAGCAGTGGGAGCTCTACTGTTTACCAAGCATTTCTGTTTCCACTGCTGCATCAAACAGATCTGCTCTGACTGTCAGATTCTGGATACTCTGGAACTGACTCTCACTCAGCTGAGCAAGTATTTTCCCAAACAGTGCAGTTGTCCTTCCATTAAAAGGCAATAYATGAGGAAAATTATACCAGTTCTGTCTGTGACTCTTCCAAGTCTTGGCCCAATCAGCTGTTCATTAAAACTGTACTGATCCCACTGTGTTAAAGAGCTGGGTTCTTCACCTACAGGATGAATTCATCCAAATGGGAGAGACTAACAGAGCATTTCATTCTAGTATTCCTGCTCTACTGCCCATTTTATTCTGGAATAAAGTAATTTTTAAAGATTTTGGTAATTTCATTTATAGGTAGTAGGTAAGTTGTTCATCACAAAGTCTGTATAACAGATTAAACAATTACATGTGATAAGTTCTTTAAGTTACTTTGAGAAAATTATTTTCAAGCATTACAGTACTGAGTTGATTAACAAATACTTTGGTTATCATAGGCTGCATCATGTAAGAAGACATTTTAAACAGAGCTTCAGGATTCTTTTTTACATGGCTCCTCTAACTAAACAGTACAGGATAAATCAAAATTCTTATCCCCTTCTGATCTACTCTTATTACTCGGGGAGGAGTGGAGGATAATTGTTTTCTGACTCCTTTCTATAGCTGACAGCAGGACACAGGCTTGTTGGATTTGTGAGCTAGGTGACAGAAGGTGCTCTGAGCGTCAGGCAGCTCAACAGTTCCACTTCCTTCCCCCATGAGATACAATATGACATGGGCATGACATGACCCTTATTTAAAGGGGTACATTCCCTTGGTTCCCAGGTACCAATTTTCTCGAATTCTATTTCAGTAGSAGTTTGTAAAACTGACTGGGAGAGTAAGGCATCTAATGAAGATGAGGTTGAATTGACCAAAGCAACATCAGTTGCCCTAGCAGATGAAGTCAGAAAAGATCAGGGAAAAAGATAGTCTTTAGTGATCTAGGACACAATTCAGTGCTTGCCAAAGTCAAGGAAGGCTTCCTATTGATTTCTCTTAATTACCAAAATTCCTGTAGTAGACCTGTAACAGTGTTCAGGGTTTTACATGGGATCATGCTCAGTGATTACTTCTGGAAAAGTTAATTTATCCACAGGTAATTCAAGTTAAATAAATACTTATATATGGAATTGGGGTTAATTTTGTCACTTCAGGAGAAGTGAATACTTTTATAGGATATCATATCTTCAGTTCCTGGTAAGCACTGAGGAATCAGCCCAAAGGAAAATGAGTGGTTTGATAACTGTATGTAAGAATGTGGAAAATATATCTAAGAGTGGGTGGCTTTTAAGTCTTGCCAGCAAGGGCGTAAGAAGATCCATTTGCTACAGAATGCAATTAAAATTCAACCTTGCAATAACATTCACTTTCATAGCAAAAGGGTAGTTAACTGTTGATACAGCTTATCAGAAAAGGCCGCAGATTGGAACCATTTTAAGTATTTAAAACATGATTAATGCCTGTGTAACAAGGTTGGATCCATCCTTCCTTCTTGTCTTTGGAAAGATGTGACATAGTTGCAGAGGTCTCTCTTGTTCCAATAGTTCCCATGCACAATCACTTCTTTTCTAGATTATGGGAAGATCGAGATTTGTCCCAAATCAGTGTGTCTGCAACTTTCTTGCTTTAGTTTTTCAGCAAAATAAGAACTAAAATAAAACCTCACACTTGATTTCATCACCCCTAGGCATCAGAACAGGATGATTATCCCTGGCTGGTCAGGGGTATTCAGAGGACAAAGGATCAGCTATATTTTTCTCTGAAGTATTCATCACAAATGGAGATAGGATACGGAGCAGAGAGGTCCAGTGATCTTACAGAGACTCTCTTCTCTCTTGTTTAGCATAAATTCTCAGTACTAAACCAATCTTCAAGAGGACTCTCCAGACACAACTGGCAGAAATACTGATTTTTTTTCCCCTTCATCATAATGTCCTAAACAAAATATGCCTTTTTATCTATCATCTGGGTTATTTAAATCAATTTACTAAATTAAGTTACTTCTGAACACTTATGACCTACAGCCTGAATGTCTCCTGAGCATTTTAGTCTCCTGAAGATCACTTATTTGAACTGGATGATAGATAATTGCCTGTAAGACACAGAGTTCAGACTAGCTGCTCCATTCTACTTTGTTTCATACAATTTCTGTGATATTGGATCCAGGCTTATAAAAGCTGAAAATACTCAGATGGAAATTTTGAGCTGTCTTATAAAAAATCCAAAGGACAAGACCAAAAAAAAGAAAACCTAGGAGAAAAGATAACTACATTATTGACATTCTTCAACTCCTGGAACACCTAATTATGTTAAACAATTTGCAAAAGAAATAGGAATAACAGTGAGTAATAATTTTCAGTACTTTGTAATTAGTGATGGTCTTAATAGAATTTAACTGCTATCCGAACATTGGGATTTCAATGGCAGCCAGCAATCTAGCTGCAGCAGCTTTTATATAGCTTCATATGAGAGAACAGAGTTCTTGAAGATAGAGGCTATCTGCAAGTGCACTTTATACTAATGAAGTACTAAAGCAATCTCTTGCTACATATTTTCCTTAGCCCCACCTTCCTAATAATTTATTTGTGGAATTTTCAGCATAGGAGAAAAAAAAATTAGGAAACTTGCTGCAGTGTGTTTGTTCGTATGCCGGGCTTGTTCCTACGTATACACAAACAAGTTTTGGTTTTCTCTAGACCTAGGTAAATGGATGCTTCTAGTGCCAGTATTTCAGGACTGCACTGGGTTACTGTGAGTCAGTTAGGAATATTCAGGTTTCATAAGACACATACCCATCAAGAGAGTGAGTGCTGAAATATATGGTATCTTGTGTGGTGTTTATTAAGCTGAAAGTTTGGATTATTTAGTCCTGTTCAAATGTAGCTTTGAAGCTATGTGCACTTGTAAATGCTGTCACATTCTCACAAACATAGATTGAGTTTGCTCAGACCACTTGGAAACCCATGAAAATTTCTTATTATTCCTTATGGCAACACCATCTCCTTCTGCTGCCAGTATTTGTTTTCTTGATGTCAGTGGAAAGTACTTCAGGACAATCTGACATATATCTGCAGCATCTGTAAGGGTATGCTTCAAGCCAACATCTTTTTCCTGCTTAGATTTCAAGTTTGAAATTATGCCTTTCTTTGATGCCTTCACAAGAAATTCTTACGCTTTGTAGTTCTATAAACCAAGCTCAGTACACATAGGTGTTCATAGCTATTTTAGCTTCCACAAGTTCCCTGTATGACAGCATTCCAATCCTTTGTTATTTTGGGGACTCCCTGAAATCTCGCTGATTCTAGTTTTCATGGAATTTCATCTTTTCCTCAGACTGAGTGCRGAGCTGCTCTTCTGTGTTCAGCAACATTTGGCATTATCTTCTCAACCATTTTGTCCAGCATCTAAAAGATGCATCCAGGTGCCATTAGGAACTCAGAACAAGAGAGTACTGTCCTCATTTGAAAAACTCTAAGAGATAAGCTGGTTTTGAACTAGATACCCTAGCTGAAGATGTCAGTTTTAATYGTTTGACAGTTTTGAATGATGTCAGTCCAGCCAGTTTTCAACCCATCTCACTGTCTGCTCTTCCAGCTCATACTTTCTCAGCTTCCAAATGAGACTGCTTTGACAGGCAGTGTATAAAGTCTTACTAAAGTTAAGGTATATTATATTCACTGCTCTCTTCTTGTCCACATAGCCAGTGATTACATCTTGGAAGGCAAATCAGGTTGGTCAAGGATGACCCCACAGTTGTCATGATTTTTCACAGATGTTAGTTGGCCCTGCAATCACATCAGCTATCTCTTTCAGCATGCTTGGGTAGACTTCATTTAGCCTCACAGGTTGCAATACATCCAGCTTCTCTAAATAGTCCCTAGCCTGTTGGGTCTCACTTCTGGCTGTTCCTCTGTTTCTAAATCATTTTTTTCTAAATCATGTTAAGCCCAGATGTCAGGGAGTAGGATTTGCCCATGAAAAGTGAATCAGAATGGTCTAGATTTTGACTAGACTATAAGCACAAAATAATGGAGAAATGAGCATTAGAAAGGCAGACTGAAAAATCTTGATCTAATTCATCTGTAGGTTGGCTTATCTCTTTTTCTCACTCTCTTTGGTACTAACTACTAAAGGTTTTTTTCTTTCAGCAGCTGCAAGGTGATGAGTGCCCTCCACTGCTATCACCACGTTTATTCTTAAAAACAGGCAAATATAAAATAGAACTTTCATTCTATACTTCTGTCTTCAGAGACATAGTAAGTTTTTGCAACTTGCTTGATACACAGACTGTTCGTTCCTCATCGAGTTCAGCATGCAAACATTGAGTTTGGAAGGTCTAAAATACATGGGTGGTCAAGAGTAATGCATTCTTCTGTTCTTTCCAAAGAAAAAGAGGCACTAGTAGAAGGATTGGTACAGTGGTGTTGTTTTGTTTGTTTGTTGGGTGTTTTATTTTCACTAAGCCATATGTCTGCTTACTTTGCTGCCAAGACACAAGAAGGAAATAATTTTTTTAAAAAAAGCCATCTACCCTTCCTGTGGCAAATCTGTGGTTTAAATTTACATACAAAACTAGGGACTAATGTGGGTGGATTTAAAATTTTATATTTATCCTACTCATATGATTCTTTTCACAAAATCTTTCATATGAAGTMCAGCTATTTTGTCAGAAATCTACTCTGCCAGTCTGCAGACTATCTGCTTTCAAAAAAACACCTACTCTTTTCATGTGGTGAAACAGGATTTGTGGCTTTCTAGAGTTTTTACACCATCATTAATGGTCAGGAATATTTTTAAATGCTTGTGAAATATTGGTTCTAGGAGAGTTGAGTGTGAACATAAGACTCAGTCAAAAGTGTTTTTGCAGAAAATGTTTCATACTTGTAATAGTCCCTCTTAACTAAAATATGGAGTAATTCAAACTCTCCTCAGGGGACTGGTATTGGTATGAAAGCCAAGAGTGTACTTGGACTCTTGTGTGCTGTTTCCCTCTGGAAAGTTTTGAAAGTTTAGAAACTGTGAACTACATTTTTGTAATATGCCACRCAAAGTTTGGGAAAGTTGGAACAATTCAGAAAGAAACTGTGTTAGTAGGGCATGATCCTGGGGACATACAGAAAATGCCCAGCACTTTACAGAATCGGACCCACTTACTACCCTCAGGATCTGCGGTGCATCTGTCTACAAGCCTGAGTGAGATTTTCATGGGAATAGCGTGGGAACACAGCCGTCGATGAGACACTTCTTTGCCTAGTGCCTGCAGAAACCAAAAATAAAATTCAGAACTAAATAAATAAATAAAGTGATCCTGAAAGAAGACTAATTTTAGAGCATCTAGAAAAGGAAGGATCCTAAAAGGGCTGTCTTCATCATAAATGTAGCAATTAATAAAAGGTTTGATATAAATCCTGGCTTTTAATAGTAGATTTTGTGATCTTTTATGCATATCCATATATGCACACACAGAACTGTGTCTTTAACAAGGAAATGGACACAGCATAGACAGGAAGATCATGAGTCAGGCAGTGTCCGACTGAGCCTTCACTTACTGGAGTAATTGGCAAAGTTCCTACTAACTTTAGCAGAATTGTGCTCTGTATCAGTAACAAAAACAAAAATTATTTTTCCATAAATTAGAAATATATCATCTATAGAAAATAATAATGTTTGGAACTTATGTTAGATAAATTAATGGCAATATTGAATATCTCCAACTTTTAAGTGTCCCATAAAATTACTTTATAAAATAAGTTTTTCAGACAGAGCATATCCTTCACCAGCTATGGTTAGCACCATGGTTTGATTAGAAAATTTTTATACCTGTTAATTAAGATAAAAAATGCAGCATCATTTTTATGATATAAGGAACTGTGTCTACTTCAGCACCCACTGATTCTAGCAGCCAAAATCTTAAAAACAAATGAACTAAAATATGGAACTTCTTACTGGAAAATATTTTGATATCAGAATGCAAGCTACAGAAATACATAGCATGCTAGATGATTTACAGTAAAAAAAAAAAATAGGAATTGTAAGAAAATAGTGTGCATATGTTCAAAAGTTAAAATTAATTGATTTGTTATGTGTTAATCTTGTAAAATACTACACTTTTAGACATAATGCATAGAAAAGTCTATCACAGAACAATCAGAATACTTTGCAGAATTTTTTTTCTAGGCACTTCAAAGCCCCCAGACATCCCATGTAATGGTAAAGCATTATTATTTACATTTTAAAGATGAGAAAAATGAGGTGTTTGTAATATTTGTAACTGAGTCCAACTAGTATTCTTGTTCTAATACCAAACCATGGCTATCCCCAGTGGTCTTGCTCTAAGAAAAGTAATAACTAGCCTGTCATCTTAACCATGCAGTAAGCTCATCCTAACTTTAACCTGCAGCATTTATGGCTGAGCCTTAAGGTGGTGAATGGAACCTAGAGTCCCCGGCAGTCAATTGCAAAACACCCCTCCTTCCTCCCAGGCTTTTAAAACATGTCGCCAGCATGAGCAAAATTTCCCAGATGTGTGAGTACTTCTATTGGTTTCTGGATTTTTATGACATCAAAGATCCTAGCTTGACAGATAGTACCTGGGAATAAAATGGGATTGCTGCACAGAGATGCAAGACGTGTAGCATGTGTGTTGTCTGTGCCGTTGCGTGTCCATGTAGGTATGTRCTATGAAATGTTAGCGCAGGCATTACTGAGTTAAGCAAGGTGTTGCAAGACCCTAAAGAAATGTAATAGGAACTGGTCATACCACAGACCTGGAGTTGTGCTCTTACTGGTAATCTTCCAGCTGAGGAAACGATATAGCAGATGAAATATGTGTTTCTCTGGTTTATTAACTGTACCAGAGGAACGAAGATTTTGGTTATATGAGCAAAGGAAATTTGATACTCAGTTTGACCAGAGTTTAGATATTAAAGTAGAAAAGGTTATAGTTGGGGTTTTTTTTCTCAAACAAAAAAGGGGGATTTGGTTATAACCATTTTAGCATAAAACAGCTGTGCAGATGAATGTTTTGTTTTCCGAAGAGATTTTTCAAGGGCTTGGGGTATTTTTTAGAACTTTCATTGTTATATTTGGATTAAAAAACCTACTTTGCATCATTTCCTTAGGCCTTTTTAGGAGATAAAGATCCTGTTTCTTTTCCCAGTGACAAAGAAACTTCTCATTTTTACTTGTTACGTATTTTTATTTCTTTTTTCTGTCTTTTGGAAAAAAATGAGTTGTTTTCATATAAGCAATATCTTTCCTACTTTTTTTTAAATCAATTATCTTGAAAGAAACAGAAGTTATTGAATGAACTGAAAAACAAGTTTTCTTACTTTTTCACCCAAAAGGCATCTTTTTGTTTTACTGCTTCTATCTGCCACCCACAAGCTTGACAAGTGCTTAAAGGTTAGCRCTCTACATATGCAGAGAGCACTCAAAAGAACTAAATTCGTTTCAGCTTTCTTTCTCTCGAATGACCTAGAGAAATACTGACTTAGTAAGGTCACAGTAGTGGTGTTTGGTGATTTTTAAGTTCACATTCGCTACAGGTATATGTTGGAGCATGAACAAACTGAGATTCTAAGAATATGGTCAAATAAGCAAACGAGATACAGATAGCATATTTTAGTGTTTATTCCCCTCCTCCTCCTACCCAAGACAAAGTTACTGTCTTCTTGTGTGCTTCTACTCCTTGCCATGTCTTCTCCTTGTGAAAGCAAATAGGGTGGTTTATGTTATTTTGCTTTATGTTTTAGTAAACCARGAAGAAACATGGTAATTATCACATCTAGCTGACTTGGTGGTAACTTACTGAAATTTGGCACTTACTCTCCTATGATGACCCCTGCTACCTTCCAAAGTTAGATGCACTTTTTGCCACAATAAAACACCCCACTGACTCTCCCAATCCTGTCACTGATTCTATCTGGCATGCTACCTCCCTCCTCTCTCCATCATCTCATGATTAGCATCACTATTATGTGACTCTTCAGCTTCCTGAGCAAAGAACTATGACGTTCTGCAGAAATTAAGGTTTCATGATCATAGAAGAGATGTAGCATTTGTAGTAACTTATTCTTCTATGCCTGGATAAAGCTCAAGATCAAAAGCCTCCCTGGGGATCTGCTTTTGATCCTTTTCCACCTGGTCCAACAAATGTAATATCACAGTGACTGAATTCACATGAGACTGTGAGCATAAAGATTTGTGCCAAAACATACATACAGTGTTTTAAAAATTAGTTTTTGGGGTTTGCTTTTTTATTTTGAGAGAGAGAGAGAGAACTCTAAACAGTTGCAGCAGCCTGCTGCTGCTAACAATGGGAAGAGTAGCCAGCTGGGGTTAACAGCTAGATTCAAGAGAGCAAACTCGCACAGGATGAGAGTGTGAGTAGCTGTCAATAGTTGCTGCCCTCCCAATAGGTGTCAGTAAGTTGCTGCAATGCTCCACACCTGATTTTCTTTTTCAGAACATAAAGCTGAACACAGTGAGGTCTTCCTCAACCAGCATAAATACCAATCCTTCATATATAATATACAAGAAACTAAAATATKATTTTATTTTTGCTAACTTCTGGAAGATCTGAATCCAGGAGACTAACATTAGTGGAATTCAAAAATGTAGATAGCAATCAACCATTGGATTTGGGCTGACCTCACAGAAAGTTCATTAGAATCATATTGCTCATTTACATACCTGATTATTTGTATTGCTAACCTTTTCTCAGTTAGCTCATGAACATGCAGCTTCTGTATTATGATAGACTCTGGCACTTGCAGCAATGAGATGAGCTTCATGATTTTCATGTCTGCACCCTTCAAAATTAGTAAGAGGGACGTGCTTTTCTTGGGATGAAGGACAAAGGGCTCCTTTGTTTTCTTTGAGGTGGCTAGGGAAAGACAGGAATGGTAGGATTTTGTTGTTTTCAATTTCCCCTTTTACTCTGTAAGTGCTCAAAGGTATTTGGTAACTTAGAGTCATCATGTAACAAATTTTACTTTCTATCATCACATGATTGAAAGAATTTTTAATTTACATAAACCATGGACTTATTCTAAGGTTGTAAGTTTTATATATAAAGAGATGAGAAAAGACTGAAATCACCTGGGATTCCTGTCAACCATATAGAAGCATTTGCCAGATTTAAGGGCTTTAAGGCAAAATCACATTTGTAGACATTAGATGATGTTGAAACAAATGGGAAACATGAGACTTTAATTATCTTTTACTGCTGCCTTATAGAGCTGGGTGCCCTCTGGTTCCCAAGTAGTTCGGCTTTGCCAATGTTTCAGGGTTTATTGATGTGTTTGTTATTGTAAAAGTTTTTATAAGATAAACATTAGCTAAACAAATTWCTTCTGAGCTTGGGAAAAATCTCTCTATGTGTAAATGAACCCTAATAGAACCTCTGGTGATTGATGAAAAGCATGAGCACTCTTGGGGCTGCTCCAGTTCTAGAGGTAGTGTGTCACATCTCAGCTTTGGTGTCAACATTAAAGCTATGTTTTCTTTAGGGAAGAGATACATATGTTTGGTGGAACTAGAGGAAGCACAGGTTGTGTTATTACCARAAGTTGTATAAATGTTCCTTAACATTAAACTAAAATTTAACTGACCTCTCTTTCAAGCACCATATGTCCACTGCAGTAATTAAAGAGCAGTTCAAATGGAAACACAGTTCCTTATCTGGGGAGCTCCTGGGAAGTATCAAAAGCAAGTTTATTTTACACATTTGTTTTTATTCCAAGTTAAGTCCTGATATGCAAATAAGCTGAGGTCTAACAGTTGCTAATTTTAAAAAAATYATAATTATGTTTCACAAAATGTGGGATGGTAACTCTCAGGGTATTTAGGAACTTGCAGCTGCTGCTCTGAAGACTTTAGCATCCTTAAAGAGAAAGGACTTAATGCCATATTATGGCCAAACTCTACTTAATGGTCTGGACACGCCACAGACAGGCTGTTGTCTTATCTGTCATATAAACCAGCTGTATGTGGTCCTGACAGATTTCAGAGCATTGGGAGCTTACCCTGACCTATGGAAAGTCTATAATAACACCAAACAGAGCACAAGACCATTATTCTGCATCTTTGTTTTGCACTTCCAATCCAGCAAGAGTCACATTATGCCAGCTGAATGATGAAGACGAGGAAGTTATCAGACCACCCCACGTGCAGGCTTTTGGCAAGTGCCTCGTGGAAGGACAACTGCCAACCATCCAGCACTAACTGGAAAGGGTCTCTGTGCATGACCTCAGTGGTTAAAGAGGCCCAAGCAAACAGAAATATCTAGTCAGAAAACAAAGTAGTTGGGGAGAGGCATACAACTGACTGGAGGAGAACATATGCAGGCAAGCATACAGCTTTGTACTTCCACTAGAACTAAATTCGTAGTGTTCTCATAAATTTAGTCGGAGACCTCTGAATGTGACATTAATTCCTTTTTCAAATTGAGTTAATTGATGCAGCTTTATTGTTGGGTGGATTTTAGTTGCCTTCTGCTCTACTTCTAGTAATTGCAATCTTTAGTAAAATGAAAGACCACAAAGAAGACAGACCTTGCTAAATTCGCCTTCTAAAGCKGGTCTGTCCTAAAAGTTGATGGTTTTGTTTTTTCTTTTTCCTTATCTAGTTGAAAAAAAAATAAAAACTGTAAAAAATTTGGAGAACTGAAAACTTACTTTAAAAACTTACAAGTTTAATAAAATAGTGTTTTGTAAATAATTCTGAATGATAAACAAATCATTGCTGGGTTTTCTTCTACATTATTGCCATGATATCTGTTCAATGCTACTACCAAATGTTTACTTTAAATTAATTAGTTTTTCAAAAAGATTTTTCTACATGTCTATTCTCTTAATCTGATTCATTAAGACTACAGGCTTAGGTTTTAAAAAATCAGAATTTTCCAGTAGAGATATTTATTCAATATTTTGTTGTAATGGGGATATAACTGAGGAAATAACCCAGTTACGGACTGCAGTATTTCCCTAATTTCAAACCATCTGAGTGACCGTGGATGTTTTTCTTCCGTAAAGTAACCCAGTTAAATTTAACTACTACTTATCCAAATTAAGAAACTAGAGCATACCTCCTAAATAAATTAAAATGTCTATTTAAGGACTCCAGATCATACAGAACATACACTGCTTGAGAAATTATATAATGCTGAAAGTTGTTTTCTGTCTGAGCGTTGTTGACCTCAATTTTCAGGTACAAAATTGCCCTTGTTTACTGGAATAGAGAGTTCTCTGTCATTCAGTTCATTAGTCCTTCCCTGGTAATTGTCTATTGTGTTCATATTACCTCCCTTCTTTCTTATCAGAAGCTCAGTAGATCGCTCTTTAGAGGATTTTAGATTTTTGTGTGTTTTGATCATTTGAGTAGAAAGAAGACAACAGATATATTTTGATCTTCATAGTTTTTTCTGGTCTTAAAGTCAATGATTCTATTTAAAAACTAAATATAACATTCATTTTTATGTTTGCAAGCTTCAGAGGTTGGACTCTTTTTTGTTCCTAATGTGATGTAAAGCTTCCAGTTTTTTAGAATAGGAAAATGGATTTGGTCTTGAAGCAAATCATTTCAGTGAAAAACACAATTTTTACTAAAAGTGTTTCGCATAAAAGAAGCATGCACTAAGGTGAGAATTACCATGATTTTTAATTGCAGGAATAAAAGTTGGCTACCACAAAAACACTTCCAAAAATAACGTGTGGGATTTATAACAGCTCAGCAACAGTTACCTGCTCACAATTATTATGAAGGCTAGGTTTTCCCTTTCGAGTCAAATCCCAGTATGCTAATGTTTGTCCTGGAGTTTTACTTTCACACTGGACAGTAGAAGATTTTATCTCCATGGGCAAAATTCTAGAGAAATGCTTCCAAATCAACATGTATCAGATCATTAGCAAGGAAATTTCCCAGCATGTCTATTCAAATACAGACCTGAAAAAAGGCTGGAGAGCTGACAGCCTTCTATGGTGGAAGTGCTTTGTAGAATTTCCATCACRGTTGGATGGCATCATTGAAAATGTGACTCACCAATGCCAAATACACTTTAACTTCTGTAATCAAAAAAAACCCCAGAAGTATTATTCTGGGGAAAAAATGTGGATTTAATGGCTGTAACATAAAGATGCTACATCTTGTTTGCAAAATTGAAATATAGACTCACTCCAATTGGTTTATCAGATACTACAAAAATAAATAGATGTTACTAGATCCTTATTTCAGAAATTGTATGTTACATGCTCCTCTACAGTAACTTTACTGGTTTATACAAAACTTTGCCATCTATTGTAGCCCTTTGCAGATAGTCAGTCATGATAGAGCGGTTCACGTTTTGTGAGTGCAAGGAAACAAAAAGATAACTAGTTTAGTTTTATTCATAATGACTTTGTCTGCAGGTTTGGAATCAGCATTAAAAAAATACAGCTTTGCACTACAGTTAAGGGAGAGCCAAGCTGTGTTCAGGTCAGACTGAGTGTGCCTCAGCTTTTTGCAATGGCAGTCCTGCAGCTCAGCGTACCCTCACCGCTGCTCCCAAACGCACTCCGTCGTCTTTGCAGATAATGCCTCCGCCTTTCACCACCAAGACACTGCGCGCATCTACTATACCGCTTCTAATCTGGAAAGCTACAGTGCTAATTTTTCAGCCCAGCTCAGAGATGAAGTATGTGAATTTTGACTCTGTAATGGAAGGAAGCTAAKTTGGGGAGTGGGGAGGGATTTTTTCTTTCCTCTTTTCATAGTGGAGAACTGCACATGTCCAAAACGAATGGTTGCTGCTTGAAATTATGGGTGTTTTTTACACATTTATTTCTCTTTCCTGTTAAAATATTCTGAAAAGCTCAATAAAAAATAGATATTTTGACTTTGGTCAAATAAAACTTGTCATTTGTGCAAAAATTTTATTTTAAGTTTTGATTTACCAGAATTTTCCAGCATTTTCTTTCTTGCTGGAAGACAGCTTTTCCACTTAACTTCCAATGAAATTCAAAGGAAGTGGTTATTTAAGCCAGTATTACTGGTAATCATTTCTATCTGAGCAAGGCAACTGCAACTTTAAAGAATAATGTCCAATATAGTGTTTTACATGTACTTTACAGTCATATTTGCAGACATAATATATTTACAGAGAATCAGTTGCAATACAGCAAGGATGCATACAAAAAATTTCAATATGACATTTCAAGTAAGATTTTCACAGGTTAAAAATCACGTTCTCTAATTTAAAAGAAAATCTTGAGTATATTTCAGCAATGGTCTGATAGGGATTTCTTCCTCTTTCCCCCCCCCCCCCCCTTTTCTTTCTTGGTGCTGCTAAGAGCACATACTATTAAAAATACAGAGAGAAGCCTGACTTTGGGGGGTGTTTGTTGAAATCTGTGAAGGGGGTGTAAAAAGGGCTTGTGCCTGCTTTTTTTTAAAACACGTGTGACCCAATCATGTGGAAATTGTTAGTCCAGTTCTTTAGTTCTGTGAGGAGAGTAAGAAATAATGTGAAGTTACAGTGATCCCATCTGGCCAAGCAGGAAAATCCGGTTTAATTGCTCCATTGCCAGAATTGTTAAATCACTTCCTGGGAATGCAATTCATTTGGAACATATGGAACTCGTTGGAAGAAGGTCTCCAGTGAATTCAAAACTGTACTGGAGATGAGGGCATTTCTCATAAGTAACAATCATGTTTTCCCACTGGGCAGCATGTAAGCAGTATGTGTAGCTGTATTACCAAAAAACTAAACCAATAGTAGGACTGGCTGAGATCTTGTTGAACAAGATTCACTCGCAGTTTACTTTCTTTTAAATTTTCAAGAAATGGTATGTTCATTTAGGATCTTTTTCACTCAGCTTTTAAGCAGCAATAGAACATTCTGACTGAATTTTTAGCTCATTTTACATCCAGATTCAGCACAATTACTCTCTGTTTAGAAAACAGACATTTTTGAAAGTATCTTCCAAAATGTCTTTGTGCTTTGTGGATAAAAAGGGTAGGTTTTTGGGGTGTGGTTTGGTTTGGTTTGGTTTTTAATCAGGGACTTTACATTTACATATTTTAATAAAATAGGAAGATTTACAATTTTTCTGTAAACTAAGCAAATCTAAACCTTTGACTAAAAATATTATATATATATGAGTTCTCCTTAAATTGTAAAGAATTAATGAGTAAGACTTGCTTGTTTATATACATTCTTTTAAGGAAAACATCTTTTATAACTGTTATAATGGATTCAGAATGTATAGGTATGCCACAGTACCATGTTTTGAGTCAAATATTTGTGTTATTTGCAGTCTTTGCAATGGGAAGAATATTGATATTCTTCGGAAAAAATACGCTTCCTATTCTCTTCTAAACAAAAGATTTTATTTTCATTAATTTGATGCTACTATGCGGGCTTTTTTAGAGATAAATTCTTTTTTTTTTTTTTTACTTGGATTCACATGAATTTGAGAAAATATTTGGTTCTTGGAAAATACTATACTTTTTTCTTGTGCAGTTAATCAATAAGACCAAGTCAGAGAAAATTAGGGCTTCTAATTTTAAAAGCACATGAAGGAAATGGAACCATGTTTTGCTGAAAAAAGTGGACTAAGTCTGATAACAGGAAGAAAAGTGAGGCAATAAAAAGAAATCTCTGTATTTACATAATGTACTGTGGAGGACCTGGAGTAGTGACGAATGATGGTGGCAGTTAATCACTACTGTATGAGGTCCTTCTCCTAATTATTCTAGGAAACCTTATATACTTTGTGGTGTTATCATTTTGAATTTATTTCTTTATCTGAATGCTCTAGTAGTATTCTTTTTCCATGCCCCTGACTTGATTTTAGAGTTCTTACTTTCAGTAAATTGTATAATCCACATTGGTCTTTCTAGCATCAATCTTAATGAATTGCTGCAAGATTGCTATAGGAACGTGGGAAGTACTTTTACCTGCAGACCTCACTCTACCTTTAAATTGTCTGGAACGTACAGTGCCTCTTCATCCTAGTTAACAGAAGTTCTAATTTTGTGACTTACATGTCTGTCCTGAGGCATTATGGTTCTTTGTATTTCCAGCTACTGCTTTTTACTTGGGCTAAACCCGCTAAACAACTCTGACAACCTTTAGGACTAGCATCTAACAAATTTACTAAAATTTATGTTTGGTTGTAAATCAACATGTTTTAGTGATCATGAATTAGAAATATTGTATATTTCCAGGAAATAACTTGAAGTGACCAACTGCAAGATTAACAGTGTTTTAAAATCTGATATGCACATATGAAAAAAATCTGCATGCTGATATCAATGATGATGGGAGCTGATTCAGAAGTGTTATTCAGGCCAAAGTCACTACCAGTGACTCACATTGCAGTTATAGACAGCATCATTATTAAAGTCCATTTAAGTCTATCATAAAGCCACCAGAGAAATTATCTTCTGTACTTGTCACTCTGTCATATCGCCATTGCATCCTGTAACTGCTTCCCCCCAGTCCACTGAATCACAGCTGTTCATCTTGGCTTTGCATTTTAGACCTTACAAAGGCTATTCCCATCAAACTGTTGCCTCTTTTCCATGACACAGCTTATGATTTCTATGCTGACACTCTCCAGTYGTCTCAATGTTGTCTTCTAAGATTACCTTAAAGGATGCCATGACACCTTCTTCGGTTTCTTTTATGGCTAAGAAAGCTCAAAATTAAAACGTGATAATAACCTGTCCCCATCTTTCCTTCTTTTGTCCTGACCCTTTCATTTGATTTACACTAATGCTCCCTCGTTCTTTTTTCTTCTTCTGTTTGGTTTTCTTTTCCTGTTTGTTTGCTTGTTTCTCACCTTCTCCTCTTTACAAAGTTCTCTCTTTACAAATTTCCTTCTCGGACAAATTACAATAGTGAATCTGGGGTTTTCTTTCTTATTTTCTTATTTTGCTTAGCCAGTGTAACCACTTAGGTCTGGGAAAGAGAAGAAAATTCAAAATTCTATCAATTATTTTTAAAAAATCTGTACATGATACACTTTTTCTTTCTTTGCAACTGATACCTTGATTCATTCTGTGATTYTATTGTGTCTTTGGCATGTTAACTTTCTTCAGTCTATGGAAGTAAATGCCTTCACTGCATTACTGGAGCAAAATGGTGCTTCTTGTGAACAAATATATGTTTGTAAAAAGCAAGGGAAATGCTTTTCAAGCAAGGGGCTGCTGCTGTTTAAAATAATATTTTGAATAATATTCAAAAAAAATTTGAATAAAGACCATAGTCTGTTGGTACGACATTTTTAAATGTCAAACTCAAGCAACAGATATTTAACGAGGTAGAGTACAGGTGAAACAGAAAGAATCACAAAAGGATTTCTTATGGCTATTACCAATCTGTATTTATTAATATATATTGTCTAAGACATATTCTATTTGAAATTTTGGACAAAATGTCATCCAAGAAATGCTATAAAATACTATTTTATATAGCAGGACAAATCAAATCCTGAGATGAAATTTTCAAAGTCTATTTCAGGAACYCTATAGAAAATCTAAAACTGTTGTTCTGTGATTTTTGTCCGTCACTCCCCTCTTTCTTTTTCTGTGAAATCTGCAGCAGGAAAATCTGCTGAGCAAAGGGTAGACTGACATGAGAGAAAGGGATGTAAAATTGATACCTTAACTCACATGGCAGTTCTGCATACATTGCATACCCAATCCGATTTCTCATCCAGCCTTTCTTACCTTTATCATATCTACAGATTCTTTAATTCTGTTTATATGTGTGCCATATAAATTCCATTTTACTGTCAGTCAATCTATAACCTACTTATTTTAGGAAAAATACGCTCAGAAAGTTCTTCTGCATTAGTCTGAAAGAAAAGCATAATATGAAAGATTTTTACATCCATTGCAAAAAAACAGTTTTCCAAGTCCAAAACCAATTACAGCAAATATGAAAACACTTTTATTACTTGTCTGTGAAAAATTATATAAAAAGTAAAAAATTGATATGTTATAGAACAAACATACATTGGAGCCCACATCCTAACTATATGGAGTCAATGGCAGAACTCGAGTTCTGCAGGAGAAAGATTTGGCATTTTAGTCTCGTCTTCAGCGACACAGTTTTCCTCTTCACTCCTTCAGAATTATGTAGTAATTTCCCAGTGGAATTTTATGGGCATGTATTCTAGAATGATTATTTCAAAATGCGATCATTGGAATATCTTATTAACTCCATCTCCTCCCTTCTCTCCTAGTCTTTTTTTTTTTACAGTAATTAGTTTCATAATAGATTATAAGCCACTCAAATGGTAACTGTAAGTTTCTCTCCAGAGTGCTTAACACAGTGAGACCTCAATTCTTTCCAGACCTTCTGGACACTCATAAAATCTACCTTAAGATTTTATAATGTTTCCCTAATATTCTTATTTTTTTAATAGTGGTATAATTTATTCTTTTCTTTCAGGCTATGCCAATTATTTCAGAGAAGGAGAAGGCTGGTGAGTAAATATTTACTTGTTTTCTCATTTCCTTGTATTTGTTTTGTGGGATACAGTGTTATTTAACTAAGTGACAAAAGACGGGCTTCAACTGTGGAGTTTTGAATGTGTAGGGTTACAGACCTGACAAATGTCTGTGTAAAGGTTATTCATTGTTTCCTGAATAGGATATTTTCTCATTCTGAAAAGCACTCCAGCTTTCTGTGTGATACTAACAAAGATGTTTGAAACTATCCTACAAAGTACCCGGTTGAATTGCAGCTGCCTCTTACATGTCAGTCTTCCTCTAGATACTAACTTGTTACCTGGTGTTAAAATCTATTTTGATTTATTTGATGTCTCAATTAACAAACATGGATGCCAAAGGGTTTGTTCAAGTCAGTGGAATTTGATGACTTAGTGTGAATTTTACTCTCTGTCTTTAAGTATGGAGGGAAATTTTGGTTATCATCTGGAGTATTTCACTGGAGATAATAATTTTTATTTTGGCTAAGTACTTCCAGAATATTGAAAGGTTGTTTTTCTATTCTTTTCTGTTATACATGTTCTCTGAACACTATGCATACTTTGGTGTTGGTATGTGAAATCCATTAGTGATTGTCTGCTAGACACTGTCAGATAGGTGTATTGTTGTGATAAACACTAAGGAACACTCCACTCTTAGCACTATAGATCTCTAGAATCTCTGTTGGTTTCTTCGTCATTTATTTTAATTGATAGTTTGCTACTGTACTTCAAATATAGCTTGAAAAATACCTGAAAATATCCAAATGCCACCAGGCATTCTGATTTATGTCTGATTTTTGTTGGTGACATTTTCTTGCGTTATCCTGGTTTGGATTATTTATTTTCTTTTGCTTATTAAGGGAGAGGAATAAGTTAAAAAAAGGTTTTTGAGAGAAAAGCCACAGTGCTAATCAGTACTGTAAAAGCTGTGGAGCTGTCTGGTCAGGATGTTGCTATTTTAGCTGTTGAAGTTCATAAATAATTCCCAAATGGTGACCCATATTTAATAAGCATTTTCTTTATAGATTTCGCGGGTGGTATTATTCAGTATTTCTTTTTCTGAGGCAGTTCGTATTTGGCCACATCCTTTAAATTATGTCCAAACATGCAAACTGATTATAACTGGCCCTACTATTTGCAGCTAATTTCAAATACTTTGTCAAGCAGCCATGCAACATTATAGGTTTTTGTACATCTTTAACAATTATGTACCATAGAAGATTAAAAGCCATGTGAAAGTCATTAAAAAATCTTCAGGGCATAGAGATGTAATGACCCCAGATTTATACAAGAGGAACAGAGCTGCAACAAGTGTTTGCCATAGCTAACGGCTTGTAAAATCAGAACTAAAACTCAAAGCTCTATGCTTACTTCTTCAGTGTCAAAACTACCTATCATGTCAGTGTCAATGATGGTATGAAATAAATGTATTTTTTACACACACTTTATAACCTGTACATGTGCATATGAATCTGTCTCTCTCTTCATTCTTCCTGCCCAGACTTCAGTGTTAGGTTTTTTGTGGATAGCATTGTATTTAATATTACAAATATTAGGTAGAACTTCATGCCATGTGGAGTCAGTTTGCTGACATTTCAATGTACATGAGCACAAGCTAGACTGTGAATGGAAATGTGGTTGCCTTTTAGTCCATTTTATCTTTTGTTTAACTCTCTGTAGCTCAGGACCTCACGAGGTTGTGATGTTTTTTTTGGAAATATTAAGCATGCATTAGGGAGATGATTATTTAAATCAGGCCTATTGACTGAAGTCACTTGGTTCTAGGGGTAGTTTGTGCTATTTTTTTCAAATGTGACTGGATCTTGATTCAGGCATTCAGGTCTCATGTTTTGCAGTTTAACTAGCTGTTGTTTGATCATTGCTGCTTACCCTTCACCAGATAAATGACATTGCATAAGACTCATGAATGACAAAGCCATAAGTAAGGTGTGAAAGGCTTCAAAAAAGAATATAGCATATTTGCATGTCTGCTGTAAGAAAACAAAACAAATGCTAATTTTTATATTTATTTGGAAATACCAACAATCTAACTCTTTCTAGTTTATATTATTACAAACAGACTAAAATATATTACAGAACAAAAAGAAGGAGTTGTTTATTTTACTACTGAAAATGCTAGTAACACAGTAGGTGAAGAGATTGGATAGCATTGTATTAAAATTAAAATTGCATTAAAAATGCACTCAAAATGTCTAGTCAAACATATTTTCTCATTTTGAGAACCTGAAGTAATAATTTCTTGTAGCTCCCTCTTTCCTACTTAATACTTCATCTGGGACTGGAATAAGAAATACAAGAAAGTAGAAACGCTGTTATTTCAATGTTTCTGGTTCAGAAATTCTATCTACATAAATAAAAACCTGTTTTTACAATACTTTCTATTCTGTAGACTCTAGATACTTTGATACTTTCAAATGCTTTTCCTCTAGGCAACCAAACATTTAGATCCTTAAATGGACCAAGCTGCTTAAGCAACTTAGAAGTTCACACATTACTGATTATGTTTATAGCAGTTGTTAATCCTTGAAATTAAATATTTTCTCAATTTTATGTATTTTCCAACACGCAGTAAATTTTGACTACATCAAATACAAACTTTCAGATGGAGTACTTAAAAAAAAACACACACACACACACTGTTGATAGATTTAGAGCAAAACCAAGCATAATCTGAAAACATTGCTACTTTTGTCAATTAATAACTCAAGATTTCCATAAGCAGTTAATTTTTTTTTTACAGTGGAAAGTGCAGTAAAACCTGCAATTGCAGAGTCCCTTTGGCAAAAATCTAGAAATGATCAGTGTATTGAGCAGAACRTCAGTCATGCCTAACTGTGTACACTATTGCTTCAAGTTGTGCGAATTAGGGCATTGCAAATGATGTACTGTGGCATCAGCTATTTCTGAGAAATGCATTTTTAAGATGTCTCAATATTTCTGGCAATGGTGAAAAAAAGAAATCTTTCAAAAGAGCTTGTTTAAGGTAGAAGTTAAGATCAAGCAACATGGACAGTCAGGGAAAATGATGGCTCAAGCCAATAGATGACTGAGGGCTGGGACTGTCAGCACCTAAATCAGGAATGAGGCCAGCAACCACCTTCAAAAGACTGTTTTTTCGGATGCATCCACCTTTCTTTTAAGTAATTTATGTGTTCCCATGCCTTTACTTACCTTGCTGACTGTTGTGATTTTTATTCTCAAATTCTGTCCACGAACTATGAAGAAATTTGAGGCATGGAGAGTTCATCTCACCTGTCAATAATGAAGGTGTCTGTGTCAGAGTTAGTGGTATTGGCTTCATTTACAGTCTAAAAACAATCAAGGTATGAACCTTTGGTTCACCTGGCTATATGACAGTATTTGGTTTACTGATGTGAATCACACATGAGACTTCATGAGTGGTATTGGTTAACTCTCCACTAACTGTAGAGTCAAGATGGCTCCTAACATAGATACCAATATTCAGTACGATGAATCCACTGTGAGGTTCCTAATTCAGGGCTAACGTCAGTTTCTGGAGCAGTGTTCCCAAAACAAAGGTGAAATGACTATAAGTCAATATTAGAAGTATTGCCTAAGTCTCTTTGTGGACCCACTTCATGATTTCCCAATTTATCCTCAAATATTTGTAGAGAATAGTGAACTCTGTTTGTAACTTAGAAACAACAGAGCCAGCGGGAGGGGTAGTGAATATCCACATCTGGTCAGGGACTAGCACAGCTTATTTCTCTTGAGGTGATGAAACTATGTGCTATCACATAAACAGGGCAGAAGGTTTAGTCTAGCYCTAAATAAATATTAACACTATTGGTCCATAATGTTCAGCACTTTAATAAATAATTTTTTCCTGGGCATAAAACAACTGCCCTGTGGTATTTTGGTTGAACACACTTTTAGAAGAGTTGCTGCCCTAAAAATAAAATAAGGGATTTTTAGGCAATTGAGTACTACATTTTAGTTATTAAGTACAAACTTGGACCAATTAAAAAACACAAAACACATGACTTCATATAAAAAGGCAAGTGACACTACTCATCTGTAGCAGTAAAAACTCCCTAGCAGAATAGCAAGTGAACATGCTTTTAAGAGCTTTTATGATTCTACCAAAATATTCCCTATTGCTTTAAAGATATACTATGGAAAAAGTGCACTACCTCTTTGAGTAAATCTCAGTACTCTCTCTAACTAGTAGGTTAGAGATGTCTACTTTAGCACAAATAAAAGTGTCAGCCTTTGACATGGAGTAGAACAGATTTGATTGATAGCCCATTTCTCCTGTGTTTTGGTGATCAGCAAGCAAACAAGTTGATAAAGTATTAAGCACAGTCGAAGACAGCAGCCTCACTGGATCTCCGGCCAATGTAAAGTGTTTGAAAGCTCCCCGGTGTTAGTATTATAATATGGGCTTAGCAGTGAACAAGTCTCATTTCTTTTTCTGCATCTCCTCTAGATTTCTGGTAAAGATACTATTTAATAAAATACAGACTCAATGTCCTTTGGTGTTAATTTCCCTGGTTGCCTTTGATTCACAAGGAAGACAAATACGCAGATGATAAAAGGGACCTTAACGGCAGGGTATTTCCTCTCACAGACTCTAATTGTCGGTGTCAGGCAGCGGAGGACACTTGGTGCTCAGCCCCATGGTGAGATGAGCTGCAGAACAGGAGGTGATGGAGTGATGACAAGGTGGGTCGGGCCCGTCTGTGAGAACTCGCAGCGGAGGACCTTGAAAATCCAGTAGCAACAGGTTCACTGTCATTAAACAAGGCACATAAAAGACCAACTGCTTGGCAGACTAGGTAGAGCTCTTTTAATTTCATCCAATTTAACTGCAGCTCTAATCAAAAAGGAAAAAAATAAAATCTCCACTAGATTTTACAAACATGTTCAGATCCAGAGAAATCAATTCTTTCTATGCCCAATACGCACTGGATGCTCTGTTTTCATAAAGTCATTAAAGGTTCATTCATTCATCACTTATTTTTAACCTAGAGCAAACATTAAAAAATTTAATCTGACTGACTACAGGATATCAGTTTCCACATAAACTGGAAAGAAATACAAGTTAATTGGCAATGTTACTAGTTTTCTGGCTGCTTTACAGTATTCCTAGCCAGTATTCTAGAATAAACTGGGCAAAATGAATTATTAATTGTTCCTTTTTTAAGTATTGTATCTGGTTTTAGTAGAACAGTCTTCTTAGTGTTTTTGTGAGACCTTAGTACCAGAAGTACCAGTTCCTAGCTAGGTAATCTCTTTTACTGTTGATGTTGCAACAGTTATAAAATTTGTTTTAGCTGAGTGTTTGCCTTCTAAATAAAAATGTCAGGTGAGCACTCGCACTTCAATCTGTCATACTAAAAAACAGTTACAGAAACTCTGCCAGAATATACATGAATGTCTGCCAAACACTAATAGATGCTAATAGATATATTTTTATTCCATTGTCATTTATTTCATTACTAGAAAAAGGTTTGTGATGCCAATAGATACCGAAAGCTGACATTTCATGCTAAGATTCCTGATGATGTTTAGTTGTTGGGTTTTCCTTATTTTTTCTGAATGCTGTAAAATAGCTGATGTCATGATTTTTGGTATTTGATTTTTAGTGGCTTATTAACTGCACACTACCATAGTTGTTCTTCTGAATAAATCACTTCACTTTTAAAAGTYACACCATATTCACTGTATGCATGTGACTATAAACACATAAACTTCAAAATGCACGTAGCACTATGCAAAGCCAAAGTCTCATTAATCTTAAGGTGCTGTGGCCATTTTCTTTAGGTTTTGGAGGAAACAGTAGATCCTGGGACTGCAGCTTTCCTCTGAAAGTCCACTTAAAACCATACTAAATGCACTGGAAGCAGGATGGCCCCTGAAACTCCTCGTGATTGTCTGCTGTATATTACTTTCTTGAGTCTTAGAAAGTGAAGGGTAGGGCCAGGTAGTGTGAATGCGCACTGAGGGGGAGCCAGCAGTCAAGAAGGCTGTATACCCTTGAAGAAGGACACAAACGTTCAGGTTCCATGCCTGAACAGGAAAACAGGTGTTTTCTGGAAGGCTAAAACAAATTGCATGAGATCACTGCATAATAATAAAGTACATCTGAAGTATCTGAGAACTAACAAGAACCTCTTGTGCATCAAATTCTTAAATATTTAGCCAGCTTCTGTTTTCTTATTCTACCTGCATTAGTATGGGCCATCAGTATGGATCTGCTTTTATACTTCTTTGGAAGAGCTTTTTAAATCCAAATATGCTGTTGTTATCTTTAAAGGCATTTAATTTTGTTAAAATTTTGTTCATTTCTTTAATATAGTCTCATCTATTTTGATCTTTAAAATACTTAGAGAGAAAAGCTTAATTATTTTAGGCCAATAACAAGGATAGGCCATTATTTTTACATTGCATTGGTCCATATCATGCACTTTAATGCTTTTGTAGCTATGATGTTTTTCTAGATTCTTTGATGATTGTGTTAATTGTGGAAACATCTTTAAATATTTCCTCAATAAATATTCAAATGTTGGTATTCACTTTAGAGAAAACAAGCAGTGCCTCAGTGCCTTATATACCTGTGGTAACCAATTGAATTTTGATTTCTTTGCTGGTTTGCTGTCTTAAGTTCTATAATAGAATTGCTTTATTCTAATCAAGATATTTCCCTGATAGGAATAAAAATGTGTATAATGCCAACTGAGTGATTACTGCTGCCAGCCATCATGTTAAATCTTTCAGCTGTCCTTTTTCTGGCCAATCCAATGTGTTTTTAAGGCAATATATACTTTCCTTGTTAAGGCAAGTTATTTTTATCCCAGAAACTATCCCAGATTAGAAAAAAAACAAGCATTAGCACTGAAGCCTTTTAAACATATTTAGACATTAATAATATAAGTTTCATCACAGATTGATAAGTTGTAAGAAAGTCTCTCATAACAGAATTCATCACCTATAAGCGAAATACAGTAAACAAAGGATAACTCAGGATAACTCTCTTGAAAGGGACTTTTGGAGGTTCTTTCTCCAACCTCCTGCTCAAGCAGGACCAGTCCTGAGGTCAGACAAGGTTGCTCGGGACTTTATGCAGTCCGGTCTTGAAAACCTCCAAGGAAAGAGCCTGTGCAGCCTCTGTAGACTACCTGCTCCAGTGCTGTACTGTGTGCATCGAGGAGACGGTTTTCCTTATACCCAGTCTGATCCTTTCTGATTTCAGTTTATGCCTGCTGTCTCTTGTCATCCTCACATGCACAATGTGAAGAGCCCAGCTCCATCTTCTCGTTGCCCTCCCATGAGGTCCTGTGAAGCTGCTGGCAGGACTCCAAAAGCCATCTTTTCAGGCTGAACAAGTCCTGCAGCCTCAGCTCACAAGCCAAGTGATCCAGACTCTGACCAGCTTGGTGGCCCTCCCCTGGACTTTTTCCCTTTTATCRATGTCTTTCTTGTATTGGGAGGATCCTGAAACTGGACTCAGTATTGCAGATGTGGTCTAACAAGCTCTGAACAGAGAGAGATAATCCCTTCCCTCCATCTACAGGCCACGCTACAGGATGCTGCCAGCTCTCTTTGCTGCCAGGGCACACTGCTGGCTCATGTGCTGCTCGCTGTCTGCCAAGACCCCAGGGCCTTTTCCACAGAGCTGCTCTCCAGCCAGTTTTTTATCATTTATTTATCCACCCTTCTAGACTGCAAAATCCCAACTTGCAAACAAAAATATTGTGGGAAAAAATGTTTCATGATTGAGCTCTTTGTTGTTAAAGCAGAAAATACAGCAGAAGGCTTATGAATTTGTTACTTTCAGCAAATTCAGTTTAGTATTACATTATGACTAATTATAGTGTGCTCACATTTTAGAACACCACCATACAGACTGTAAACTGGTACTCAGTATATTCTGGCTAGTATCATATATTTAATCTTAATCAAGTTGCTTTTCAGTATAAAGTTAGTTATCAGTTACACAGTGGTTCAGTAGCATTTATATTACCTAGCCCAAATTGTGATCTCTTATTGTATTGGACACCAAAAACATTCTAAAAGAGGTAGTCCCTGACCAAAAATAGCTTTTAAATCAAAGCAAACATGGACAAGTTGTTCTTCCTTTCCTTTTTTGACTGTAACAAGAATAACAGAGAATGGTGACAACCATTTAATCAAGTTTTTTCTAGCCTAATTTTGTTAGGACTGAGTTCATGGTAAAGACTTTTGTTGATTCAGATGAAATATAAACTAGTTCACTTGGTCCTAGTTGATACTGAYGTGTAATCATTAGGCTATGGTTTCCAAAGTAGTGATGTGACTGTTGATTTGGAAACCAGGTGATGAGCTTTCTTTTTCAGTGTCCAGAAATAGAGTCAGCTTCCAAAAAGCTGAGGTGCCCAGAGTCAAATTTTAAAAATAACTTTTGGCTATATATTCATATTTATTTACGTACCTGAAGATGAAAAACAAGCTCTCTGTTGTGACACCTGCTAATTGTACACCAATTCCCAGTAAAGATTACCTGTGGGCAGTAAAATCTGCACATGGTACAGAATTATGACGGTATCTAGTCATTTCTGGAAAATTTAATAAGCTCTTCGTTACTTCTTTGGGTTCTAGACAACATTCAAAACATCTGTAAGATCACATTATGCTCTTGTGTTCATATTTGAAAATAGGACTTGGACTGCTAAGTTGTTTCAGTTGTTGAAGATGAACCAAAGAGCTGAACAATTTTAAATCATCTTTAATATGAAGAGCTTAGAGCACTTAAGAAAGTGTGGCAAGATAACACTTCTCTTTTTGCAACTGTTAAAACAGAAGGGTAAGAAATGGTTTCAGTCCCAGACCGTGTGGGACATGGGCTTTACTCCACAAAGCCAGCATAGGGTTTTGTTGTTTATATATTTTAGGTACTTACATRTACACTTTAAACTCCTGCCTTATTAGAATAAGAAGCTGCTTTTCACAAATCCTTAGGGAAAAGAGAGAGCTCTTTGATGTTTGGTGAGAAGTCATGCTTATTTACATTCCTCTAAGGACATGTGAAAACTCAGGTGAGAGACACCCAAAAGCACACTTTGGATTAGGCACACCTGGAGGCAAAGTCTCTTCCTGATGTGGAACCATCCTTGGCAGCACAGTGATAGGGCTGTATGTAACTGCAGCATCACGGGTTGCTCCGACTGGGGGGTTTTTTTCCATGTTAAGAGTTGTTGACTTGTGCTCTGAATGCCTTCTCATATAGCAAGTGATGCTTGAGAGAATTGCTGTATCTGCTTGTAGTATGTTCAGCCTGAGCAACTAGTTCTTTTATTGTCTATAAACTCAAAGATACTAACCATATCTGACAAAAGGTGTTTTTCATTATCTTGAAGATTTTGAAATACCTTGTGGTATCTAGTCATCAAGTTTAGCCGTTGTCTCAAATGTCTTCTGCAAATACTCCTGTAAAATCAGATTGCTTTTGCACCTATCAGAAAGTGGCAATTAAATCAAATGCTGATTTTCTAGCATATGGTAGATGCCGTTGGTCTTTAAAATGCACCAGTGTACGATTCTTATACGCAAAGTCAGTCAGTTGCCTCATGCGATTGCTTTATTACTATCTTCATCTACCTTTGTGTTGTTTTTGGATATTAGTGAATCTCCCCTTCATGACATTTTAGGAAAGAATCAGATAACTGCATGAAATTGTTACTTAATTCATAAGTATTATAAAAAAGAAAGAACTGAAGCCAAGTTCATTGGTAGTCACAACTGCCAAATGGTCTATAAACTATAAATCTGCAAGGAGTTATTCCTGCAGGTAATCAATCATTCTAGTCACATGAGTTTGGACTGAGCTTGTAAGTAGAAGTTTGCTAAATCGAAGTCTACAATTATTTCTCTGAAAGTTTCTCTGAGTGAATAGCCTCTTTCGTTCTATTGGGAGGTATTAATTTAAAGCCCACTCTACGGTGGATTCAATTGCACCTGCTGCTGTACTTTGACCTAAAAGAAGAGGAGATATTTGGTAACCAATTTCAGAGTGCTAGCCAGGTACATCATATCTCAGTAGGCAACTATAAGCGGAATTGAAAGGCAAAGAGGAAAGTAAGCAGGGATTTTAACACATATCAAAATACAGGCTTGAAATTATAGAAGGGCAGTTGAAATATCTGTTAAAAGGCAAGGAAAAAAATAATAAAATAAAACACTGCTTCCTCCAGGCAGGTTGCCTAATTTACAATGTTCTCCTGGAATCAATGTTTCTTCATGTTGCAAGGAAGAAAAAGAAAGACTGAGACTTTTGTCAAGAATTTGTTATCTATCAATTGACTTACATAGAGCACTCTTTACAGAACAAAGCCCGGGCCTAACTAGAAAGATTTTGGTCTTGTAGTTACCATGGGAGGCTCTCAAAGCAGGGATGAAACTCCAGAATGTTCAGAGCATGCCAAGGACTTATTTAGGTGGTATAGCTCATGCTAATTCTTTGAGCAGAATAACATTTTTTGGGTCAGCACAAGTGTGTCTTCGGCAGGGCTCTAGTTCACATTCATAACTGATATACCCACTCTGGCAAAACCTTAAATTGTATATCAGGTTAATCAATTTTATCAGGTATAATTTCATCATTATCAGGGAATTTGTGGCTGTAAAATGATGGAAAAGTTGAAAGAGACTCATGGGAATAATTTCTAGTTTTCCTAAAAYTTCTTTCACCCCTTTAGAGGAAGATCTCAGACTTGTACTTTTTATACAGATCACCCTTAAAACTTAAATGCAACTCTATGTTTTGAAGCATGGATCCAGACTAGCATTTGAAGGAAAAATACCTTTTAGCAGCCATTCAACTAGCTATTGCAGGATCAGACAGTAACAATGGGTCAAGTAGAAGACTGCTTCTGTCACACAAGTTAGAGTAGGATTCCCTGCTAGCTTAGAAGCAGTACTGGCTTTTTCAGTCAGGGATTTAATACCTGCGATTTCTTCTGGTAGTAAAAGTTTTTGCATCTCATGCCTTTTTTTTGGTCTCTCAGGAAATAGTTAATCCATGTTTGATGACTCTGTATTGATAACCATTTGACGTTATGTGCAATTGCTTGTGTCTTCTCATAAAAGAATGAGAGGACATCAAATGAAGGTGGGACGTTCAAAACAAACGGGGGGAGGCATTTCTCCACACAACCTAGAACTGAACTATGGGGCTCCTTGCCCCAATATATTGTGGATGCTAAAGTTTTACACAGATTTAGAAAAAGTCTAGACAAACTAATGACAGAGAAATTCATTAGTATAACCCTTTTCTCAATGAAATTAATGACAGTCCTACCACTGATTTTTGTAAGATTTACCCAAATCATAACCCTCTATGTACCAATTCAAAACTTGCCCAAGATGTCAAATTAGCATTGCAATATTTCCARTGGATAAGTCACTATCCAAATATTGAATTAGTTTTTGATGTGTCAGAAATGGTATTTTGTAGTAAAAATGTATTGAATATTCAGCCCTAATATGTACACTGAATGTAATTTTATTACATGAGTGTTTCTTATGTTTTGTAAGAGGCATGTATTTCCTCCAGTAAACAGTACCAACTATCCATCATCAAATTAAGAATACTATATAACTTACACAGCAACAGCAAAAGTCCTCTACATGTTAGGAAACTTTCTAGCAGTAATTAGAGGGATCTTAACATTTGCAGAAATCAATCAATGATCAGAATACAGTAAGTCAAGGCAATTCTTCAGCTGAATAAAGAGCAAAGAAAAAAGTATAAGAGTATCTCATAAAAATATAAAAACACAAACATAACCAAAGACTATACTAAAAACTGTAAAATATATATTATATATAAAATATAAATTATATATATATATATATGTTATAGTTGTAATCAAAACTTGGCATCATTTTGTTTTTAATGAGGAACTGGACATTGAAGAACTAACCAAGAAAGGTTCCAACTTAAGAAGTTGCTACATGTATTAACTTTTGCAGTACATTTCAAAGGCATTACCAGAGAGGCAATGTATGCCACATTAGACAAACTAAGAGGAATAAGAAACAGACATCTTTTCATAAAGCAAATCTAGATGAAAATCTTCAGCAAAGTAAATTGCATTTAGTTGTATTAAAAGACTGAGAGATAAGAAATGAGCCATACTTTTTTTTCCCCCAGAATGATCATTATAGCTTAAGTAAGTTAAGCTAACTCTACTGATCCATAGAAAGAATTCCACATCTGGAAAATCTTTGCCACATCTGTGTTGGGGTTTCATGCTTTTTGGTGCTTTGTTCACCAGTTCCCATGACTCTAACTTAAACCTCTCTCTTATTTTCTTAAGTGCATTCCAGTTCAACTAAAAATGTAGTGATCATTTCATTTCCTGAGATTTATTATTTAAGCTTCCTTACCTGTTTTCCTTAAACAAAGGAAAATAAACCCTTAAAAATAAAGCAATATAAAAAGACAAACTAAGTGTCTTTGCAGTATTCTGCAGTATGGACAATTATTTTAATAGACTGAAGTGAGATGGAGAATTCTAATTGTCAGAGATAACAGACAAGTAAATGTGTTGTTATTGTAGACTTCCAGCTGTGTTTAGCAAGCAGCAGCAAGCCCAACACTACTAGGTGAGAGACACTCCAGCGCCAAAATTCCCTGTCTGCCATGTACCACGCAGTAACAGCACTGCTTAAAAACTGAATTGTATTGGCTAAACCAATACAGTACAGACAACCAGAAGAGAGCTCGCTCCTATATTACCTTACAGTTGTTTCCTATATAGTGCTATACAATTGCTTCCAAGTGCTCTTTCCCTCTTCATGTAGAAATCCAGGAGATGGATTTAGAAATCCAATGATGACAAAAACAAAGTACTTCCCAAAACTGGGAATTTCCACTCTTTAAAGAGTTCTGGGCTGAGTCGCATAGGTTTGTTTCATTTACACTGTCAGAGGGAGGTATAGGCTAAATGACGATCAAACTTGGAGTGCACACATCCAGCAGCCAGTCACCAAGGGCAGAAGGGCACCTCATTCAAGGACTCAGTCACACAGCAGGATCTGTACAAGTAAACTAGACAGGACATGTTCTCAAGTACTGACGTGCAGTTGTCCCTCTTGTTTACTTATTATCATGCTTCCTGCTGTAGTTTTGGCCCATGCCACCTGGCACTTTTCTAGACAAGACCCATGAACACCTTATGAGATAGACCAGGGACTGTTTGAAACCAGCAGTGATAGGAGATTCACCCTTACTCTCATTGTGAGGTCTTGATCAGAAAGATCAATCAGACAAATTCATTTTCGTGTCCTTTGTCTACCAGTAACTTCTCCGGGTTTAGTCCTTGCTTAGAGGATTCAAGTATGAATTTATGAGCAAATCACTTTCTCAGTGGAAACACCTTTAGCCKCTTTCTTCCCAGATAAGGTTTGGGAAGGGCAATACCTCTTGTAATGCATGGAAAATACACCCCAGTGAGATTCTAGCTTAAGGATTAAACCACTGCTTTCACCTAACTCTTCTCTCTGCTTTCGCTCCTTCTGACAAGCTATTTTCAAGGTTTCATATTTGAACATTTACTGAAAAGGAGATTCTGGAAATTAATTCTTTTGGTTACAGACAAACGGGCCTGGTGATTCTGCACTTTTGCCTTTTAATTTTTTAGCTATCGTCCAACAGTAATTAGTTCAGGAGGGAAAAAGGAAAAAACAGTGAGCCAGAAAATTGGCTGTCCTGCTGCTCTGTTCCGCATACCTGGAGAGTGGGACGCAAATGACTTCAGCTGCCTTTATGCTTCCTCAAATTGCAGGGCCAGGTAATCCCTGGCATGACTGTAGAGAAGAGGTGTGGCAGACAGTGCTCTGACAGGCAATGACAACTGCCCCAGCTTATGCTCCCTGGAGAACAGCTCTTTGTACCAGAAGTTGCTGCCCCAGTGCTCCCCCTGCTCTGGGGCAAGCCCTTGGAATGGGCAGAGTTGTGCCAAGACAGGCTTAGCACTCGCTGCTCATGTACCAGCACCAATCGTGTTTTGAATACCATGCTGAGCTATTAGTAGGGGTAAGTGGAAGTCACTGTAGCCATAATTTTAGCCTGAATACCAAATTATTATCTGCATGAGTGCTCACTCTGTCAGCAACCTAACTACAAATTGATGAAACCAGACAAAACCTCACATCTGTGTGATAGAGAATAAAGAAGCTCAGGGGCAGGGCTCTACATTAATTTGGGAGAAAACCAGCCCTGTTTAACATCCTAAACCTATCCGCACTGAGCAAGCGTTACCTTACCAATGTCCTCACACAGCAGGAGTCAGGATTTGCTTTTATTCCTAATGGACCTTTGAACAGCAGATCTCACTGATAAGGAGCAGCAGATTTCATTGATTCAGTCAAGTGACAGTCAAGTGAACTCAAAGGCATACTACTTTCCTCAGCCTGCAGAATTAGACACTTATCCATTAATAAAACAGTCCTTAAAGAAATAAGTGTGCTATACTCTGAGCAACTCTGGTTTATGCTGTAAATAGCACAAATTTTGGAGTACACTTTTATCATAGAATTAGGATATCCTCTTTCTTCACATACTCCTCCCTTACAATTTTTAAAGCATTTCAGTTTTCAACATTTTAAGGAATGACACAGCCTGTAGCAAGAGATGTTCTGGTCATTGTGCTAAACAACCTGATTTGTTAAATATTGGTGTTAATAAATTTTAATTATTCAAGCAAACAACAGTTGTAAATAATAGTAGAAATTTAGGTGCACTGTAGTTTAATTCATGAAGTGTTAATGGCCTTCATGTTTCATCAATTAAAAAATGAAGTTCCTTAAGCAAGAAAAGGCTAATTCATATTCACAGACACAAATAAAAAAATCCCTAGGTTAAAGTGGAGAACATGTGTCAACTGACCCTACATATCTGTAACTGAGGGATAAAACACATTTCAGAGGAGCCATTATCACCAAACTAAAATTTACAAGCTGCCAAAATTTAAATTAAGGGTTATTCTAAAAGAGCATCAAATAGATTAAGGTAAGAAAACCAGACCACCATAATACTGCTCTCCGGTGATGTTATAAAATAGATATACCATTATGACTAAACTACAATCATCATTGTAATACCTAATTATAGTTAACTGATTTTGAAGGTGCAATACAAATTTTTTTTCTTTCCTTCATTGCCTGCTCCGGATCTCTTGAGAGAAACACTGCCTAACTTGCAGACTGAAGTCAGTAAATCGCTTCACATCTAACCCTGCGAGGACACATGCTGCTCTTAGCGCTTCATGTTGAGAGCAACATAAACTCATGAAGAAATGTGCCAAACCTTATAGGTCACCGATTCATTTTTAATGAGTCTCATTTAAGTTTCCTCTGCACCCTTCTAATTTTTCCTGAACATTATGGAACATTCTGGATTTAATACCCCTATGAGTTGCATGAAAAATAGGGAATCCATTCCCAATTTCAACAGCATTTATGAGGGTTGAGCTAGATTCCACTCCACCATGCCCTCCAACTCTGTGCTTCCCTCCAAGCCCTTCTGCCTTCACTGCCCTACCCCAAACATCTCCTGAGTGTATTTACTGGGCTTTGCCAAAGAAGACCTGTACAGATTCAGACCTCCAGGTCCAGAGCTGACCCCAACTAGCTTGCCAGACGTCTGGGCATGAACTCATGACTTCATTTTAAGTGACAGTTTAATTCTTATAAGGCATCTGAAGTTTTTAAGTAAGGCAACCAGTTTTGCATAGTATGTGGGGTACTTTTTAATAATGATGTTCTTTTCTGCTTGATTACACAGGAAACACAAAAATAACAAATCCAGCATTCTTTTACTTGCAATGGTTTCCTCCCTTCTGTGATATATACTTCTGGCTTAAGTCTGGTCATCTTGAATAGCTTA
This sequence comes from Oceanodroma leucorhoa, assembly GCA_030449065.1. NCBI lineage: Eukaryota > Metazoa > Chordata > Aves > Procellariiformes > Oceanodroma > Oceanodroma leucorhoa. The sequence continues at coordinate 13,651,461 of JASVER010000005.1, forward strand.
GGGTCTTACTGCAGGTCATGTTATGTCACTTGAATGGGGGAGTCTTTCCAGCTCATTTTCCAGAGCATTTTCCTATTCACTAGCACGATCAACAGAAAGCGATGACTCAGTCTGTGATAAACTGTCAAACTAAGTTCATCTCTACCATCTTCTGCTAAAGCTCTCTTGACACCTATTCACCAACTTATTTCCTTCACAGTTCCTCTTTGGTTAGTTTCCATTCCTTCAAGCCTTTTCCTCATGCATAGGAAAGAAATCTAGTTCCCCCTGTGCTATTTGTCACGAACTATCTACACTACAAGAGCTGACGAAAAAGCAAAGTTAGAGTCTGAACCAGAGCCTGGAATGAAACTTCCTTATTCAGTAGCACCTACAAGGATTCACAAGCCACGTGCACGTTCCTCTGTTAGTGTATATATCAGCTAATACAGTATACTGTTTCTTGTAAAGTGTATGTCTTAGCTCAGTATGATTGTATCCCTTGTCTTCCTTTCCTGTATGCTTTTAAGGCATTTTTTCATTGTTCTTTTAAAGTGTTCATTCAACATGTAACCAGGTGATCATGATTAATTATCTCATATTTCGTAAGGAAAAGCTACCCAATTGCAGAACAAAGCAGACCTTTAACGGGAATTGAATACTTTCACCACGTTCTTACTGTGTCTATACTTCATTTTTCATCTCTTGGCATTATAGAGGTCAGCTGTAGCATGCTCAGCCACCTGTATGAAATCTACCTACCTGAAATGTTGAGGGAGGGATGTGAATCCCTAAAAGTTGTAGTAATTGTTTAGCTGTGGATCTCAATGTGGATTTCTCTTCAAATGCATGCTGTCAATTTTTAAACATGATTTATAGCCTGACTTACAGTTCAAGCAATAATTCCTGGTTTTCATTATGCATGAATCTGCTATGCTTGCAAATTATATATCCTTCTTCATGTATTCTGTGGGCCAGCTTGTGATTCACCTTTGCACACACAGATTGAAAGTTGTAATTGCCTGAAAGAGAGCTTTGTGTTGAAGGTGAGTCACAGTGTTACTTCCCCAACTGTATTTCACTGCCTTCTAAGTTCAGGAATTCAAGCATTTGCTGGAAACTGGATCACTGAAATGATTCACATTAAGTCTATCTATTTTTTAACCTACATTGTTTTAGTGAGCTGGCTTTCGGCAAGCTGTGCAAACAGTTGCCCCAGTACCAAATGAGAGAACAGTTTGGTGCAATGAAGGACACAGACAAAAAAAACTATGAAGAAAGAAATGAGATATTTCCTGTAGCAGCTTTCTGCTGCTAGTGTCTTAGGAAATAAATGCCTTAAAGAGGCTGCACTAGATGCAGAGAGGCATAGAGAATTTGGCATAGAAAATGTACTTAAATACTAAAAAGATTACCTGGAATTAGGACTTGAAGTGGCCACATAGCCATTCAAAAGCTACTACAACGGTCTCTGGTATTTAACAACAACTATGGACTTCCTTCAGAGATTTGAGACTGTTACAGACTGTCCATTTGCAGACTAAACATCCCCCCTTCTACCCTTGTGTTTGCTGTGCTGGCGTAGTTGTGAGGTACACATATAAGCTACATAGTCATCTCATCTGGACTCCCCTGGTAGAAGACACGTGACTTGCCTCAGTTCTGCTGCCTTTTGGGACTCTTCCACCTGTACAGTGTCCTTTGCATTAGTCCCCTAATCTGTTCCTGCTGGACTGAATTTTCTGTGGATCCTTTAGCATTTCCAAAATTATGTCACACATTCACAATGCAAACCATGTCTTTATGTAGACTGTTGATATATAACCATCCTCTAGTCCTCCCTTTTCTTGCTAAGGGCTACTGTTCCTAACAGAGGTCCCTACCATTAACATCTTTTATTTTCTGCCAAGAGTATAAAGATCATGTAACCTCCGTGCAGAGAGCACTCTGCTGGGAACTGTAAAAGCAGTGTGTGTTTACAGTAACACTAGACACCGTTTCAGAACAAGTCAGCATTTTTTGCCCAACAGGAATCCAGCACGTTGGTTCTCAGGCAAGGAGGGGCAGAATGTACCTAAGGTCAGCATGTGCTTGCTGCTAACGCAACGCGTTTCGTGAACATTCCAGCTGCCCTCCTACATGCACTTCTCTGAGAGCAGACTTTTTATTGAAATCCATACAAAGTTCAGTTCTTTGTTTCAAGCTTCAGCCTGACACTTATCTAGCCTCTTTTGAGCTTCCTTTCTTGGTAGATGTTAGGAGTTAGCAGCCGGTCTCCCATTATTTTTCTAAGAGAGCTCCTTTCACGGGGTGATTGTCATTGAGAAACTAAATATAGTAATTCCAAAGTTTGCATGACATTCTCTGTGTTCCACACATTCATTCTTGTCTTTACACACCATGCACAACAATGTGAAAGTCATAAGGAGAAAAAGTCCCTTGTTGCATAAAATGGTGCAGAAACATCTAACCTTCTCCAGAATATGAAGTTTTGCAACAAGCAAAGTTGCAAAGTTAGATGTGACAAGTGAGCGGGGCATTTGTGGAAGGACTTTAAGAAATGACAATATTCAGAAAACTGGAGATAACCTAGACTTCCTTGGTAAAATAGAAAAGATTTCATTTGGGATATATTTACATTTATCTTGTATTGCCTCTTCGAGAGAAAAAAATATAACTATTGAGGACCAAAATATACAGAAGGTTTTGGTGAAATATATGTTTAATATTTCATAGGTAGGTATGAGAACTATATATAGACCATGTTTTGGTTGGTGATCAGTAGTACTTTACTGAAAATATTGTAGCAAGGGCATATGCATAGATGCGTAAGATGCATATAAACGTCTTAATTCAAAATTAGAGTAAAAGCACTTTTTCTGTTGTCTTCTCATCTTCAAGGAATGGTAAGCTTTAAAAGGACATGATTTCCCTAGAGGAAGATCTTTAATCTTGCAAGCCCAAAACCCAGGATCTAACTAATGTATCTTTGATATAAATTAATTTTCTATATCTGTCAAGAACATATCTGAGAGCTTTTTTGAAAGTTTATTTAAAATTCTACATCATTCTTAATCCTAGCTGCCAGAATTTATTGCTTAGTAATTTGATTGTCCAGATGCTGAAATCTTACAGTTCTTATGTAGGGGAGGAGGTTTTCAACTTCAAATAACTAGGTTATTCAGGTTGAAATGAGGTTAATTAGGTAACTGAATCTAATCCTATTAATTGAAACTCAGAGCTGTCATGACTTTGTAGGGACAGAGCCTTTCAAAGCTTGTTTAATATTGAAGGGCTTATATTAAAACCTGTTTTTTAATTGCCCCTTTGGTTTTTCTTATGCATTTTCATATACAGTATAGATTTAAGTTTTGACCTTTTAAAATATTTCTGTTTTATTTCTGACTTTTATGACCASTTAGCCAAGCTCAAATTTGTTATCAGTACACTGGTAGCTGTTCATTCCACTATCAACTCCAAATTTCAAACAAGCAGTCTAGAATCAGTCTTTTAAGAAGAGTACAACAAGAGTAGAAGAGTATATTTGCTTGCTGTACAAGAGTGCAACATTTTCTCCTATAATTTATGGTGGAAGTTTTCATTGAACTTGAAGTATTTTATTTTGGCCYACATATGTAATCTTTTCTAGTCTTTTCTTGACTAAAGGGTAGTATGTTTGTATTGAAAAAAAACTTATCAGCATCCTTGTAAAAATGCCAYCCTTTCATATCCTCTTCTAAAGAACTTCAATGTTTCTCTTTCATTTGGTTCGTTACGCATAAAGTGTTAAAGAGCATCACTGACATGGAAAAATCTCCTGCTTTTCCTTCAGATGTCACCTAAAGACACACTCATTCTGTAGTAGTGCCTTCAGAAAGCTGCCAATATGACCAAACAGGGCTGAGCTGATTTAGCCCATGAAAAAGCATGCAATGGGTGTCTGGTGTTTTTTTTTTCTTTCTTTGGTTTGTTGTGTACAACCAGCAATGATACCTGTGTTTAGCCTGTAAACAGATTGAGTATRCAAGTACTAAGACTTTGTACAGCAGATTCCCTATCTAGCTGCATCTGCTGTTTGCTCAAATAATGACTGATAAGTGAGATTAGGTTCTTGGGATGGACTGACATGTGAGTGTGTCTATAGATACACGTGTGTGAATGTTCTGCACTTTAAGTCTTGCTTAAATATTGTGCGGATTCATACATGAATCATTTAGGCTTTAAAAGGTAATGTTTCTAAAATAATGTTCTGTTTTCATCTGTGCTTTAGACTGTACACTGCCCTTATTTAAGAGCAAATAAGGTATATTGAGAGTGATGTATGGCCTTATAAGTGAATTAGTTTGCCAAAACATTTACAGAGGATGTCTGGTTCCCTTGTCTTCATGGGAAATTCAGTGGAATTATCCCCATATATGGCACATAGGAAGAAAGGGAAATTATACCCTTGCCTGTCAATATAAAATGATGAGGTAAAAGTCCAGTGATGATGTTTGATTGAGCATCTTTCATCTGCTGGTATCTTTGTTGTTTCATGGTCTGTGGTCCCCATGTCTTGTGGTATTCCATTTCTTTGTCCAGTTTTTAAATCAAGATGAGAATGAACTAGACTTCCATGTTTGTGACATGAACTTTGTAGAGACTCTGCTCTGGATCAAGCCTGGGAGGCACAAGTGAGGCAAATCAGAGCCACTGTCATTCTGCATATGTCATATCAGTCGTACGAAAGAAGCAACAGAACTAGGGCTGGTGCAGCTCCTTTCTATCAATTCTCAGTTCCTAGGGATCACGGGACCAGGAGGAAGCAGATGCTAAGTAGAAGCTGTGCAAATATAACTATTTGGTAAAGCTGTTGATGAATTTGTGTAGAACAGATGTGAGGCCTACCCTTTTCCAGAAAATTTTACAGTAGYGGTCTTTAGCATGGCAGAACCACTGTATTTCACCCCTTTATTTATGAGGTCTCCAAGCTTCTGCTACTGTCCATCACGCATAGCCAACACAGCCCTGCCAAAATACCCTCCATGCCAAGGATGCCTTGGAGGCATTAATTTAAAGGGGAATTGTCAACGTTTGTAAGGGATTTAGACTCATTGCCCCMAGTGAACATTAATAATCAGAAAATAACCGATGAAAAGGTCCCAGAAATGCAAACCTGACAAGGTGTTTTTCCAGAATTTGCAGATGATTAATGTAGTTTTTTGTGTGCACCACACTGGACTGAGTTTGGGAAAGAGATTTTTTGACAGAGGAGCTTGATGGAGGCCCTCCCAGCTCTCTCCTCAGTGCTGCGGGTGGACTGTCGGTTGTGACAGTCACAGGCATCTTGACAAGAGCTCTGATATCAAGTTAAATGTTCTATGATAGAAATATCCCAGATAAACTATTCAGAAAACCTGCCTGGAAGAATGAGATTCACAGCCTGTAACCTCTCAGTAGAGATTTATTGAGTTTAGCACTCAGGATACTCGCTAGCATGCGTGTGTATTTGACACTTCTTCCAATCTATCTCCCTCATCTCCCCTCCCCTGATATTTCCTTCATCTTGTCCTTTTCTGATGTATTATTTCTGCATGTAACACTGGACTGAAAGGAATACAGAATCCTATTGACAGTTTGCGTATCAGAAGACCACCTTTCAGTTATAAGACTGAAGTCTTGGTATGACAAATTTTATGTCTGAATAGCAGGTCCTTTTTCACCGGGAAGGGGTAGCAGGTTATCAAGGAGTTGCAAAACTTTCTGGGCAAAGCAAACCTACTTTCAGGGTCAGTTCTTTCTAAAGAGGGTATGAACTACGATACTCTAGTATTATATTCTGCTTGTTTGTCATATTAAATCTTGCTATTCCAAATTTGATCTTGCTAACTTCTATGTTTAAATATATACTACATTGAGGACTTGCACTATAGCTGATATGTGCATCCTTCTGGTTTACATTTGCACTTATTTCTTCTTTATTTTGTATTCACATATTTTATTTTGATCTTACATAAGCTCCACAGATTAATTAGTCCTAGTTTGGAGGAAAAACATACACAAACACAACACTGTCTTCAATGTCAGGTCAGTGTTTTGAAATCTGGTACCACCTTAAACACTTCCATTCTTTTCTTGGTGTGCTCACGCTTTGAATACTTGTAGGCTGTTATCATTACTCTCCCCTTGCATTATTAGCTGTCATTTGGCTAAGCAGAACATGTTTTAATCTTTCCTCATAAATCAAACTCTCCAGCCCCTTAATCATTTATGTTGCTGTTATCTGAATTCCTTCAAAACTTGTTGACATCTTCGTGGTACTGGAGAGGCTAAAACTACATGTGGCATTCACGAAGGGATTCACTTGTGCCAAAGAGAGTATATCCGGTTGCTCTTTATAGAAATGCTAAGAATGTAAATAATAGTTGTTTTTTTCCATTATATAGGTGAGCAAAATAGTTAATATTATAATTAAAACATCAGGAATAATAAAGAAGAAATGCCATACATTTTCACCACACTTCCCAGTCAAACTTTTGAGAAGTATACCTTTTCACCATTACTGAAATACTTTATTTGTAATAAATATACCTTAAAAATATTACTTAGAATCATAGAATCATTAAGGTTGGAAAAGACCTCTAAGATCATCGAGTCCAACCATCAACCCAGTACCCATGCCCACTAAACCATGTCCCGAAGCACCTCATCCACACGTTTTTTGAACACCTACAGCGATGGTGACTCCACCACTTCCCTGGGCAGCCTGTTCCAATGCCTGACTACCCTTTCAGTGAAGAAATTTTTCCTAATATCCAATCTAAACCTCCCCTGGTGCAACTTGAGGCCATTTCCTCTCGTCCTATCGCTTGTTATTTGGGAGAAGAGACCAACACCCGCCTCTCTACAGCCTACTTTCAGGTAGTTGTAGAGAGCGATAAGGTCTCCCCTCAACCTCCTCTTCTCCAGGCTAAACAACCCCAGCTCCCTATTAATCTCAGATGTGAGCTTTGTCTTCTTGTTTGTTTGCTTCCTCAACTTCTTTGGGGAGTGTTTTATTCCTTTCTTCCAATTACTGTATTTTTTCTAGAAATTTCTACATAAATTACTCATAAATATGAAATAATTTCTCCATTATTTCAACAGCTCTTTAATTGTTTTCCTCACCCTTTCTATTATAAAGTAGAATCATAGAATGGTTTGGATTGGAAGGGACCTTTAAAGGTCATCTAGTCTAACCCCCCTGCCGTAGGCAGGGACATCTTCAACTAGATCAGGTTGCCCAGAGCCCCATCCAACCTGACCTTGAATGTGTCCAGGGATGGGGCATCTACCACGTCTCTGGGCAACCTGTTCCAGTGGTTCACCACCCTCATTGTAAAAAATTTCTTCTTATATCTAGTCTAAATCTACCCTCTTTTAGTTTAAAACCATTCCCCCTTGTCCTGTTGCAACAGGCCCTGCTAAAAAGTTTGTCCCCATCTTTCTTATAAGTCCCCTTTACGTACCAATAGGCCGCAATAAGGTCTCCCTGGAGCCTTCTCTTCTCCAGGCTGAATAACCCCAACTCTCTCAGCCTTTCTTCATAGGAGAGGTGTTCCATCCCCCTGATCATTTTCATGGCCCTCCTCTTAGTGCTTAGAGAAACATTTGTACTTACCTTGCTTCTAGTGTACATAAAGATTTGTAAGTAGTTTTTCCATGTATGTGTTGCTGCTGCTATTTTAGATATTCAKTTTTTTCAAGGCCTACTTTTGATTGGTCCAGAGCCATTAATATTTTGCATGGAACCTGAGTGCAAGACTCATATTTCCTATTTTCTTTAAGAATTGTATGATTCAGTAGTGTAATGATGGCTCTGAATACTTTAAGTTCATAGAAGATAATGTGCATTGCTCATAAACAGAATTTTAAGCTCTCCTATGAGCTCACCTCATCACCTAGATATCTTTTAACAACAAATAACTACAGTATTTTTAGACTGAAGAAGACCAGATCAGATAAGCTTCATTTCAGAACCAGTTCATGTAATCATAGAATAGTTTGGGTTGGAAGGGACCTTCAAAGGTCCTCTAGTCCAACTCCCCTGCAATGAGCAGGGACATCTTCAGTTAGTGTGGAAATGCCACCATATCTCTCACCTTTCAAAATAATAACTTGGCTTGACTGTAAAACAATATTAGATCAGCTATAGAGGCATAACAAAACACAGGTTTCAGCCCTATAAGTACAACATAAGCTTCGCATTTTCACCTTTCTCTTGAGTCTGTGAAGTGCAAAGTTTGCTGAACATATAATAATGAAATGTCCTCGTAAAATAAATTATGGGAGCTTGCCAGCCAGTAGCTGGTCTCAGGACCTAAAAGTTAGGCTAAGTACTACTGTATCCTCTCAGCCTCCTGGTCCCAAAACCAGCTAGTCCAAGCTCACAGCTCTTCCCCAGCCAGCCCTCAATACCAGTGTAGTAACCTGACTCTAAGTGAAGATTTTCCACACCCTGTGGTGATGCTCCAGAAGGCAGATATGCCATGTCTAAAATCAGACGCCAGCAGGAACAGCAAAGTGTATGCAGAAGCAATTCTGGCTGATTAGCTGAGAAGTAAATTAAGTAAAGATGAAGAAATCCAATTCCTAGAATAGCAAACCGGAGTGTCTCATTAAAACCTCATTTAACAGTGTTGCTAACTTCATGGAGTAAATATGAAACATTAACATCTAATAATAACTTCAGCTGCAGTTTTAGATTTCCTTTGTAAGTGTTTAAGTTGTGCTGTGTACATTCATTATTCACAAAGGCTTTATTATGGATAACAGAATGTATCTTTCAGTTGATATGACGACTGCTTTAATCTTCAGGATAATTATGTTTGACACTCCCCATAAAGCTTTAACTTGCATCTGTGATACATTAAGCTTACAAAAGGTGAAGTGAAACGTTAGATTCTTTATCTCTGAAAGATTAGGCATTAGAATTTGTAATCAGCAGTTACTGCAAGACTTCAGTTGAAATAATGAACCCCAGAAGCAAGACATCCTACAAAATAACATGCACCACTTAATGCAGTATCATACTTTTTCTTTTTTATTAAAAAAAAAGTAATATAATTATAGCCAATATCCCGAAAAAAATTATGTTCTGTGCAAAGAAGACAATTGTTAGCATTATGTTTATTCCATTCCAATGTTTATTCCATTCCATCAGAGCAGGACATAAGGAAAGTTCTCACTAGCTATATAATAGCTGAACTTTAGTTGCCAAATGGAGGCATGCAATTAAAACTACAGTAGATGACAGATACACTTGCTCTCTCCTCCTCTTGCATCTCTCCCCCTGTTCCTGCCTCTGCTTCACAAAGCTGTGTACACAAATCTCCCTCCCAACCCCAGCACAACTTTCTCATTCCTTATTACATTTGATGAGGGGCTGACCATCTTCCACCCTTTTGTGAGATGAAGCAGTGGGGTCAGTGAAAGTCCAGGTGAGATGGGCTCTCTTGTTCATGCAGCCTGCTGCAGGGCTGGCAGCAGCCCAGAGCTGTGTTTGCAAAGACTTCCCAGGCTGCACATACCCCGGGTGAGAAAATATCTTCTGGGCTGTTGGCCACTAACATCCAATGCTGCTGAACTGCTGTGAAATAGAGTTTCTCAGAGGCTTGTCAATGGCTGCAACAAATGGACTTTCAGCAAGATGAAAAAAGGAATATGTCTACAAAAGAGCAAATTCCCATACCACATCATAACCAAGTATTTAAGGAAAACTTGCTAGAATTTTCAACATCAGGAAAATAACATATCCTTTCATTTATTTTCCTCAAAGAGCTGGATTTAAAATGAACACAGAAATAAAGCACCTCAAAGAAGTTATGTCACAGACAACTCCAGGACAAACAGTTAAAATATGGCAGATATCAGAAACTGAAACCAGGAGTCTGAGGAAGTCAGGTGGTCTTAAAAATAAACCCCCAATTTAACTATGCAAATAAACATTTGCACAAAAATGGAGCAAGGAGAAGTTACCATTCATAAACTGTCCAGCAGTGCTTTCATTAGTGAAACCTTGAAATCTACTGAGGGTCTGTTCCAATACCTACCCAAAAGTTTAGACTCAGTTTGGATCCTACTTCCTATGTCATTGCTTCCTATGAAAATTCCAATTTTTCTCCTGTTTTCTCTGCCACTGAAGCCACAAACCAGCAATTCAGGGAGGGTTACATCCTGCTTGTCTTCACCATGACAAACAAACCTTCTGTAGAGATTGTGTTTCACAGTGCCGCAATGCCAGCAGCAGGGATGAGAAGGGAGGAGGACAGCTCAGTCTCTTTACATTGCTTAATAAAACACACATTACACAGGGCAGTGCTAATGAAGACAACTTACATGAGCCCCCTAAACCTCACTAAATCTTCTCAGGAATGAGCTTTTTCCATCTTACCCTGCAAGCACTGGGACTTTTTTTTGGTCCAAAATTTCTTGCTGCTCTTTGATCTCTTGGTTCAGAATGATCTCAGTCTGTACTCTGAATTATCTTCCCGCTCAACCCCTGACTTAGATGAGTCCAGCTCACATAACACTCCCCACACTCCCATTCTGCTCACTGGTATGTATGCAGGCACCAGCCAGCCACCTCTAGATTACTTTAAACTCATGTTTTACAAGAAAATTAGTTTTATTCACAACCAATGTTCGTGTTGGTCATTGCAGAAAAGCTCAAAGACTTTGTTGCTTTAACATTGTATTTATATTGTGCTATTTTGTGTGAGGGATGTCTAAAAAGGAAGACCTTTAACCCAAGGAACTCACCATCTTAGTATGACGAGGTAGACATGAACAGGAGAGAGGGAAAGAGAGAGTGGGAGAGAGAGAAAACAGAAGACAAGGAAGGAAAATTGCTAATCATTAAAGAAGATTATAGAGACAGAGTCTGAATAGGGAGTAACGATAGGGGGTTGTTTGAGAATTGTTGGGCTGTTTGGGTTCTTTTTTTTTTTGGTGGGATCTGCAATTTTCTATTATTGCAATTTCACTTAGAGCCACATTTGCATTTCCACTGGAAAGAAAGATGTACCTTAGACCATGTATCTTATTCTATGAAACTCTATTCATCCTGCCCTAATCTCACTGATGGGACCGCTCAAACTGTAATGTATTATTCAGCTGACAAAAAGATACCTCAGTATGGGCCATTTGCATGTCAGGTCACTGTGAAGGAAGAAGAAACAATACTGTTTAATACTGTTTTGCTCTGGTAAAGCATAACAGATGGCTAATACTGAAAACTAATCCCAGTTCACAGCCTATTGCCATCAACTATTCTGTATGAAAGAGATATAACTGAGAACATTCTACAGCTGAAGTTAGGTATTTGGAAGTGTTTGGACACTCCTATAGATTAATACTTCCATAAACTTCTCTAGGCAGGTGCCCCACATATGGCTAAACAGAAGGAAGCTTCAATACTTCCTTTCTCATTTGAATTTTAAACTATGGCACCAGTGTTCACTATATCCCATTTTTTCTCATTAATATGCAGTATTTCAGAAAACAGTTGGCAGCAAGGGCAAGGCTGGCTTTTCTGGTAATGTAAGGATAGTTTATAACCGGTTACATTAAAAAACAGGTTAATATGGAACAATGTACAACTGAAACTGGAAGTATATCTTCTTTCATGTTATTCAGTTACTTCTTATTATTTTGTATTTATGGCTGTGATTAGAAATGCTTTCTACTTTCCTGTGTTGGTTTATTTATTATTTTTGGAGCACACAGTGATAGTGAGACAGCAGTTCAGAAACAGCCAGATAAGCTTACACTTTGAAGTGCACAGAACTCCAGTTAAGCTATGGGGCTATTTGCAAAACAGGGCCATAATCACACCATGAAGTTTACTAAATATTGTTAGAGTTTATTTGGAATCATGTTTAATCTGAAACTCATAAATGTATACTAAAAGACTACTCTACTCGGTTTACATAAACCCATCAGCATGTATTTATCACACAACAGAAGTCAATTAAGGTGGATATTTTGACAAGATCTTCTCAGTGTTTCACCAAAAGAAGTCTTCAATGTTTAGGCATTGAAAAGTCCAKGAAAGCAACAACAGTTGTTTGGTCTGCATCATGGACTGCCGCTAGGGAGGGTGGATTTTGTGCATTTTCTTTCCAACTACTTAAACATGCTTGCTGTTCAAAAATACAGGTCTAGGCCACTGCATGAGGGTATAAAGCCTACGCAGCTTACAAAAGCAGTGTGCACAGAGGCAATGGCTGTCACCTGGAGAGAGGAAGATTGTCCTTGGGATTTCCCCACACCTCTGCTACCATGGGGAAGCAGATAGCGCAGGGACAGCAGGCAGTGCACTCTTCCCAACCATGGAGGAAGCTCAGGAAACTTTCTCTGTCTGTTACGTGGTTTCCTATCTCTAGTCCAGACTGCATCCATTTAGCTCCCAGGCTGTTCAAATGTTAACTACAGGGTGTTGACATGTGTCACGGGGCACTGTTTTGAGAGCAAAATATGGTGGGACACACAGTAACATAGGGTTGAGTTGTGCACTCCCATCGTCGGCACCTTTGCAGCAACCACCACCCAAACTTTTATCATTATCTTATGTGCAGCTGCTGCTGAGATCAGGATGCAGAGCAGCTCCAGTCTGTTTTGTCCAGTGCAGCAATGCTCCCACTGGCACAAAATGTTCACAAGCCCTTGCCCACCCCAGCAGGGAGGAATCAAGGGAGCAAAACGGAGGAGAGCAGCCAGCCATAGGAACCAGATGTCAGATGATGGAGAAGGACGTAGTTGTTGTGACGGGGATGGGGAGGAAACTGTACAAAGCATGATGGAGCAGTCTTTAGAAGGTAGAAGAGAAAAACAGCAGCAAGGAATAACTTGTAAAGGAGTTTGGAAAGGAGGAAAATAAATGGAGAGGCTGAAGAGGAGAGGGCATCATGCACAAATCAGCAGACAAATCCAGTCTATGGGCTGGGAAGACTCCCAGCCTCTTCTACACTTTCTTCCTTCAATGACTAATCTTCATTTTTACTTCCTTTTATCTGTACCTCACAGTGACACTTGAAAGAATCCTAATATTCTCCCTCAGTACCATGTAAATAGGAGGCTGAAACATGGCAAGAGACAATAGTCTTCCTCACTATAACCCCTACCCTGCCTGCCTTCCAAGTCTGGAGGCCTGGGCTTCCATAACATGCTGATTTTCACTCCTAGTGCAAGAAATGAGAAACATAATGTCCTTCTGAAATTTTTATTCTCAATTTGGAACAAAAAAGCAAAACTTGTCATGGAAGGATTTTTTCATTAAAGTGTCTCCTTGGATATACCGCAGTGTTGCATACCCATCCCCCTTCCTCCCATGATGGGAGGGAGGAAATGATGATGACAGAGAGTGGCTGCCACTGTAAGGTCAAGTCCTTCCACCTGCAGCCTGCTCCCAGGGCTGCTCCCTAAAGAGGCATGGGGAAAGCCGAGCACTGGAAAGTAGTCCATGGGACAGACAAATTGCCCAGACACCTATGTGCTAAATGAAAGTTCTGAATATTTTTACCTTATCTGACTGACAAACAGAGATTTTTTAAAAACCAAATCAAATTGAATAAAGATGTGGCTGTGTCATACTGAGAATTTTGTTGAGATTCATCAAGCTTCTATTGAAACTTTTCTGTTTCAACAAAGTACATTTTATTTGCATGTCCTTCGGTAGGAATTTCTCCAAATCTTTACAGTCTGCTCTGATTGATGGCTGCTTCTTGTCTGAAGATCTGACATGTATCAGATCTCTCAGATACTGCAGATGTTGCAGTAGCAAATTTTCTTTTGGAAAGCAACACATGTCAAAGTCAAAATTCAAAGGGCTCCTTTCCCAGTCTGGTCTCCTAGATAGCATTTGGAGACATCTGCTGAGAGATGAAACAATGACACATGCTATGTGCCCAACAGGCGTTTTTTATTAGACCTAAAATTTTGATTCTGAATGACTCTTTTGTTTTGTGATACTTTTGGAGAGTTATRGCATTACCTTTCTGTTTCTGTAACAAGGGGAAAGATGATTGTATGCATCAGATCAGGCAAGCTGCATAGACCACCCAGCGAAGATGATCTGAATTTGCCATACCATTTGTCACAGCCCGTACGGAAGTCACAGCAAAGCTCAAACTGGCAGCACATTTAAAAAATTATCTGTCTTTGACTGGCTATGCATATTTTGGATGCATACATCCTTCCAGACTCAAGGGGCCAGAATCACATAGATGAACCAGAGATAAACATAAGAATTTGCACRTTCGTAAACACTCAGAAGGGAAGTTGATGCATTTTGAGCAAGCCTGAAGAGAGTGAGGCTTGCATAACTGTTTACTTCCTAGGAGCTGGATGTTGCCAGAACTAAAAAGGAGATCACCATTCCTGTCCATCCTAGTACCTGACACATTCTGTTTGCTCTTTGCCTTAAAGAGGAAAAAGGATCTTTAATATTATCTTTGCAGACCAAAGTATGGACAGAACCACTAAAGGATAGAAAACAGATACGTTTGGCAAGCTTAGATCCTTCAGCTTGAAATGCTGAGGAGTGGTACGGTTATAATGAACTAGCCTCTGCCTTCTGCCCTCAGCTGGTTTAAGAACGATGTGTTTAAGAAAGATGAGCAGCACTTTACAGGTAAGGAGATCCAGGCTCGAGCGGAAGACCGGAGAGGCACAGCTTTGCTTATATTAACGAGACATTTCTAAAAATATTTCTGAAAAGAGAAGTGGGAGAAGTCAGTGGCTGCAGACCGGTGGCGGGCTAGGCCTGAGGAACAGGAAAGACGCCGTCCTGGGAGCAGCGGTGGTGGGGCCCATCTCGGCTGGCGAGTGCTGGGAGGGCAGGGCTCAGCCCGGCTCCAAGCCGGCTGGGCGGGCAGGTAGGGGTCTGGCCCCTATAAATATTTGCCTCTGGAATTCCACAAAGACTCTTCCCTAGGCATGCATGTTGCTCCGCACGTGTGCGTGGCCGCCTCCTTCCTGAGGGTGTACTGTCACCTTTCTCCCCGAACACTGGCTGCTGCATTCCTTTCTTGTCAGCAACAGACCCCTCTCCTTCAGATTCCCGTCGTAGTATTATTAGTCCAGCACACATCTTTGTTGACCCATCCAGTTTACCGTTTGACCATAACTATTTCTTTGGGCTTTTTTAATCTCAGCCATTGAACAGGAAATACTGAATAAAATAAAATAATTCTGGAAGATAGCTGGAATATTGACTGTACTGTGACTGTGATCACCATGAGTACTATTCAAATACAAACCCTGTGCCTGCTGGTGATCTTCCTTAAGTTTCCAGACACAGTGAAGCCAAGAGATAGAGCTGCATCATAAATTTTACCTAGATGCTGGTTTGGGGGTTAGGACTTTGCTTATTTTTGCATGCATTTTGCTGTAGTACCTGTATACAGCTAACTGAATTGTAGAAGGGTGCATAGGCCATTTCCCCGCTAAAGGAAGATACTTGTTTTCAGGAGATTTTCCAGTACATTTTCGAATAGAGCAGCAAAACGTTTTGCCATTTTCTTTGAAAATATTTTCTTTGCCAGTTCATAAATCTCACCATTAAAACCTTTTTCCTTTAATGTCATTCCCAGTGCTCCAGTTTAACTGTTTGGTTTAACGGTTTTCCTCATAAATTAATCTAATGCATTCATGTTGACCAACATCAGAGATTCACCAGCTGAGTACACGTGTACTTGGCACCAGTGGCATCCTCTCCCGGTTCAGACTGTGAGCATGAGATTACCAGAGTAACGGAGAAAGCTTTTCCATACAAACAATCTGGAGGTAACTGCAGGTGTGTGATTCAGGGAGATGTCTCCCCACAAACAGCTACACCTGCAAGGGGAGAGGGAATATGTCTGAGCTAAAAGGGAAGATATCTCTACATGGGCAGGTATCATTTGGGCAGTAACATTTCTCCAAACACAGAGCCGTGCCTGGGAACGCAGGAGGAGCTTGCCTGAGATACAGTATGGGACTCTCAACAGGAACATCAGATAATGGCTCGGCGGCCGTGGCAGCTCAGCAGATTTTCCCTGAATGCATGGGTGTTTCCGAGCACAGAACTAAGAGCAGCTGCCAGTATCCCAGCAAATTGGGGTTTGTGGATGTCTTTTCAGCATCTTTTGGGTATTGAGATGTCCAGACCAAAACTGAGTGCATGGTTCCACAGGGAACAATGTTACTTAAATAATGCAAGAACAGAGACTGAAACACTGCTCTGTTGCCTCCTTTTAACATGATTTAAAAATCATTTTATACTTTCATACTGCATGGCAAACTCTTAGCTCATTTTATCACCACAGTGAATGTCATGCATCTTGGATTTCTTTCTTTGATTGTATTTATTTGCTTTTAACTGCCTTCCCCGCTAGATCTCTCAGTCTACACTTTTCTAAAATTAATGTCCTTTTATTTCCTATCCATATTTCTAGCCTGTCTATACCTAATTGTTTTTCTGTCCGTGGCCCATTAAGAATTTTCTGACATTTAATTAAATTCTTTACACAGTCTTGCTTAGATTATCCATTTATATGTGTTGTAACATCAGACAAGCAGATTCCCTCAGCCATCTTCCTCTGATTCGTTACAGCTTATCTTTACTCCTCTTTCACACTTTGTTGGGTCATTCTGACATTTTCCAGCCCATTTCGTTGAACTGTTTGCACCGACTGTTTTAAATATTTTGAGCTGTGACATGTCTACATGTGTAACAGAACCCACAATAACTTGCGAAGACTTAAACCCTGATCAGCAGTATAAATATTGCTCTTTTTGTTTTTAAAATTTAAAAAAATGGTTTAGCTGCTAAAATGAATAATCATGGGTGTGGTTTCATTTACATTTTAGCGTGGACTAGGCATATGCTTTTGAAAAGGATCTCCCAACACCGCCCTTTGGTTCATATCTCCAAGCAGTCTTGGAGCATGTGACCTGAATGGCTTTTGGATGAAACTAAGCCAGAAGATGCACCCTGGTAGTACGCCAGTGATCTTCAACCCTTGGTGAGGATTCATTCAGTTCATGAGACCCAGGTAGACCTAGTTCAAAGTAACCCCACCTTGAGATGTGTCAGAACCTTGGTACCATTTATTTTGCTGTATAAATCCACTCTTTCTGGGCCACGTTGTTGGTAAGATAGACATAGCCACTGGTAGTTAAAAATCTACTGAGACTGCCTTCTCCCTTGTTGCCTTCTGTTCTCCTCTGATAGTGGTACTCAGCTGAGACACGGAGGTATACACATTCAGCTCCAGATTTAGCTATTGCTTACTGCATCCTCATTTAAAAATGAACCAGTGCTCTTCTGAGCTGGCCACTAGTAGAAACAACGGCAGATGTCACCTGATCAGGGTGTACGTGTTTTCTAAGTTTCTAAGTAGACAGATAGATTACACTCTGGTCATTATGTCAGCATTTGTCTATGTAGGAATTGTCACTTGCTYTACAAGGAAGTTTTGCCAGAATAATAATAATTTTTAAAAAAGCATTTCAAGAGTGTGTGATCATATTGAATTTCTTGAGAGAGTTGGCTGCTTCTTTCTCCATCCGGCCTCAAAAACTAGGAGGGGTGTAATGAGGAAAGCAACTACAAACTCTAGAGTTCCCTTGCTGCTGTTGGTTTTGTTCAAAGATGTACACAGGACATTAGTGTTCTATAAAGATAAAAGACAAAAGCCTAGATGGGAGGAAATTCTGATCTGCACTAAAGAGATGGTGAGCCAATTCTTCCCTCAGTTACACTATTGCAAATCCCATAAATTTATTTTCATTGTCGTAATGAGATCATGTTTTGTCTTAGAGGAAATGAGGACTAGAGAAAATGAAGGGAACTGAGAAGGCACCGGAAAAAAGTTACAACAAATAAGAAAGTGTGAAATAAATTATCTGATATAGAATGAAAACAAAAACTTTTTGTTCTTGGGAAGGAATTCAAAGGGAGTGGAAATCCACAGGCTGAAACTTGCGATTCTGTAATTTGATCTGTGTGTGCCAACCCTGTGAGAAGTTAATCAATCAATTTTAATGATAACATAATACTTCTCAAGAAAATAATGGTATCTGACTTTAACGGCTATAGTTGCTGTAAAAATGAAGGACTCCACCTTGAATTAACACGAAGTCAACTTTATTCAGCAGTTCTTGCTTTCCCTGATAACAAAGGGGATTAGGTTTTTAGGCTGGGATCTCTCACCTCTTCACACATTACCATACATAATATTAGGAAGGGAAAGAGAGTTTCAACTACCCCTTTATTCCTTCCTCCCTCCCTCAGGGAAGCCACAGGACACAGTAATCAATTAAAAAGGTCAAAATAAACAAGGTCAAATGGCTTCATTTACTGTGACTATTAATCTCAGTTACATGCATAAACTTTTTACATATGGGACCTTATCTTTCTATTCAGCAAAGATGTGGAGGCCTAGTTCCCTCTCCTTTTTTCTTCTCTCCCCTTTTCCTCTCATTTTTGTATTTCCATCCCTTCATTACTGCATTGGCATAAAGTAGTACACACAGGAAACTCAGAATCAGGCCCTATTCTGTGCCACAGATAGGGTGATATGCAAGAAAAATACGGTAACAAAGTAAAATACCTGAACTGCAGATACTTAAAATTACTTTATCTCTTTTCTATTTCTTACCTTTTTAATGTCAAAACATGAAAGATTACCTGAAATATCAGTTAAGCAGGGAAATATTATCCTAATAAATGAGCATGCAAGTATGTGCCCGGTAAGTTATTTGATTAAACAGGAAGCTAGAATCCTATAGATATCCACAAATAAAGCCCCAAATCTAAATGACTGTATCGTTAGCTCATTTGTAAACTGTTCCAGATGTAAGATTTTGGCAGCTTTCCAGTAGGCTGGCTGCAGTCTGAGCTTTCCTGCATCCGCAGTGAGAACTGCAATGCCTGACTCTTCAAGGAAAAGCTCCACAAGGCTGACGACAAATTATATAAAGTAACAACCTGCCTGCCTGGCGAAGAGACATTCAGACAGATTCCCTGGGCAAAGAATGCCCTTTTTTCTGGGGCCAAGCTACAGCCGTTTGATTCTGGATGTGTGATCGGTCTGCATTATGCATCACCCAGTGAAAGCCCCTCTGAGAAGATCATTTAGTGATCATATCAGGGACTCCACTGCTAGAGCCTTGGATGTTATCTGGAAAAACACGAGAGACAGACGACTGGCAGGTGAGAAGGACATTACATAAGTATATTTTAAGACTTGTAAGGGACCTTAATCAATAATGGCAATTAGTGGTATCATTTGCATAATGTATCGATGTCGCCTCTAAGTGTTTCTCCAGCTTTTTATTTCTGTGTTATGTAGGTGCTATGCCTACAGTGGGACTGTATGTGCTCCTCTAACTAGATGAGATAAACATCAGTTAAAAGAAAAGGTACAGTGAATTTTGGTCTGATATTATGGTGCAAACTCCTGAGACTGAAGTGTGCTGAAGCATTTTATTTTGCTGTTAGGTCAGACCCTGTGCTTTATTGCTGTGATGTGCTTCAGTGAGTTGCGTTACGGAGTGTTTTGCAGCCAAGGAGTGTGCCAATTGGAATATCTGGGCTGTGCACTGAGCGATTACTGGTATTTCCTCTGGCAAGGATTTCCGTGCTGTGAGCTCCAAGTGAGTGTCAGGTATGCCAGAGCTAGGCTTCTGAGATATAAATTACCAACCAACTATATGGTTACAATTCACATTTTTATTTTGACTTGCAAAGACTCAAAAACTCRAGGTAAAGCCCTCTATGGCTGGAGAAGATAATTTAACTCGCTTTATTTTCCTCTCCTGTTATTGTCTGTCTGTTAGATTGAATGCTTCTCGTTCAGCCTGCTGGGGTTGTTACTTTTATTATTGTGGCATTTAGAGGTTTCAGAAAAGGCAGAAGAAATGCACAATGGCTGTGACATGCCAGAGGGATCACTTTGGTTTGTTTGTATACTTACAGTGGGGGCGGTTTATCCCGGGGGGAGGGAAGGAGGGAGGAGAAATGTGAATAATGATAAGATCAAGGATGAGATGACCAAGAGGCAGACCGTATGGCTCGCTAATGTAAACTGAACTTTTACATCATTCTCCTGCACTTATGTTTTGGAGAAATAAGCGCAACTAAGTGCATAACAGACATTTGTGATGGTGCACCCATTCCAAAACTGATTACATCAGGTAATCAGGCAGTGAGTGACCATGGCCTAGAAAGAAACACAGGGACAGAAACCTGCTTTAAATTAGAGCAACTCATAAAAACCTTGCTCTGCTCAGTGTGTTAGTGGCTGAATAAATTCAGTGACTGTTCCCAGAGATGGCAAAGGACAGCGAGTTTCCTGGGCAGAGGACCTCAGCTTTACCACTGTTTTACAGTAAAGCCTCATGGTCACAGGAGATGGGGACATTACATTTACTTCAGTGCTCAGCAGTTAGTCACAAACATGGCAGTGTTGTGAAAGTGCCGGACATGGCAGTGTTGTGAAAGTGTTGGACATTAACCTCTCTTCCATGGCAAATTGAACTGGGCAGATAGTCCATTTCATCTCTCAAAGGTGTCTTGGAAAACTGGACTTCTTTGGTAGTTTAAAGACTGCAGGGCATGGAGCAGCAGTTACAACATGGGTCCTGATGTGAAACTCCACTGGAAGGAGCACCGAGAGGAAAGAATTTCTGAGTAAAAAGGCACGGATGTTACACAAATCTATAACAGGGAAGCTGGTGGGGCCAAGTCAGCCTTTGTTTAATCTGCATGTTGCCTGGTCATTTGGACACTTGTTTACCCTGGCATTGGTTTCGATTCCACCTACTAGAGATGTTTATGTGAATGCTTTGAAGTAAGCTTTCTAATTTATAGTTAAGTTTAGAATGGCATTTGCATCAACAGACTCCAAGTACCTCTGGTCTGTGTCCACATAAGACAACTACTACCAACTGTCTTCCATAAAATTGTTTTCCTCTCATCGGTTCACATGGGAAAGCATATAATGGCGTGTAATTTATACCTTCTGTATGTGACCTACATATGAAAATATGCAGGTTTTATCAGGATACGAAAATGCCTTGATAAATGTGTATATTTAACCTTGCATATGATTGTCAAATATTTGGGGGATAGACAACTGCTAATTATATTTCTTGAGACTCTGTCACATTCCTAGAAACGAGGAGTGAACGTGAACCCTTTAGCCTCTTTAGCTCTGCTGATAAGGGTCGGCATGTTTTTATTCTACTTGGCAGATGGTTATGAGGCGTCACAGTTTTTATCAATACAAGGCTTAGATGTTAGAGGACCCTTAAAAGCAGTGACAGTTCCATTTTCCAGGCTGTGCTGGTGATGTAGGCTTGTCAGTCCACTAGTATATTTGGGCTGCTGTCAGTCAGAAAGTCAGAAAATCATCAGGCTAAACCACCAATAAGCAGTGCAATACGGAGTAGAGATATCAGGGTGTGTTCCTGAAAATACTTCATGAATAACAGAGATTCAGGAAGAGAAACAAAACAGCAACTATTTGTGTTGCTGTTCTGTTTGTTCTCCGGAATATCAGCAGTTTAAACTGCTGACTGCCTAAAAATGGTAAAGAAGGGTCATGACACTGAAATAAGAAATCCACTTAGATCAGCAATTTGTGTTATCAGGACACACCTTTCAAAAAGCACATGATATTTGCAAAAGAAAGAAGAAAATGTGAAATATGCATTCTTTATGGCATATTCAAGAAAAAGTAACCCAAAAAACGTTCTGCCTTTAAAAAAATCTGCTAGCCTGCACACTGAAATAGCAAATCATGCAATATAATCTGACATAACCATCGAACAGGCAGGACTATCTACCTCCTATAAATATCCTGGGAAAATATCATGGAAAATGTCTTTCATTAGATCAAAGAAAGGTAGCATTAGTCTTGGATAAAAAGTATCAAAAGTATTTAAAATGCTATTAAAATTGCATGGAACTAAAAGATTGTAGTTAAAGATGCTTTGATTTTGAACGGGCACGGTAAAGGGATGCAAATGAATACGGTCTGTCCTCTCAGATCACCTCTGCATGTCGTCCTACCCCGGCCATGATGGAGTACTGCAGAGCGGCACCCACACATTGCTTTTGAACCCTAACACCAGGGTTGAGTTTCTCCATGTGCCGTCTCATCACGTGGCAAAACAGTCTGTGGTTCAGCCAGCTTGGGCCAAGCATGCTTGTATAAATATGGTGGGGTACCGTAGTAGAGTGGCGTGCAAAATACCTGTCCTGAGGAGCAGTGAGTTGCAGCTCGGTGTAGTCACATCATGGTCAAACTACTTTTGATGGCAGCACGGCTCATGGTTTTCCAGTCGGTGTCTTTTCTCCTCTTTCTTAGTTTACACAGACAAAGAAAATCTAGACACATGTTTATAGTCATGTCTGGTGATCTTAAAATGTGGAAAATTAATCACTAAATAAATCATTAAACACAATGGAAGCATTTTCAATTGCTGGGACACCAAAAATGCCCAGTAGAGATGGGATGCAATCTGGGGCAATGGAATGAACAGCAAAGAATAAGAGGACAGAATGAGACTCAAGTTACCAGATTCCCTAAATGGCGATAAAAAAATTGTAACTTTTCCTGTTACTACAGTCACGAGAAACAGAAACATTTCCTTGGGAATTCCTGTTTTATTCCCCTTATTGATGTCAGGCCACATCCTCAGCTGGGAAGGGAAGCACATTCTGGCTTCTTCAGTGGACAGACCTCCCCATAGAGACCAGGATTTTATGCACAAGAAGGGCAGCAGCGCAGAATGAGCTTCCCCAGAACATGTAAGCATCATTCTCAGCTCTGAAACGTACATATCCTCAAAACATTGTAGACAGATTTCTCCTAGTGCCTCCACTGTTGGCTGAATTACCTGCATGATAGACTGCAGATGACCCAATGTAGCATTTATCTGCATTGTACTAAAACCCGTTATGTCCACCATATGACATGACTAAAAGATCCTGGCTTTTTCATTTTTACCAGCATTTTTTAGAAAACATGGTCAGACATTGAGTACAACTGACTACTCATATGCCTCTTTTTTATTTTTYATTTTTTAATGATGAAAAAGTAAATTGTCTTCTGAAATATCTGGTATTGTAGACAAAAAAAAAAAAAGAATGTATAGGTAGTCTAGGTTTGGTGAATTACTGCCAGTTTTGCTGTAGTGGCTTAGTCATTGAAAGTCTGGGGAAAAACATTACTTATTTGGTATTTTAAAAATAAATCTTCAACTTTTCTATTTGAAATTGTATTGTTTATTTACCTACTTACCATTTATCATTTTCAATTATGTCAATTTTTTCTTAATTAAAGTTCATTAAAACTTCACAACTTCATTTACCCCAGAACTAAATTCATTTTGTACCTTTTGGCCCACTAAAAATAAAGTGGGCTTCTGCCACCCTTGTTTTTCTTCATTTTGTTTTCTGTTAATTGCCAAAGAGATGAAAAATTGCTCATTTGCAAAGATCTGTTATGACCACTTCTCATTACGGCTACTTTGCTACTGTTTGAATCTTCTGGAAAGATTATATATGTCCTTGTAAGTTATTGCTAAAGATGTAGCCACAGAGAACTCTGGGACTGCAGAAAAAGTAATTCCACCAAACAATTCTTTTCCATTTAGATTCCTTTCAGAAGGCTATCAGTCAACTTTTATCTAGTTTTCATGGTTTTAATATAGGCTGGGTTAATTCTGAATCTACTTATGAAGAGTTTCTTTGCAGGCCCCTTTGAGTAGACCTTTTATTTTTTAATTTATGATGATTAGCTGGAATTATATCATTATTTAAGTTTTTCTTACTACTGGCCATATCAATCTTTGTATGACTTGTCTAGGATCACTGGGAGCATCTGCGACACATTATGTGCTCTTGCTGATGGCTAATTTGTTCTCCATTATCAGCATCCCCATATTTCCACTGGGTTTATAATCGCTGTTTTCTCTTATACTTTCCCCTTAACTCTGATGCCTTAAAATGTGCCTTTTTATGGATTGCAAAATCTGTGAGTATAGGACTTACTCATTCTTAAACAATTCCCAGCTATTGCTTGTACTTCCAGGCGTATATATAGCTATCTATAGGAAGTGAAGGAAGTAAAGAAAGGGCTTTTCATCCTTGGGAAATTCTTAAAGCCCCAGGTTAAGGTAAAGTAGTTTGCATTACATTTTACCTGTCCCTAAAATTTATACTCATGACGAAGAGAAATTACTGCTTTAAGTGTTTGCTTTGTTCTGAGATTGGAGAAAGATTTACAGTGTGTGTAGGTAAAATAAGGTTTTAGAAAATGGATATGTTGCAGAACCTGAGATCACTTGATATATAGCTTCAGATATATCACTGTTTGGCTATATCAGCACTTTTAGGAAATTACTGACCCCCGATCTGGAGACAACCTCCTATAGGTTTGGTGCTTTACTCAGGCTATTATATAAATATGAAAAAYAGCCACTTGCCATGAGGTAGAGAATGATCAGGTATTGATTTGATATGTACTTGTAAATAGACTGTAATTTATGGAAAAGAAACAGGAAAACAGTAAACAACAATCGTATGATAACAAAAGAAGCTATTTGTATAATAAAGCAGGTATAGCATATCCAGTGTGAAACATATTAATAATTTATTTTGGTTGAATGGTTAAGTATCTTTACCATGTTAAAGTTTCCTCCCTTTGAGAGTACTCAAAAGCTTTGTTGTTATCCATGTAATTACTAAACAAGCTCGTAGTGTAAGCAATTTTTGGAGAAAATACAGTTTCATTCATGTGATTTATATTTCTTCACATCTTTCAAATTCAGACATCAAAGGCAATCAGAAATAATAATTTCATACACAGCATATGCTTGTCTATTTTTTAAAAACATAGCCACCCTAAATTTCCAGTAAGACATATAGAGTATTATGCACCTTTTTTAGCACTGGTGTTTTTATCATGAAATGACTGGAATTCATTTAAGGCAAAGTCCTTCAGTCAAAATCCTCATTCAAAATGGCATTTGGAATTAAAGGCATCATTAGGTTCTTATTCCATGTTCTATTTTTTAATTTCTCACTCTCCATATGAAAATGTAGAGAAGTGCCAGAAGGATCATAGCTGCCTGTAGCATGATTCTGGTGTTGTTTATTTTCAGCTGCTGGAATGTCTTGTTTCCAACACCCTCATGCTTCTAATTTGAAGTCTGATACCAATAGAGGTTGGACCACTCACAGGGAAAAGAAAGTGCGCATACTCTGTCACCATGGGTATTTGTAATGGATATTTTCATACGGCAGAGCTAAATTACACTGTTGGGGGACTGGACAATTGGAAAGTTTTATTTATGACTTTCACATTTTCCTCCATTGGTGAAATTTAAAACATTTATTTCATGGAGCTCCACCGTCATTTCTGAAATCAGGCGACAACAATGGCACTATTTTGTCCAAGTTTACAATAAGAAGTACACAGTATGCTAAGCATATTATAAAAGTGGTTGCTACAAAATCCTCATGCATTCAAGTTGCAACAGCTGGAGGGGATTATGGAAATACACCCTTTTTTCAGCATTCTGGTTTTCCACAGTCATCATAGCCAATTCTAGGACTGCAGCAAACAGCCAGCAACCCCATGTCCTGTCCTGTGCCTGGGATTTTAGGGATATGCATAAGAGGAATTCAGTCCCAGGACACTTCAACAATTAGGAATTTTTAGAACTTTGCTGCTTTCCTGGGGACTCCAAACTGATTCTTTATAAGCATGGGCCAAGGAGGGAGGGAGCACACCCAGAGCAGCCCACAAAACATGTCTGAGAGGAACTGAGCAGTCGTGTCGCTCCACGAACGGAAAATGAACGCCCGAACGTGAAGAACATCACTGTTCCATCAGGCAGCTTGGACATGAGGGGAAGGAAAAAAACAATACACCTGGCAACCACCTGTTAGGAAACGAGCCTCATCATTTATATTTTGCAGTATGCAAGGCTTGTATGTGGTACACGTTGTCAGACGGGGATTAAAAATGAGTGAGAAAGATGAAAATTATGGTCTGCTCTCTCCAGGCCCCATTTCATAATTCATCATTGTGGATATTGTTAAACTCTAGTCTGAAACGCTGGATACCACAAGATAAGCAGCATTGTGTCTCTGCTAGAAGTCTCTCCTTATGACAGACAACCAGGAGGCCTCATCTTCTCCTGCTCTTTGAACATTCATATGCACTTCCCAAAAGCGGGGGCTCCCGACTCCCAGACCCGGCTCCCCAGACTGTATATTCTTTCGGCACCGAGCAGACATTTCGCACATCTGAAAGACCATTATGTATTTGAAACATTCCTAAAAACTGCTGAAAGTGCTGAACTGCTTTGCATCTGATTGTTTGGAAGGAGCCTTGCTCACAAAATATTTCAACTGCTACAGTTCTGCTAACATCTGGACATCTTCCTTACGTCAGAGGTGGATGATGAGATCCAGATGCTACAACTTACTGATGTTTTCATTAACTTCTTAGCAGTTTTGTCTTTGTTTTGTTTACCAACTGCAACTTCTTAACTCCAACTCACATATGTGAGTGTTACTGGGGAGAGTGGGGAGAAGAACTGGAAAGGAGGGGGGCAGCCAGAGAAAAGAAATTAGTGTTTGGCCTAGATCCAAAATAACTGATTTCTCGTATTACAATGTGCTGTTCCAGGATATGCAGCCTGTGGGAAGGTCAGCCCCAGATGATAGGAAACATTTCGCCAAGCTGCTATGTTCAGTAAAAATGAGCTATATGATTTGCTAATTATGTTCTAATTTAAGAGTAAACATGTTAAGCTATGAAGACAACAGGAAATAAGGATGTAAGATAATATTAATGGCAACCTCCTGAACTTTGCATTTAGAATCATGCCTAAATCTAATTGCCATATAGACAGTATTTATTGCTCTGAGGGAGTGCCACTATTGCAGCAGACACAGGAGGGAGCCCAGTTATATTGTAGGCTACACATTAGGAACTAGCCGAATACTTCTTTTAAGGAAGATGTTGGCAATAAACGGAGTACAAAAAAAAAAAAAAAAACTGATCCAAGCAGCTGTATAGTGTCTCTGTGGCAATAAATGTTTTATATGTTCGCTAATTTTATATGATAGAATTCCACTTACAAGAATTTCAACCATTTCCCAAGGCTAGTTTCTTCAGCTTTTTCCCACTGAAAATAGAATTAGTGCTGGCAGAACAGCTTCCCTTGCAATGCACATCCCATTCAGAGGCTGAAGTGGATTTTCAAAAAATGACTAAACTTGCATTTTGCATTTTATGTAGTTATGCAGTTAAATTTGGGGAGGGGGGTGAAAGAGAGAGAAACATCAGAGCACATTGATTGATACTGTTATTCACTAAATGTTGCAGCATCCTTAGCACTGTGTAAGAAACTGAGATCAAGAAAGTCCTGTTTTGAACAGATTATAATCTGTAAAACAATCACTGTCAGTGCTCAGTGGGTGGAGATAAATTCAGAAGTCATATGAATATATTTATTATGTACCCAAAAAAATGCAGTGGTCATTCAGGCCAGCACAGGCAGAGAACTTATCAGTCTGTTGAGCTTCCTCCTGCAGTGCCACATTCACCAGCTTGCAGGGACCCAAGGCAGGCTGGGGTTCTGTGGAGGAATAGGGAAGAGAAAAAATGGGCCAAATTCTCCCAGTGCAGGAATTATCTCATTGTACTAGAGGTTGCTCATTGGTATCAGTATTTCCAGACTGTGAGAAGGTCAATTAGCAATATAGTTTATTTTTGGAGTTATGGATGTGTTTGCCTGAGGGTGCTCAATGTGCACATATTTGTGATAATCTTATACAGAGGCAGCTAATAAAAATAATGGGAGAGGAATGTTTAGGCAGATTCTACTTCCAAGGGGTAAATCAAACATACAAAAACCAATGAACAAAATAAGAAATGGATAGCAGCTAGCCAGTCAGTTACTTGGACAGCAGAAAACAATATGAGTGTAGCACAAGTGGGTAGTGAGATCAGAGAAGGAATTTTCGATGTAATATATTAAAAAGTTGTGACCAGATGTGCACAGAGGTTGCAAGGTATGATTTTGTGACTTCGTCCTACTTCCTCAATCCCTGTCTCTCATGTGATTTAATTTTAGTTGCATCTTTAATTTCTCATGTTCTCTTGTATGATAATAGAATAGAGCCCACCCATGACTGTAGCTTTTGGATTATACTCTAACATAAATTACAGTGGTTTATGTTTTGCCGTTTCTGGCAAATAGGGATGAGAGTTTTGCACATTTCTCTGAGGGAACTTGCCAAATAGAAAGCCGATTGCTGAAAAGGCAGAGGGACAAAGGAAAATCTGCATTCTGCTTTTCTCTTGTGCTTTCACTTTTTCGGGTCTCTATTGCGTACCAACACGACTTCATTTGGCAGAGAGGTAAGACAAAACCAACACAAGACTATGTTCAGCTTTAGATTAATTGTCTCTCTCTCTCTGTTGATGCTCCAAAAGGCTTTTAGTCTCTATCAGTATTCTGAGAAGCTCATGTTCAAATTTCGCAGCATCCTTTCAGATGTGCCATGTTACTCTTGCCACTTGATGATGAAGCTCTGTTTTGGCAGCTGTCCTACTATAGCAAAGTATCTGCCACCTGAGCTGAAGTAACTGCTGGCCCGCCCTGGTGAGCCACAGACAAGAAGGATTTGGCATATGCTTTTGCCTGTCGCTGCCAGTCACAACAGAAAATCTCAAGGCATTAAACTGGCTCTGGTCCATAAGACTGAGGAAAATGGAAATTTGTGTTGTCTGGTGTATACTTTTTATAACATTAAATGTACAAGATGCTCTTGTTTGCTTTTATTTGGTTCGTTAATCTCATATTCTTCAAGGCAGCTGAATCCTTGAAATATATAAAAGCAAGTTTCACTTCGAAAAGCTAGGTAGTAAGCAGTTTTCTTCCAGCCATGATATTTGTATAACATATCTTCTTATCTGCACTTGTGCTTTGCAATGTCATTTGCACGTCTTTGCAGTTAGTGTTCAGACTTGAGGGGACAGAGACATGGCTGTGGAGTGTTCTCAGAAGGCTGGTGCAAAAGAAGCCTGGCCTCAATCTTTTGTTTTCTCTCCATATCTGTCACTTGTCAAACATCTCTGTGTTGCCCTCAGACAGGCACGCAGCTTGCTGGTGTGTTGTGTTTGCCTTGATATACTAGCTCTCACTATGCCTACATCTGTTCATCCTGAACACTTTCGTTTAAAGATGGAAAATTAAAGCTTCAAGCATGTGAGTTTCATCTGCCATGATGTTTCTGCTGATCGGTAGTTCAGCAAATATTTCTGGGTTTTGTTGAACCCTACACAGAGGTGAACTTCAGGAGCACTGCCTTACACAACCATGTACTAAAGTGATGAGAAAGCATAAAGTTTTTCGGTGCAAATGAAAACAACTTTCCTGAGCAGTCTGGTAAAGAGAAGTTTGCTTTACTCTCAATTAGGTTGTTAAAGAGTAATATGTAATTTGGGAAAAAAAAAAAAAAAAAGAAACTTTTGAGTGATCTTGCTGGAAGAAAAAGAGTTCAGATTAAAATGAAAGTTTGGTAGGTTTCAAAAGGCAAAGAAACCTTGGATAGAAATTTTGAGGACAGTTGCATAAGTCAAGCAGAACACTGATTTTGTCTCCCGCTGCTTTTAACCAATGATGCAGTGACAGCGATTCATGTAATGGATCTGAAGAAGAAAAACCCTAATCTTGTTCCTAAATGAGAAGGTGCTGCCTAAAAATCTCTCATTGTGCAGAACCAGGAGAAACCAGATTGCGATCAGACATTTATGTTGATGAATTTGTTTGTTTTTCTGCKGTAAGAATTTGCTGAATGGACATATTCACAATTCCAGCTCTTTAACACAAAAGTGCTGACCATATTCTGCACACCACATATTTTAGAAACCTAAGAACCTAATGAAACTTACACTATTGATAAAATCCTGACATTCAATCTTGTAGCTAGAATTAGAGGTTTTTTGACAGTTCTATCAACGAAGAAAAGGAAGATGATATTTCCATGTGACTTTTTTCAATCTAGTATATATTAGTACATACAGTGCATACATACATAGGTATATGTATGACTCTTGCTATGTTGATTGGTCTTTTGGACTTCTATAATAGGGTGAAGTGAATGAGATAAGAAGCATTCTTAAGCAAAAATAACCCTGTAGTCAGAATTTTTAAGGTTCTCTACTAATGATTCTTCCTTACCGTTAGATCTAATTTTGGGGTTAGCCTAGAGTCCCCCGAGAGCTCTTTGTTGGTGGATTGCGAGTTCATCTTTTTGCATCTCAGATCATATGGAATAGCCATGGTTCCCTTTCTAAGGCCAAAAAGACTATTATGATCAACAGCTCTAACCTTCTACATTATAAATGCCATAAACTGTCACACAGTAACTTGCACATTATTTGAGAAAGCTATATATTTTATTTTAATTTAAGGAGTTCAGATATCTATTTTCTGAATTTTCATACTTTAGTAATAGCTTCTATAATTTGATTTTGAGTCTTTTGTTCATTGGAAGATAAAATTTTCTGTGGTCTGTTAGGACCCTCAAGCAAACACTCAGATACTTCAAGCAGGAGGGAAAATGACTGCACAAATATTTATCACTGGCATCAGCACAAGTATTATAGAAACACAGACTCCTTGGATTATTTCCCAGCCATGGCAGCTTTTAAGAGAACTTGAAGCCACTTTTCAATTTGAGTCTGTTCTTTGAAAGTACTTGGTAAAATCTATTCCATTTCTTATGGGCATATGTTGTCATCTGTAAGCTTTAAGGATTTGGCCTGCAACTTGACATAGTAAAATATTACATATGTTCGCTTTGTATCATTTCAAAAGAAACCTCCTTCTGTACCTGTTAGAAACGTAGAAGTGCACTGAAGTATATGCACGGTTATGTTTCGTGGTATTTTAACCTTACTGAAGCTGACCAGTGTATATCTATGGTATAATCCTCTGGAGATTTTTTCTTCAACTGGACAAATATGCAGAACAGTTGAAAGAATGGACACTCAGTGAAAATGAAAAAAAATGAGAGATTACATTAGAAATGAAACATCTCAATTTGTTGATTGAATAGTAGATATTGCCAACTTGAACTTAGCTTGGGAGGTTTTGTAAGTATCTTGTAATAGGCTATTGGATGTGAAGCAATAAAGTTAGACGATCTCAAATGGAAATACTTTTTCATTGCAGAGAATTTAAATAGCTTATGTCTTACTAGGAGCAAGGAATTTTGGTGATGTGAAAGCAACAATAACTTCACTAAGGAAAGAATGTAGTCCAACAGAAGAATATGAACAAGTTGAAGATAGGTATTTTGATGAGATTTCAAAGATCAATAAAAAGATAGTCCACATTTCTCACTCTTTCCAACTACCATGAGAAGTAGAAATAATTCAGCAAGCCTACACAGAAATGTTTGTAACTTGTACCCTTGCACTTAACTGCCATTGCAGCATTTATGGGTGACCATAAAACCTAATTCCTTTCCCAGAATCCCACTATCTGAATTCCTATATTGTTCTCACTATCATCCCATCAGATCTATGTATTTAAGAACAGAAATAATGACAATCTCCTCTCTATATTTTTTTCTCAGACTGCAAAAAGCAAAAATGATTGCCAAGAAACTTGTTTTACTTCTTTTACGAGTCCATATTCTTCTTCTATATTTTAATTAGTAGTATTTATAATACTTGTTTTGCTCATAAGACATCTTATATTGTAATGTCACTGGGGTTAGCGTCCTCAGACAGCCCATTTGAAAGTTGAAACCAGTAGTTTCTGATCCCTGAGCCCACCACTGCTTTTAATAAAATCTACTGAAGCTGTTAGGAATTAAATGTCATTACAGCTTTGTGTATATTTGGGCTATTTGGCAAAATTAGCTTGCCATGGTGGCCTGATGGGTAGTGATGAGCACATCTGGTTCCATTTCTTTAGAGCTACCACAGCAAGATGTAATTTCAAACATGAGGTTTCAGTATCCACCACCTGGGGAAATCTCCACAGGGATTTAACTCTTCTCTGCCCCCTTTATTTAAGATCATTCACTCCAGTTCTTCCTTTGTCTTCAGTGCATCACACCATTTCATTCTCATCATTTCAGTTTTCTGCTAGGGGCCAGTTCACAATATTAGGCACAAAATTGTTCGAGACAAGGATAGACAATAACCATGTGTTCATGCAATGCCTGAACAGGTGCTGAGCACCCTCTGACTTATACGTCTCTCCATACAGTGACAGTGCTGTAGATGGAGTCCTTGAGGACAGAGGATTCATAGCAATGAGCAAAACTTTTTCTTCTGAATGGGAGAAATCTTTTCTACTGTACAATGTGCTGCAAGAAAGAGATCAGAATTAGACCAGCAGGAAAATTTATCTTAAAAAAATAAGAGTATCTAAACAAACTAGCTAAATAAAAATGTTAAAAACTACAATTTTTATGTATTTTATTTCTATAGGACTGTATTTTAAAGACAATGGAGTTAAAATGTCAACTCCAGTGCTACAATAGGCATAGCAAAAAAACCCACAGATGACTACAAGCATATTTTGATAACACAGTTTCTTAGTGCTTAAAAATACATGTAATTACTTTTATTATGAAAACAGTGTCAAATTTAAAATATTACTAAATCTACTGTTCTGTACAACTTATACTTCTCCATTGTTTTGTTGTTATTTGTTTTGCTGGTCACGATTCGTTGAATTAAAAGGGCTTGAGTGGAAATGAGTGGCAACACAGATGTTTGGCTATATGTGGGAGTACACCAGAATTTCCATTGATATTTTCCTGTATTCTCAAAGCAAATAAGGTTAGAATGCACACCTGCCTGTTTTACCATTAACGCTTACTAGAAAGCATAAGAAATGTAATAAGGTATCATTCAGAAACACAGGAGGTAAAAATATAAAAAACAGCTCAATCATCTCCCGGGGAGGTGCGCAGGGTATGAGTACAGCCACTGCTCCAGCGAGCTCCCCATCTCCGATGAGGGTAGAAGAAATTTTCTTAATGCTTATCTATAACTCCATCCTTGAGTTACTGGCAGTTACAAAAATTAATTCAGAAGCATTTTTAATGTGATGTATATATTTGTGTGCGTGATAGTAAAAGGCTTCAAACGTTATTCTCACTCAGACTTGAGGCCTTTTAACAGTGCCTTGGTAATACTCTGCTCCTTTGAAATCCCTCTAAATTCAACACGATGGTACAAATAGCAATGAAACTCCATGGAGCTTTAGAAACTGTCCTTCTTTTTGCCCAAGGTGAGGATGAGCACTGTACCATAGTGGTGGCAGTGGCTGGAGGCGTGCTGCTAACCACAGCATTTTGGGCGGAGTGACTCCTTTTAAGAAGAGAATATAACTGCAGAACCTCCGCAGCCGGTCACGGATGGGCCTAGCTGGCAGCAAGTATGCTTCAGCCTTACCTTACTCCTCTCCCTGTGGAGCCAGGCAAATGAAACTCTCATCTCTTGGCCTACAAGCAGGCAGGTGTGAGGGTGGCGTTTCTGTTTTTTCCCCACGAACTCAGTGTGAGCAGGTGGGGAATTTCTCAGATGCAAGTGAGTGCACCCACACTCCACTGCGTATGAGAAATTAAAGGTGGGAAACAGTCTTGCGTAAAAAAAAAAAATAGGGCAGGGCTCAAAATCAAGTTTTATAGCCAAAGTCTAATTCCATTATGTGGCAACACAATAAACTTCCAGGAGAATCAGGATCTGGTTTCTGAGTTATATAACCCCTTTGCCACTTGTAGCTTAATTTGAACTGGAGGCATGTTTTAAATACTACTGTAGTGTTAAATAAATTGTAGTAAATTGAAATATCACTATAGGTAAAAAAAGAAAATAATAAACTGTGCTGAGACATACCTATTAAGCAGACAGGTTTGCAAATTAAGGCTAAAAAGGGAAATTAAAGAGAGAATCTCAAAATGGCATGCACAAGAACACAAGACACTTGGACAAAAATGATGCAGCATTGACATTCACTGGAGGAGAATGAAAGGAGCTCACTATTTAACTTATTACTTTCTGTAAACCCTTGTGAACAGCAATAAAACCAAGAATCTAAATAATCCAGTTATTTCAGCAACAGCTAGTAAACTAGACAAACAGCAATGTGGATGAATCTTATTTTACCTGTCTTTGGCATGACTGTTCACAGATTCTTAGCAGCTGCTACAGTAAATAGCACTCCTGGGAGAATGACCTCTAAAGTTCTGCAAGCCTCTTTAAAATTCTGAACTTGAAAATTAGCAGGATTTAGGCACTCTGTCTTCAAAAAGCATTTTGTATGTACGTCAGGACTGTCATGAATGTGAGACACTGTGTGTGGTCAGTATAGGTCTCGTTAAATCTTGTAACTAGGTGAGCTAACTACATGCAATATACTATACTGGGAAGTAATAGCAGTAAATAGGACCTCCTTGACTTATGCAAATAAGACATCATTAGTTTATTCAGCCATCTGTTTTGGTTTGTTTAAGTGTTTCTCAGTATGCCAGAAATTACGTTCGCTTTGGTAGAATTAAGTTTAGTTTTCTGCAAAAATGGTTCTGAAGAATTCTGACTCATTCTGAAGAATGATTTCTTTCTTCTCTCACCTGAGTTCATTCCTTACAGATAAGCAAATATCAACTCATCTAACAATGCATTACCTCTGTCCTTCTCACCATTCACACTCTTTAAATATCATCAAGCAGTCATACCAACTGCTTACAAAGATATCCCACTTATGGCCATAAGTGACATGAGTGCTTTATAGCTCTGTATTTACAAGATATCAAAGTGGTTTCTTAGAGAGTAGTGCAATTTCCCTCCTGCTCTGGGCACATGAAACCAGTGAACCTAATAAACTAGAAAAGCCTCATTAATGGAAGCAACTGTCCTTTGTGAGTGAGCAGCAGAAGCCAGCAGATCAAAGGTGCCCCACTTCCTTCAGTAGTGTCTGCACATCTGTTTTCGTTGTATCAGATGTGCGGGTAAGCTTGCTGGTTGACAACAACAAAGCTTTTTGCTATTATTGTTTTTCTAATATATGCTGACTTCAGTTTTCAATCCATCTTTTTCTAAAAATATTTAAGCGTTTTAACATGAAGTTACTGGTCTGATTGATATAAGCTATGTCTAAGTTTAACTAGGGTGTTGAGAGATGGGGTGCTCCTCATCTGGCTATACTAGATGTAAATAAAAAGATCAGGTAGCACTGTGCTGGAGTTAACTTTCCTTCAAAATAACACCAAAAGCTGGTATTTTTTGCAACTATATCCAGCTGCAAACAAGTCCAGGACTGGATCTGCTATTGTAACAGTAGGTGTGCTCTCACTTTTGAAAAAGAGACAAAAATCGTAAAGAATGGTATAACCTTTGTGTAGTTTAAGAAAACCTAAATAAAAAAATCATTTCATAAGATCTTATTTAGCTGGGATCAAATTTGAAGAGCTAAGTATTACTTGGCAAAAATCTCATCGATTTCCTTTTTTTGGACTCTGTAACAGTAATCTCTAAGAAATGCCTTTTTTCCTACTTTTTATCAAATAGGAAAAACTTTACACTACCAAATTAAAACACTGCCTACCCAACACCATTCTTACTCTTTTCTGTGTATTTTTCCACAAAAGATTTTGCAGTAGACCATGCTTTTGGAGTATTACCCATATTCCATAAGCACAAACTGTCACACGATAGTAGACTGGTAATTAGAAAATGTACTAGAAGCTACTTTGTGGACAAATGTCTTAGTACTGAAAGTGACCGTATACATGTGGCTGAGAAGCCCATCAAAACTGTAAGACACTAATCTGATTGTGATGAACAGTAATTATAACGAACAGTGACAAAAAATGAAAGAAGGGCTAACTCAGTAATGCACTTAGCAAAATTTTGTCTGAGAGGACAATAACAGGAGCCCTTTAAACTGTTCCCTCTCCTTCCATCTGGCATGCAGAACTGAGGAAGTTGATCAAATAAAACGAAAAATGCCACATAGTTTTGCATAGTACTGCACATGTGTGATTAAAGGCAGTGCTCATTGACTGATGTTGGTATGACCCAATGTCCATTTAGGTCCACTTGGGTCCACTCCTTCCTCCTGCTTTGGCAGATAGGTGAAACAGCACTTATAGGATGATGAAATACTGCAAATCCCGGAGTCAAGTCCGCTCCAGGACTTCAAGATGAAGCTTTGCAGTGTATTTATTTCTGAGTGATTGCAGTACTCACAAAAAACGACTCCTATTTACTTGTGAGAATGCAGGATAAATCTGAGCAATTTGAGAAAAATAAATCTCTCATGTAAAACATGTCAAGAAACCCTTCTCTCTACTCAGGAAGGAAAACAGATAATTTTAATTCTAGTGTTTCTATTTGTAACCTAACATATTTCTTCAGCTAAAGAGGACAAGCAGTGACTTTAAATAGGTCTCCTTGTTTCCTCTTGTCCGTATCACTCCCCGAAGTGCTCTCCACCCTATCCTTGTTTGAGCGATATCCTTATTCATTCTTGTTTATGAAGGTTAGGTCATCCAATTCACTTACAAAGTCGACAAGACAAGTTAACCAGGACTTTAGACCAATAGCAAATGTTACATATCATATGCTCTAAGTACAAACTAGAATAGCATAAACATTTATAAAAATGTTCAAGGAAAATGGATGCATGAAGAATGTTTGTTTGTTTGTTTGTTTAGCTTTCCTTTGTTCACACATTCACTTGTTATTTGTTTAAAAGAGAAAACTATAGTTGCTTGATTAATACTAACTTTAGATAGCAGAGAGAATGTGTATGTATAAAGCTGAATTTTCCTCCCAAAGGTGGAAATGACAGCCAAAGACCATCCTAATGGAAAACTGTAGCTCTTACAAAATTTATTCTTCACAATATGAACCAAATATTGAAGATAACAAGCATGTAAACTCAAATTTTGCAAGTAGATATTCTAACTGCACTTCATTTTACATGCTTGTCTCTTAATGACCCCAGAAGGGTCTGGGTCATGTGAATCTGAATATAGAATTTAGGGTAGTGTCTTACAAGCACAAAGCTTATCCTACAAATAAATTTGAGCACACCCTATAAGGCTTTGAGCACACGTATAAGCCTGCTTACAAAAAGTGCATTTAAATTTGTCAGCAGAATTAAGCCAGAACCTGAAAGTATAAGAGGCAGTAAACTGGTCATCTATGTGTTGAAAGTACACATTTAACAATCTATATCACCCAATAAAATGAGTAATTTCTTTTCAGCTGTATCATGAGTATTACTTTAAATCCATAATATTTCTGTAATCTACTGTTTCTTTTCAGAACTGATCATTCTTATTTAAACCTAAATAATGGTGCTAATGGATATTTTGTCCTTAGAGCAGACTAACAAATAGCAAGATACTATTTTCATGAGGCTTTTGATGTCATTGGTTTCCACCCAATTTAGGCTACTAATCCCCATGACAGATTAGCAGTCCATCTTGGGTAGCAACGTAATCATACATGAAAAAGAAAACGTGAAGTCTGGCTGACCTTTGGCAACTCGTGACACGTCTGTTAGACACAGTCTGTAATCTGTAAATATTACTTTATGTCTCTTGCTATTCCAAATAAAAAGAGGTCTCCATGTTCATGGTAGAGTAAGACTTTCCAAATGCCAATGCCATTGAACTGACTTTGGTAAAGTTCCTAGGTCCACACTGCTGAGCCACGTGTGCAAAAAGAGGTATGCAGCTTTTTGAGGTATCGTTGGGGTATTGCTATAATGTAGCTTGCGTTCCAGTAGCAGTACTTAGGCCACAGCTTGGGCACTTCTGTCTTAGAGATTCCCTTTATTCTCATGATCTTAAAAGAATTGAAAAACAAGAACAGAATCTGAGGGAGATCCTAAGTCATGTACTTATAAATTTGGTGATCCTGTGAATGTTTTGAGAACACATCATGAAAAAGTGTCAGTTTCCCAGTGTATTACCTGTGGTCCTCTCTCCCCTTGATCTTGTGAATCTCAAAGCATCTATCCCTTAAGATCAACTCCTACAGGCTTTTGTGGAGGACATAAGCCAAGTATTGAGGATATGTGGTGGTTATGGAAAAGAAGGATTTGATTATGTTTCATTTAATGAATTTTCAGATATTAAGGCACTTACTCTCCACTCTGTCACACTGATGGCCAGTCTTAATACTTGCATTAAATGGATGTGAACAGCCAGAACTTTTAAAGTGTCTCTTTAACCACAGTTCCTTCTCTCAATTAGAGAAAATTATTGCCTATATCTATGATGACAGAGTGGATATGTATAACTAACTGACAAATCATTTGTCAGTTTGCACCTTTGTTTTTATTTGTAAAATAGGCATGACCAAATAACGACTTTCTGAAGCATAACTGTTTCTTGAAGGTCTTTGACAGAAGTGTTCTCCAAGTTTGTTTGTCTCATATCTTGAGAAAAAGTGATTTATTTTTTTTTTCTGCCAAAAAGATGAGTGATTAGCCACTGTGTTGGCATTCCTAACAGAGTATTTGGTAGTGGGTGTGGCTGCTCCAGTCTCCCAGTCCTCACTCAGCCTTCTCTGGGAAATATTATTCCAAGATAGTTTAGTTCAGGATTTATTTTATAACTGTCAGTGTGATTTAGCTACAACCCATTCTCAGCAAGGGAACCTCCATATGCCATCTTCTACTTCCACATATGTGCCAGCCTAGATACCGCCTGACAACACTGATTTTAGACAGCAAAAATTTCTACCCTTTCTCTAATGAAACATTTCATCTGAAACCCTGTTTCACTGAAGGAAGTAGGAATTGTGCCAGGACTTCATCCTATCTGCTTTCTGAGACTACCCATGAAAAGGTGCTATGTCACACGACGTTCCCAGTACAGCATTGGGTAGGGTATATCCTGCAGAAAGACATCTCTTGTAAACAAGATTTAGCAATCTTGGAGGGAATTTCCTGCTGTTGGTCAGATTGTTTTGAACACCATTGACCTTGCTGCAGATTTCTATTCTAAGAACAGCTATTCATCTGTGTCCCATCCAGTTGTTTTGATGACAGTAACTGCTGGGGAGGTGGATAAGGAAATCTAGAGACACTCGTTCCAGTTGTGAGGCCTGCTGATAACCAGCCCAGACTATGCTCTGGCTAGTCTATACCAATTTAAACACTGTTTGGAAGGAAATAGCTTCACTGAGGAAGGAAGCAAGGGAATGCGGAAAACAAACCAAAAAAATTCCAAGTATAGCATTAACCTAGACCACATCATGTTGCCATCGTACTACCAATATTGCACAGCAAAACACTGGGCAAGCACGCCTCAGGTTGCACCAAAAATATATTTCTAAAATGCACTGGCATTCGAGGCATTCTCAGATGCTCTTCAAATTGCCAGTCCTTATTAAGCAGATGAATCTGCACCATTTGTTCCTACTTTGCAAAGAATGTCACATTCCTCAACGAGAAAAAATACTTCATACACTTGGGATTGTAATGACTGATTCATGGATAGTTTTTTCTGAACACAAGGAGGGGATCTAGACACAAAAGCCAAACCATAGGGAGCAAAACAGACTGATTTATTTAGTTAGCTTCATGTCTTCTAACTCAAAAACTCTTCTAGCTTTTTAATCTCTTCTCTATAAAAATATATTTATGTAAGAATTATGTTTTAGTGGACTTAATTTCTGGAAAGTAATTTTTTCTTTGGTCTCTTTGGATGGTCTGACTTCACAATCCCCAAGATGTTTGTAACATAAAGTAGTTTTCATGTGTCAAATAATTCATAGCCCTCATAGGCTGAAGCCTCTCCAAAAAAGTACCTAATCAGATCACGGAAATTTAAGGTAAAACACAGACAATCAAAAATTGCATCTTGATCATACTGCATGAAGGGTATCTTCTTAGTAGGGCTGATTTCTCCAGACAGTCTCAACATTTCATAGGAAATCTTTCAATTTTCTGTCTGTTTTACTATATAATAAAGAACAGACTACGGCTATATAATAAAGAACAGATGTAGTCTGAAATAGTCTGAAATGATTAGAAAAGTTAAAAAAATTGCRAAGTCTGCATAATGAGGATCAAAAGTTTAGTAAATATTCAATATCATCATTTGATATTGAAACTGTCAAGTGTATTACACCATTTTCAATACTTTAGATTCTTCTGTAAAGAACAAAACAAATTTTTATATAGTGACTTACTAAACATTTTCAAACAGCTCTAAAAGAACAGAATGGATGCTCAAGGTATCAGTTTATGTAGGTATTTGGAACTGGAGTTCTGCGTCATATAAGCTGAACTTTAATTTAGTACCTTTTCTTTTATTATGTTTAATGAATCACTGAATGTAAATGTTTCAATAGTTCCTCAGTGGAGGTTCTTGATTTCAACAAAAGTGTATTTCTTATTATGTCTCCAAATGGCTGTGGTTTTTAGTGGTAAAACTTTCAATGTCTTCAGAAACACTCCACCAAGAGTTATGCAATGACATCTTTAATTTCATATCATGTAAGGTCTGGTTCAAAGGCTTACTAAAATCATTGAGCATCTTTCCATTGACCCACAGTCTTAAGCTAGTGGCAAAAAGCTATGTCCTAAGTCTGCACACCTGTGCAACTTTGGCTGAAACTGAACAAGAATTTCTCACAGAACTGTGTATGGTCCCAGCTGATGCTCATATCTGAAATGAAAAGCAAATGATATAAACAAAACAGCTTAGACATAGCTTGAAACTAATAGGGTACAGCATGCAAAAGGTAGGGAAAGAGAAATTACATTTGACATTCTTCCTGACAAGTTGTATGTTAAAGATAAGTTCAAAAGGATAAAGATAAAAATATTATCTGAAAGATGAAGGAGACTATTCCTTTATTCAAAAGCAAGTATGTTGAATTTATAATCTGGACTTCTTATTCTTCTCTCACATATAAGAATATTAGAGAAAATATAAAACATAAATTCAAGATCCAAACGAGAACATGAGCCAGAGGACAGTGAGGATGATGCAGTGATAAAGGGCAGCACAAAAACAAACTTAGCCTATTCCATCGTCCTCTTAATATTTCAGCTGAGTCAAGCATTCGGGCTGTATAATGTTCTCCAGTTTTGATTAGGAAAATAAGAACCAAGTTTAAACCTGTATCATGGATGTCCCAGTTGTTAAAGAGACAAATTCAAGAAAAAAACTAGTCTGAAGAACTCCTTTTGGATGCAATACAGATTTTCATCTTGGGTCTGCAGAATACCCAGTGACTAATGTGACCAAGTTTTCTACAGCCATGGACCACCTGTTTTAATAAGAGTGCATAACTTCGGTCTAAACAAGTTAGTGGAAGCTAGGCCTGATATAAATAATTACTGGGCAAGGTTTTGGTCTGCATTTTACAAAAGGTCTGACTACATAGTCTGGTGGGTCCCTTTATAATCCCTGATGAGTAATTCTTTTTTTTTCTCACAGACAACTGCACTGTCCTATTGTAGGTACAACAGGTGATTTTCCTGAAATTAGTGTTTAGAAAATCTGATTATTTACCAGCATTTTTCATACATTTCTCTGGACACAAGGTGACCCTGACCATAGTATATACTAGTCATGTGTTTAGCTGTCATTATATTGTTTTCCGTACCTTACACTGAGGTTAATTTAATCTGAAAGAACTGACAGTGCACTCCTTGGATGTAACTGCATGAGGCAGGTCCCCTTCCCACCACACTCTTATTTTGATCACATCTGACCCTCCCTGTGTCATCACGGCATTTACAAAACAGGAAATTTTCATTTTTCACAAACCCTTATACTAAGAATAAACGGCTTTCCAGACATCTTTGTTTTAAGGGACCTTCTTTATGTTCCCCAAAGTCAGGTTGTGGAACATTTAACCTATTTTGAAAAATCTTCTACTGTTCGTATGCTGCATGAGCGGGACAGAAAAAAACAAAAGACACTCTCTGCACTTTCTTCTGTGACATTTCCACCCCAACATAAAGCACTCTGTTAGGCTTACATAGCAATCAGCTATCACCTTTCCTTGTGTTTCTGCGTTTCATCACTCAGTTTCCCTCTGGTCTTGCTGACACTCCCCGGCACACCCTCCTTGCAGTCACTTGCATGTCAGTCAGCAGCTGTCTTCTCACACGTCCCAGCCCCATTGACCAGCTTGTGAAGTACTAGCAGACAGTGCTGTCTTTTTTTTTTTWAGCCTTTTGGCATTTTAGAAATAAATTTAGCAATATAATCAATCAAAGGTTGATCAGACACTCATACGTGCATACAACTTTCATATTGAATTACACATAGATTAATACCCTATTTAGAGAATGCATGATGCCATTTCTATACCAACATTATGGGGAGAAAAATGTGAAAATACGAAACCTCAAAAAATTCTTTGCGATAGTACTGAGAGACATTGTTTCTGATTTTGGAGGTGCCTAAAAATTACTAAGGCATAACTGTGCATCTGTACATTGACTGAATTTGATTATTTTAATACAAACAGAAGGAATAGGAGGTCACAAGTTTCAGTTTAATATTTCTTTAATCCTGGTAACACCTCTGAGTTACTAAATGCCCATTCTCAGGCCCACCTACTCTTCCCACTTTCCTTCTCAAGACTTTTTCCTATCAGTCACAACTATGGCTGTCTTGCTTAAGTATTTTGCTCAGTGCTGCATAATTTCTGGTCTCAATAAAAGAACTCTTTTCTTAATATGTCCTTTTATATTCTACCATCATGCTATTATTGTCAGTTGAATTGTACCTCATAATTCCAGGAAGAATGAGAATATTTCACCCCAAAGTTTACTAAAAAATTCCATCAGCTTGTCAAATGTGTGCTCAAATGTAATCCAGCAGACTCAGTCTCTCATGGAGCATTTTACCCTATCTATTTATTATTTCTGCTGCTTTTGTTTTGTTTAACATAACCAGATTCTGACTTTTCCTTTAATACATTTCCTTTAATAAATACCAACTGTTTCAGCCCAGTAGTCAGAATGACCAGTCTTGTCTAATGTTTCCTCAGTCTCCTCTTTCTAAAAGCTGGTCAGGGTATCTGTATACCTTCCTACAGATTAGAAATTGTTATTTCCKCTGAATGAACTGTTATGATGAGGCCAGAAGTGGCAGCTGAATGTGGCACACCGGGGAACATATGCTTTTGCAAAGGAAAGTCATCATCTGGCTGAAATGCAGCCAAGATCCTTCCTGGTCCCATCTGCAGGTGCGAGGAGATACCAGTGGAAGCAGCTGGTATGAAATCAGAATACTTAATCTTGCAAGATGTTGACCTAAAACAAAGAGGCATATCTTTATGTATTACATAACACTGGCTTTCACCTTACCAGCAGACATTTATTTTATTAGACCTACAATAGTTGGTATAAGTGCCATAATGGTGGGCATCCTTCTAAGATCTAAGATGTTTTATTCTGTGCTATATTTGAGTATGGCTCTTTTGACAAACCTAGCAGATTACAAAAGCACAGGTTTTGAGA
Organism: Oceanodroma leucorhoa; assembly: GCA_030449065.1. NCBI lineage: Eukaryota > Metazoa > Chordata > Aves > Procellariiformes > Oceanodroma > Oceanodroma leucorhoa. The sequence goes on from JASVER010000005.1 coordinate 13,695,009, forward strand.
TAACAATGATGCAGTTTAATGACCACTTCTATGGGAGGGTATAAAAGAAACTAGGTAGTCAGGAACAGATACTCAAATGAATTAAAAATATTAATCAAGAATGTTTAAGGAAGCAAAAAGGCAGCAGAATCTCTTGAATTACATCCTAATATATCCTAATGCCCAATTGCAGAAGATATGRGGACAGTTCTTGCAATAGAAGCTGGAGCAGGAAACCGAGTTAGCTGAAAATCAGTGAGGGTTTTTGGAGGTGGGGTTGATTTGGTCTGTCTGTTTGTTTGTTTGCTGTCAGGTTAGTTTTCAGCCACGGTGATTCCTGATCCAAGTCATTGTGTGGCCTTGTGAACTTTTGTGGCAGAACAAAGGCAGGAACGGGAGTGCATAAGTGGGGATGGAAAGCAGAGGAAGGAGGCAACATTTTGGTCCCAGCTCTCATTTATATCAGTTTTAAATGACCGTGAAACGACATCTGCTTCTACACAGGTAAAAAAAAGTCCAGGACATGAGCACTGCTGAGATGTTACAACATGTGGTCAGAAGTGTAAATGAAGTATCCCCTCCCATCCCTGGCCTCACCACTACCAAAAGATCTGCAGCAGCATTTGTTACAATGAAGGATCAGGATCTCCTGTACCCCATGTCATCCTCTTCATTGTTCATGTTGTCCTTATATATGCATTACTTAGCACATCCATTACACAGGATAAAATCTACACTACAGGGTGATCCACAGTTACACTGCCTTTCAGTTGAAACATTCAAAGTAGATGTTGGTAGTTCTGTTGCAAAGATCTTCACAATGGATTTTGTGATATATTGCTATATATGTGATCTGCTGTCAGGCAGCTATGAGCCCTGTCATATGAGCCTAGGATTTTTTTTTATATGATCTATGGTTTAGAATGTTCTTAATCAAATAAACAAACCAAATAACTCCTTTCCCTTTGAGACTCCTCATAAGCCATTTTTAAGATAATTTGCCAGGTGAAAAGGGTGATGTAAGTAGATACAAAATAAGATACTCATCATTGCGATCCCCACCTCCCAAAAGTGGCCATTAATCAGTTGTGTGCTACACAAGCATGCTGTGCTYACATTAGAGAAAATATTGCCAAAGTTCTTCCAGTGTGTACCAAATAGTACAGGGCTCTTCAATTTTAATAAACATGCACACAAACACACTTGATATGCCAAGATAGAAAGCCTGGAGTATTTGAGACATGGCGGCAGTGCCACGCAACAATAGTGCAGTTTGTATTGCTGGCAGTGCTGGTATACCACTGGCCAGAACTTCAGAAGTGTCCAAAAGACGAAAGAAATGGCTGCAAACAGACAGCAACTTTAAATGCCCATAGAGTACTTTGAAGTGATTATTAACAATGCATCCCATAGCCTGAGGCATGCACAAAGTATGTCTGCACACCAAGCTGCTGAATGGAACAGGATTTGTTCATCAGCCCCTCCACCGAGACCACAGAGGCTCCCTCTGAAACAATTTATTCTCCTCTGCTCCTGCAGCTGAATGTGCCACAGGCATTTTCTGTGGGACAGATCCAGTTAATAAACGATCGGTTCACCGGAAGCGGTAGGAAGTCSTATCTGGAGAAAGCTGTGAGCTGTCTTCCATGCCAGGGAGAAAAAGGCCCAGAGACAACCTCCTGTGTTTGTGTTCCCCTCCTGGCAACACTGGTTTGAGTTTTGGTGGCCAAAGGCAACTTCCATACAACTACTGGCTTCCTGGATGCTGTACGTGGGCACAGAAGAACCAGGAGATCATCTGTACTGTCACGAAGGGAATAGTAAGGGGCTTCCACTGATTACTGTTAAGACTGGTGCAAACCATTTCCCTTCTGCAGGCTTCTGTTTTCCTGCTAAACTTTGACCGTTTTACTGCTGTCATGCAAGCCCAAATCATGCCTCCATCATTTGTCTGTATGATCTGTCTGTCTTTGCCTGGGACCTGGACAAAAGGCTTTCTGGGGCATGAATGGCTGCTTTGTTTCCCTATTCTGAACAAACCTTAGGCAAATGTAGTCAAGCTCCATGTTTGGGGGGAAAAAAAAACAAAACAAAACAAAACGAAAGAATAAAATTCTGGCCAGGTTTGTAGCCTTCAAAACCATAGTTGAATACTTCGAAATTAGGATAGAATTTTTCCCTGAATCTTCTGTTCTCTGTGAAGAAATGACTTCAGCTATGTGGCTAGGAAGTAGTAGTCAGGCATGAAATAAGARAATTACTATAAAGAGGATGACTTAGCATCTCACCCAAAGTGAATATATCCCACTTTAAAGCTCAGTGAAGAAAAGAATGAATCTAAGAAACAGGAATTACTCCAGAGGCTGAAGTATAAAAGACTCATTAATGACAATCTCTGGTTTTGTATGCCTTTTGAATACGTATTCATAACCCTGTTGCCCTATGCACAGATACTGCATCAAGATAGGTTTGGCTAAAAGATACAACCAAGCCACAGAGTTGCACTGCAGATTTCAGGAAAAGGGGGATCGGTTGCCTTTAGTTTGCAGTGACCCTTTATTCTTTAAGACTTATTTAGTCAGATGAAAACAAACCCAAGTTTTTTATTAGCAAACTCTAACTTCAGCTGTTGCCCATCTATTTCCATGTATTTCCAAGAGAAATGAATAACAAATGTTTAAGCTCTTCTTTTTTTTTAATAAGAGAAGTTTAATTAAACAAATATCCTGTTTTAATCTGTGCTGCTACAGAGTTCTGAACTACCTGAAAGATTAGCTAAAATAAAATGTCAGCATTTGGTATTGCTCACTGGTTACTAGCTAAACTTTAGGAGTATAAATTGATTTCAGATGGGAATGTCAGCTGCATGCTCTGGCTAGAAATGAAGCTCTGACTCAGAGGGGTAGAAAAGATATGATAATCAAAATTTCTCAGATTAATTTCTTCCAAGTAGGGGAGTGACATCGAGGTGGAATTCATCCTGTATCCATTGCACTATTTTGTTCTTCCCCCAAATAACTGCTAAGTCTCCCTAAACAGTGGCATACACCACTGTGAAGCCTTTCTCCCCACACTGCTCTTCCATGCCTAGCCTAAAATCATCCCACACCTCATTTTTCAGGGTTTCCCACAACCTTGCAGACTAGTTTGATTTTTAACCATCAAAGCAGCGCAGCAGGAGGATGGATTTTGGATGAAACAAAATAACAGTTTGGGGAGAAATGTCTGGTTTATGCTAAAACATAAAGACTTTCTTCACTTTGAATCAGGAAACGGTTTGTTTCTGCTGTAGACATTTCTAACCATGCTAGTAAAAGCTTCATTTTAGGCATCAATCACAAGAATGAAACAGAAGAGAGGGCAGCAGTGGCATTACTCCAGAGTGCTTTTAGTCAGTGGCCCAGCAGTTATGGTATTAATGCAAGATAATTAAGACACACGTACAGCTTCTTGCACTGTACCACGTGGATATAGCGGCTCAGGACAGCATTGCTCACATCTCTGCACCGCTTCTCAACTGCCTTTCGTTGAACTCCTAACCTATTCAGTAGAGCACAGATGGGTGACAATATTTCAGAGCCAACAAGCTCTTACGTGTTTTGTGCAAGTTTCATCTTCACATAAGTCATGCAGTCTCCGGTGGGAAAACCCAGGTTCACTGGTGTTGAGCCTGAAAGCTATAGGTCCTAGCTCCTTCAGGTGGCAGAGAGAGAATGAGTGAGTAAACTTGAGACACATTCAGGCCACGTTCATTTTAATGGTGGAGATGGGTGCAGATGAGGACTGCTGGGTTGCGTTCCCATTATGCACCTCCGTACAAAATTGATCAAATACCTCTCCTAAGACGTGGAGGACTAAAACACAGCTAGCTATACTTTTTCTCAATCAGTAACGTCAGAGGGGCTATGACTTGGGTTTACAGGGAATCTGCAGCAGCTGCAGCCACTGCATTTTATTTGGCTGTTTGGGGCTATATGTGAGGAGCATGTACTTCCTCTGGCCTCTGATGGATTATTCATCTTTTTTTTTCCTCCAATGCCCCAGAACAGTGTGCTATAGTATTGATGTCATACCTGGCATGCTAATATTTATACCGTTCACTAACCCATAAAATTCCATGTGGGACTGACATGACTTTCCTATTTTATGTGGAGGCTGACAATTTTTCCTTTGAAAATGAGTATCAGCCAAGTGGCAAGTAGCAACCTCTAGGTTTGATTTGTAGCTTGAAAACAGGCAAATCTAATACCTAGCTCTAAGCAGAGCTTGACCATCTACTCATTTGTTTATTCCCCTTCTCCCAATCTGTTTAAAGCAAGTCTCATCCCAAACTTAGCTCCTTATAAAGCCTCTGTTTCTTTGAGTGGCACTACTTTTATTCTTGACTTAAATGTGGCTCTAACTCTACTAAATTATTAACCAGCACAGGGTTTATCCATATGAACATAGTGTGTGGATCCCTTCAAAGGACTTCCAAGTCTCCTTCATTCCCCGGACAAACCCTCAAGGGCCAAGTCACCAAAAGATGTTTTTGTCTTTCCTTCCCCACCCTTTGCCTTTTTTGCCAGTTCTAGGCAACCATAAAATATCTGCTACACACTTCTGTGATGCAGGGAGAATAATAATCAGCCCTGGGCCAAGTCACGTACAGAAGCAATAGAAGAGTATTTTAACTGAGCGGGAATGTTATTTAWCTCTAAACTACTTACATTTAACTGTGCTTTAAAAAAATCCTCTTCTTTTGACCAAAACAAACTTCCAAACACAGATGTTCACTAAGTATCCAAATATGAATAAAAGATATTCAGAGAAATTTAGGGGAAAACACTCAGAACCTAAATCCCAAAATCCTTACACAGATTTTATTCAGTCAGAACTCTCTCTTAATTAGTCAAGGCTAAGCAACGAGTAAAGCTTTCAGAATTTAACCATCTCCTTACATAACTGCATTTTTTTTAAATTAGGCTTTGTAATCTTATACTTTTATACAGCATTGCACCAGCAAGGTCACAAACCATAAATGATCTCCTAAAAGCAGTGAAATTGAAGCCAAGAGCTTTTGACTAACTCGAAATTTGCTGCTGCAAGGGATAAATGTTCCAGATCCTAGTATGTGGGTCATTTGTTTTGCCAGAGCATCCAGTATACGAACAGACTTGTATCGCTTATCCTGAGGAGGGCAGAGAATAAATATTTTGACTGTTTTCAACTTTTTGTGCTTTATGGGCAAATGTGTGATAATGAAATACTGGAATATGGAATGMATTATATTTAGATCATAGGTGTGAATTTGCTCTTTCTTAATATCTGTGCTGTCAGATCCCATCCTAACAGTTTGGTATGCACATTACAACATCTACCTACTGCTAGCACAGGCACTAATTGGCTGAAGGGTATGGATCGGTAAATTGAATTACTGCCAAAGCCCACCAAAATAGGTTAAAAGACTATTTGAAGGGCATTTTGAACAAACGTTCATAGCCACTGCCCCTGGTTTTCCTCTCCTGTCAACAAATATGGAAATTCAAATACCAAAGCTCTCAATAAATTTCACAAGTGATAAGAAAAACAAAATAAACATGTTCTTAATTACTGTTCTCTCTGCGCATCACAGTAGTAGTAGTAGTGCATAGTCCGATCTTTGCAAAAAAAATTTCCTTAGGATCATGAATCAACAATATCATTTCTTACTCATGTGATATGAGAGCATATCACATAATTATATGCTCTGGAAAGTGTATTCTGTGAATCTGAATCAAATAATGTCTAGGCTAAAATTCTCCATATTAGACCAATTACCATAGGTAATTTTGCTTTTTATTTCCCATTTTCTTTAACTAATTAATTCTGAAGTTGAGCATTAGGAGTGCACTGTATTAAACTCTTCCTACAGTCAGACCTTAAGAAAGCAAGAAAGGAAAATTTATGGAAGAATCTGTTTACTGTGATCAAAGAACAATATATGCTGTGCAAAAAATGGATGAAATTCTGTTTAGTTAAGCATATTCTTGTAGCAGGTTTTCTTTTTTATGCTTTGTTTGAGTGAACTTGTCCTTTATTGCCTATCATGCACAGGACAGCTGTTCAGATTAATAGTTTTTAGGCTGTGTTATTCAGATATGCAGGGGTTTTGTTTTTAACTGCAACGTTTCTGTGCTTTGGCTTTCCAATGTGCAACATGTGATCTTTGTTAAAACCCCGCTGTGGAATGCTGACATACACACAGGATTATTTTCCCTGCCAGGAGTTCATATAGATTTAGATGAAGTTTTAAAAAATGCAGACTCAACTTTTATTTTCCATTCAGAAAGAAACACAGCTGTCATGTTGGTGACAAACAGCTTTTAATTTTAAACTGATGAAAGGAATAGGCATCTTTCCTGACCACACTGTGGCAGGATAGAACTAACTACATCCTATGATTTGAGAACCACATACAGTGTCTGTAGGTAACTGAACACAAYATTTTACCAACTGCTTCAGAAAAGAGCTATTCCTAAATTCAGCTTTCCTGAAAACAGACCATGGAGTCTGCTTCCTCCTACAGCGGGGACTAACTGCTGTTCGGAACCTATCTGACATTTCCATCTATGAGCACAAAGCAAAAAGAAAGGTAACTTTTCCCAGAAGGATGGAGGTACAGTAAGGAAAAAAAAAGATATACACAAAGGTTGCAAACAAGACATAACTGTCTTAGAAGCTAGTAGCAATCAAATGCTTTCTTCACAAAGAAACTGCGGGCTGAGATACTGTCAGTAGGAACATTTCACAGCATAAATGTTCAAGGGAAGGAATCACTTTCTCAAACCATGGATTGATTGCAGGGCCAGTCAACAAGCCTTGCAGAAAACGGTCTCTCTGGCAGCGTATACCCAGCCTGAACTAATTGACATGATTTCTGTAGTAATCCCCCCAAGTCTTGCCCTTGCTGTAGGGTTTGCACCTGTAGAGTGCCATATTTTCTTCTTTGTTTCTTCTTTTAAACCTCTACCCATTTAATTTGCTGAGACAATGCAGGGGCGAGACAGCCACAATACGGCACTGGGGCATGGAAGTGGAAAACATGTGTGAGCCATCTGTAGGGCACTGGGCTCCTCGACATCTGCTACCCACATTCCTAGGTTATATGGCTAGATCATCTCCTGAGGTCCCCAAGTGGGCTGTGCCTTGCAGAAAGAAGGGAGCGCTGCTGCTGCTCCTGCTGCTGGCCTTCCTCTACCTGGGAGGTGGGATGAGATATTTCTACCCTTCCCACCAGAGGCAAACACTGTCTTTGGTAGCTTGCGTCGATTTCCTTTTTGTGGTATAAACCCCACTTTGATGTGGTTTTTGGGTAACCATACTGGGAGTGTCCCTGGCTAGGTGGCTYTCGGGGCCCAGAGCAAGAGGAGACAGCTGGGCATCAGCCCTGTGACTCTCCATGGAAGAAGCCCTTGCTGGGGTCCTCTCTCCCCAGCAAATCTCTCGGTATTGCTATCAGGAAAATATGTCAGTCTGCCCACCCGCCTGTCCACCCTCACCTGTACTTCAGTTTCTCTTGCCAGTGAAGGAAATCAAAGAGATTTCCTGGCTCAGAAAGTCAATCATTATAAATAAATGTGTTTTGTTTTACAATGCTGGCGCTTTGCCAGTTCACAGCAGCTGAGATCTATGCCTACTACTCAAGACAGATACAAATGTTTACACAGTCTATTCCCAGGCTGAGATTTTAAAATACAAAATGAGTCTGAATATGTTAAAAATTGGGGCTGAGAGAGGAGTTTCAGGGAGTTTGTCCTGTGTTGGCTGGAAGAGATTGCTCTGTAACAGTTGCAAATACTATTTTTGCTATGTGGTGTATAGATTTTCCCTGCCCGATAGATAACTGTAGTGCTATTAATGAAAATGAAATTTAATTCCATTGCCACCACACTCACATTAGGGGGACCATCCAAGCACAAGACTCGGTGAAGTGAAAACAATTTTCTTCAGTCTTTGTAGAAATGGTCTTTGCCCCCACCCCAATTTCATGTTCCAAATCAAAGCTAAAAAGCTGAATTTCCATAATATAATGCAAATCATCATAATAGTTTGCCTACCTCAGAATAAAAGTACAGTAGACATTATCTACCAGACGTCACTTAAACTATCCCACTCTTCCTTGAGGCTAAAAAATGAGTTAATAATCTGAATTATTGAATGTGGTAAACAAAGCATATCTAATAGCACTTTTGAAGCTTGCCAATTATCTGAAATGCCATTTGCCAGAAATCTTATTTTACTTGTGAAGTATTCTGTCCGTAATGGAATAGGAGCTTCAAATTGTTGTACCCTTCATGTAATAAAATTTTGTATTCATTCTAAGAACTGTGTAGAATATCTGTAATGAGAGGAAAATATTGCTCTGAACTTACTGCATCTCTGGCTGTATATTTCTAGGTAAAAAGTCAAAGGAAAGGAGTTTGAGCTTTACCCTATCTAAATTTATCTGCAAAATATACTCAGATGTAGTTTGAAAGACAGAGACAAATAGTGTGTTTAACCTTAGGAGGTGCTTGGGTTTTCCCTAATCTCGACCTGCCACATAGCTGAAAGTGGAAGCCTTTGAAATGTTTTTACAAAAATATTTACTTTTTATTAAAATTAGGAATGGAGAAGATTAACAAAGATTTTCCTCTCCTTTTCTTTTTAACCTTGCAAACAGTTTAGTCATGAACCTCTGCAGGTCGGCATGTTCTGTTGTGTTTATCTGATAGTGACAGAACAAACTTCAAATATCTCAAGGGCTCAGTTTAATCTGTTGAACATGGAACAGCCTTTTTTCTAAAGATGTCTAATTAATAGACCACTCATTCAGCAATGAGCTCTGCATCATGTTATTTTCTATGGGAATTTTTTCATGACAATTATGCATTAAAAAAAACAGAGGGGAAGCGCACAAAATGAGTCAAAGCTGCAGAATTTGGACATCCTGGAATCATGTGCTGCTTAAAGTCTGAATGTTGTCCATCAGCCTCTCCTGCTGGATTATTGACTAGCCCCCTGAGCTTTTTATGTTGAATATTGGGATACAGATACTGGGAAAAGAAGCCAGCACCCAATCCGGCAGCCTTAACCATCCAAAACTCTCCTTGGACCCAGCCTTACTGTTCATGATAGTCAGCGTAGATTTGCTACCAAGTMCAGTAAGGACTGGAAGGGTGAAACGCTCAAGGACAGTTACCTTGGTAAAGAGTAAGCTGGAGTTAATATGCAGGCATTGTGCAACTGGATGAAGGAGTAAGGGTTTCAGCATTGGGGTACAAGTTAGTAAGGACTGTAAGACTGCTTCTTTACATGAGAAATGTATACAGCATAGTGATTCTTTGTTGTGAGCATTTTTCTAGCAAAAGCTCAGCTCCTATATAGTCTACTCAACTATTAGTAAAATCTAAAAGTCCCAGAACTAAAAAAGAAATCAGACTGAGAAAGGGAGAAAAACATTTCTTTTTTTCTTTAAAAGAAAGCAAAATAAAACAGAAATTTGGCATCAGCCTCAGTTCATCTTCATATGCAATAAACACACCACAAATTAATGACACATTGAATATTTTTGGCTATTTCAGTTCTTTTTCGTAGCCTCATTGACATTTCGATAAACCTCTTGGCAGCAGACTCAACTTCTGCACTCCAGTTTGCCCTCGTTTAAGAGTACATTCTCCTGTTTCTAATCATCCATAATCTTCTATAACCCTCACTCATTATAGCAACCTCCGAGCTAGCATGAGCTGCTGATGACAGTGCACAATGCATGACATCTCCATGCTACTCCTAGATGCAAAAGTCACGATGTGTCCTAGTCAAAACAGCAAGTATTAAAGTGACTGACTGAGAAACAGTTAAGGAAGGGGAGGGTTTGATACCTGAGTAGATGACTGAAACTTGAAGCTGTGGAGGAAAGCTTGACATTTCTGAACAATCCCACTCAGTGTGTTTTATTTAACATTCTTTTCTTTCTGATGTAACTCCTATTGATACATGATGATATAATTCTTTGTGAAACAAGAAAAAAATTGTATGTGAGGCTTGCTTTTTCACAGAAAAACTTGATTTTCTGTTCAGTGATGAACATGCAGGTGGCTTGTGAAATTATTCACTTGGAAGCGCTCTTAGGTTGGCCTACATTTCTCTTAGGACCCCTGACCTGAAGACTCCTTGCTCCGGCAGTTTGAGAGGAATGCATTGTCTAATGCTGTTTTGCTAGCGTTCATTTTGTTGATGCGGCTGTTGAATTATGGAAGACAACTTGCACTGCAAGTCAGCCGTGGAAATGCTTGTCTTAAACATGTTAACTCATTCCCACAGTCTTGACAAAAGCCCAAGACAGCTGCTTATCTGTGTTAAATAAAGAAAAGACAGGTGGTTGGGATTTATGTTCAATTTATTTATTAGTTTATTATGTGGCTTAAAAGTCTGGGATGAAATTTTCAAAGGTTTTGTCTCAATTACATGGATTTTAATACTAAATACATTCCTTTCAACCAATAATAGCAATCATGAAATGTTTTCAAGCTTTTTCTACATGCTACTTATACAAAATATACTCCAATGAAACTACTTAGTCTGGACAAATACAGAAATGCGTATGAATTCTCCAGTATGTCACAGCAGCAACAGCAGCATTCAGGTTTAATCAACCTGTCATTTGGACAGAAGGTTGTGGTTGCCAATGGAAATATTAAGAGTATACTTTTTCAACACAGTTTTCTAAAGAAATGTGGCTTATGGGACAATATTAGCCCTTCACCTGTCTATTTGTACCCATTCCTCCAACTATAACTGGATTATGGGGCAGGTATTTCTGAGATATTAGAGGAGGCTCTTGAGCCTTGTAAAAAACAGTTTTTAGATGGAGGAGACTAGTAGCCACAAATGAACAAGCTGTTGCATGAGCAGTGCAGCAACCTGTCCTTTTGGCTTAGCCTCTGGCCAGTCAGCACACACATGACTGAGAATGGGCCCGAATAGAGGCTGTCTGTTCCCTAGAGGTTTATGAGGAGATCTGGGAGAGAACTGAGGTAAATGGAGGAGGAGAGGAAGCATGGGGATGTGGCAGCAAACATGAAATACATAGTTCTCTGAAAATGCCTATTGACATTTATTTACAATTAATGTAGTCCAGTTGCATTTGTTAAAGCAAGGACAAGTTTTCCTTGTGCTGATATGGAGGTACCTCAGAGTTGGTGTCAAGTTTGACCAGATAGGACTGATTAAACAAGAAAAGAAAATAGCCCTTTGAAAATTAAGTTGCTGAAACTGGTCCTTCTTTATGTGCTATCCCTTCCTTCTCTCTTTCTGTATTGTAGTCTACGTGCATACAGTTTCTTCACAGGTCTCTCCCTAGAGCCTTAGAAGGACTAAACTAGGAATTTGGCTAAATAAGCACTCTGGGCTGAATAAGGAATCCTGGACCTCTTTCTTGGCCAGCTTGGGTGCAGCATTGATGAAGATTTTCCACTCAGGTTCACATGATAACTCTGACTTGCCTGTTTGTTTATACAATGCACATTCATTCAGGGATATCCTTAGATTTAGGGTCAGCACTTGGATGAAAGGCTTCCTGACAGTACGTGAACTATTCTGCAAGGCGTAATGTGGGTTTGGTGCATAATAATGAACCAATGACAGGGCAAGGTCTTGGAGAATGTTTACTGTTAAGAAAACGAGGTTTTAAGCAAGACACAATGACAAAATCTTGACACAATCATTAGGAGGGTTACGACTTTGTTTTAACTGGTAGGAGTAATGTAAGTAATGTAAGCTCACAGCYTACATTCTTTTTGTATATCCATTATTTTCTATATTTAAGAAGACAATATTTGACTCATACTCTCACACATACCTCCTCTCTCGACGTTAGCCTCCTACTCCTTGTTGTGGCCCCCAATGAAAATGATAGCCCATTTTGGCAGGTTAGTTGCAAACATTAAGAAATGGTTCCTGTTCCAAAGAGTTAACACTGGGCAAGTCAATAGAAAAGAGAAATAATGTGATGACGTTACTCTCTCAGAGCCATGCATTATTCCAGGGGTGAGATGGAAATAGAAGCCAAGCCTCCTGGTGCTCTGTACACTGCTCTCTTTTACTCTCTCTCTCTCTCTCCCTCCCTCYCCCCTCCAATGTCTACCTTTTATCAGCCTGCTCTCTAGATTTTTCTTCCTTCCTCACCTTCCCTTCCCCTTATGCTATGTCCACCAAGTAAGGAAGGAAAATATCTTTGGCCTCCCTCTGAACAGGACTTCTCTTCAGAGATTTTTCAACTCTCCTTGGGTGCTGCATTACTACACAGCTTGTAATGCCTGAGCTCGCTAGATTAAGGCTTGCTGAAGACTGCCTGCATGAGTCACAGCTACTATAGCGATTAAACTTTCAACATATCTGGAGACAGCCACCTATGCTGACATGTTATATATATATATATATATTTAAATATTATTCTAGCTAGAATCATCCCTAGAGTCCCAGGGACTCCATATTCCTCCTAGAATATTGAACTCAAGCCTAACCGATAATACACTTCAGGTCTTTCACAGTGCAATTTTCTGCTTTTTGTATGCTAACACGTCAGGTGGGTAGTAGTCTTAGAGAATCAGATGTCTTTACCACTTTGGCTGAAATGTTTCTTAGGAAATAACATGGCCAATACTGCATCTGAGGAAACCCTGTAGAAGCTGTGATTTGTTTGTCTAGAAATCTAAAGCAAAGTTGGACTTTTATTTTTAAAGGAGCAGCAYTGTATTATTTTGGATAAGTAGGGGATTTCTTTCTGCACTTGTGATATTAATTTGCTCTGTTTTTTAATTAATTCTGTTTTGCAACATTGGATAATAGGTAACATTCATGAAGAGCTCCACATTCTCTATTGGCTTTCAAACGTGGAGAGCTCCATCAGCATATTGGTCTAGTTCCCAGTGTGACCAATTAAGTGGGAGGATACAACAGTGGGAAGATATAGGGGTTACTTGAGCAGTTTCCTTCAGGCATTGGGCAGAGTATATTTGGCAACCTCTCTTACTGCACAAGGAGAAAGTTGGAAAAACTTGGCAACCGTGTGCCAATAAACAAAGAAAAGTTTAGTGGCTGCTTCTGTTCGTGGTTGGCTGTGGAGGAACAGGGAGCTCAGCACTTCCAAACCACCCTGCAAACAAAACTATCTGTGGGTAGTAGCTAGATTTTAGCTGTGGAATGGGCTGTGCTTATCTGCACATACATAATGCTGCCCATTCCTACACACCCCAACAAAAATCTTTTCAGTGGGGCTTACATTACCTGTACACTAACTTTGCTGGTGTTACTGCACCCATACTCTGCATCATTATCCTTCTGTAAAGACTACCAGCCGTGTTATTTTAAGGTCAGAAAACTGACACGATTTCGTGGACCTTTTGATTCTTCTTTGTTGTGGGGTTAAAATAAATTCCTCAGTTAAAATTCTCTTTCTGCTTTGTGTATATTAAGAAATCATGCAAAAAAGCATGGGTCTAGCCCTGCAAGCCATTATTCACGAGTTACTTCCTTAACTTTATTGAATTACTCATAGGAATACATGTTTGCAGAATGCGGTCCTACTATTGTTGAGAAAATACTGCTAATTAAAAAAAAATTAAAAGACTGTTTCTTGCCAAAAAAAAACTAAATGGTTGATTTGTATTTTAAAAGTAACATTTATTATAGTTTCACAAGAAAGATTAAAGTTTTAGCTAAAGCAAACAGTCGTTTTACTTTCTTATTGCACATCTTTTGGGAAAAGAAAAACTCCAGGTCATGAAAAATTCCAATAGTGTCTTGTATTAAAAGCGTTAAAACCTGAATTAAAGAACATAATTCAGATGGAGTTCTGGTGACTGTGCCAAAGATGACATCGTTGGCTGCTGACTCCATCCAGATTTTTAGAGCAGGTGTGTTGACTCATTCTCTGAGAAGCATGAGGAGAAACGCTGGCCTCGCTCCAACCCCATAACGCAGGGCTAACCCAACTCCATCGCTACTTTGGGACTAACCACCGCTGTCAGACAGAGCAATCTGCATGGAAATGCAAAGTATTGCTTTAACATGATATTCCAGAGAGATTAGCAATGCTCTGTCCGCAGGCTAGGGGATGATTCGCAGCCGTACATTTACCTCCCGAGTTTAGTCGCTCCACTGCTAACGCAACTTGTGTGCTGGGAGGTTTATTGTGATTGCAAAAGCAGCAGCCCCTCGGATGGCCATTTTTCCTGAGAAAGTTGCTGGATGCTTGGCCTGCGACTCCTAACTGGTTTTGGAAAACACATGTCTTTTCCAACACATTTTGAACGTTGTTGCAATTTTTACTGGAGGCTGTCAGTGCTCGCTCTAGTATTTAACAGGGCCTCTGTTAGGCGGCGTATCGTAAACATCACAGTATTTGTCATCTTGCTGGTAGCTTCCTGGTTACCTTTTTTCCCCCAAATGATGTGTATTATAGGACATTTATAGGAGCACATTTTAAATGAACTCACTGTATTAAGGATGAGATAGTGAGGATCTTACTTTACAAGCTATTTCTGTTTAATAAATACATACCTTTTTAGGAATCTGAGAAGCGGATTGGTACAATGCAAGAGAGAGTTCAGAGAATATATCTGCCTCCTCTCCCCTTCCCCCTTTCTTTAAACCTCTCACAGGAAGTTTGGAAGAACCCATATGCCTTGGAGAGATACCTCAAAGTGAACAGAGAGCAAGGAAAAGACAACATCTTTACGGAAAGCTCTTTTCCTACAGCTCCCACATGATTAAATGCAATGGCTATTAGTGTCACTGCCTTAATTATTTTAAAAAGTAACAGTTGCATCTATCAGAAGTGCTGGTGTTTGGGATATCCAGTGTCATTGCAATTAAAACCTCAAGAGTTCAATGAGCACATCCAGTTGCACAGAGAAGTACAGTGGAAACCAGAGAGCCACTCTCTGGACTAGTTGAAGTTCATGGAATATCTTTCTGCCCATTTGGAAAATACGGTCAGGAAGTAATGAAACCCCATGTCACAATCTTGTTTACATTACTCTATAGGCAACAAATGCATTTATTTGTGGAGTCTGTTGGCAAGTGGCAGAATAAAAACTGGGAAATTAATCAACAGATCTCTCATGTTCACCGATAGCAGTAGCTCACATTTTTGTTGCTAGTATCAAAATGCTCGAGAGAGGCTGGGTCTGCTCTATAGTTTCAGTGCAAATATGGGGCACCTCTGTGGAAGTCAGGGGAATGATGGCAGCCTGAAAACTAAATTTGCTTTAAATAGGAGAAGCTGTTCTAGCAGCCTCATGATAGCGACTGATTAGGATTGGGTTTTCTGGGGAGGCTTACACAGCCATCCCAGATCTGTCAGGTGAGAAAACAGGACTTCATGCAGAGCTTGCAAGCATTCACTTTTCACAGACCCTTAATCCTGATTATAAAAAATAAAAGCATCTGGAAATATGTCACTGTAACCTCCAATCATTCATTTTGAGACTTTTGAGTTTCAAAGTGGAAACTGTCCTTTGAAATATATTTTTAACTGCTGAATACCTGTGATTATTTTATTCAAGGCACCTATTTGTTTAAGGGATACTTTCCTACAATGTTTTGTATTTTTTTGTGAAGTCAAGTAAATTAAAAAAAAAAAAGTATTTATGTAACAGGCTGATTCTATGTTAAGTTCACCTTAAATGCTGGTTCTGAGTCTCCTATCCTTTGCTCTCTTGTGCTTCCACAACTCATTTTCTAAACTTGATGGGGATATTTGAAATGGGAAATCAAGATGTGAAGGAAGATGCTTGGTGTGGTTATTGCATGGCAACACACATTCCAGCTCACTGCTAATTACAGGCAATGCTGACATCTAAGAGCTGGGAACAAACCGGGATGTTAAATCTGCTTATTTGTGCAGTAAAATCTTTCCCACAAAGTATTATTTTACTTCATGGAGCCAAGGGCAGTCTGCAACATCAATGTTAGTAGAAATTCAATGTTGTGTTAATAAGGGATAGTAAAAGACAATGTAGCTTTATTAACTTAGCATAGAGATAGACCATGGACCAAAACATTAATCATAAGCATTCCTCTATTGACCTCCCGAAGGGCCAGACTCCTCCAGCTAGGCTTATTAATCCCCACGGGCATAATAACATCCCATTTCAGCAGTGAGACCCAAACACTTGTCTTGGTTTTAGTTGATGGATGGCCTAACTGTTTTTATTTTTTATTTCTTTAAGAGAAATAACATCCCTCTCCTTTTCTGAGATCAGACAGCATGGTAAGAGGCAGAGTCTGAGAATCTCTGCTGGATGGGATCATCAGTGATGTACTGAGTACTCCCTCTCATAAATACCAAGTTTTCTTTCTCTGGGCAGTTTTTTCATGATGCTGTTTCCAACATATGGAAAGCTCATTGCTTAATATAATATGGCCAATACTTCCCTCTCCTGTATGTTGTATCCAAAAGTGACCTAAACATGGTGAAATAATAACCCCACATTTAATAATATTGTAAGACTATCAGCCAGCTGCAGCAGATTTTCCAGAGGTATATTGACAACTTGCATATGTATTTGCAAATATACTGTTTTCAGCTTCTCTAAATTATATGCATTCATGGCTAAAGCTCATCAGAGAAAATACTCACGGCCTACTTATTTTTGCCAATGTATAAAAGGAGGGAGTTCTTGGCTTTTCTGGAATAATTTGGATGTAAAACAAGGAGAATCAGGCTCTGCTTCCTCTAGAGCACTTGCTGATGTATCAGCAAGGAATGGGCTCGCACAACTCTTCAGTAAGTCATTTTCAGTTCACTTTTTCCAGCACCTGTCTGTCTGATAAGAGAAGAGAGTTGTGGAAAAAGGATACGTACTGAAGCATTTCCCATCTCAGGTTTTCATTAAAACAGTTCCCTTGTTTGCTTTTCTGGGATCTTTATTCCAGAGAAATAGTTTTTTTGTTCGTTTGTCTGTTCCTGCTAAACATTTCTGTTTGCTCTTACAAAAATAGTAAAACTGAGCATAAGTTACAGAATAAGATTAAGGTCAAACTTTTCTATTAGCAAGTGTATTCGGTTCTCTCTTTCTGAGGTGAGTAAAACAGTATGAGCTAGATCCTCTCCCAAGCCAGTGGGACATAATAGGGACTATAATTAAATCCCCTACTTCTAGTCTTTATTAGGATAAATTACAATTATTAGTCAGCCCATCTGCATTTTGCTGTAGCCCTCAGAAACCCACATCACTGTGATTCAGCAACAAAAATGGCTACAGGGGATTTCTTCTCTTTCCCTAACCTGTACTGTTCAGTTTCTAACTTGTGGCCATCTCTTGGCCTGTGACAATGGTTTGATGACCTTTTCCTGCACTTAAAAAAATCTCCCTTTTAATGTAAATTGTATTTGGGGGTTGAGTGGAATAGACAGTTCAGGGGGTTGAACCCAGCGTGTTGCCCTGAACAGCAGAATAATAACCGCATGTATTTTATTCACTCTGCCTTTCCCCACTCATTTATGTATATGCCCTATGCTGCTACATCCATAGTCCATTGGAGAACAGACATATTTGCATCAATTTTCATGCATCAGCTCCCATACAAACCCAGCTGTGCACCAGCCCCAACAAAGAGTCCTTAATTTTGTTCTCTCCTTATGCAGGAGGCAACATTTTTAAAAGTATTTAGCTAGGTGCCATGAAATGACTTCATGGAAATTGCATGGCTTTAAATATAACCCTGAGCACATACACAGTAAGGTAGAAAGGCATTCCTCCTACAGTCCGAGTTTTGGGAGGGTGGAGAGTGAAGGCTGGAGGTACAAATCCAAGGTCCAGGATCAGTAAATCAGCCTGCCGTGCAATATCTCTCCCTCCTTTCTGCGCAAGTCTTCTGGCTGAAGTAGTACTCAGAGCTCCCAGCCAGTTGCATGGGTCACAGGACCCCATGCAATGTTACAGGTTCCCGCAAGGGCTCTGGGGGAATTGCAGGCTGCCAACAAAATCTGCTTGGAAAACAAAGCAGAGTATGAATAAGCCGCTTTCCCTCTTACAAAGGAGAAGTCCAGAAATAGAGAAGATTTTTCCAACAATTGGGCTGCAAGACGACTCGATGGAGGCAGCAAACATGGCTGGGAGGCAGCGCCTGGAGGGGAGGGCACTTGAGTTTGGAGCAACTTAAAAGCCAGGATCTGAAGTCCATGATAGATCATGGAGGTGAGGGAGGCAGAGCTTGTTGTTCCCTACATAATCTGAAGGTAAAGGGTGAAAGGGTTAGCAAAGAAATTCTGGTTTGTCTGAACTTACACTAGGGTTTGTTTCATGGGTGTTTACAGTACATGTAGCAATGACAGGAGAAAACATACAACCCTTGTAACCTCCTCACCGGCCTTTTCGTCTGGGTGCCTCCTACATGTGCTCAGTGCAGGTGTCTGTCCCAAGAAAGTGCTGTGCAGGCAACGTGCGTGACTGCTCTCATGATGACCCTCATACAGAGTCTCCGCAGGCAATGCAAGTGTGATAGAAAGCCTTTTCCTCTGCTTGTGCTACAGGAAATGCTTTCAGTGTGCTTCCTCATGTCCTTTAAACCATCACCTAAAATTTCCTATGTTGTTTCCATCATTTCTTTACCCTTTCTTGCACCCTATAGAGTATTACCCTGCAGTATTAGCTCTGATTGCTCTACTTATATTTTGGTACTGCATGAAACAGCTAGTTTCATTTGTTACCCCATGGTGCTTGATGCTTTTTAGCACAAGTTCAGGTCTGAGAAAAATTAATTATTTGTATTGTTGCTAAAATTTATGCAATTCCTTCACTCATTTATTCACATGAGAATGGCCCTGCCAAATATTGTAACGTTAAAGGAAGTAAAAGTGGTTCTACTTGGAAATCTTACAGAAAAGTCAAGTCATACACTGACTCCTTGAACAAAATAACAGCTGCAAAAAGCAAATGACACAGGCTTTAAAATGTTACCATTGCAAAATCATGAGGAAATTGTAATTTAATTATGTTTAAGTATCTTCCATTAGAAGGAAAAGAAATCTGCTACACTACATTTCAAATGCAATTGCTTCAGTAAGGAAATTTTTTTTGTGAAAGTGTCAAAATATCAATTATACATTCATACACCTCTGCTGAAGAACTGATTTATCTATGCTCAATCATTCAAGAAAATGCACTATACTGTGTGTGCAAAGGAGATAAAATCAGTCAAAACACATGAAATTCTTTTGCTGTCCCACTCTTGCAAAATGGAACAATTCCTATTTTCCTAATATTTAATACCACTGAAGTTGTAACTAAAAAATCTACTTTTGCAGCCTGTGCTCTTCCCAGTTGACATGGGTGATTAGTATATAACAGGAAGGTTTCTGACACTTTAAAGACTTCTTCAGCCAGATCTCGAATGAAGTCCTTTCTGTTCAATTGCCTTCCTGAGAAATATTATGACCAAGGTAAATTTGAAGTCTGTATGTCTCAGACAATCCTTATTTTATTTCCAAACAAGTCCTTGGCACCAGAGTACGCATATAGGTATAAATGAAAAATGCAGCTCAGAGAGGTCATGTGAAAGCAGCTGAGACAGAACTTCATCCTGAATATGTAAACAGCAGCAAATACAGAAGCGGAAAAACTGGGTGAAGAAGGGAAAAGAGAAAAAGGAAAAGGAAAAAGAAAGGAAATTTTCTGTTGATTTCAAGCTGAACCGGGACAGCTGTAGAAAATATGAGAAAGTTTTTTTCTCTCTCATTTCCCTTACCAGTACCATTACCCCCATTAGATAACTAGTCTGGTTTTGTAGTCTGAGAAAACTGAGCTCTAGGAATCTGAGCTCTGGATATTTAGTTTAAACTAAATGGACGTACAAACCATTTGGAGATTTACCCATCACTTAATGCCAGAAAATATGAAAGTGATCTATCTTAGAGTACTTTGTGTTCCTGACAGGGAGTTCTGGGGACTCACTGCCTTATTGCATAATGTTGGACACTAGTAACTAAACATCTGCTAGCAGAGAATGCAAGCTGCAGATAAATATTGTGTTAAAATGACCAAGAAATACATATCCTTGGATACTCAAAGTTACTTTGGTAAAGCTGTGGTATAGCTACACTGGCAAATTATGTATTACATCAAGAATTTCAAATAACTTAAGATAACCACAAAGGTTATTCCTAGACAAGCAGACTATGAATGTTAGTGATAAGGTAAAAGTAAACTACATGGGATGTATACCTGAATACACACCATACACCAAATACAAGCCCATACATCAAATGCAGCCTGTATTTTCTCCTCCTTCTCTAAAGCAACACAGAACTTAATTTCTTTCATGGCATCCTAGATATAACCACTATATTTAATGGCACTCTCAAGACACTGACTTGGGTTAGGAGCAATGTGCAGCCACCCAGGTGAGCTCCTCTCTCTGGGATAAAGATGATGCTCCTTTTTCTGGGCCCTGATAGCCCTGGAAGTGTGGTAGAAGTAGTCAGATGCATGCTGAGGACAGAAACTTCCAGCAACTTGGGGTCTTGTGCTGGGATTAGTTGAGCTTTTTCTTCTTGATACAATGGTGCAAAAGCAAGGCACAAGCCAGCTGTGTCCTGGGGGATTACGCGATGCTGCGAATGGTGCCCAAAGGTAAAGCCCAGGAAGGGGGAAAAGACTTGTAGGGTTTGTTCACAATTTTCTCAGCCAGTTCAGAATGTAGCTGTGGAAAACACCCATACCCTTTCATGTGCTTCAGTCTCTCTAACTGTAAAATGAGAGCTTATGCATTAAAATTACTAAATACATTGTTTGCAGCATGCTTTGTGAGCCTCAGTTGAAAGGTATCACAGTAATGCAAACAAGTACGTTTCTGCATACAGTATTGTAGGCTCCCTAGTCCAGTAATAGCACACACAGACATGGCCTTTTTCATCATCTTTTGCCTTTGAGTTCCTAATGTACAATCAAACACAGAACTACTCCATTTTCTGAACTCAAACTATAACTATAAACCAGAAAAGCTATCTGGTTTTCTTTTCCCTAGGAAAGCTGTAAAATACTTAGGTAGGCTACAGCAGTTTGGCTGTTAATGATCTCTAAGAAATTACTGGCAGTAATTAAAAATTAATGTTTTCCTGTATCATATAATCAGTAATCAGAAACTGCTAGCAGAAACAGTGGTGATGTGAAATCAGTCACCATAATGTGTTTTGACAAGTGTCCTCATTAAGAAAATAATTACCCAAACCACTAAGGAGGTAGGAAAAATATATCTTGCAAGTCTGGCAAATGATGAGCATGTTTCTTCTAATTTTCATCAATTTTTTCTGTGAAATGGAAGAATCTTCTGAAACATATCTGTAATTGCAGCTAACCCTCTAAAGGGAGGTATCCAAGACTGTTATTTTGAGTGCCAAAACAAAACAGATAGTTGGCAGTCAAAGCACACCCGCCCATAAAGTACATTTTGGTCAAAAGTAGGCAATTCCATTTTGAATCCAAGGCTCACATCCCATCCTTAGCTCATCACAGATGGGTGCCTCATCACTCACAGCTGCCTGAAACACCCAGATATCTCAGGCACAACAAGGAGTGAGGAGATCGTGTTGTTTGCTGATCAGTATGAACTTGCTTTTTTTGATATCTCTTTCCCACCTTCACAAAACACTGACCTGATTTCTAGCATTATTCACGATTATCCCTTTTTAAATCTCTAGTGGGAGATAATATCTAACTTTCACTATGGAATCAGTCTCCAGGCAAGGGAAGAAGGTCCACATGGTTCAGGATTCCTTCGTGACACTCTTTTACCTCTTCCTTCTTCCTCTTCCCGTGTGTTTTTATATGTAGAAGTGATTCCTCGCATTATTCTTCACTTCTTGGCACCAAAACCAATCAAGGTGGTTATAATAAACTTGGTTAATCCTGTCCTTGAATTGTCCAAGGTGTCAGGAATGAATAAAATAGAGGTAGGTGTTAGCTAATAAAATAGAATTCAGTATTAACTTGGAGCTGCTCCTCTTCCAACTGCAGATGCTATCAGTCATCCATATCCACCCTTAGCGTGTTTCAGAAGATCTTCTACATGCACAAATGTGATGTTTCACCAGGTCTGCCTCTTCTTGTTTTCTTCTGGCAGCACTCCTTTCAGTCATAAAAGCACACAGCAGCCCTATCACATGATCTCTCAGATCTCCCATTCTGAGCAACTTCATATGCTAGTAAGGAAGAGCTGAAAAACCTGCAACACCACAAACAAAATAGAAGAAAATAACAAATTGGAAGACAATGAAAACTGGTAATAAGCAAACAAATAAACCAAAAACCTGGAATCAAACCCTGATCAGGGAAAAAAATGCTAACAACTGTGCCTAAGAGAACAAAAAGACTGCCATCCACCAGCTTGCCATTAAACAGAGCTCCATCCTGGAAGAGTTTAGAAACTGAAAATTATTGGGCTGCTGCAAAAAAAGCTATTTCTAAGAAGATGAGATGTTCATGCCCAAGTGTGAAATAAACACTTTCCAGCCAAGGCAAGGATTGATCATGGGTGGAGCATATGCAAGACCTCAGGAAATGCATAGCATGTTCCTCCGATATGGATGGCCTCTGGCAGTCCCATGGATATCCTGCTGCTTGTTGCTATGAGGGTTATGGTAGTACACACACATTTTTTACATGTTTTCCTGCTGGTTTGGTAGGGGGAAAGAAGAAAGTTGTAATCACAACTTGTCACTTGCCCGACTTGCATTTCAGACACTTTTCATATGGGCTGTATTTAAAAATGTTGACGGGTGACAAATTTGCAGAAGTTAGAGATGGAGAAGGCCTACAACATTATCATTTCCTTTCTCCCAGCAGTGCAGGACCATCTCCCTTGCTCATTTCCTAGTGACTTACCAGGTGTCTTATCCAAAAAGTGTTCCTTCCACTTTCTTTGTGAGTTTATTCCACAGTTGAGTGACTACCATTGTCAGGAAGTCAAAGTGAACTCAAATTGAACCTAACAAAACCTCTTCTTAGGGCTCAAAATAGTTCATTTGTTTTGTTTTTCTTAAATCTCCCTGCATCTCTGACTTGCTGATGTCTTCCAGAAGCAGAAGTTCCAAATTTACTTCTGAGAAGAATTTTCCTGGCCCACCAAAAGCAGAAGATACAGGAAATTGTATGAGAAATGCCCATGTAGCTGGAAAATGAGAAGACATTTTCAGAAAATGGAGTTGTTTCTCTGAAGAGATTCTTCTCAGTCTCATGCATGAAAATGATACTCTAAGTAGTTTTGTATGTGAGTTTTGCAGTTAAATGTTACAAAGGGTTACTTTGACATTTTTATGGTCTGTTTTAATTAACTGAAGCAAAATCTGCTCTTCTGAGTGATTCATTTATCCTATCAACCGTTCTATTTTTGTAAGATTAAATCAGGAAGTTCGCATTAAGCTTCCTTTCCTGGAATTCCAGTTGAACATTATTACCCTTTGTTTAGACTGTATCACTTATTCAGCTGATAAGAGTAGACTATATTCCACTGGAGATACAAAGATTCAGCAATTTAGACCCCTTAAGGAGCATTCTATATTTTCCAGTAAATGACTATACCTCTACATGCTTCAGGAAGTTACTAAAAATTATGACATTTTTTAAATCTGCAAGCATGAAACTGTATACCATTACAGTGATGTGTCTCAGCAAAGCATAGATAATTCTTTTTTTGCTCTTGACAGTAGGAGGCATGTTATAGCCTTGCATCATGTAGTTCTTACTGCAATCCCACAGCTTGATCATGATCTTAAGGACACAAAAGAAGAACCTGGGCTGGCAGACAAAGGCATAAAGAGATCGAAACACTAGATACCGATTCTAAGAAAATCAAAATTTCAATTAAGGCACACATTTTAAAATCTGAAGTAAGTTGTCACGTTTTAAACTTTGAACTTAAAATCAAGGTGCATTCCTAAGAGAGGCATTATAAAATGCCATAGATACAACTTCAAGCAGGAATCCTGAGCAAGATTTGTAGTTTAGGCTGTTGCAATGATCCTTAAAATCTATGAATTAACAGTGATGTAGAAATATACATACACTCTTTAATTCTGGACCATTTTCTGAAATTGCAACTTACTATATACCACAAATATGTTTATACATGAACACATTTGCTGCCTGCATTCTTCGAATATTACATTTGTTTTACTCTGTAGTACCCTGGCTCCTGGTCATATATGTGAAAACAGATTTACAATGTTTTTAACTTCTTACATAATTGCAATTAATTTGATTTACCTTCTTGTGGAGTTGTTTTTGSGTTGTGGGGTTTTGGGGKTTTTTTTTGCCTAGGATGAATTCTGGCTTTGCAAACAAAGAAAAACACATTTGTTCTTAAGCTAACACCTGAATTTCTTCTTACACTTGCACCAGAAGCAGGTAACGCTCCAGTTATGCTTCTAAAATAGTCCAGCTGAATCCCAAATTCTTATTTCCCAGGATTTCCTTTAGAGACTGGAACCAATTTGTCTTTCAGCATGAATTAGAGTAACAACTCTGCTTCTCTCTGCAGCCAAAGTTATCTGACATCATATTTACCTATAGTCATGAGTGAGGGCACTAATCTATAACCTCATGTAGGGGGCAGATTTTCCAAACCATCTAAAGTATATGGGAGCACAGTGGGATAGCTATTCCTAAAGTGACTCACCCCAAAAAGACAGATATATATCTCTATATATATTTATATAATGCAGACAGACAGACAGAAAATAGATCTTTATATATTTTATATGCATTTTTATGTTTTCACGTATTTGTAAAATATGAAGTAAAATTAAATCTACAGAAAAAATACTTTTCAACTTCCCCAAATCTAGTTCACTTGCATATTAGGCAAAATCTCCATAAATAAAAATAAATCATAAAAAGTTAATTAATGTGGTTGTTTGCAGAAGACAAATAACTCATATTCATATTAACTTAGAGGGGGCTAAACCTAAAAGGGTTCATAAAATAACTTAGTGTCTAACCCTAATTATTGCAAACAAAGATCAAAAGAAGAGCTTATCAAAAGTGGAGACAGTTTATTTCCATCTTGGAACAAAGGACAAAAGGCACAGTGTCTTGTCCTTTCCTTTGAGGTTTCTCTGTCTGATCCTTTCCACTCCCTTTCCTGATAGGCTGCAATGTCTTGATGGCTGATTTGTTGACTAAAACACAATAATCAATTCTAGGGAACATGTCAGCTACTTATTTTTATAACAGGAACAATGGAAATAGCATCACATTGTTAATAGAGGTAAAAGTGATTAAAAATACCCCCTTGAGTTTTCCTTTCTAGCTCCCATCGTCACAATGCACTGGAATTGATCCAGAACAAACTATGACTGTAGAGACACATATTTTTACAGGAATCGGAAAACTTTGATTCATCTTTAGCCTGCGAAGGAATGCTTGTCTTTTAAAACTGCTGCTATATGAACTAAGAATACCTAATTAGCCTTTTAATGCATACATTTATTTTTTCAGATTACTATTTCAAATCGAAAGCAAAATAGAGGTATTCATTTCCAAATCAGTCTTAGAGAGTATATTTGTTTCTTTACGGTATATGCATACCCAGTCTATGTTGAGCTACTACAAAGAAATCTGACTAAGAGCCTTTATTTGCTAACACTGCAAGCTGCAGAGCCACATTCACAAGTCTTTGGCACAGCACATACAGCGTTTGCGTAGTAGCATGTTCTGAAAATGATACTGAATAATTAATTGTAGAATGAAAAGGACATCACACGCATAGGTAACATCTTTAAAAGATATATTAAACTTGTGCATAGAGAAAGTTGCATGTTTGCCTGGCTTAAAAAAGTAGCATAAAGTTCTCCAGAACTTTAGACAGGCACAGAGAATTTTATTCCCTGTCCAACAGAGAAACACTATTGAGCACACCAATGCAAATATCCCTAGTGTGTTTTTATTTCCTTATTAAAAAAAAATCCCTGTGTTGATTTTGAGGTTATCATATCCAGTATAAGCTTCTTAATATAAAGATGGCTAAGACAAAGATCATTCAAATAGGTGAAACCTCTTTCAGTGTTACAGAGATCAGATAGTGCTTGGTGCCCTCCTTTGAGTCAAGCCACTCATTCAGTGCCAAGTATTATTAGAAATTCATTTTCTTAGCTGACACATGGACTTTTCATGCAGAGAGACCACTATGAAAAGCCTTGCTGTTCTGAGAATCTGTACTTTGATTTCTGGCATTATCAGCCAGATCAGAAATAGTAGGTACAGAGGATAAAGCATCAGCTTTTCATTCTTGAGAAGCTATTCTTAATGGAATGAGTATAAGAGTTTCAAATGAAGTGTGGTTGAGATCACAAAAATGGTCTGTGAAAGAGCCCGAAAATCCATCATCTAGAAACTAAGGCCATGATCCTGCAAGCATTTATGCAGTCAAATTTCAATATACTCTTCAACCCAAATAGAGTTGCATACATGAATTTGTAGGAATGAGGTTTAAATTCCTTTTTACCCTGAAATAAACAAAGCCCTTTCTAATCAAGGAAGGAGAGCATGGAAGATGAGAAATATTATTTCAAGACAAGTAGACCAACCCATCTTAATTGTCTGAGCTTTCCATTTTGCTCTGTATTACATTATAGAATAGCTACAAAACGGTGGGTAGATCTCAATTTTTTTTACTTTATACTCTATGCTCTGACAGTTTCCGCCCTAACGTAACTAGTTGCTGTATAAAGCAATTCTAGCAGAAATTCAGCAGGGTATTTGGAGACCATTCTCTTTCCTGTTTCATTTACTACATTTGCTCATATCCAAGGATTTTGAGCACTGGGTATCACCTGGCTCCACGGAACCATTAAATTAATTGCTAGATTTGCATTAGCTGTGCAATTGCAGATACGGTTCACTCAGGCATAGTTCACTTACTCTAACATTGATCTCGTCTCTCAGTCTTCCTATATTCTAGATTCTCAATTCCTGCTGGGAACTAGATATATTTTTATTTCAGTTTGCATGCTTTTCCCTCTTCTCTTGTTGGGGAACACCGTTCCACAGCTCTGGATCTAATGTTCCACCTGCTCTTCACTTGCATTGGCCAAAGGAAGAGGAGATGAGGAAAAGAGCTAAGGAGGGCACTTCTACCCCTCACAATCGCTATTGGTAGCAGCCAGCTATCAGGCGGGAAAAGAAGAGGAAGAGAGAAATAGAAGGAAAGGAAATGGAAGAAATGAGGTGAAGAAACTGGCAGCAGGTGAAAGAAATATCCAGCCCAGGTGCTACAGACATACAGATGAGACACTCTTATTCCAGGTGCAGAGCTCTTTACACGGCTTAGGGAAAAACAGGTGTTATCAGAAGGTAATGCAGGAAGCTATTCTGCCCTTTGGAAATGGAGCACCCAGGAATCCTAGGCTGGGTAAAAGCTTGCCTTGGTGGGCAGTAGCTAGCTACTTCAGAGGCAAGGCTAAGGATGAATTGTCCTTGTTCCCATTCTGTACGCTAGCCAGGAAGTTTCCTACGTGGCCCAAATCTCATTATGAAGTCAGCTAACTTTCTGAAATGCAACAGAAACAGCAATAGGAGATAAGCTGCCGAACTCTTCACATACCTGTCTAACAGAAAGGTGAACACTAGTTTTTGGGTTTGACTCAGTTTTTACATATTGGCGATCACATAAAATTCTTGTCTTCGATATAAAACCAGACAGTTTCTAAAATGTATGTTTAAAACGTACTACTTTGAAGACAGATTTTGGGGTATCTGGTTCATAATTTTTTGACATGTGGGATGCTTGCACCCTAGGCCAAGTGGGATGTGGCTTTTATTTCCAAAAAATTTTCAAAGAATTCAATTAATCGACTTCATCAACTGAGAAATTCCATATTCTGACCTGTTAGAATCTAAGTTTTCAGGATGTTTCATGTTAGGGTTTTTTTCGTGGTGCTGTCACTGATTTACATTAAGGAGCTGAAAGGCAAGCATGTGGTTTCTTAGAGCTTAGGTAATTAAGTTTGTAAGGTCAATATGACATGCATGACAGATTCTAAAGACCTACTGGTAAATCAGATGGAAAGTTCTGCGTATACACCTTTCAAGTCATTGTTTATACTTCCTGACTAAAAATCAGGTGCCAGGAGCACTGTTAATCTTGAGGTTTAATAGACTTTCCGTATCTGGAAAAAATAAAGATTCCCCAGCAAAGAAAATTGACATTATTTCTGTACTCTAATGGTGCTCATGAGAAATACAATTCTACTGAGTGATGTAAAGGCTCTTATTTCAAAGGAGAGAAAGTTCTGGTTTGAGCATGAAAGGTGCAGGGCGTCCTATCACTGTTAATCACTTGCCCTATTGATCCTAGCACAGGTATGTCCCTGGCTGCCTTGAACTCTCTGAAGTTGCGATCAAACAAAAAGCAGGTTGGCTGGATCAGATTTTTTTTTTTTCCTGCGTTGCTCTTCTCAAAACAGATCCTTCTCATTTTAGAAGTACATGACAAGAAATTATCTGTACCCTTGTTGGCACCACATCCTAGAAATAATGCTGTTCATACATTTAACTGGGGTCCATGAAGAAATAAKTAGATTCCATATCTATTTAAAGCTTATTATTTCATACCACTCACCATATATGTTAATAAATCTTCAGTAAAACCATCAGAAACAAAAGACCCGAAGAATCCAATGGCAAAAAGGTTTTAAAAATATCAGAGCTATATCTGTTTCATGTATGCAATTTGTCAGATCCCCACAGGGCACATCATATTCCCAGGACAGCTGAACACTTGGTGGTGATAGAGGCAGAAAGGGGTTCTTCAGGATGCATTTGTTGCTATACTAATGGTGGTGTATAAAAATATGAATCATTTGCTGTAGAACAAGTAAGACTGTTATCTGGAAGGTAAATCTGCATTACACGAGAATAAATTGTATTTAACAGAGTTACACGGGTAGCTCCTTAGCTCTTGCACATTACTGTGCAACCACAGGCTTCAAAAATGACCATCCACACCAGTAGAGAATCTGCTTCATTGCATTTTTGATCTAAAATACTAGAAAGCAAGTGAAGGGTTTGCTCTGTTGCTTTAGTGACAGAACTGTTGTAAAGTTTAACATAACAGCCAGGTAGACTCAGTTTGTCAGGCATTCTGGACGAAGAGATTTAGGTAAAAGCATTCTTCAATCACTGCTACCTGTCTTTGCATTTTGAAGTCTGATGAAAAAAGGCATTTCAGAATATGAGAGGGCCCTGATTTTTTTTGCTTTAGGAAAAATAATGCTCTTTCATATATTCCCAGTAATAAGGAATAGTAAAAGAATCTCTCTTTTTTTTTTTTTTTTTTAAATTCGGAATTTAGATACTTAAAAACTGCTCCAAGCTAAGGTTAGATATAAAAGATTTGCTCTCTCAAGAACAATCTCATTTACCACGTCTCTTTGTAAAACGATATGAAGGCAAAAGTAAAACCCCAGAAACAAGCAGAGTAAAAAAGGTAGCCCTTCATAATGTGACAGTGTTGAAATATGAAAGCAAACTAACCACTTTCCATGATTCTTTTTCTTGTGGTCATGTAACAGAATATATGTCTTTGGTTTTGAAACATGCAAGCCCCTATTAACCTGTCAGTCACTTCTATGTATTGTATCATGTTCACAAATAATATCATACAGTACTCTCACTCTCTGTAATGTGCTGGCATAAAAAGAGAAATGTAGCATGGAGGAGGAGGAAGCATTTTTCAGCTAAACTGGCCATCCATTTAGAATTCATAATCCTAAATTTTAGAGTGATGAATGAACACCCCAACAATTCTGTTACTCCTCCTAATCCCCGTCAGGTCTCGAATCTGTTGATGAAGGCCAAACAGCCACTTCTTTCTGCCTGACCCTCTCCCCTTGCTATTGCTGGCTCTCATTCAAGTCAGGATCACATTTATCTGGGT
The DNA here is from genome assembly GCA_030449065.1 of Oceanodroma leucorhoa. NCBI lineage: Eukaryota > Metazoa > Chordata > Aves > Procellariiformes > Oceanodroma > Oceanodroma leucorhoa. Next base: position 13,724,928 of record JASVER010000005.1, read on the forward strand.
AATATACACCTAATAAATCTTCTTCAGCTCAGTTTGTTCTTGCTGGCAAGACAGCTAGCTTCCCCCTCCACTTCTCTTGTCTTTCCTCAGACGTCATTATGGGTGTTGACACTCCAGCAAGTTACTTAACCTGCCCTTAAATAACTGTCTGCATGTACGCATCTACCTCACCTCCCAGTAAAACTCAAGGTAATTGCTGCTGTAAGCTGTTTTTCAGTTACAATAAGCAAGAGCATGGACTTGGACAATGAAAGATGCAGTAAAAGTGGCAATCTGCAAGAGCACTTTTATTAGGCACGGTATCAGCATCACAATCTCATACAGCACTTTACACAGTACATCTCAAGGGCTTTCAAAAGAGGCATATATTATTCTCCCTATTTTATCTAGGGAAAAATGAAGTATGAGAAAGGGAATGGATAGACCAAGGCTGCCCAATAAGTTAAAACAGGACGAGACTGCAGATATTTTGAGTCTCAGTCTAGTGCTCTGTCAAGAACAGGACCAACAAGGATTACAAATCTGTCCTGACTTATACCAGCCCTGACTTTGTTCACTGGACTTATTAACATGTGTTTTCCTTCTTCCCTGTCTCTGTAGCTTCACATTACATTAACAATAGCTACTTTCCAGGCTATAGTATCAAGCCAGTACCGCCCCTGAATGCTGAGGTGAAATTAGCCATCACAGTGTATGTGTTCTAGTTGCCATAGTTATCATGCTTTATTGAGTCATGGGTTTAAAATGATTTCCTGAGTCCTGGAGATTCCCCAAGGCTAAAACAGCAGCAGTCTTTCACATAATGGGTCAACTGGTCCAGGTGGCTGCATGTGCCTATTTCCTCCAGAGGAAATAAGTTTAATGAACATAGAGTTCATTTAACTAAAAAGCCTTGCATCACACAAGATGGAAGATGGAAGTCAGAAAAACTTTGTTCTTGAAAGGAAATTTTTCATTGTTCATAATTTTTTTAGTTACTATAATAAAAAAAAAAAAGAAAACTTTCTTTTCTTCCCTTTGACTCCTTTTAACCCCAGCTGGGCACTGCATGGCTGACATGGTCTGTCCCAGGGTATCATGCTGAAAAGTCTAGTATCTCATGTGTATTATAACAACACAGCTGCTTCATAAACCAATTTTTAAGCACTGTTTTGACATGTTTAAGGCACCAGTCTTTCAGTTTTCATCTACTTTAGTGGGCAACTTGCATCTTACATCTTGTTTTAATGAAGGTTACTGTTGTCTCTCTGTGAAAGCTGACCTTTTTTCCTCATCAGGCTGGAGGTCATGCGTGAACACAGAATGAGATTTAAAAAAATACGCATCCTACCATTGGAATGCCTTGAAAACTGGTGGTTTTAAAGGTGGAAGGTAAAATCTATTTGCTTAAAAATGAGGAGGGAAGAGCTGGTTGATTTAGTAATGATATAGCTGTTGTCACAGGAACACAGTGAAAACAAGAGCATTGGTCTGAAAAAAAACTCTTCTTTCCCAAGGAACACAAAGCTGAGATATATATCCTCCCTCCATTATACACCATCATCAAGCTGTTCATCTTTTGATCATTCTGTAATATATATTTTGAGTAAAAGCATCCTTTGTGCTGTCTTCCTCTCCCACTTTATTGCACACCATGACCTGCAAGCGCAGAGAGTCCGGGCACGGCCGCTGCCATTCAAATGACCCACAAAGAGAGGAGAGGGGCCAGGGATGACTCCTGGCGCCATGGAGCTCTGCTGCCACACGGCCACCAAGGCAGCTACCACAGCTAAACCTAGCGAGGGTGCCTTGGCAGGGCCAACCTTTTGTTACAGCTTTCTCTAATGGAGTGTGTTAGAGTTGGTCCGCTGTGACCTGCATATCCATTAGGTCTCGCTGACATGACCACTTCCACCACACACATGCAGAGGTTTTAGTCCTGATAATTTCAGGTTCAGATTCCTTGTTGTGAAGCAGTGATCAATTACAGATGCTGTCTTTATCAGTACATGAGCAGTTATTCTGAATTTTTGGAGTAAAAGGAAGGAGGATTTTTTCTACATGCCACAAGTTACTCTGGATCATCTCTGAGCCTTCATCACAGGTTAGAAATTCTAATTACCTTCCTCTAGCACTTCCTCTAAACAAGGTTTAGTTTACCCAAATCTGCTTTCCCTACTTTCTTGAAAGTTAAATTCAGTTGGTTCTTTTTCAAATGTGAATCACTTTTTTTAATGTAAAAATACAGCTTTTAATTGAAGGGAAGGCAGACCCATTAACAGTAGAAAATTCTGCAGCCTTCAAAAAATAAATCATCACCAGTGACACCATCTTAAACACAATGTGGAAAAGATACTCTACATCTCCACCAATTTCTATAAACCGATGGTATTTCATCTAAGCTAAGGAGTGTACCTTCTGTGTTTAAAATTGAATGAAAATACATATTTTCTTTCCTCCTCCTATTTCAGTTTATCTGTATTTATATTTTACCAAATTGTATCTTTGTTGAACTATATAATCAATTTTTATTTCTCATCCTTTTGTGCATCCATACAATAGAGCCTTTCTTAAGTACAGTATGAACCTGGTAATTTCATTTTCAGCCTGAACTGTTGAACTCATGGTGTTTGAGGGCATTCAAAAGCAGACAAAAGTACAGAGCTCACTTATCCCTCCTTTTAAAATAGTCAGTGAAATGCACCACAAAGAATAAGACAAAGTTAATTTTATTTATTATTTACTGTTAAAAGAAATAAAAGAAAAAAAAACCCTAAATGTTGCCTGGGATCAAATACAAGTAAGAGTCCCCTATACATGACAAGCTGGTAATATTTCTAATACTGTTTATTTCTAAAGGAAGATTTCTAGAGCAGAGCACCCATCAATTACAAACAGTAGAGCAGCACCTATGTTTATGCAATACGATGACTTTACTATGTATTTACTATGTATTTTGTTAAAAAGTACTTTGGAAAGATGCTTTATTTCATTTTGTGATTCTCGAGTAGGTGAAACAATAGCTTTCCTTCTCTGGAAGCAAGGCGCTCTTAATACCGCTTATCTCAAGAAGTGACAGGGCAAGCACTCCTCTTCAAGAGGCCTGAACAATTGCAGATTCCTTTAAATAATTAATTTTCAGTAAAGTCAAGTGCTGGAAAATGCAAACTTAATTATTTCGCTGACAATGGTCAGAACATGAAGGTCCTTTGGACTATGGAAATACTACACACAAATACCCCAGTCGACCAGGAATCCAAGCCTAGAGCCAGAGGCCTGGAAACTCGGGCTGAAACTGCTCCATAATCTATCATGCTGTTGCTAAGAGGATATTAATACTAGCGTTTAGAATTGCAGTCATGTGTCTGACAATCCTGTGTTTGTACCAGCAGGTCAGTTGACTAATTACGAGTTGGGACTTCTCTGTGTACTGCCCTATTTAGAAGAAAAAGGATGACAAGGGTACAGTTAACCATTAAGGCATTTGGGCCTGGGAGGGAAAACAGAGGACAATCAAGTCCTTATTATTAGATGCCATCCTGCGAATCACTCCCTTATGCAGTTACAACAGAAGGAGAATTCACCTTTTAAAGTGAGTAATTGTGCCTGTCGGGCAATCCTTTACAATTATTTTATCATCCAGCGAGAGCTCATTGATTGCATTAAGGATAACAGTGCTCCACAGAAACAATCCTCTTAGGCAGGCTACTTCTAAAACCCTGTGTCTCTGTCATGCAGCTGCCCGCTCTTTGAATAGCCAGAGAGATAAAGAAATAAAAATATTAAAGGCCAAAGCTCTAGTGATTTCACAATTCTCTTTAAAGCCGGATAAGTGATTAGGGTGGTTGTAGCCTACTAAACACCCATGCCTCAGGTGGAATGCTCCTCTGAGCACATTTTACAGCGAATGCGAGACTGGTGCCTTGCTTTTCAGCTCCGAAAATATGCCTGCTTAAGCAGCCCTATAGAATTCCAAGTTAAAATGCAAGCCAGAGAGACTGCATGTCTTTAAGGGTTGATAACAAACTAGAATCAAAGCCTTCCTCTTTCAGATTACCAGCTAGCATCTAATCCAGGTCAGTGATAATCCTCCGGCATCTATTTAGCGATGATCCCAGCAGACAGACTGCTCCGTCACAAAAGTCAGTGGTTCTGACATTGCTGAGGGAATCCACAAAGACTAAATGAGGATGGAGATTCCTCCTTTACTGTGGGAGCTGACTAGCTTTGCAAGCAGAACAGGAGAGCTGAACGAAAGCACAAACATAGTAACATAGTATTTTATCATCATCATCATTCATTTGCTATTTTACAAAGTGGTAGAGGTGAGAATGACAACCCATGGTTTAACTACTGAGAGCTTCCCATCTTCTGTGTCTGGGCCACCTTTGTCGTGTATTCACTGGCCTCGTCACTCACCCCTTTCAGAATCCTCAAACAAAACTCTCTGACTTCAAATCTTTGTTTTGCATCAGTCACACAACCCTCTCGCTTTAGATTTTACTCTACTGCTGCACACACCTCCTCCTCTCATTCTTAGCTTTTTTCAGTTCCCTTTAACACTGCCGAGTCCTCCAAACCCTTCCCATTTTTTTCTGCAGAGTAAAAGTCCATTCTCTCCTTCTTCAAAAGCTTCCTGTGGGTCCTATACAAAAGCTTCCTATGCAGAGATGCAGGCTTGGTCCAGGAAGCAGCCTAGGCAGTCCGTGTTTACAAGAACAAACCCCTGCTTTTTACACAGGGTATTAGCTTGACACACAGTGGTCTTCTGGTTCCAGCAATATCATTGTGATGGAAACACCTTAGTACCGGCATGCTTTCCTACATGTTCTGGAAATCTTTTTCTTTCTTTTTTTCCTTTCCTTTTGAGGATGCTTATTGGAGAAACAATTTCTCTCTTTTCTAGAATTCAGACTCTGAAACCACACACAATGTACAACCAGCATTTTCCATCTCTTGTCATGACTATTCTGTCACTTCCTAGTCTATCAAGTGCATAAAAGTATAGACGAATCAGACAGAAAGCCAATTAGACTGGGATTATCTTGTCTGTTCAACAGCTGGGGTGTAGCATATCTCTGTCTTCCCTGGGTTAGATTTAAGAATTCACATTCTATGGGCCTGGCCTACCTTGTAAACATATATCCTGGTGCCTTACAAGAAGCATTCAAAAATGCAGGTAAATGTGGTTATGCCAAAAAGAGCTGAAGCGAGTTTAGATATGAAGAGGTAATTGATTAAGCGGGTAATATATGTAAAGTCAAGCTTGAAGATATAGTGCAGTTCCATCCTCTTCTGGGCTATTAAAGTAAATTAATGACCTGGAGCCATGTAGGAGTTTCCAGAAACAACACTATAATAGCCAACTGGCCACAGTTTGCAGCCTATAGAAGGGGGAGATGTTTATTCTCAGCAAATTGCCTGCACAGGCACCACACTATATATACTCTATATCTGACAGATCATAGTGCAGAAATGACAACTGAATCTTAGAATAACACCAGTGAGTATAAAATATGATGTTGGCTTGGACGAAAATGAACCAATCATAATCTTTCATAGGACCCAGATATTTTCAAAATTTCACAGTACTCTTTTCCATGATGATAGTTTGGCAGCTGCTCAAAAGTAGCTATTTTGTGCCATTTTAAAGCCCTGAATGTGAGCTTCAACCAAGAAATAAGCATTTGAACAATCTTTGCAAACCGTACAGGGGAGTAAATGGTGTAGGGAGTGACTCCCAGGCACAGAGCTATGAAGTCAGGCTTTGCTTCGCTATCTGCAAGCCATGCCTATGGCTGTGTTGGTCCCCATAGGAAAAACACTTGGTTTGCATCCAGGTCCAGACTGAGACTTTGATGGTGTGCGGGCATTTTCAACGTTTCACAGCACTCTTTGACACCTTGCCCGGGGATGGAGGAGGCACTAGCATGCCCTGGACACCCTGCACGGCTTGCTGCAGGCTGAAGGCTCAGAATCCCCTGTATCTAGGGCTGCTCAGGCCTTCCCAACCCTCGCCAATTTTTAACACCAAGGAGCCATGCTGCCTTCTTTATTAGCACTCTTCTGTACGCTTCCTGGAAAAAGTATTCAGAGCTTTGCTGACTGCTTTTTATGAACATCACTGTCACCTAAAGGCCACCGCAATAGCTGATAGCCACTAAAAATCAGAAAGGAGTAAAGGGGACATAAGCCATTAGATCGTCTTCGACCGCATTACCTTTGCTTTGTGAAGTTCCCCTTGRCCCCCCAGGCGTGCAACGAGGGGGTGGGGGAGGTCGGGGGTGGGGGTGTGGGGAGGGAGAGGATGCGTGCCTCTCGCTTTCTGCTTGTATTTATGGGTCGTGACCAGGTGAGCGCTTGCGCGGACTGCGCCTGCCTGCGCGCCAGCGTCCTTCCCTGCGCGGCGGGGAGCGCGGAGCGGGCGGCGGGGCGCGGAGCGGGCCGGGCGGCGGGGCGGGCCCTGGCGGCGGGGGCGGGGGCGCCCGAAGGGGCCGGGCGGCGGCTCCGCTCCTCCGCGCCGGGTGTCAGTTGGGAGCCGCCGCCGCGCAGGCAGGCAGGCGGGCCGGGAAGCAGGCAGCCCCCGCGGAGGCACCGCGGCCGGCGGGAGACCATGATCCTCACACGTAAGCTCGGGCTCTGCGCGATGGGGGAGGCGGCGGCGGCTGCGCGCCCGGCGGCGCTGGCTCCGCGCATCGCGGCCGGCGTTGCCGGGAGGTGCTTCGGGGCAGCGCGGGGGGGGACGGGGGTCCCTCTTTTGTTATCCCGCAGTTGACAAAAGCGCGGGCGGGCTTGCCGCGGGGGCGGCGGCTGCCCCGTCCCGCGGTGCGGTGCGGTGCTTCCCCAGCGCGGGTCTTCGCCCCGCCGGCCCGTCCGTGACTGCGGGGGTGAAAAGCGCCCGTCGGGGCGGGAGCAGCCCCAGCTGAGACGGGAGCGCCGCGGGAGCCGGGAATAGCGCTGTCGCTGGGAAGCGGCGGTCCGTTGCGGCTCTGGTCGGGAGGCGCGGGCCGGGAGGGGTAACATCCGCAGGAGCTAAGGCAGGGAGCCGCGGAGGAGCCGCGGGCGCGGAGCGGCGGGCAGGATGCGGCCTCCCTCTATGCAGGGCACCGTGGCCATCTCTTCTCTCTCTTTTTTGGTGTTTCGGGGATTTTTTTCTTTTTTTTTTTTTTTTCCGGGAGTCCTTGCGAGACGGGAAACGTCGAGTTTCTTTTGAAGTTCTTCGTAATTAGCCCGATGGCCTCCAGGAGCCCGGTGGCTCCCCCCGTGCGGCGGTGGCCGGCCCTGAAGTCACCGCCGAAGGCTTTGATCCCGGCGGAGGAGCAGCACCTCCTGCCAGTCGGGATCACCCCCCTCCGCCCCCCTCCCCGGGCAGACAGCAAACCCGTGCTGTTTTCCAGTCGGGCAGTTCTGCGTCCCGTGTCACCCTCCCCTTCTTCGCAAACAACCGCCAATGACTTATTTCCACCATAACTGTGAAGTTGTTGAGCGGTGTGTTGCCATTAGCCTAATGAGCTCTATTGCCAGTCAAGGGCACTAACTAGTGGTACAACAATCTTGGGGGGTTTTTTTCTTTTTTTTTTATTCCCCTGTTCTCTTTGGGAAAATTACAGTATTGAAGAAATAACTACATTTAAACAATGTATTTAACTAGGTCAGAAGGTTCTACCTGATGTGTCAGAGTACTTAACACATGTGAACTGAAAGACAGGAATGTAGTTTTATCTTAGCCATCAATTATAGATGCTTTTACTTTTTTACAGGAGTAAGTGTGATCTGTTTGAATTGCCGTGCCCTGATCAAGAAATTCCAAGCAGCAAATCAGTAACAATGCTCTGAGTCAGGTTATGTTTTAAGGCTGTTTGTAGTGAACTTAAGGAAGATAATAGACAAGCAGATTTCATACGAGCCTCTGAGTATGAATCTATCAACAGTTCAGTGCCAGACTGATTCAGCATCCGTCTGGCAACCAGAGTATTGCTGGCTGACAGCACACGGGCTTGGTATTAGGCRCGTCTGTTGATTCCACGGCTGGAGCCTGCTATCTTGTCTTCCAGGTATCCTTACTGATGCCCTGTAGGCATCCTGATCATCKGCATCTCCAGCAGAAGCAACAAAAAAGAGAAAGGCTGAGGTGGCCAGGAAGTGGGATCGATGTCTCCCTAGCAGATGGGTTTGGGTTACTACTTCAGTTTGCCTGTGGGATCCTGATTAGGGCTGAGATTCTTTGATTATGGAATATAGTATATGCAAAAGAAGATGTAGATATTGTTTTAAGAAGATTCCTTTCATCTACAAGTTCACAGAAATCCAAGTGTTTGGAGCTACCTTTTGTAACCTCTAGGACTTCCTGATCTCTTTATCTTCTTTTAAAATAACTTGGTTTGTTAATTGATTTTTTATCAAAAGGAAGTGTAGATACATTGTTTCAAACACCATGGAGCTATGGTTAAATTTCATTTCTAAGTGATAGTTAAAAGCAAGAATATATCTTGTCATGTTTTTATTTGGTTTTTAAATCTCAGTTGTATAGATTCAGTCTAGGACTTTTAATTCCTGAGTCAGGGTCTTCCCAGCCAGTTCTTCAGCTGCCCTTTCTGGGCCAGAGAGAAAGACTGCTGCTAGTCATGGAAACTCACAAGTACCCTGTGTATTTTGCCTCTGGTGGGGGCAGGAAAAAGGTACTGCAGTTGTCCTTATGCACTCAAATGTTTATATTAGGATTCCTAGAAGAAGGAGATGAGAGGTGACTTGGTTTTACTTTTCTGGTTCTTCTAATTCATTACATTCTAGGCAATGGTTTGTTTGAGGCGTGTGAATTTATGAGTTCTGCAAATATTTAGAGATGCAGTTAGCATGATAAAGTTTTTTCTGGTCAGAATACCACAGTATGTTATGTTTGGGCTTCTTTAGAGATTCAGGCTTCTCTTCTAATTCCCCTCTGATTGGAGTTGTGCTATTGGCTTCAGCATAAACACAAGTGCACCCTTGGCTGGTTAAAAGGAGATGGAGGAAGAGAACTCATGTGCTTAACAGGATGGTCCTGTACTGTAAACAAGCGCTTTTCATGCTTAACTATCCTTCCTAGCAACAGGAAGAAGGAAATGAGGCTATGCAAAAGGACCCTGACACATTTCAGACAATGCCAGACCCACCCTAGCATTCATACAGTATAGCCAGAAGACTTGGGGAAATAAAAATAACTTCAGATGTTTCCCCTTCCTTCCTGTGCATATTATAGAAATACAGCAATCGAATGATCTGCAGTTCACAGAAAACTTGCTCRTTTGGTCTCCACTAAGTAAAGGAATGATGCCCCTATATAATTTATATATCTTCATTGGGTATCATATTGTTCTGCTTACAGTCTGATCCTCAGTGTTTCAGTGCAAATGAATTACAAAACGGTATATTCTCTCTAGTGATGTAGTGAGTGTAGATACCTGGTAATTTTGGTAATTTCAGCAATTMCAGGCATATTTCTTGCTTGTACCTATGCTATCAGTAATTCTGACTGGTACAGGGTATCAAGATTGTCTTGCGTGGTTTTTTATTTCTGAAGTTTTTTCCAAGTTTTTTCTTTTTCCCTTTTTATTGTCTCTTCTATTTTTCCCCCTTCTCCTGTTTTAAGGAAAAAACAAAGTCTGTCTTCCACGAGTGATGAGCAAGTCTCATGAAAGGAGTACAGGACTGGGCTGCAATTGGAGCTTTCTGGTTCTTTTCACTGGGCACTTATTCTGCCATACTTGCTGACACAGAGTACTACCCTGTCCCGCACAGCATACCTTTGAAGTCAGTAGGTCTGTTAGTACACTGTACCATTAACATAACTGGTAGAAGTAAAATAAAGTCAAGAATGACTTAACCAGCTAGGTTTAATTCACTGAGTTTCATTATCTGAAAGTTACAGGTAATACAACACACCTTTCTGAAGTACTTCAGTGCCTTTAGAAGAACATGCTAAGCATTGTTATTTGTTAGGATGAATATTCTTTCAAATATTGACAAGTGTTTTATTCCGTTGAGGAGGACTATGCTAGATGAGACTGGATCAGGAAAAATACCAGGTCTCTCTTCTAATGAAGACAGAATATGATGGCCCACTTATGGTGGGGACATTTTTTTGAAGCCCAAAATGGTGCAGAATCCCTTAGACTTGGTTTTAAATATGTTTGTTTTATATTTATCTAAAACTGTCCATTCAAATGCTCATCTCGGTTTGTGCAAAGAACTCTCCCTGAGGAGATGCATGAAAGACATTTGTTGAAGCCAGCAGTGGACACACTTTGACCTTCCCCAACCTATTCTTGTCATTCACTGAAGATTCAGGACTAAGAAAAATACACCCCCCTGTATTCTTGTGTTTTGGGGATGGTCTTTCTGTGACCCTGTGAACCCACAGAACTGGATGCTCTGCTGGCCACCCTTCCCTCTGCTCTCTGCATGCRTCTCTGATAACAGATTTCCTGTGCATTATGAAATACAAGAAACTTTCCAGTGTAAAGCTTCATGATCTGTTTTAACTTCCCTTCTTCTTTCCATACATAGTCTCTCTGCTTTCTTGTGCAGTGCTCTGTTGGCTTTGCAGTGCTACCATGGCTCTACTGTATCTAGACCATTCTCTTACCCCAAAGTTGAAGTTGCAAGGTCTGACCATTAGATCAGGAACTAAGAAAAGCATTTTCAAATGTGCAATATCACAGAACACTGTAACTGTCTGTAATATCTGCAAATAGAAGGTTCATAGTAATACTTGCTTTGGGAAAATCCAGGTTTGCACCTTGAATTCTGATTTAGGGAAAGAGGCATTCAGCTGGGACACTACCAGCTTTATGCTGGGCTGCTTCGCTGCCACAGGTRTTTCTGACCTGTTGTATCCAGTGCTGTATCGTCCACACAGGGTGCAGTTTGGGGACTGGGTCATCAGTGGGGTAAGGAGTAAATGGTTGTGATGCAAAGGTAGTCCTTCTTCCACACAGTTCTTCCTATGTGTGCGGATGGTTTTGAGGTTGAGGCTTAACAAGCTAGAAGTAACTGTCTGTATAAAATCTACTTTCCTCTGTAAGAACCATTGAGACAGCTCAGATCAGCCCTTATACCATTACTGTTTCCTAGATCTGAACAAGTAACCCAGACTTCGGGCATTTTTAGAGGAAGTATCTGTCACGCTGGAGTCACTTTTGCCTCCCTCCGGAGCTCAGTGAGCCTTTGATTTGAGCTTTGCACACAATATGCAAGTTTACTAGCTTGCAGGCAGGGTGCGATGGAAGAATATTAATGCTGGGCTTGGGAGTAGCAATGGTTAATGTTTGCTCTTCAGTATGTTCTCAAAGGTCATTCTAACCAAGTCATTTCTGAGAGAAGAGAAGGTTGAAGTCATCTTCTTTTTCCCAGTCTTTGGAGGAGGATTCATTTCTCACTCTGGAATCTGTCAACATGACCTCCTTCAGAGGATTTGACTAACTGCTTTCTCTGCCCCAAATAATCCTCCTCCAAGACCACCCTGTGTTAATCAGGCCAGATAAATAACCCACGTGCCCAATTATTTCTTAAGGTTTTTTTTTAAGTCACTTGACATCTTGTTCCTCTTCATCTGTGAACCTTCTTAAAAACGAATGGGAGAAGGCCATCTTTAATCTATAAAAAGAATCATTCTTTGGCAGGAAAACTGCCATATGAAGCTTTAGTTTTCTGTTTAAACAAAGTTAGTTTTTAACTTTATATTGCGTTGTTTTCTRAATTTCTTTCTTAATCCTCCTGTATATGCTCAAAATGCAAAAACCATTTAGGAATAAATTATGATTTACAGCGTAAACCAGGGGTTGTGATGGTTCTTTTGTGTCCTAGAACATGCCTTCCCAAAGTCTTCAACAAATTAGGAAGCAATGCAGCTAACTTTGGGCAGTTAGAAGCATACTTAATAGTGTGAAAATTGCAATCTCTTACAGAGTATATAGGGAAACTGCTTGACAGAGACATGGGGAGTATCCTTTATCCCTGTACTCCTGCATTAAATCCTGAAATGGTGCTGCTTTGATGCTTTTCTGAGCATAACAGTTGCCCTGGGTCCTCTTGACAGAGGGGAGGACCTCTTGCCAGCCAGGGCATGCTCTGGGGGTGGTGGTTGTGTCCCCTCTGCCCTCGTGCCATCAGGCACTGTCCTTCCTTGTGCTCTGATGAAAACCTGTTCGCCCTGCTTGGGATGGGGCTTACAGCACAACTGGACTTAGAGAAAGCAGAAGTCTCATTTTAGATATTTTTGGGTAGAAATAATGAGGAGAACTGTGAAACTGATCGCCTTTATTCCTGACAAAGAGTATTGTTGGGTTTTAGAGACCCATGGATCCATGTTGGGAAGGGCTTGATTCCTCTGAAATTCATGGAGGCTCCAATTGATTTCAGCAAGTGTTGGCTCAATCACTAAACATTTTAAACATTTTCATCAATGCTGTTTCTCTTGTTAAGTTTTGAGCTGAAAAACTTCTGAAGCGATTTTGATATGCTGAAGACTATGAAAAGGAGATTCAAGTTAATTAGATTTTGGTTCACAAAAGCAGTATTGTGTTTCCTGTGCTAGCCAAGAGGAGTGGTGAGCAATTAAAGCGGCTATATTATGTAACCTGGTACAGTTAGTAGGGAGGGAAATTACATGCAGCCAACATACACCTATGCGGATGCTTTGGAAACTTTTTTTTTTTTCTTTTATTTAACGTTCATCATTAAGGGGMTAAACAAACTTAAAACCCCATCAGAAGTAAGCCATTTGCTCTTTCCAAAAGCTCTGCTGAAAAAAAATGGTGTTCAAGCTTCCTGATTTTTTTTAGACAAAATATCAATATATGATCTTAAACATCTGTTTCCTTACTTCTTCTTCATCTGTTCCCACACAAATTCCAAACATACTCTGTTTCTTCTCCCAGTGTCCTGTGGTTTATACATAACATCAGCAGCATAGTTACTGGTTTGCTGCAAGGCTCCATAACTTGAAAAAGCCATTCCCATATTTAACCCAAAGCCAGCAGGAACACAAGGAGAGTGTTTCTTCAGTCATCATCACATAGCTGAGAAATGTTTGAGTAACATTCCCCACCACCACCTCTTTCGAGGGTTTTTACGACTAGAAAGCAATATATATATATTTGGTGTCATATATGGCTTCTTCCAAGAACTGTGTTTTTTTCCCTCAGAAAGTTTTTGGTAAGAAATATTTTCTTAAAATTGTGCGTGCATCCATATCTGCTTGAATTGACTGTTGAGGCATGCAGCGTTAAGTGGAGATCACAACATGTATCGTTTGACTGTGGAAGGTAGATGGAAGCACAGTGAAATACAGGAGCACATCAATGTAGGCAGCTGCTATTGCAAATATAAAGTTGTGCTTTAAAGGTGAAAGGACAAAAGGGACCTTCTCGGGAAGGTGGTTAGCTGTCACTTCAAAACCTGCAAGCTTGTCATCAGTTCATGCCTGTTATTCTCTTGGACTCACTGGTTCATCCAGAAATTAATCCTTCCATGGGCTGAATGTGTCAGACTAATATTTTAGGATAGTGGTATAAGATTGGATTGTTCTCTTGGAATAAGAAGCAATTCCAACCATGTTAGAAATTCGGCAAGAGCTTTTAATGGGATTTTCAGAATTCTCTAGCTTTTAGTGGTTGGATGTTTATTGACAAACTTACCAAGTTTCAGTGTTTGTTTTAAGGGCATTATCCTTATAAAATGCTGTTCTTTATCAATTACATTTTTGCTTTCTTTAGTCCTTGCTATGTGCTGCTTTCTTGAAAGGTGTGGAGCACTAAGTTAATGATACTGCCTAAGTAATATTTAACTATATATGTTTGAGAAAAACCAGACTTATGAAAAGGAATTTAATTATTTTCAAGCTACAGTCACATATCTTCAAAGTGAAAACCATCTGAGGCCATGGACACATAGCAGGCTAACTCTTAGGAAGTCATACTGTCCCAACTTTAAAGGGCTCCAGGCATATGACATTACACAGAACTGATTTATCATTTTCAGTGCCTGGCCTGCTCATTTGTAGACAGCTGCCATAGTGCAGTTTTTTTCCCGGTTTGTCTCAGATTTCACATCCGTGTTCATGTATCTATAGACAGAGTGGTTGGAATAGTGTAATCAAATCTAGTGTTGGGACCACAATTCACATGTCAGGGATGTAATTCAAGCACTTGGAAAAACGATTGCTTGTACTTGGGCAGTGGAATTCTATCCAGAGAGGAATATTTCTCATATATACCACAGCTGGTCTTAAAAAATATAATCCTGAATGATCTCAAGCTTCTTAATAGCTCAGGACAGTGTTTTGGAGTTGAACACAAATTTTGCAAAGCACCAGAAATTTCAGAGGGACACAATATGTAGGGACAAGTAATTTCTGATACAGACAGAAAAAGAGGATGAGCTTCTGAGCACGCAAGCCCTTTCGCAGCCATTAAACTGTAGCGTCAGTCCTGGACGGGAAGGAATCCTCTTTGTGCTCCATCTGTGCCTTAGAAAATGTGCAGGTAGTTTATGGAGTTTTGTGCATTACAGTAAGGAGCAAGCGGGTTCATCTCTAGCATTCATGGTGAGAARTCACATTCTCTGCATCGCGTGGGAGAGACTCTCCTGCAGGCTAATTCAGGAAGGTGATTTTGCATTCAATTTTTACTTTTTCTTTTCTTTTCTTTTCTGAAAAAAATCAAATAGGGAATTTCAACTAGAATGACCTGGTCAAAAATTAAGATCAAAAAGAACCCCAAACAAACCAGTTGTTAAGTAGGGCATTGGAGTGAAGCTTCAGCAATGAAGCCCATTTTTGCTGAAATTTGATTTTCACAGTGTTGATTTGACCAGTCTCGCTACAGATTTTTACAGTCTACTCTCTTAACAGAGCCAAAAGGTGAGATGAGTAGAACTGATGTGTGGAGGTGCTAATATGGCTATAAAGGTGTCTGAGCTGAGGCAAGAGGAAACCATCTGCTTGGAAGAACTGTTCATATGATGTTTAGCACTTAGGTGAAAATGGAGTCAGTGCATGACTGTACAAAGATACATCTGCTTTGCACCTTGTCCCGAAGACCCTGAAAGAGCTGGTCCTTAAGTTGCATGTTATTTCATGGAAGCAAAGAGAGGAAGAATGAAAGCAAATGATCTTGCTGCTCCTCGCTAGACTGGTATGATTATTTTTTTTCTGAAAGGACATTATTGCAGCATCACACTGTGTGGTTTTTATTTTCTATAGGAAGGAAGTATCATCCAACAAAAGACTATAGACACCTTAGAGTTCTCCCTTCTGCAATTGCAGTATCAAACAAGATGTGAATTGAGATATTTTTGCTATGAAGTTTTAAACTTGCAAACTTGCAGGGCCAGGAACCAAGATTAACCAAAGTTAAACCAAAAGGAAGTTAGGAGTTTCCATTTTCACTTACCAGTTTGGGGAAGAATTGGGTCCTCCTAACCCCCCAGGAAGTGGGTAAATAAGGACTAATGGTTCCCAACTATACACAAAAGGAACTTCTACCCTTGATTTGAGCATGGAAGCCTGCTTTGTGAAACGGACTAACAAATAAAGCTGTTTCCAATAAAAATTTCCTGTTTCCTCTTTAACACATTTGCCTGCTGTTTGCTTACACGACACCAAGAATAAAGACTTCATTGTACTCCTTCTTGGTTTTTTTTTGTTTAGGGTTTTTTTGTTTTATTTTGTTTTACTTTCTAAGAGATTTTCTTGTGTATCAGGACATTTAGAAATAATAGCATGATTTCTTTCTTGCCAGAGCTGCTTTCGTACAAGAACCTCCTGCTGCTGGGGGAGGGCACAGAACACACATCTGAAAAGCTGCACATACATTTCTTGCCTGGAATGTATACTGAATTGTAGTTTATTGTAAAGGTTTTAACTGGCAAGGATGTTTGATTCAGAAAGGAAGTGGCACCGCAGGCATGGAGCAGGGAGGAGGGACTGAGACCAGTCCTTTGCCCGCAGCAACTTGTATCAGCTCAGCTGCCAGGTCTTCATCGGAAAGATGCTCATGGTGGGAAATTGCTTTGCTTATCATGACAGATTAATTATGGCTGAAGCAGGGCTTCCCTAAAATGGATTGGAAAGCAGTGTGGAGTTCCTCTGCAAGCTCCCTCTCCTCCCTGTGGCTCTCAGCTGGCCCCAGCCAAGCAGATGCTGTGCTCGGCAGTGAGGTGGTGGCTCCGGTAATGATCTGTGACCTAGGTCCCCTGGGAGACTGAATGAAGGCTTCTAGATGCCCTGTCCCTTCTAAAACTTTTTCGAAGCAGTGGAAAAATCTGACTGTGGAAGCTCTGTTCTTCTCTCTTTTGTCCCTCATTATCCCAGTTGCCATTGATCCAGATGACAAGGACTTGCACATATTCCCGTGTCCACCCGTATCCCATGAATATGAAACCATGGCAGCTGGCAAACCAAGAGTCCCAGGGCTGATGCTGCTGAGCTGGAAGGAAAGCTGGTATTTGGAAAGTGTGGGAATGAGCGTTCTCCTCTAGTGTAGTTTAAATGATTTGACCAGAACCTCAGGTTTAAATAATGTATTTTATTCTCAAAGGCAGATTCCAGTTAAGTTATGGTAATGAACTTTTTACCTATACAAGCTTTCAGCTGTTTAAGCTTGTGTCTCTTATGTGAGGAAGCTTGTTCTGTGTACTCAGCTTTCTGTGCAGCCTATTCAGCCCACCCTTGGCTGGATTCTCCCTCCAGCTATATTTTGATCTGCCTGAATTTCACATATATACACAGTTTTGTTCATACTCTGGCTCCTCAGTAACCAGCAGGGTTGAGATGGGGAAGCTGGGTTGGAAATGACCTTTCCGTTCATCTGGTCACAGCGCRTCGGTACAGTCTAGGAGCAGTCCTGAGTTTGGCCAACTGGAGTTAAACAAAAGGAGCTGCTTTTTTGGGTCCTGCCTCCGCTCTGTCACCCATAGCCCTGCCACGTCCCTCTCTGACACACGCTTTGTGTGGATGGAGGTGACATGGGGAGAGCCCTGGCCGCAGGGGACTCCCTGGCCCCTTCTTCAAGACAGCTCTCCAAACCCCTCGGCCTTCCAAGGACCTGCGACAGGAGCCAGAGGCTAAAACCCTGGCTTTCCCAAAATGTTTGAGATGGAAATGGGGCAAATACTGCTTTTACACCCTTGGTACTGTCCTGTACCCAGCTCTAGGCATTTGCCTAGCCTAATCAGATGAACAGGTGCACTGGTGTTTTATTATTTTCTGCAATTCTTGTGGCCAACCAGGAATAATTCAGGTGTTTCATTGCCTAGGTAGACTTCTTGGGGGATTCTCAAAGGTATTTTGAAAGCAAATATGCTCTGAAAATCCCAAAGGCACCTGACACCTGGGTGCCCATAAAATATGACTTCCACATAACTTGCRTTTGCAGAAAAGATACACAAAGCTTCTATAGAGAACCTTAAAAAAGTCTGATAAATGCATATTCATAATTTTCTAGTTCTAGAAATATTTTACAGGTCATACACCTGGGGTGCTCAGTAAAGGACCTGTGAACAAATATTTAAACACATTTAAGAGCCACTGTGGTAGTAAGGAATCTGACACTTTTTCCCATTGCACTACAAGCATCTACCTGCATTTCTAGGTAAATACGAGTTATYGGGGATCATGGTTTTTTTCAGTTTTAAATCAAGTAAAATTCTCATTCAATCCAGACATTTCTGCAGGATGTGACCTATAAGATAGTGCATTTTATTTTAAGTACTCTTAAAAATTAATTGCAGATTTTTTTACTTTAGTATTTTCATTGCTTCTGAGATAGTAATATCCTGTTGTTTGTTTTTGCTTTAGCGTACAAGTTTTAAATATATTTTAGATTCTTTTTCTTTCCTTCTTTATTAACTTTCCCATGTATTTCCTTAGGATACTGAAATTAAAATACTACTTTAAGCAAAACTTTACAATCACTTGCAGTTGGAATTGAAGAATGCTTTTTCTTAATGAGTACCTAAGTCAATATGTCTGTACGTGCTTGTTCTCATGTGGTCCCATAACCCAAAGGTGAAGCAAACACAAGTTACACAAATGCCTGCTTGTCCTGACTTCAGCGAGAGTGGATTTTTAGCTGTTTATTTATCTGGAATGTTGTGCTTTGGCTCACCTTAACCCCTTGGTTTGGTAGCAAAATAGTCTGGCAAAGCACAAATATTTTAACCCTGTTGTAGCAATTTGGAAAATTAGAGGGGGATTGCCGTCATTTTGGAGACGCTAAAAGGTGCCTGCTGTTTCATCCAATTTTAATTGTGTACCTATATCTCACTGGGAATATTTCATAACATGCCAAAATCTTGAGATATTTTACTTATGTTATGTTACTTTTGGCTCTTCACTGCCCCATATGCAGCAACTTGTATTCTGAGCAATTCTGAGCAAAAACCCTTTGCACATGGTTTGTGCAGCAGGTAGCTATAGTATCCTCTCCAAGTAGATGGCAAAATTGTCTACTGAGTTGTACGTAATGCAGCTTTTCTTTTCTAGTCCATCAAGAACAGTGAATATAATCAAAGCCAGATGAACTTTAAGAGTTTCTGATTGCTCACTGTCTTGTTTGATCAGTTCTAAGCAGGGAGCTAAACTCCCAGTAGCACTTTCTTGAATTTTTAGAAGAACAAAATTAACCCAATCCGTTTCCTRAACACTTGGAGAATACCCTAAATACCTTTTATATTTTCCTACTTTGAGCTAATAAGATAACATATTCTTTATTTCTGCCTGTAATAAATGAATTTATGTACAATTTATTCACAGACTTATGTAACCCGTGTTCAGTATGTTTCCTTTCTTTCGGTGTCATGTATATGTATGTGAATAATTTTCATTTTGTGGTATGCTGTTTTGGGCAGTGTGAGGGAAGGTTAGTTGAGTTTCCTGTAATAGACCAAGTTACTCATAAATGCCTTGAAGACCTCCAGTGAAACTAGGTTCTTATTGGTAATAAGTACGCGCTTGAGTGAGTTGCAGTACAGTGTGTCGGTTGTTCTTCGGCTTGGGTCTGTTAGTACTATCTACAAGATGTTAAAGTGCACAGTATTACGAGCTCTGGTAGGAATTTCTGTCAAGACAAAATAGTTGTGCCAAGAGGACTGTAAGATTTGTTGAACAAATGCTGCTCATGTTGATTGCAGTGCTGGTTTCTCTAGTGTTAACAAACCCTGTACAAAATAATCCATAACTCCTGCAGTTTTCATCTGTGCCTGTTGCTCTAACTATTAAAATGATGAGCTGTTGATAAATCACAGGTGGACACTAGTGACTTTCCAGAATCTACGATATGTTTGATCACGAGAAGAAAAGCAAACTGGGATAAGCAAACCTGTGTCTCAGTTCAAAGTTGCTGAATACCTTCGTGCTTATTTTGTAATGTGAATAGTAGAGATGGTGGAGAGAAAGTTTTTGCTTTGCAGATCACTAATTGGAGGGTGTCTTGTTTCTGTCCTCTTCCAGAAATCGAGGCCAAGGAAGCTTGTGACTGGCTGCGGGCTGCCGGGTTCCCGCAGTATGCACAGCTTTATGAAGGTAGGCACCTGAGCTTGCGAGCTGATCATCCCCTGGCAATTTTTGGACAATAAGATGTAACATTCACCAATAAATGAGGTTCAGGGGCACAACTGAAGTGCCAGTACCTAAGGTGACGTTTAGGGACTGGGCTACTCTCTGCTACCCACCACACATGTAGATGTGCCAAACCCAATGAGACTCTGAAGCACTCCTGGAGTTTTAAATTTGTTCCAGGTTTCTGTTTTAGTCTTAATCTTCCAAATGTCCTCATAGCACAAATGTTATGTTAGCACCATGGTACATGCCCTGTAGTTAAAACAYAAATGAACTATATTTTCATGAATGTAGTTGTCCACTGCTACGAGCCCAGTCTTAGAGAAACACAGAAGCTGTGTCCAGCTCCACCGGTCAGCTCTCCTAATGGAGCAGAGGTGGGAAATTCTGYGTATGCGTGGATGCATCTGTACGCCTCATGATTCCCAAGTCCTGTCTGTTTTTTCAGAACAGTGTGGGTTGGTGTTAGACACAGGCTCACTATGAAGGGAAAAAAGAACATACAAGCTGTTGTTGCGCAGACGTGCAGCAGCTCCTTGAAGAGACTGCTGCCTCCTGCACTCACTTGTCCTTCTGTGGGATGGATTCCCTTTGCATGTCTGCTTTACAAAGGTTTTGCTCAATGAAAACTGTTGTCTTCATTGCCTTTCTAACCTACTAGGAACCTGCAGTTTTGGCATACAGTTCTTACACTCTGATGCAAAGTAATAGACAGGAGTTTGTTTTAAAGTGTGACATCCTTTTTATATGTGTATGTTATTGTTCAGAATTTCCCCCCCACACCACTTAAAATTACTTGCATTGTAGTGAAATTATTATGCACTCTTATCTGCCTCTTCTTTTTTATAAAACAAACTCCAGCTGCTGCTTGTAAGAATGAGCATAGAAAGTCCATTATTTACAGTGAATAACTGTTGGAAATTACAGCAAATGCTGAGCTAACCTTCTTGAAAAATGATCTGGGGGAGCTTTGATTTGCAGCTGCATTGGCAATATGAGATGATAATAGCACTTTCAAAAGCAGCACTTGGCAAAACTTTTCTTCGCCTGTTCAGAAATTAAATTTCCTTTTATTATTTCTCTTCCTTTTTTTTTTTCTTTTTTTTTGTGCTAATGGAGATGCCAAGATTTTCTTGGGCTGCAGAGCTGGGACTGTACTTCCAGTCTTTGTTACAACTGGGGACAAGACTCTCGGCTGAATATGTGGGCTTGTGGGTTTCATGTTATGCTCAGCTGTAAATCCCCTAACAAATTACTTGCATTCAGAAAACATGTCCTACCTGTGGTTACCATTGCCCTACCTAGAGACTCTAAACTTATGTAAAGTTTCTAATGTAGGACCATGTCCTGCCTAACATCAAAAGGACCGCAGAGGTGAGAGCAAGAGGTAAGAGCAAGGCCAGCCATACCCATTGAAAGGACAGCTGTCCTTATATGAAAACAATACACCATTGTCCTTTGCAAGCCCTCCTGGCAGCAGCAGCAACAACAAAACCAGCAGCAGCATAAATTAAGCATTAAAAAAATGGACTCGTTGAGACTATCAGCTTGTTCCAAGTCACCTCTCTCACTTAAGTTCTCCCATATCTTTTCTTGTGGGCACTCTAAGGTACTTTCAGAGGAAAAACTTGTATGAGCACTGGTGAAAAATACCAGTTGAATGTGCTCACCCCCTTTACTTGCAGCTCGGACTTAAAATAGTGAAGGGGAGACCTATGGAACAATTGGGTGTAGTACAAGAGTTCTGAGAAGCCACCTGTACGGAGTGATCCCAAGCAGTACGCATTTAAAGTGGAGATTAATCAACGAGCCTTTGTCAGTTGTTTTGCTAAAACTTCAGTTCTCTGTAGAAAAGCTAGGATTCCTTGCATTTCACAGAATGTGTCATAATTTGTTTATTCCTGAGGCAAAATCAGGACAAATAGTTCATTTGAGAGATTATCTATTGGTATAAAAAAAGCCAGAATATTAATTACCTTTCGACAAGTTAACACCAATCCTATTCTTTTCATCATTTCAGCTCACTCTTTCCTAATCTCTGGAGATTAAAATATTTTATAAACAATCACTTGGACCAGGAAAGTTGTATGCAAGTGCAACAGTATATTCGGAGTGTGTTCTTGTATTGCTGCATGCCCTGAACACCCAGTGGCTTTTGTGGGAGTTTTGGCTGTGCGAGGAATGCCGGATCAGGACCTGTATGACAGTCAGGAATCTGTGGAGGACAATAAATAATATATATGTGGTTGCCGCTTCAGAGCTGTAGTAAATTTTCAGCTCTCTGCCAACATTGTTTCCTCCCCCTCACTCTCCCACTTGTTTACCTAAATAATCTCTTCAGGAAAGGAGGCGGTGTGGGCTCCACGCAGCTTGGCTTGCTTTCATTCCAGKCCATATCTCATTAATGTTGTAACAGTGTCAAACTTTTAAATAGCTTGATTAACAGCCAAGGAGATTCTGTTTTTCATTCTTTTCCAGAGATTGGGGTTTACTGACCTTTTTTCTTTAATATGAGATATTAGTACTTTGATGGAGATTGTATATTTATTTTAAATAAAGCTAGCCTGAATCAGTTTACACTTCTGATGTCAGATAAGGAGCTTGGATTTGCCTCTTTCCCTCTCCCATTGTTTCATCTCTGCTGTCCTCATTTTTTCCCCCGTTACACATATGAACTTCAGTTATCAAACCTGCATGTCACAAGCTTGTACGTGAAAAGGAAGCATTTGAGATGGTAACGTGTTTACCTGAGAAGTGCCAATCACTGGTGTCTTGGTGAGCTCAACTGGAGGCAGCTGGTTGTTCTGAAATAATTCACCACTGGGAATAAGTGTCATTTTGATTCCATCTGTCTCTCTTCCTACAGATCTCCTTTTTCCCATTGACATCGCTCTAGTCAAGCGAGAGCATGACTTTCTGGACAGAGATGCTATTGAGGCCTTATGCAGGTAGGTGAAAAAAAATCACACTGCATTTTGGAACAAAACTCTTCCTGTGTAATGAAAGTATAACCTGGGAAAAGTGTAACCTTAACTGAATTATGTACTATTAAATAACCATTTGCTTGAGACCTTTTTATTATCCACTATCAGTATGCGGTGTTCATTAGGATAATATATTGGGCTAAGTAATGTTTGGGGATCTTATTTAAAACAAAGTTGGGAGGAAAATGGCAGGAGTCTTTGTGACAGGCATATTCTTATTTATTATTCTTAATTTGCTTTCATTACTAATTCCCAAATTAGTAAGGCATGTAGAAGCAGAACTGTGCTGGCTATAGCCATCTGCACGTACAACTGTAGCATCGGTTCCCACATGGGAATTATTTTTTGGGAGCAGTATTAGCAAAGCCATGCTGCTGCACTCCATTACTCTCCTTTCTTACCGTGGTGAGCAGCTATGTATACAAACAAAACAAAAAGGTATGTATCCAGACCCTCATGCTGACCTCAGCGCATCATTCTGTGTATGCCATGATCATGAAAGTGAATGTGGGTACGGCTATAAGGGATAATGTGAGCGAATCTAAGAGTTTATCGCCACTGCAAAGGCTGGCCTGCCCTCAGCCACGTGCTCCCGTTACGTGTCTTTTGTTGTTTATGGGCTCCTTCCACAAACCAGTTCAACTCACTCACCCCACAAAAAGAGTCTGGATAGTCCTTTGCTGAGTTAGTAAACTAAATCAGCCCGTGGAAAGGCGTAATGAACTTCGGAGTAGGTGCAAAGGGTGGGGCAGGACCCCACAGCCAGCTGCAGGGGCAGGAGAAGGGATGGGTAGAGAAAAAAAGGGAGCAAGACTTGCCTGTCTGTGGCAGCATGTTTTTACAGAACTACAGCCTCAGCATTACCCATTTTATCGTAAGAGCAATTGCAGTGGCCCCATCTGACACTTACCCATCCATCAGTTACCTCCTCTAGTGTGAGTCCACAATCTTCAATGGCAAAAAAATGCCTTAACTTTTCATACCTTCTGTTACCTAGAAATGAGTGCAGTTTTCTGCCTCTGTCCTCCATTATGGCAGCTTTCCAAATTGTCTGCAAAATGAATGTTTTTGGATACTACATGCATGATGTCTGCAAATCTAAATGTCAGTAATTTTAATGAATTACAAAACCCTTTTAAGAAAGGCTTTAAGTTTATAGTGTTCTCCTGCCATCACTGCCATACTTGGAAGAGAAAGAGAGGGACTGGAATTTAAAGTTCTTCAGAAATATTTACAAGATTTTCAAACTAAGGAAACAGATTTGTTGTCCAGTCATTGGGAGGGGAAAAATCTTATTAATGTTAAATTCACACTCAAGATGTGCCCTACTCAAGTGTAGGGCACCTATTCCATCGATATTAAAATGTGATGCATCGGTGTGCTTATTTGTGTGCTCTGGAACTTGTGAAGTCATTGAACAGAAAGTACAGCAATGTGAATAAATGCTGGTTCCCCGAAGCATGGTCTTCTCTTGCCAGGAAAACAAAATGCAGCCAAGCCAGSATATTTTGGACCTAGTGCTTGCCTGCAAGAATACTTTTTAACCTGGGATTATTTATTTATATGGGAAAAAAAGGTAGCAGATTGGTGCAAGTAAGAATATGCCCTCCAGACCTCTTTGAGATTTGCTGCTTGTGTGATTGATTAAAGCAGTTAGCACTTTTTCTGAACATCGAGGACAATAAAAAGATCTGTATCCTAAGAATGGAAGGTTATATTGTAAGCCTTCTAATAAAGGTAAGTAAACCAAAATGATGTGGGTATATAGATACTTTGTGAAACTAGGAATTTTTTCATAAGTCTGCTAATTGTAAAATAAGCTCTTCGCTTTCATCTTCAAATTGTTTTCTGTGTAATATACCTAAGAATCCACGGGTCTCACTGTAGTTTGAGACAAAGATTTTAAAGGTTGAACTATATCATTCTGAAGCCTGTGGCGTATATATCAGAGTTATCTTTTAGATAACTTTAAAACTGAAGCTAATGTTTCTTCAAAAGCATTCAGATCCCACCTCAGAATAAAACTGAAGTAATTCAGTTAATCATCTTGGATTGTCTGCATTTGGCCCTTTACCATTTGCGTTAGACAAAAGCAGTACATTATCACAACATTTCCACCATTAGATTTTTTTTCCACATCTCCTTTAATTTTGTAAAGCTCATTAAAAAACATGGAGAAGGCACATCATTTGGAATGCTGCATTTTTGCCTGAAGCCTGGGTTTATTTTGACTCATGCCATGGTCAGTGTGTAAACAGTAAAGGGTTTTACTCAGTAAAAGACTGAGAGCTGCTTCACAACCTTAAGCCTATCACTGTTTCTTGACTGAAAATCAGAATACTTTTGGAATTATTTGCATTTTCAGCACAGAGCTAAATGAACACTGTATGCAGTGGATGGTAACGCTGAGAATCTGCTTTTGTGTATAACAACCAGTGTTCTGCCAGCAATTCTAATTACCTTGTTCTAATTACTGCATGTGAAGAAATAATTTTTAAAAAGACTAGAAATCACAGTGACAGGGATTTTTTTACATTTGAAGCATTTTAAATGATAGTTTACATTTGAACAGTGTTGTAAATTATCGTTTAATAATCTTACTAATGGAAGCAGGAAAACTAATGTAACTTTAAAAACAGCTTATTAGTAAATGTTTTGCCAAATTCCTTTCTAAATGGAAAAGGTATCAATAGCTACCCCATTAAGGATTTTATTGAAAAATTTTAAGTGAAAAGAGGGTTGAGACTTGAATTACAGAGATAGCATATGGCACTTAACAGTAGACGATAGATGGTTAAGAAATGTCATTTAACGATCTTATCGTGCAACGTAGGGTCAAAAATGTAAGAGCGATGACTCTACTTCAGTGCTAGGCTGCTTCATGTAGTGACTGTGCAAAGCACTGCTGGCCTTGGTTTCATAAGACTTTATGTAGATTAATGACTAGGAGTTTATCCCCAGAGGATAACTGGCTGCATCATGCGCTGATGAAGTTAAGTGCTGAAACATGTTTATCCTAAAGTACAAAATTGTTGCTAAGTACAAAATACATAGCAATCCATGATGGAAATCCTATTTAATCTCCTTATGCATAGCTAGAAAACTGCCACACTATATACGCAAGAGGTTTCTTGAATCTTTTACCATCAGGACTTCTCATCCGAGAAATTGATTGTAATGGATTTGCATGAGCAGCCTTCACTGCTCGTGTCATTTGGTTTGTAGAGAGCTGGCCTCCTTTGCAGGTTAGAACGTGCAGATGAACCCCAGGAGCCAGCATAGAGGCTGTCCACTGCAGTGAGACAAGAAGGGCCTTGTATCATCAATTAGTTACAGGTATAATGGAGTTGGAATTTGCCCTATAAAAAGGAATTAAGAATTTAAATCCATCAAGAAAATATTTTAAACTTTAAAGCTAGATCATACAGTTACTCAGACTGAAAATTGTCATTTAAAATGCGTAAATCTAATGTTCTGCATTTCTACCACTTTTCTTGGGTGCATGGGGTGAGAATTTTCTCCTGTTAGTGAGAGCAGAATGAACTACCTGGGGTTATAGCCAACCAACACAGAACTGACTGGTATCTGGATTAACAAAGACTTCACATTATAAGCCCATATTTTAATTTATAAATTAGCTGAAGTTAGCTGTTCACGCTGCAATTTTTGATTGTAAATATCTTGTTCAGGCTGCCTTTCTTAAAAGAAGTTCGGGCTAAACTAATTTGGCCATTTCTGAGGAGAAGACTAGGAAAAATGCATCGTTTGCTCATTTCTGAGAGAAGCTCCAGTGCCTCATGTTTTGGGTGCGGCAGGTTCAGGCTTCCAGTGTGGCTGCCGCTCTGGGCTGATACGGGCCAGTCTCGACGCAGGGGCTGGGACGGAGAGGCAGGTCCTGTTGCATTGGTCACCCTCGGGAAGAAGGGGTTTGCAGAGCCGGGGTGGAGGAGGGTGAGAGCCTGCGTAGGAGTACATGGAGGGCGAGGAAAAGTGACGTCTTGGAGATACAACGCTCCCCAGGAGGAAGATACTATCTGGATGTGAAGATATATAGAGAGAGGGCTGACACAAAGGCAGTTATCTAAATGGTGGGAAAGAATATTATCTTGTCATCCAGACAGTCATCCAGAAAGTGGCCAGGGTAGGAGGCATTGTAGAAATTGAGACTGAGGTAGCCAGACGGTGAAAGCGGCTGTAACTGCTGTCTGCAGCAATCCTGCCCCGTCCCTCCATCTCCCATCTTGTCCTTGCGAAGGTGTTGCTGAGACAGGTTTGGGCAGAATAAGACGGAGCTAAAGAATGAGGCAGACCTGCTGACTGTCGGTAGGGAAATGACAAATTGAATTTATACCTGAGAGTGGAATTACCAAAGGAGAAGGTCCAGAGCCAGAAGAGAAAATTGCGGTTCATTAACAAGCATCGGTTTGACGAGATGATCTGTAGAAAATGAATGTGTGCTTATATGCTTAAAAAGTATTGCAAAGGATATGTGAAGGTTAATGACAGTTGTATAGGTAACTCTCATCCTGGCAAAGCCTAAACTTTGTAAGCTTAGCTTTGCAGACTCAATAATGTGTGTAGAAGGCAGTTTTGCATGTTGTACTGTGTTTTCAGTGTCCTGTAGCTCAAGGAACTGGGCACTGCTGAACTGGAGCAGAAGTTAAAGCAGGATGTGTGGTGTATATAATGAAAGTTGCAGACCTGAGGCAGTCGCTGCAGAGCATTTAGGTTTTAAAAGGAAAACTGGTTTTGTGATGAAATCATGTCAAATGTGTAATGGAGCCTTTATTTGCCTCGCTGCTATTGTATTTAACCTCGCTCATTGGGGGTTACCTTATCTTGCCTTCATACTCATTTTTGTGAGGTGTGCACTGGCAGATTTTTTTTCTTAAACACCCTCTGCGGAAACAGAGCTCTTTGCTCTACCCTTTTCCACCTATTTCAGGATTTTAATTTGAGTAGGAGAAAGGTCTGGGGATGTAATCTTTGTGAAATCAGAGATTGTCTTTATTAGCGGTCAGACAGGCTGGAGCTAGATAAAGCCTGGTACAGGGATTCGGTGATAACTTCTCTCTGCATAAGTCAAAGGTTGCAACACTGTGAMATTTGTAAATTATTACACAATATAGAACTGAAACCAGTTTAATATTCCCTGGTCTTGAGGTCCAGGAGTTTGAGAGGAGAATGTTTTCATAGCAGAGAGAGGGGGACAGCTTTCTGCTGCTGTGTGGCCTCTTAAAAAACAAAATACCAGTTTTGTTGTGTAGCGCGTAGATGGGACATTCAGCCTTCACCCATCCCGTAAATACAATTCCTCTGAAATTCACTGGACTTGTGCATGTACCCACGGCAGGACTGAGCCTTCTGCCTTTTAAAGTCAGAGCAAAGATGAAAATAGAGAGATCTGGATAACTTTCCTAACCTGCCACTGCCCTACTATTTGACCCATGGCAATTCTTCCTGTTTCTCTTCTTTTCTGCTGTGTTGTGGCTGGGTCTAATTATAGATCAAACTGCCTTTTTTTTTACTTCACGACTGCAGCAAAAGCACCAGTAGGAGCTTTTCCATTTTCTTTGATGGCTTCAGGATCAAGCCCTGTGTAAATACCATCTGCAACCAATCCTGTGCATAAAAGGCAAGGGGAAAGAGAGGAAACTAGTAATTCTTCCTGTGCACACATTTTATAGATTCAAGTTACAAGTTTCATGAATCTGAAAAGACTCATCTGAAGCAACAGGACAAGTCAGCATTTCTTTTTTTTTTTTTTTTTTTTTTCAGTTTTTCAAAGCTGCTGATACAGGCTCTTCTTTACACTTTGCTCAAACGAATTATGTGAAAATTATACAACTTCCTTCAGAATGAATTAGGCTTTTTAAAGCTCAGTTTTGCTCCTGTTGCAGTTGGGCTGCAGTCCTGCTGAAGGAAAGGGGTGGCTCTGCTCCTCCGCCTCCCCCCTGCACACGCTACCCTTCAGGCAGCTCAGGGAACTGACCTGGGAGAAATTCAACCCAACAAAGTATTGAAAGATTAGTTTTCAGCTCAGTTAGTCTCTGCATCCAACCCACAGTACAGCCTCATGAGTGGAAGTATTAACACAAGGGACCAAACCATCGCTTCCATGAAGCTGCTGCTTCAGCTTTTCTGCCTCCTGCACTGTGCCCAGCCTGTTCCTGCCCTTTGCCTTGCCGTAGCACCAGCGTTTCTCTAACCACGCTTTACCAGTACGGATTTTAGCTGAGCCATGTCCCTGGAGCAGCTTCTGGGGAGGCGAGGGCTGGGAGAAGGGCAGGAGACCACAGCAGCCTGCACTCAGCTGTGCCCAAACTGCCATGGAGCTGTGTGTTTAACGGCGCCAAGTTTTGCTCTGCTTTGAGCTGTTTGTGCTCAGCCCTGCATGCTGAGCTTCTGGGGCTGAGGGGAGAAGAAAGATAATTTTTTTTGTTTTAGGGATACCTACCAGATCGTTAGCTCATCAGGGAATAGAAGGATGCTTATATACATTCATACAGTACTTCAAGATATGCATCCAGACTGCTATCACATTTCACAAGGAGGCTGGTTAACTATTGTTGCTGCAGCAATTTATTTTTGTTTAAATTTTAGTCTTCAGAACAACATTTTTATGTATAAAATAAACTTTCCATTTAGGAGGGAAGGATCAGGTCTGTGTTTTGTTGTGTTTTTTTTTTAAACTGGTGAGTTGTCTTGTCCCGGGACTGTATTGAAAATAATCATTGTTCACAAACAAAATATACACCTAATAAGTGGAAAATAAGTTTTCCTCTGGGAGGTTTTAGCTTATAAAGTACAGTTTTAAAGCAGCATGCTTTTTTCACACAGGCACAAGTACACAGTGTCAAATCAGAAGCCTTTTCCGTTATTTTCAGTCTGTCGAGTTTGATTGTTTCAGGGTTCGGATGTCTGCTATCTAAACAAATGTAATTGTTACAATTCATTGGATATAAGGCACTTCTCAGTCTAAGTTTCCATTCACTTCCCTTTACTTTGATTCAGGTAATTGTGACAAATAGTCATCCACCCCTCCCTCTGAAGTTAGAATACAGCCAAATGTAATGGGTTAATGGTTAAGTCTAATGAGGGCTCTAATTGAAACTCTGCTTGTGGCTATTTGTATGCAAAGGAGTTTGGGGACAGCCTTCACAAAAGCTTTTGAACTGGAATAGCCTGTGTCAAAACACTGGAGTGTTCTCTTAATATGGTTTCCTTTGCTTTGCAGACGCTTAAATACTTTAAACAAATGTGCAGTGATGAAGCTAGAAATTAGTCCCCACAGGAAAAGGGTAAGTTCCTTTAACTTCTTCTGTTACAGCATTATACATTAATAAAACTGAAAAAAAAGCATCTAGCAGATTGCTTAGCTGCAGTTTAGGATAACACCTGAGTAGACCCTGGCAAAGACGCACAGTCAAAACTCTGCTTATGTTTCATTTTGTGTTCTCACTGAGTGAAAACTGCAGGGCTTGGCCGCGAGTAAAGGTTATTCGTCTAGCAAACTCTTCCCCGGGATGCTCCCAGTCTGAAAGGCACTGGGCTTCTCTGCCTGCCAGTGAGGTTGTCCGTGTTGTAGTGTATTACCTGCACTCAGGCAGGATTGTAAAGAGTAGGCTTGATGAAGGAGATCCTGACCAGCCACGATGAGCTGTCCTGAATGTTAGGCATCATCTTCACAGTTTTGGTTCTCTACCACCACGTTAGAATTGTATTATTTTATTGTGATGTAGACAGGATCAGTTAGACTGTGCTTGGCCTGCAAAGGAAAGAGGCAGTCCTTTGTAGGATTGAGCACATTGTTTCCTTGTTTTTTAATTACATAGCWCAAAATTAAAGCAATATATTTACAGAATACATCAGCTGCCTTTTTAGAAAGTTTGCATGTTTCCAGGGAGCTCGGCAGGAATTAGAAGTGTTCCCTGAATCTTCAGGATCCCTGTGGAGCATGGTGAGAAACAAGAGGGCACATACTGTAATTTCAGTAAGGCAGTACGGACAGAAAGCTGAGTTGCTGTGGTTTGCTAGTAAGGTAGCACTCAATAGCCGTCTTAAAACTATGTGTGTGTCCTAGGAGGGATCAGTGGTTGATACTGTCCCCTGGGATATGACAACTGCAGATAAAGATGACTGAGCTAAGGCAATACAATGCTGCCCTACCCTTAACAAGAATGCATACAAATGCTCAGAGGTTGTTTACCAGGAATTAATCCCCTCTTTCCCTATCTGTTTGTGGTATGTTGGAAACAGCATCCAAGCTCCAGAAGATAACACTCTGAGGCAGCATATGTAGGAACTCTTTAAAAGTAGGCATAGACAGCTGGATTGCCGTTTATGACCACCAGAAGATTTCTCCTCCTTGTTCTGAACCTTGTTAACACTGGAACGATAAGTATTGCTGTTAGAGGTCAGACCAGACCCAACTTCAGGTCCAAACCCACAGATCTTCCGGAGTCTGGCCGTTACCTTTTGTTTCAGTCCTTCCTGATTTTCATTCACCACCCATGTTCTGGCAGATGGACTTGGATCCTATTCCCTTTTGTTGTTGACTGCATTAAAATCAATACTTAGCCTTTAAAGCTTTTTAACACTAGGGAAAAATTGTGCTGACAGAAACATATGTTTCCTTATGTTTGCATTGACCTCTTTGCAAATTAAGATCACTTTACTGCTCCTTTTTTTCCAGTCAAACCACATTTACCACCGAACCATCATTATTATCCATTGGCAGTTTCAGGTGACTTTTTTCCTCCTGAAAACTTTAAATAAGCAAGCCAGTCCTCTTAGGTTTTCATCTGAGTCATGGACAGAAAAGTAGGTTGTAGTAGTTGGGAAACAAAACGCCGCCTGCTCTGTGTCTCTTGTGTATTTGGTTATAAAAAATAAATATGGTGTTTCACTTATTTTCCTGAGCTGATGAAATGTGCTATTAAAAAAAAAAAAAAAAAAAAACAACACAACCTAGGAGAGAATCAGGAGCTAAAGTATGCATAAATAAAATACTTGAAATATGAGTAATTTACTTGTTTTTCAGAGAATTAATGTTTGTGTTCCTGGCACAGGAATAGTTACAGTTTGGGGCATGCCTGTGTGTTTGTTTTTAAACTAAAGCAATCTATGCAAATGAAGTGAGACTCATGGAGCTGGGTGGCAATTAGTGTTTCCTACTCTGAACACCAAAGGTTATTTTCTGGTTTCGTGGTGTCATATTAAAATATCTTCATTGGTTTTATTCTTCCAACATGAAATTTTCCAGATATTTGGAAGACCAAATATGTCAGTCCCAAGATCATTCCCTTTCAGTATTTAGATGAAAAGATTGTAGGCATAAGTAATGTACGTGTAATTGTGCCCTCAGGCATTACTCATACATCAAACATCAACAGCGGAGATGTTATTTACAATTTACTTATGTGCTATACTGTCAGTGAGCTCTTGCTGCTCGCTATCTATGAGTGTTAAAGTTTGCCTGAAGCGAGAGCCAAGTAGAAACTTCACAGGACATTCTTAAAATGTTAGCTGCTAGCCTGTGGGAGGAAGAGTGGACCAGGTAAGAGCCTGGAGGCATCACACTCTTGCAGTGCAAGAGCTTCTTTTGCTATCTCATTAGTCACAGCGAGGAGACCATTCAGACTTCCCGAACGGGTAAGGAGTTAAGCTGCTACAACTCAGAACGTATGAGAATCATCTCGTAATTGCAAAGAGGAGTATAAACACACAGCCACTATCAACAGAGTGTAACTTTGGAGAGAGTCCAGAGGGACCCCAACCCCTGACTGACTCCAGTTTAAAATTTTATGCATGCCAGGAATTTCCATTGATCTGAGGGCTATCCACTGTGACCAATTAATTAAAAGTCTATGGATACTAGGGTTTTTAGAAACGAGCAGTTTAAAGCAGATTGTATTGTTTGTTTATTTTTACGAAGCGTGTATCTTTTGTATTTAAAAACTGTTAAAATATATTGCCTGTCCCATGTTATCTTTTCCTGTGATGGGCTTTATGGCCTAATCTTCCTCTCCCTGAAGACTGTTTTCACTTTAAATTCAGTGAGAACAAGGTCATGCTTAAAGCAGTTTAGTGGGCATTGTATTTAAATGCAACCGCCTTTGCTGTTTGGGCAGTTTGCAAGCAGTACTTTCAGGGTTGTTCTTCTTTGCAGAGCGAAGATTCGGATGAAGATGAACCTTGTGCAATAAGTGGCAAATGGACTTTTCAGAGGGACAGCAAGAGGTGGTCGAGRCTTGAAGAGTTTGATGTGTTCCCTCCAAAACCGGACTTGAATACCCCCTCCCCAGAATCTCCTCACCTTACTAACGCAGCAAGCCGTGAGAGTGTGCTAACAGACCTCAGCGAACGCCAGGAGGTGGCTTCTATTCTGAGCATCAGCAGCACCAGCAGCCACCAACCAACCCTGCAGAGCGAGGCATCTACCACCAGGACAAACTCGGTCGTGAGCGTTTGTTCATCGAGCAATTTCGTGGCAAATGATGACTCATTCAGCAGCCTGCCCTCACCCAGGGAGCTGAATAGCTTCAGCTTCAACACGAAAGCCAATGAGAAGAACGCCAAGTCCAAAACAAAAAGCCTGCTCAAGAGAATGGAGAGCCTGAAAATCAAGAGCTCTCACCATGGCAAGAGCAAAGCTACTTCAAAGCTTGGCCTTATTATTAGCGGGCCCATCCTGCAGGAGGGCATGGATGAAAATAAACTGAAACAACTTAACTGCGTGGAGATTTCTGCCCTCAACGGCAATCACATCAGCCTCCCCATGGTACGAAAGAGGAGCGTCTCYAATTCCACCCAGACCAGCAGCAGCAGTAGTCAGTCTGAGACAAGCAGTGCCGTCAGCACACCCAGTCCCGTCACACGAACACGCAGCCTCAGTGCGTACAATAAAAGGGTGGGCATGTACCTGGAAGGCTTTGACCCCTTCAACCAATCAACGTTCAGCGACGTGGTGGAACAGAACTTCAAGAACCGAGGAGGCTTTGCAGAAGACACTGTGTTTTTTATCCCCGAAGATCATAAGCCCGGCACTTTTCCCAAAGCACTCTCCAACGGCAACTTCTCGCCGACAGAAAACAATGCCTCTGTGAACTGGAGGACAGGGAGTTTCCACGGACATGGCCATCTCACCCTCCGGAGGGAAAACAGCAGCGACAGCTCCAAAGAGCTGGGCATGGGGAAAAGGCGCAACTCCTCCAGCTCRGTGAGCAGCCGCCTGAGTATTTACGACAACGTGCCAGGCTCGATCCTGTATTCCAGTACAAGTGACCTGGCCGACCTCGAAAATGAAGACATATTCCCAGAACTAGACGACATCCTGTACCACGTCAAAGGGATGCAGAGAATGGTAAACCAGTGGTCAGAGAAGTTCTCAGACGAAGGGGACTCCGACTCCGCACTTGACTCCATCTCCCCGTGTCCTTCCTCTCCGAAGCAGATCCACCTCGATGTAGATAATGATAGAACAACACCGAGTGACCTTGACAGTACGGGGAATTCGCTGAACGAAACGGAAGAGCCTGCAGGGATGCAGGACAGGAGGGACTCTGGGGTGGGCGCATCGCTGACGCGGTCAGGCAGGTGAGATCACAAGCGCTGGGACTTGGGGTGGCCCCGGTGAGGTCTCCTCCAGTAGACGTTGTGGCCATTCAAGCACACGCGTGCTGTTCGCATCGCTTCCCAAAACAATTATAGGCAAGGGAAATATTTGTGCAAGCCTTTCGGGCAAGTGATTCCCACACTTCGTAGCTGTATGTTTGTATGTTCAGCCTGAGTTGTCATTGAAAAACAGCCCTCTCAGCAAGTCAGCGTTAAGAGCAATGTTAAGGCAGTTTTGGGGGATGATAACTCTTCAAACTGAAATGGTGTGTGGGAGGGAGAGGGACCTCAAGTAGGATTATTCACTTTTTAAGTTGCCTAGGAGAACCAGTATAAGTATGGTCTGGTTTGTGTCAGTGTGTAGTAAAAGCTTTGACTTTTAGACTGTTTCAAAAAATTGCACTTTCAGTAGCAGACTGTTTCTTAATAGCATACTCGGGCATTAAATCTGCAGGAAAATGAGGTTTGTTTACTTTCTTTTGATTGCTGTAGCACAGTGGGGGACTGGGGGAGTTCCAGTGGCCTCCCAGTTTCTGCTGGGAGTTTTACCATGGGATGGATGACTGTATTTTGTATTGTGAGTAGAGCAAGGAGTTGAATTCTTTCTAGCTTTGTTTCCAGTTTTCCTTTAAAACTGGTGCAAATCATTTAGGGCCTGGTTTCTGCTGTCGTTTAGTCGCCTGCAGCTGCTTGTATAAACTTAATGGGACTTTTAGAAGTGCCTAGTTCCCATTTGATGTGTCTTAAAAATTTGGGCCATTTTTTCTTAACGGAGTTTTTTGATTCCTACTACCTTAATATTGAAAGGACTTCTGAAAAAGGGTGTTGGAGCCCTCGGAGGATATCTGATAGGGCAAGACCGTGTAGTTAACACTGAGCTGCGGGTCAGCTCAGAGCGCACGTTCCCATCTGAAGCACCTGCACGTGCTGCATCGCAGCGGGTGCGGCAGAGACGCTGCTGGCCGATGCCTGTGAAATCTCAGAAGGCAGCGGCTGCCAGGGGCAGGGAGYTCAGCAGTACGTTTGCGGTAATCCCTGCACGTGTCTTGCAGAGACATTTCAGTGACCGGTCCTTGCTCTGTCCCCCATCTTCTCTGCAGGCACAGGCTGAGGTGGCACAGCTTCCAGAGCTCCCACCGGCCCAGCCTCAGCTCGGCATCGCTGCAGATCAACTGCCAGTCCGTGGCGCAGATGAACCTGCTGCAGAAGTACTCGCTCCTGAAGCTGACTGCTCTCCTGGAGAAGTACACGCCTTCCAACAAGCACGGTTTCAGCTGGTAAGGGCGCAGTGCCATGTCTAGACAGGCCAGCTGGACAAGCACGACAGTTGCGCTCATCCTAAGCAACTTCTGGAAAGATGCAATGAATCCCTCCGTCCCTCTTTTTCCATATTTGCACTTCTTCCTCCAGCCTGTGCTGATAGTGATTTGTGGCTTCCTAAGACGGGGCTAAAATCACTAACCCTTTACGTGACTGTAGTCTTATTAGCCTTGAGAAGTATGTTTATAGGGGGCATGTGAGGGAACAAAAGCAATGAAGTACAGGCCAGCTTTCTGAGCAGGAAGATGTCCACTATCCATAGCAAAAGAAGGACCGGTTGTTTATTGAGGCAGTTAGCGAGCAGTGGCACAAACCTCAGTAGATCTTGATAGGCTTGCTTTTCTTCAGTTTTTCTTAAATATTTGCGTTAGTTTCTCTGTAGAATTATGTAATTAAATAATGTAAATTTCCTTTAGTCCTAGTGTCTCGTTAGCCAAAATCTGTCTCCCCTCTTTAAAGCACTATAAATCCAGTTACTTTGCAAAAAAGATTGGGGGGGGACGACAAAGGTTGAAAGAACCATGGAGTTTTTTGTAGGCAGCAATTGCTGCTGTGGCCAGGTGTTTGTAACCCAGTTGAATGTTTTTTGTTGGAAGAATGAAATAGAAAGCTCTTTTATTATTGCATCTGCAGTACAGCCTGTGTAACCTTCAGGATGCAAAAGACGCAATAAAATTTTTCTTCTCCCTACCACAGGCCAGCCTCCTCCCTTCCCCAGGAGTCATAGAGAGTATTTAGCTTCAGCATCAAAGTACCTCCTGTTCAAAGGCTGTTATTATGTCAGCCTTTCTAAATACAGAAGTTGTTTGTTCTGAAAGACAGAAATAAGTATTGACCAGTTATCCCTGCATGCTTCAGATTCTCGGTGGAGATCGCAATGTGTTTTTTCACATTCCATTGGTGTGGTTTTTGACAAAGCAAGTATTATTCATACATGTATCAATAATGCCCTAAACTTAACTATACGGCAATACAAATTGGTTCTGTTTTACTATGTAACAGATTAGTCAGCTGTAAATCTAATGCACTGTTTGTATAGCTGTATTGTATATTGAAATGTTAAATAGGTCTCCCTGTTTTCCAATGCTACTGTGTCCTATTAGTTGCTGCACTGGACATTAGCTTTTCTCCCTGTTTAGGAAAATGATCTCAATATTTTCACATTTTAATGGCTTTTTTTTTTCCCTTTATGAAACCAATACTCTTGGGGACCTGGGGGTAAATCATTCTTTTGTATTTAGTAACTTTTTCCTTGGAGTCATAGGCAGATGGAAAGGCCTCTCATTGAAACTGGAGTGGGAGGTGGGGGTAACAACAGTCACTGGCTGACAAGGAGGGGGGTCCCTCAAAGGGGTTGTTTATAGAGCTTGAAGTTTTTAGCTGACAAACTCAAATGTATTACATCAGTTTCCTGCTGTTATGCACACTGGTGGGTGGTGGACCCAGTTTGAGGACTTTGCAGAACAAGTAGTTGACATACAAAAGCTCATTGTTCAAATGCCCATCTTTCCCGAAACCTAAAGAAGCAGTGTTATAAGGGGTCACTGACCGCAGGATTTATTTTGACTCTTTTGCAATTCAATCTGGCCCCTGCAGTTTTACCCTGTAGCTTTTGTCCTACTAATGTTGATGGTGTAGCACCACATTAATACTTACAGGCAGCATACTGCCCCAAATGTCAAGCCTTTCTCTCAGAGAAACTCTGTTTTCTGTCCTCTCCCCCTTCCCAGCCCTGAGTGGATTAGCTAATTTATACTGTCACTACTTTTCATATTGCTAAAGTGTTTCACTTATTTTCACTGACTTTCTGAATTACTGGAAATAGAGAAGATAAATGGTCAACAGAGGTTTAATTTAATTTTGTCATTCCCTTTGCTTAACTAGGGCAGTACCAAAATTTATGAAGAGGATAAAGGTGCCAGATTATAAAGACCGAAACGTGTTTGGAGTACCGCTGCAAGTCAACGTCCAGCGGACAGGGCAGCCTCTTCCACAGAGCATTCAGCAAGCCATGCGGTACCTCCGCAACCACTGCCTGGATCAGGTGGGTTTTGCTGTACTTTCATCCCACATGCTGCAGCACCCAAAGCCCAACCTTCCATTAATTTTTACTGTTCCTGGGTCAGACTGAAAAAAGTAGACTCAAAACAGGACAAAATAGATAATTAATGCAAGGAAAGCTTTGCATGAAATTAGAACCCATACATGAGAAGCTGAAGGGCATACTTACATTTCAGATTTGCTGGACTCGTTGTAAATGTGTTTACCTTATATTTAGGTTGGACTGTTTAGGAAATCTGGAGTCAAATCAAGAATTCAGGCTTTGCGTCAAATGAATGAGAATTCAACAGACAGCATCAACTACGAAGGCCAGTCTGCTTACGATGTAGCAGACATGTTAAAGCAATTCTTCCGTGATCTCCCTGAGCCTCTCATGACCAACAAAC
The DNA here is from genome assembly GCA_030449065.1 of Oceanodroma leucorhoa. Lineage (NCBI taxonomy): Eukaryota > Metazoa > Chordata > Aves > Procellariiformes > Oceanodroma > Oceanodroma leucorhoa. The sequence goes on from JASVER010000005.1 coordinate 13,762,871, forward strand.
TCTCCGAGACCTTCTTACAGATATACCAGTGTAAGTAGTGAGATATCTATGGCAGATGGCAAATGGTCATTTGTGTAGCAAGGTTGGAACTTTCTAATACTGCTCCTCTGGGCACTACACGTGTTGCATATGTTGGTCTTTGCCTTCCTCCAGCAGCCGATACAGTTCAAGCTGCCTCGTAAGGAATGGATTTTTGATGTTCTAGTGGTATAGCGATCTATAGTACAAGTTCTTTTCATTTCACCTTTCTCTGTAGTTTGGGAACAAATATAAATCCTCCATCACCTGCTATAAAGTTTCCTCTCTTCTTTGAGCATACTTGATATCATGGTTTGGAAATAAGCCACATCTGATGTGGCTTGGTAGAGGAGCTGTGCAAACACTACACGAACAGAGTTTGGCGCTTTTGAGGGGATTGAAATCCACTAAATTGCTGAGATTTTTTTGTAAGAGCAAGGTGCCAAAAAATTTCTATTTTCTTATAATTCATATTCTTCTATCCTTCAATACAACTTTTGAAAACAACCTTTAAGTTGAAAGCTTTTCCGTTACTGACTTGTAGCTACTTTACTGATAGGTACCGTAAACAGAAAGTGCTTAGAATAAATCACATCAAAAATGGAATTTATCAGTGCACGTGAAAAGAAATAATTAATCTTTCTGAGATGGCAGGTTCAACACTAGCAAGGGAGACATTCTCTTTTGTGAGCTAGATAAACTGAGTTCTGTATAGATGGTAATTTTGTGCTGGATCTTTCCAAACAACACGTCTTTCAAAAGTTTTCTTCAACATTGTTTCATTGGGAATACTCTCACTTTATAAAATGGCCAAAGATGAATTAATGTTTGATGACCAGAACTCCAGAGCTTTTTGAAACATTCGTAGGGATCCAAACTGATTGATGCACTACGGGCACCTTGCTGATCCTGTGGATTCTCTCCCTAACACCAGCCCAGCTCTCTCTCCATGGATTCTTCCCATGGTAGCACAGCTACAACAGAACTTATTGCAAAAATACCTTGCTGTGTTTTGTGCCTTCCTTATGATGATGGTTACAAAAAGGGTTACAGGAACTTCCTTCAGAACTCCGTAGGTGGAAGTGACGGTTTAAAATAAAAACATACATACCGTTATTTCAGTGCACGGATTTTTTTTGTGTGTTTGGATTCCCAAGAAGGTTTATGGAGAAAATTAATCAGACTCTCCACTTCCGTGCATATTAAACAGGCAACTCTTCRTGGGTTTAGTGCCAGAAAAAGTTTGACAAGAGCATTGCAGAAGTATCTGTTCCTTTTCTTTCACAGGCGGTAGGTCTGAGGAATCCCCAGAGGTTGTCGGGAAGTATTATCTCTGTGTAAAGCAAAGAGCCTTAAAGCAGCTGTAAATTTTGCTTCCCTGCAAAGGACAAAATTTCCCTTTGCTTTGGTGTCACGCGCCAGGCTGYGCACTGGAATTGTCCGCACGTGGCTTAAATGTGCTTTGAGCTGATTGAGGGGAGAGTGCGGAGAACAATGGATTTTTGCTTAAAATTGCTTTCTAAACTCACCTGCTAGCCTTATGAAGTTGCTGAAGCCCAAAGCAAATACCAGTTAAATATCTGGTTAGCACCACGTATATTATGAGACATGTAGTGAGGGTGGTGTGGTGCTAACGATGATATAAATGCTCCAGGACTCAGACCCTGATGTTGTCTTCAGAGATGCCTTATTGGAAATCCCTTTATAAGATGCAGATCTGGTCTGGGTTATTTCATTTTTTGTTCCCTTCAAGTTTGGAGGAGAGGGCCTTATATAAAGACGCACGTCAAATTTTTCCAATGGCTGTTTGTTGTTAGTAACCAAGGTGCTGTTTAATGGTATGGGGCTTCACGACGTTGACTTTCTTTTTCCACCGCATGACTTTGAATGATCTGCTCAATAAAGCAACCCTCTGTGTTTGGTAAAGCACTTTCTGGATATTTTATGACATCATTGTTGAAAAGATTTGCTAGCCAATTTATTTAATTAATTCACCTATTCTAAAATGCATTCATGTTTTGAATTTCTTTGAAAGCCAAAGAATTTCTAAATTGGCTGGACTGTGTTTGCTTGTTCACTGCCTGACTCCAGGCTTCTGTCATTTTAGTGCATCTGCGGGAGCATGTAGCTGTTGAAATTAAATCTAAAATTAACTCTGGCCTAGGCACAAATTCTTCTTGCTTGCATTTCTTGTGAGGCAGGAAATAGCTGAGGGTAGTTAAACTAGTGGGTTAAAAAAAAATTCCTTCATGGTTCCTACAAATGGTATGCATCCTGAAGGAAATCACTTCAAACTCGAGTCAAATATTTGAAGCTGGAGTTTGCTTTGGGATGTATTCATGCTGTGTGTGTGGAAAATCAATGGGCTGATGAGAGAATTACTAATATTATGCAGATGTGCCAAAGGATCAGCGTCTCCAGGCTATCAAGGCTGCCATTATGCTTTTACCCGATGAGAACAGGGAGGTCCTCCAGATTCTTCTCTATTTCCTGAGTGATGTCACAGCTGCAGTGAAGGAAAACCAGATGACACCAACAAACCTGGCCGTCTGCTTAGCACCTTCCCTCTTCCACTTAAACACTCTCAAAAGAGAGAATTCTTCCCCAAGGTACGTCTCTGGGGAGCAGGGCTCATTGCTGCTGGTCCCGTACCACAGCTAGCAGCGATGTGCAACAGGCACGGTCTGTCGTTGACCCTACCAGCTGTGACCACCTCGGACACCTCAGAGGGCACYGGCTGTAGAACAGTTATGGGATCCTACCTTTTGTTAGAGATTTGTTAAAATATAAGCAAGTTCATAAGAAGGAAGAAACAGGGGGGATTCCAAAGAAAAAGTTTAGAGAAAGTAGCGAGAGAATTCAGTAACACCRTGCCAAGACTGGGTCCCAGGCGACACTGCAGATTTGGGAATCGTACTGTTTTCTTACCAAGTGTCTCTCTTTCTCTGCATTAAATAACTGTATTTATGTGTGTGTTCTTCTCCCCTGTGAAGGGTGATGCAAAGAAAACCAAGCCTGGGAAAACCCGATCAGAAGGACCTAAATGAAAATCTGGCTGCAACCCAAGGGCTAGCTCATATGATCGCTGAATGCAAGAAGCTCTTTCAGGTAAAACACCTATTTGCAAAACTGCTGGGTGGAATATTGGCCAACGTGGCTTAGATCTGCTGTATAATGGAAAGCTAGGAATGTGTCTTTATTTTAATAAAGTTTAATACGTGGTAGATAGCTTTTAAAAAAACTTTGCATCCTGATTTGGGTGCATACATGAATTAGAAGTGGTGCCAGAAGAGAAGAGAGTTGTTTTGTTGGCACTGGTGCTTAAAAGTCATGAGGCAGTTGTGGGGTTTGGGACATTTTTGTTACACCGAAGCTGCATTTGAAATATGTTTTCAAGCTTTTATTGTGCAGCCATGAGGGTCTGTGAAATTCAGCTCGTTACAAAGCAAGAAGCTACTTCCAGGAATTTAGTGCTTGTTCTATACTTAAATTCCCGAGAGTTAGCACRACTAGGCCACAAAAGCATCCTAAAACGTGACACTGTCAAACCATAGCTTGAAGGGTCTGGAGGAACTAAAGCATGCTCCCTCTAGGGCCCAGGGTGGAGAACCAGGCAAGTCTTGAGTCCTGGTTTTCCTCACTGTATTCACATCTTTTCAGAGCCCTCAGCTGAAGACATGCCTGTCTCTCTTCTTGCGGCTGACAACTGATCCCTCCTTCCTTCAGTCTGCAGGATAAACTGTGCTGTGGGAATGGATCTGAGTTGTGTATCAAAGAGGGATACTCCACAGAAAAAAATAAGACACCCCACAATTGAGAGGCTAATTTGAGTTAAATCAAAGTCACAAACTTAATTTTGGCATTTCTTCATATTGAGTGCTTGACCTGACACATACACGTCCCACCTCTTACAAAGCTAGTGTACCCATCTTCCTGTGGCTCTCAAGCTGCTAGACTAACTCTGTGATTTGGGGAGAGAGCTGCAAGAGGATGATTTCACCCTTGTCGCCCCTCAGATACCCGAAGAAATGAGCAGGGGCCGGAACTCGTACACGGAGCAGGACCTGCGTCCCCTCAGCCTGGAGGAGCTCCGGGGCGGCAGCAGCACCGCCGAGCCCTCCGACTACCACTGCTACCTCCAGGACTGCGTGGACGACTTGCTCAAAGAGATGAAGGAGAAGTTTAAAGGCTGGGTCAGCTGTTCTACCTCAGAGCAAGCGGAGCTGGCCTACAAGAAGGTATGCACCCTGTCACTCACGCCACAGCTCTGTTTTTTAGCTCATCTTCTCTAATATAAGCAGGCTTTTGACGTAGGATATTACAGAGGGTTCAGTGCACACCTTTGCTTTGCAGACAGATTTAAGAAAAAAAACCTTAATCTTTTGACATAGTTGCACACCGTCTAAAAACAAAATGTCTTTCAGCAGTAGTCAGCTAACATGCTCTGATTTGTGTTCTTCTGTTTATCCAGCCCAGGAGTGTTCACTGTATTGCATTTACATGCCTTCACTCACACGTGCAAAGCCTTGACAGGCCGAGTGAAGCCTCCAAACACTGTCACTATGCAGGCAGTAGGAAAGAAGTTTCTTGGCTCTAATCTTGTATGGCTCAGGGCTAGCACAGGGAGAACTGTTTCAATGAGATTTAAATAATTTATAATAATTTATATTTAAAAAATAAACTTGGAAAATTAGGATATTTTTCTGTAGCATCACGATTTAATAGTGGCCCATACTGGAGAAGGTAACTAACTTAAAAATAATTTGGAAGTCAGCGTGCAGATGCCTTTGGCTGTTAGGAAAACAACCTTAGTCTGACCTTACAACAAGCTTAGTACAATATATACATATATGTGTGTGTATTTAATTTAGTGTATTATTTAGCCAACACTAAAATAGAAAGGAAAAGAAAATGTAAGGAAGATTAAAACTGAGGACTCTGCTGATTTTCCCCAGGTATGTGAAGGTCCCCCACTCCGATTATGGAAAACTACCATTGAAATCCCAGCTACACCAGAGGACGTTTTAAATCGTTTACTTAAAGAGCAGCATCTTTGGAATGAAGATCTTATAGATTCAAAAGTAATCGAACCTTTGGATAGCCAGACAGATATATACCAGTATGTCCAGAACAGCATGGCACCTCACCCAGCTAGGGACTTCGTAGTCTTAAGGTAAGACTTTTATATGCGATGATGTTTATATCCTACACATACAACAACCTTGCCTGCGATTTTATAAATTATATACATAAATACCTATTTGTGCATAATTTGAAGTCTATTAGATGTTTGAATTACTGTTTGTCAAAGATAAGACTCTTTTTTCTTCTTTTTTCTTAGAACATGGAGGACAAACTTCCCCAAAGGAGCTTGTGTTCTTCTAGCAACCTCAGTGGACCATGACCGTGCTCCAGTAGCAGGTGTTAGAGTCAATGTGCTCCTGTCTAGGTATCTGATTGAGCCCTGCGGGTCAGGAAAATCTAAACTTACCTACATGTGCAGAATTGATTTAAGGTATGAATTTCCACTTTGTCCTTTCATGGTGGTAACTTTTCTTGTATAGTTTCCGTGTAGTCAGTGCAAAGTTTAGACAGTTCAACAGGCTTTAGCTTGACCAGTAGTACGTACTTCTCAAAGGTATGCACACAGGTCTCTGAGATGTCACAGAAAATTGGCTTCAGTGCAGATCTAGCAGCAGGTGTGGTTTGTTGCATTAGAAGCCTCCAGTATGTGCTCCACCATAGCTGTTGGTATATAATCCCACCCCTTCCTCTGATAGATGTATTTGGATGCAAGGACATGTTAATTTTAATGTTAAGTTAGTAAAGAGGACCAAGTTCCCACAAAACTTCTCATAACTTTTCCTCACTGCGGCAAACTTGTTTTTGAGCAAGTCTATATTAAGGCTGAGCTGAGCAATAAGCAGTAATACGGAGATTTCCTCGTCGGGCATTTAACCAGCTAGATATGTATTTGATTCTGACTAAGAAAATGCATGCAAAGTTACTGGTACCTAATTCATCATCACTTTTTCTCCACGCATTAGGGGCCACATGCCAGACTGGTACACCAAGTCTTTTGGACACTTGTGTGCATCTGAAGTCGTTAAGATACGAGACTCTTTCAGTCATCAGAGTCTTGAGAGCAAGGATGTAAAATCCAGGTGACTACTGAAGAGGAACAGCCATGCGCTCCACACCTCAGCAACGTAGACATTACCCAAAACTGAGGCTCGTCCGCTGCAGACCAGACTAGTGTACCATCTGCAAGTCATGTCATGAAGGAATGACAGCATGAGAACTTGACTGTGAGCATTACTAGAGGACTGTGGCCATACCATACACTTTAAAGCTGCTTCCTGTCTGTGTAAGGTCTATAGTGTAGGCCTCGACTGGAATACATAGGAGGACTGTGCAAATAAAAAAAAAAAAGGATTGTACTATTAGATGGTTTGAATTGCTTCTGAGAAGCAAAATTCTTTAAATGCAAAATATATTATGAAATATGGTGAAGGCTCATCATTCCCATGTGAAATACTTAGCTTTATGTACATACCCATGTCATTTTATTTGTAGTGCGTTGAGGGACTGCTGTATCCACTGGAATAGTTGGTACTCTTCAATGTGTTCTCACTGAGATAAGCAGAGAAAGGTTTGCACAGAGATTAAAGTGTGAATGAGTGTGCTAATGGTTGAAAGGATAGCAGAAGTCGAACTTGAAATGTGTCTGGTACACTGATAGACAACCAGAATGGATTTTAGTATGCTGGATACAGTTCAACCTAGAATGGGACTCCCCTGTGGACCAGGAGTAGCCATCCTTCCCGTGTGCCAGTTCTGCATTTTCCTCAGCTCCAACCTTGTTAAAAACTCTAAGCAGATGTTACAAGAGGCTTGCTCTGGTTACTGTCCGCTCCTTATCCAGATGATCTTCTAGGAGTGATTAGCAATCCTATAGCAATTTTAAGCAAATAAACTTTTGAGCAACATAGCAGCTTAGAAATGAAATGCCTATGCAATGGTGAAGAGAGCCAGTAATGTCAATTGTTAATTTGCCAGAAAATGTTTGTTGCTTTTACTCCTAACTGCGTTAAGTGTAAGTAAGTGTTTTAATGAGCTTTTATATATTTCACTGTATTCTAGCGGCTCAAGAGGAAAAAGTCAACACTGGAGTTGCGGTGCCGGGAGGTGGCAGGACTCCTGCAGCAGCAGGTGGGGTGAGGTGGCTAGTAGGAGTCGCACGGGCTCTCTCCCTCCTTTGCCTGTTTGCCTAAAAGCTGCACGTTAACATGAGCAGAACCTGGATGTGAGCAATTTGGAGGGTTACATTTTGGGGCAGAGAGGAGGGTGGGGTTTTGTCTTGGGTTTTGTTGGGTTTTAAACCCTTTGGGATATTCCCGCCTCCTTGAGAATCAACTTGTGTGAACTGTAGGAAGTCTTGAGGTCCTCTGGAAAGGTGTCTTTCTGTAGGTTTTACTGTAAAGGTAAAGATTTGCTTTTGAGGTGCAGTATTAAGTGATAAATGTGTTTTGTGGCTAGGGTATGAATGAGTTGCAAGGTGGAATTTTGACTGAGACTTTGTTACCATTGTCAGTATTATTTTAAGCTTTTTGATGAAGATTTTTTTTTATTATGGCAAATTATGTAGTACTTCCAGTAACAATGATGTTCCTCATGAGTAGGAAAACCTTGTATATTCTTCTACATCAAACACTTTTGAATTTGTAAAATTGTATGTTGTACATACCATTCTATTGTAAACATGTATACTTGCCCACAGTGTACTGTCAAACATAGATAAAGCATGATAAAGATTATTTAAAATATACCTGTATTTATACCTCAGATACTCTTTTTGGGTTTTTGTACCTCAAGTATGTTTTCTATTGTAAATGTGCTTTACATGACTATGATCTACATGAGAGAAAGGAAGATGTTTAACTTGCTATAGATGTCTGTACAGAGTATACTCAATAAGTGCACTATTAAATGTTTAAAATTGGAGAAGCATAATGGTTTTTATTTTATTCTGCATTCTTCCTTCTGCTCTCGTGCCCAGAGGAGGAGGCATTTTTCTTACCAGTAGTTCTTTACAATAGTACTACCAACTGTGTAGCCACCCCTGCCCTCTCCCAGGCCAATATTTTTAGTATTGTTAAAGGCAGGTACCAAAGCAATTTCAAAATTTTTGGAAGGCAAGCCTTCACAATGGCAGACAGCTGGACAGAAATATTCCCCAGTCAATAGCTTCATACATTTAAAAGTAAGAAGAAACCACTGTTTTGGTGCTGTCTTGTGGAAAGATACTCTTGAATTTAACAGTGAGCAAAGCAAACTCCTACTTGATAGGCAGCTGTATGCAATGCTGAAAAATAATTCACCGCTTTCGTGTTTTCTACGGGGAGAACGAGGGCATGATGAGTTGTGGAGTCATAGGTTCACTTTAAAAAATGCAAGTGTGAAAGTAATTGGAGAAAGTTAAAGCTCACGCAGCAGTGAAATGAAGCCAAAGAGAAGGCCAGGAGGATATACAAACAACTGACTAAGGTGAAAAACGAAGCCAAAGACAGCTGTTAATTCAAGCAACTTTAAAAAGTTTTTAAAGTCTTAGCCAACAGAAATATAATTCGGGCATCTTAAAGAGGACTTTGATTTGTGAGGCTTGTCTGACAGAGTAGCTGGAAGGAGGCCTGCTGCCTTTCAGTTACCAACATCATCGTATTCTTTCTCCGCCTGAGCATCCCCAAGTCCTGATCACTGTCACTTCCCACTGCGTTCCCCAGGGAGCAGTGAGGGATGCTGCTTCACGCCCTGGCAAAAGCAAACCTCTTGCTGTCGTGGTACTAGTTCTCACACACCAGTCTTTTACAGAACCTTTCTGATAAGGGACTGTCATTTGTTTGGCTCTTATAGGATCTTTTTTCTTCCCAAGTCAATACTAAAAATAAAACAACCGCACAATTTAAAAAAAAAAAAACACAACAGGTTTGTTCACAGTTTTGGGCCCTTGGAACAAGCAGAGTTAAAGCTAATTTATTTTTTTCTGTAATCATGGTTTTGTTTGTATTTTTAAGCACACTAACGCACAACAGACTCCTCAGACACTTCAAGGATTTACTCTGCATTTTGTTTAAAGTGCATTTAGGTTACTTTCAAATCAGCATTTTCCGAAATATTTCTAAAACATGAGTTAATTTTGACTCTTCTAAATAGCCTCAAGCTCCTGAATATTTTTTTGGCACCTTCATTTGCAGGTGCCCATGTTATAGTTGGACAATAGAATTGAAGTTTCCATGTCTGCGTTTCTTGTCGGGTGTCACTGACAGCGGCCCTGCCTCTTGCTCAGACACTCTCTTGCTTTAAGGAGCGGTTGCGGCAGGGGAGCGCGGGCTGGGCCCCCGTTAGCCCTGGCAGGGTCCCGCTGGGGCTAACTGCCCACATGGCATCCCCGGTGCAGCACGGGTCCAGCCCCCCAGCTGCTGCAGTAATGCCGAATTTCAGTGCTGCTTTCTAACAAATACAAATGGGAAAAAAAAGTCACGTTTTACTGTCATTCCTCAACTAATGCACTCCACAATTAGATATTTATGAAGCTGTAAATAATCAGTGGCCTTCATCTTAAAGGCCAGAAGGCAATGTCACTAACACGCATGGAAAGTGAGTCTGGGAAAGTGAGACTGAAAGGACACAAAACGGTACCTCTGCAGTCTGGTACAAGACCTTGAAAAGAGGAGGACCTAGTATGTATCCACAGTAGTCTGTCCCAGGAGAAAGTTGATACGAAAACAGTATCCATGACAGGCTACATAATAAAAGGTAGATATTTCCACTTAAGACATATGAAGATTAAATGTTATACACAGATCTTCTGCTAAGTGCTGGAAGCAGTGTCCTACAATTGTAAGGAATGAAATCAAGATACTGTTTTAATAGTGCAGTGCATTAAATTTACAAAGACAAAACGCTAATTCCTTTGCCTATGTTATACCATAACTTGTCAGCACAGCCATTGACTGCACCCATTATACAAGGAAATACTAAACATTTCTGAAAAATTACTTTCAGGTATTTCTCATCTGTCAACCCAGAGCTATTATATGTCTCTAGCAAGGAAAGGTATCAATGTCTAAAATGATGACTTCACCAGAGGTGAAGGTGAAGTACTGTTCTTATTACTGATGCTAATGTGCAATGTTTGCATCCATGCTTCTTTTGCATTGAGCACTATCCCAGGCACTTGAGGCTTGCTCACTTTCCCTTCCCCTCTGCACCATCCTACTATATTTTCCTGTATTGCCTGAGGCGTCGAGAATGCTCGCAAGAAATGAACTTTGAAGCTGAGTCCAGGGACATAAAGAGCAGCAAAGGATGGGAAAGAATTCAAAGAAGAAAAAATTCCATCAAAAGAGATTAAGGCACTGAAGGGGTACATTTATACAGAAAGATTCAATACACATAATCTGGCCATTAGACAAGAGGGATGTAGTAAATGTCTACTAGCACTGGAAGGTCATAAAAACACAGAAGAAGAGTTCAAACTAGCTGAGTGGGTGTACAAGTTGGGATAAAAATTTGTTAATGGAAAATCTGAGGCAGAAGGAAAGGAAAAGGCATTTTCCACACAGCAAGAGGTCTTTGAGGCTGTGGGACAATCTCTCCCTGAGAAGCAGCAAGAGTGTTAAGTCATTTAAAACCGTGCAGGCTCAAACCCTGGAATCAATCCTGCACTAGCTTTCATAAAGTATCATGAAGACCTAAAAAAGGCCCTCTCTGCCTTATTTGACGTGATTACAGGACTTGCCACCAGTTTTCACCTTTAAGTGTCAAGTAGTGCTGCCTTGCTGAGTAGGAAACAATACGGTATCAAAAACAAAGTTACAATTAAGTAACTCAATTATTTTGGAAGTTGCTAATGAGCAAGTCTTTCTCTAAGAATTACATTGGAGGTTGTGGAGTGCAGTTTTCTTATGTTTCTTCAAGAAGTGGACGTTCATTTAAATGAGAAGATGCAGTGCCACCCCGCTATGGGCCAAGAGCATGGAAATCAGGATGGGGAGGTTACCAGACAACCAGGAGATCTTTTGCTTTTCTAACATTTAGTCAAAACCCAGAAAGATCTATAACTGATACACACAATTTCCCTATCATAGCGGGAATCAAATCCATTATTGCATAGGCTCAATTGTTTTTTGTTACTAGAAGGAGAAGAAAAGCCCTACAGCAAGTGTGTTGTATATGCTTCTCCAGGTACCAGTCTTCTGCTAGTCACTTCATTAGCTCAAGTAATAAAAGGGTGATGTGGTGGGTCTGAACATCACAGTTTATAACACTAAAATCATACATCACAGCTTTATAACACACAGCTTTTATAACACTATATACTTTATAACATCACAGCTTTATAACACTAAAAATGGAAAAGCCCCTTAGGAACAGAATTCTCAGTGAATGAAAGAATATTACTATTCCAAAAATCAAATATTCAAAAGAGTGTTAAAAGTGCCAGTGCAGCTATGTATGTATGCCAGGGAACGAAATTAAATAGCATTTTCCATGATATGATGAGATAAGCCTGTTACAAGCATAAAGACGGGATGGGACGGTATAGCCGAGATGGCTCTGGTTTGAGGGGGCTAGTGCCTCATTTATTAGAGAAGTTGGAAGACTGTTAGGAAACGAAATGGGAATTTCAAGAGAGGGTGGCCTCAGTTAAATCACTTGAGCGTCACTTTAGAGAACTGTCATTTTTTTAAGTAAGCCAGGTAGTAGCGGAAGTAGATCATGTTCATAACACAGCCCAGACTAAGATGGTGTGCAAGGTGTGGGTAACAGAGGAAGGGTTCTTCTAAAAGGAAGAAGAGGACCCAGTTGGCCAAACACTTCCAATATGTTTAGTGACACAGCAGTCTGAAATATCTATTCAAAACAGTTAAAATAAATTTCAGTCAGGGCATTGTTGTGAGCTGGTTAAACATGTAACCTTCAGCTAGGCTATAATTCAAGTTTATAGAAGCACTGATGGTATGGTTAGCAAAGTTCCTATAGGCCACTTTTTTGCCCCTACCACTAGGGAAAGTTGTACAATAGAGCATATTTTAAGTAGTCCATTTAAACATTTGAAAAGGAATGCAAAGATACTAAAATATTTGTTTTAACTCAATCGTTTAGTCTCCAGCAGTCTGTACTCTTTTCATCTCTCTAAATACCTGCCAGCACCACAGCAGCACAACAGAATGTCTGAAGAGCAGACATGGGTCTTTTACTGACCTATAGGAATGCATATTCTTTTTTGTTGAAACCTAAGAAGGGTGTAGGGAATTTTGCAATCTTTGCCCTTAACGTTTCTAAAATGTACAGTCCTTACTACCACTGCCCACAGGATAAAAATTCTTATTGAAGCCTTTGTCACCTATGTCATTTATCAACTAGGGCTTCTAAAGCATACAAGAAGTAATAAAGCATTCAGTAATGATAATACAAGTAATAATCCAAACTGATTTTGAATATCCCACCTCAGTGACATGCCTACAAAGCTAGAACTACATTAAAATCAGTACTCAAGTAAAAGCAAGAAAATGGTAAAACTTTACTACCCATGAACAATTTCATTCACCAGCAGATAACAACGAAAATTGCTTTGTGATGCATAGAAAAGCAGCTTCGAAAGCCTTGTTGCTAGACCTTCTTAAAAAGAAAGGGAGGTCCGTTAAGGTAATGTGTCTGGATAATCTTAAAGGTCTTTTCCAACCTAAACGATTCTATGATTCTGTGAAAACAGCACCTGCCCTCCCTCTACGTAGACACTACACTCCATTATCTAAGACAGGGAGAAGCACATACAGAATACTGAAACTGCGGAACTCTGGTTCTGCTCCTGTAAATCCTCAGCAACAGTGAGGCATCCACCTCCCAGTGAGGGGAGAAGCAGACGAAATCAGAGAATGCTTGGTCTTAGGCGGTGAAAACCAACAGTGATTTTCTTCCCCCCTCTCTTCCTCATCGGATCAAATGGTACATGCAGCATAGAAAAACATATTCCTAATAACACGGGACAAGTATTCAATTAAAGTCGAAACAAACCACATTTAGAAGGGGTCATAATCACTCGTGAATTCCAGGACTGTGCCGGTGCACTTCAGCAGCACTACAGCTACACAGCACTTGGTCTGCAAGCGCCCTGATTTGGCTTTGGAGGCCTCTGAAAACACATGAAATTGTGTTYGGAGGCCTTTTAAGAATGACCTTCAGCAAGTAGAAAAGTAGAGATTTTCTAGCTAATGCCTGAACCATAGTCTAAAAAAAAAATACATTCACATTTGCTTTTTTCCCCTTTCCAGTGTACGACAAGAATAAATGCTTGTGTATAAAAATAGCATATAACCTTCTAGGTAAAGCACTCACCTTGTGGCGTTAGTTGCAAACAAGATCAGGCAGAACAGTTATCGAACCAGGTTCAATTTGTCAGACTTATTGGACCGGGAAAGGAGGAAAGGCTATGCCCCGAGCATCCTACTGGATAAGGCAAGATCGATGGGGGAATGAATGACCCGTCAAGAGCGGTGATGGAGTTCAGAGGCCCCGCCGCTGAGGAGCACACAGGTTTTAGCAGGCCAGTCATGGCTAACAGACTATTAGRCATGTATTTGATAAAAACCTAAGCAACTGGAAGACCTCGGGGAGCTTTAAGTGTCTAAAGTTTTAGGCTTGGATAGAACCATAGCACCAGCTTACTGCTAGAAACAGGGCCCAGAAGCACCGATTCAAAATTGCACCAACTTGTCTGAGGAAAGAAGGCAAAACAAGCTGATTTCTGGCACCATCAGCTCTGTTACAGAAGTAATTATTTTCAGTATATCATTGACATTTGGAATTCACTACTAGTCTTCAGAGGTGGGTTTTCTGCAGAGCTTGGAGACAAATATATTTACAGAAGTTCCTGTTATTTTTCTCATGCTTCAGTTTCTGCACTAGCCACTTGGGCTTGCCTCTGAACACATTTTTCACAGGAGTCTGCAGGAAGTTTCTTGTGCTATTTTCTGAACAGTCTTGCAATCGCCACTGTCAGAGAGAGAGCATTTATTTAAATCGACCAGCAGCATGATCTGGGACGCGACATGATACTCATTGTGCTCCTGTTTATAATGCACCATGCAGAAAGGCAAGCCCAACATGCTTTTCTTTTTTAATTCCTTAAAAAATGCTACATTTTACTGTTTAAACACTCTATTTTACTGATTTAGAGATTTTCTATGAGGCTTTATACAAGTTTTTGTTGTTTTTTTTTTTTAAAGCTTCTTTCCTGTGCCTCTTCTTCCTCTCTTGTTAAATTGCTAAAACAGTTTCCAGGGCCAGCCGCTCTGTGCAGTGGTTTGCTGGTTTCTGATGAAAGAGCTGCTGCCAAATTTTATAAAGAATGTTCCCTGGGGCACAGAGGGGAGGGAAGTATTCTTCATGGCCTCTGTTTTCTTCCCATATTGTTTAACAAACAAGCAAACTGCCCTGCAGTCACTCTGACCCCTATTTAGACATATCCCTGCCAGGCAGCCACACAAATGAACTAGGAAGGAAGTGCCGTCACGGCCCTTAGAAAAGATAGAGGGAAATAAAGGCAAACATTGTGTGTCTAAACAAACAAGCTCACTCTGCTCTGCCCTTGTCTTCTGCCTAATTCTTACAGGAACCGGTCCCAGAAGTAGTAGCTGGGGCACGAGTATTTCCCAGGTTGTGCAGGACTGGGTTCCCCACCGGCTCTGTTCCCATCGCCCTGCCAAGATTTGCCCCAGCCTCAGAGATGAATAAATAATCCAAAAACCTTTGGCATACATGGGAACTCAGCCCAGGCTCTTTGAATGGCTTAAGCCTGTCCCTCAGTCTGGTTTCCCATGTGGACCTCGTGCCCTCTGTGCCTCGGTTTCCCTAGTTAGACTTCCCCAGAACTTCAAGGGAAAAAAAAGAAAAATACTATTTTTGTGCTTCAGTAATCATAAATTGAAAGTGCAAGTTTTGCAACAAGCTGAAACAAAAATACCTAAGGCCAAGCTGAGAACAAGTTTTCCTTTGAGCTGCTTCTTGCCTATACACAACTCCAAAGGATTTCTAAATCAAATTACTTTTGATAGACAAGAGATGAAACAGATGTGCTATTAACCCCATTTTGCGATGGGGAGCTAGAGCATAATGGATTTTGGAACTAGAGATGCAACTAGAATATTCAAAAAACAACCTCAGTGTTGCATGCTAACCACAGGAACAAGTTTTGACATATCAGAGCTGATAAACCTGGTTTAAAGAATGCTTAGATAAACTGGAAAAGAAAGAAAATACAGTAATTTAAAACATTATGAGGATGATTTTTAAAGTATTTCCACATTTCTCTGGTAAKGTCCACCCATAGTAGTCCCAGCCTGCTGAAACCACAGATGGATATTTACCTTAAAGCAGTCACTGAATCTGAAGTCAGCACTGCCTGTCAAAGACGTGGCATCGCCGTGGGACCACGACCCAGCACAAGCACCGCATCACCCGCACACCCCTTGGGCTGCTGCAGGTGCCCTCTGCTCTCCAGGACTCCTCTCAATGCAGCAAACCTTGGGGCCGCTTTTGCCCAGCCATCAGCTTTTGCTTGACCAAGAGACAAGAAATCCAATTTCAAACAAAATACTGGACTGACTGTAAGAGCAAAGTCTTATTTGCAGTCTGCGCTCGTGCTCTGTGGCTAACACAGATTTCTAGACTTTGTTTAAAATTTGCCAGAGGAGTGCATAGGAGAGCAACCCAAACATTTGTGAAGGATTTGTCAAGAGCACTGCTTTGCCCTTGCTTGTAGCTCTTTGTCGATAGCGCCACGCGGAGCAGACAGAAAACAGAGCTGGATCTGGTCGTCATCATGCACGGACTGCGATATGTGCGGATTTGCGCCTGAGGAACTACCTATCACTGTGATGAATGGCATCGCATTTAGCTATCTCCTTAAAGAGATAAGATGCTGTACGTTTTTATTATCAGTTGTGCCCAGATTTGTACCATTAAACAAAAAATTGGATTAATATTTTTAAACAAATCAGATTAATGTTTTATACCCATTATCATGCTCCAGGGGGTCATAAACTGGGATAAAAAATACATATATAGTTTGCAGTTGTTTCAAGCCATGAAACAGAGAATAGCCTACAAGACGCCCTTTGTAAGGAAATGTTTCCTAAGGTGCTGTTCCCTAGGTCTCACCACTCTAAAAATACTGTTTACTTTCTTTACCTTGATTATTAATCAACCATATTGTATGCGATTTAAAGATGCACTCCTCATTTCACAAAAGCACCAACAACCCCCCAAATGCTTCCCAGTCACAGATAAGATGTTCCTGTTGCTCTCTGTAAAACATTGCAGGAGTAGGCTGAGGCTGAGCAGCAATAGCTTCTGAAATCATTCGCTGCTGTTGCAGCTTTCCTGTTTTCTGTATTGCCACCTTCTGTTCTGCAAACCTGTTAGAGCCTCCAAGCTCTCTTTTTCGAGCAGTTCTCCACTGCTGGTGTGTTTTGTCTGGTTGCGATGGTTGCTCCATCCCGCCAGAGCCAGCACTGCAGCCAGGTCAGGCTCCGTCCTTGGTATCTCATTTCCTTCTCCCTTTGCCCACCCCGATCTGATGCAAAACCTTTCACAGGCATACGCACAGCTCAGCGTAGGTGGCCTATTTTGCTTATAGATTGCATCATGTTTAGCAATGCTTGGAGGTAAGGGGCCTGTCATCACCCTCTTGGAGGGCTCGAGTTCTAAACAACCAGCCTTTCCCCTAAAATGCATGAGTTTATGCAAGAGGAGGGATTGTCCAGAAGTTTCCCTGGCTGGGACAAGAGGAGAACTTGATCAKATCTTGATCAGAAATGATAAATAAGCCTTGCTAGTTATTTTCAARTATGGAGATTAAGTTATAAACAAGGAACCCACAAGTTCAGGATCATCAAAAGGTATTTGTGTGTTCTAAGATATTTGACTGGTTTTGTCTGAGAGCAAGAAACCTTTAGCTTCTGATGTGCCCTATACCACGACTCAGCTGCTCCTGGTGAACTGAGACCCACTCTGGCAATGAACTGGCCAAGCATACTCTTCTGTCAGCCTGGAAAAGCAGCCATTACAACTTGTGTCTAAATCTGGTGTCTTCAGAGAAGACAGCTGCCTCGCAGTGTATTGCCGCTGGTGGCAAGTATTGCACCCAGTCACTTTTAACCAGGAGGGAGACCAGACTACGACAGCACAGGCTCTCTCCGGAGCTGCTTTCTACTGATACTGCCCATCCAAGTGTCTGAGAATCACACATGAACACTTATCCGCTGAGGAGTCAGCCACTGCTCAACATGGTATTTCTGGGCCCAGTAAAAATGAATTTGGCTTTCAGTCATCATTTTAGTTGCCACGTTTCTTATGATATAGCTATGAGGGGGGGAAAAGTACCTACTTTCTTTCTCGGTAAACATGAATAAGCCTGGGCCTACTGCTCCATGGATGGAGATCTCTCTTGTGGCATCTCTTTCCAAATTGACTCATCCTGTGGTTTTGGTAGTCACCTATCAATTTCCTCAAGGTCATGCAGTGACCTCAGAAGAACAGTGACAATACTGATCCCCTCATCAGGCTTTTTCAACAGCTAAATTTAACACTCTTCCGTGCATGTTCTGATACTGCAGCACCTTAGGATTCAAKCCTGTTGCCTTTAAAATGAGGGGGAAAACATGGGAGAGGACATTCCATGCCAGCAGCTCTCCTCTGGGAAAATACTCTGAAAGAGCCAACCTTACACTAAGTCTAACTTGTTTCCTGCCAGTGCCTCACTCACAGGAGTATTTCTAACTTTCTTTAATTGGACTGATATCTACACTCCCCAATTCCACATTTTGCCCCACTGCCCTGCTCTCTTCTGGTGTAGGAAACATACCTGCAAGCTGGGCAGATGCCTGGCTCCGGCTACAAGCAGATCTACCACTACCAGGTCCCTCCTCCCGCTTTGCAATGGCACGGACTGTGGGGGTGGCGGTCATGGACAGCTTTACTTAGATTTAACTTCTAAAAAGATTTATTATTTAAAACCAGCCACATACAATGACAAAGGAACATAGCTATTATTTCATCTTCTGCTTTCCCTGCAGACAAACACTTTGCCTCAAGAGGCCACCTGTCCTCTGGCTGTTAGCTCTGGGATAGCTGGGAGGCTCTCCGAGGTGTACAGAATAGCAATGGAGGAAGCTGTTCATATCTCAGACTCTCCCTTGGTCATTTTTACTCATCACTGCTCTACAGAGAATAAGAAATATGCCTCCTGTGAGAGTCAAATGCAACACCTATAAATTAATCCCAGTCCAGATAAACCCGCTGAGCTAGTTCAGAGGGTATTTATAGCTGAGACACAGCTTCCTCAGGGAATTGCAGTCTCCAAATCAGTGCAGTTGTTCCAAAAAAAATCTGAGAAAAGCTGCTTCTTTCTCCTTCTCCTCAAGTATAGTGAGTTCCTTTCACCATAGAATTGCAAGTATGAAATTCACTCTCAAATGCAACCGTCTGGCTGAAATAACTTCTTGTTTGTGTGGCTGCAATGCCATGTCCAGAAACCCTGACCATCACTAACTACACAGTCATATTCACATGATAAAAATATGGTGGCATTAATAACTTGTGCTGGCATGCATTCCCAATTGTCAGGGCTTTACATAAATATAGAACTTGGTCTATAGATTTGTTTCAAACCCTTTTTATATCTGACTATGGCTCCAGGCAGATCATAGTCTGTACAGACACAGTAATTAAGGATCGGTAATTCTGTCCAGCGGCCAATATTCCCTACAGTGAGAGGCATATGATGGGTTTTCAGCTGCTCAGCATTTCAGAGGCTCACTGGAAGTCAGCTATCAGAAAGCTGCGTGCTGTATGAGGACAGAGCACCAGCTCTGTTTTCAAAGGAAAACCGCCAGCAAGCGTTTCCATTTCAGCATCTCGGCAGGAGAAAGCGGTTGCCCTGAAGACCTCTATAGGAAACAGTTTTACTTAGCTCCACAGATGCACATGGAAAGCCGTAGCTCCCATGTTTTGAACCGGGGACAGGCGCTGGGAGCCAGCACTTCCCTCACGCCTCCATCTCAAACAAGTATGCAGCCACACTGTTTCTTGGGAACGAGYTGCATACACACAGAAAAACAAAGGAGGGTTCTTAAATTTCTGAAGTACGAGTCATAGAAATAGCAAATAAATAAAACATCATAAATAAAAACATTTTTCTGGAATGATTTCACAGAGGTGAGAATTTCAGCAGCAACACAAAACTCGACTGCAGCAGATCCCAAGTTTTATTCCCATATTTCACAGCCAAGATTTCTGTCAACTGGGAAGAAAACACAGCTGAGCTAGAAATCATGGATGTTTGCGAATAGTGGGAAGAGAGCACAGCGTAATAGCAGTACCGATTCCAGCACCGAAGACATCAGTCTTGAGTAGAATTGCAATTTTAACACAATCAGCTAATTTCATTGGGTTTCGGTTCCTGTAGGTTTGTTATAAGCCAAGTCACACATGGCAAGGCAGGTGTGAAGTCCCCCATGGGCACTCCTGGCTCATCCTGAGACCATCGGCTCCTTCCTCCAGCCCTGCACTGTCACAAACCAATACCCGTGTATAAATAAGCTCTTAAGAACCTTTTGGCCGAAACATTTGTATGAGCATGATTTGAAACACATCAGACTAAAGGAAGAGAAGTATGACTTGAAGAATATGCAAGAGCTAAACAACTGAGTTAAATAACTGGGGTATAGAGGGAAAGGTATCACTGGACTAGAGCCTCCAGCTCATACGGAAGAGCCTTCCCTAGGGCACATGTGGCATTCAGGTCCCAAACCTGCTACATTTACCAGGCCAGGAAAAACAACCTTCTGTTGGCTTGCCAGCCAAGCTATTCACAGACTCACAGCTTAGTGGAAGAATGGCAAAAGCCAGTTCGCAGTGACGTCCAAAGCGTAGCCTATATTAGATACGTGACTTCAAAAATTGTTAGTATAGCTCTGCTATTAACAACAGTACCTGAATACGTTTCTTGGCAATCAATAAAGAACACCTTCCAAATCAGCATGTTTCTGGGAAGAGTCTTCCCGTGTCTGATGCAGTGGGGAAACTTACTGTTTACTACAGTGCCATGGGCAATATGAGACAGTTTTAACATTCTTTATCAAGTCCCCGAAATTACACTATGAGGCTCCTGGTGTTGGGGCTTGAAAGCATATTGTGAAGACACGAGCGGATTTTATTCTCATCTTCCAAGCAGGGAAGCTGAGCTGAATGAAGATGGCTGAAGAGAGTTGCTGAAGGACAGCACAGAGACATTGAACTCCTGGCTCCCAGTTCCTCCCACAAAGCCTTGCTGCTGCTGCCAGGAGGTGGCCCAGGSACCTCCTGGGTTCCCATGCCACGGTGCCCCCGACCCCTCTTCCAACCCCACCGCTGACAGGCAAGAAGGTGGAGTGGTGATTGTTTTTCTTCTAACTATCCCTCCTCTGGCACAAGGGATTCACTCCATCTTTTGTTAGGTAAAATGACATACAGCTCTGGGTATTTCAGAGGGAAGAAGAACAAACCAAGAAGCTTGCAGGATTTTTGTAGCTGCCGTCGAGTCTGCCCATTCTGTGTGTCTTGTAAAATTGCACAAACAAACAGACCCACAAAAAGACTCTGTTCTTTCTCTGTTGTACATAGCCAGGCCCAAACCCAATACTTAAACAACAAAGAAGAGCAATGCAATAAGAAATACCATAACCTAGTTTTTAGGTTTTTGGGGGGATCTATGTTAAAAGACATCTTAATTCCTCCACCAGATTATTTTAATAACATTCCCATCACTGTAACGGCCACTGGGAGAACTCTAATGGCTGGGTGAATGGGATAGCTGCACAGCGGCAAAAAGAGGCAGCCCAGCACACGAGAGTAGTAAGTTGGAAAATAACACACAGATAACGTGAAGAGCAGAAGAGAAAAGCATGTGAAAGAAGGGTTTTTCTGCTACGTGGATTCTGCTGGGGTAAGAGATCTCCATGGATTACAGAAAAAGTTGTTAGCAGCAGGGCAAAAAAGCTCTCTCTCTGAGGAGTAGAGCCAGGGATCACGAAGACAAGACTGATGTTGATGCCAGTGTAGAAAGTACACGCTGGACAATAAAATACCACATTGGTGGTTCCTTTTGGGTCTCTGCTTTGCCAGATCACACAGCCCAGCAGCCACATACCCAAAGCAAAACAGAGGCCAAACCAGCCAGCTCTCTGGGCAGCCTGGGGAGCCAGTCCCTCTCCCCTGCCAGCTTTATGGACATTGCTCACCAGTTCCTCCAGTGAGGGCTTCATCTTGCCTGAGCACAATTAGTCTTTAACCCTTTCCCTGGTGGACATGGGATATAAACCGAATTGATATCACAAAGCTGCTGCTCTCTTTTAACAGGTACCTCTGACTTTTGCACCATGGCCCCTTGATCAGATTTTCTCAGATCACTGTTCCCATAGGTACCCTGCCAGTCCTTACCTGGCTGGGGTGGAGAAGGACTCTGCAGCTCTCAGAGTAATGGTTTTACAGAGCCTCAGGGATTAACAGTCCTGATTTACACATGCTAATGCATCCACCCGGGGCACAGTAGGCAATGTAAGAAGCTGTAGCCCGTGTGAGTGTAACCTGTTCAGAGCAGCTGCACATGTGAAACGTTACTATAAACGGCATATGTGGGACACAGACTCACACAAGAGACAGACTCTTTGGTTTTTATGAAGCCAGACTGAAAATGCTCTATTTGCTTGCTTTCTTCTTGTGCTTTCTGTAGCAACCTCTGGCTCACTTTGTCCCGTCAGCACACCTTGTTCTGCATCGTCATTTTTATTTCCTTTCCTGTATGCCCTTTGGGTGCTGCCCCCCCACCAGCAGCTCCGGTCTGGTCAAGGCTGGCACAAGAAGTGGTTGGYCATCTTCAGTTGCCATTATGGCCAGCGACATGGGGCCAAGGCTACCATCAGGGAGAGTCATGTCTGGCTTCCCTTTTCAAATCCATATTGACACACTCCTCTCTCTGCGTCTATCTTTTCTTCTCTCCTCCCTTTGACAATCATTTCCCAGTTTATGTTTCTGCACTCTTCCTGCACTCTCAAGATCTTTCCCAAGGACCTTACCATGCCTTGCACTGTGAAAGGTGCTGTCTTCTTCTAGTGTAATGGCAGTTCAAAGGCTTGATGCTTTGGAGCTCCCTTGAAAGGTGTTGGATTCTGCTTTCCATTGCAAGGAGAGGTACCTGAGGCACCTTCCCCTTGAAAGGGTCCAATCCTGCTGCTGCTGGCTCAGGACTGACATGAAATAACCAAGCGGTGTCTCCGTAGGCAGGGCCAGCCTGCCCCTTCTCTTGCTTTCCACTTTCCCTGGAATTGCTTGCTCATGGATCAGCTATATCAGGCCTGGAGTTTGTGGGGGTTTTCTTGACTGCTGCTAAATGGAAAATGTAAAGCAAACAAGAAAACACAGAGGCACAATTAAAATACAGAAGTCATCCATTTGGTCTCATTCTTTCAAAATACTTCTGGTTGGTACTCACAAAAAAAAAAAATATTTTTAGAGCAGCTCTGCATTTGCATTTTGCTCTGCATTCTTTTCTGCAGACAGATCCTATTTAACCAAAGAAATAGATTGACTGACACCTAGTGGAAAATTGAAGCTTTTCTTTCTCTTATTCTGCTGAGTGAAACATTTTAGGCAGTATTTAAATTGACTTTGTACGTATTACCATTATTGTAGAAAACAATATTATTACCAGATCGCCTGCATTTTATCTCTATTTTATTAGTGTACAAAAATATTCAGTATAAACACAGACAGGACSATCAACAACAATTCATTTTATATATATACAGGTTCTTTGGTTAATGAAGGAGTCTGGTATTAGACCACAATTCATCCCTTCCTCACATTGAGCAGATCAGTAACACATAGCTCTGGGAGCCCCTAAAGTGCTAATAAATAAACATAAATTTATTCTCAAAACTAAGAGTCTTCTGGAGTTGTTGTTTCTACTAAACCAGCATTATTGATTCCCTTATTAATGACTTATGTCATTAATATTTAAGAACTGAAAAGTAATTTTTTTCCTAAATTTTGATTTCTAATGGCCTTAGAGAAGTTCATCATATGGTATCATTTAGTCTGACTAACGATAAGAATGCGAAGACAATTTTGCTTTGTCGTCAGGATTTGTAGATGCTTTAGACTCTTGTCTCAGTGGTCGCCTAATGTTCAGCATCTGGGAAGGGATTTTGCAATGCAAGACAAATGCCAAACATAGCTTAGCTGACTGCAGAGTTCCCACAAACTGAGGTAGGTATCATCACCCATATGTGCTTGTGACTAATAGATGTGATTGGTGCAGTGCTGTGCTTTACAAGCCTTGCTGAGAAATCACTTTACAAGTTCCAGCTGGAGAAGAATTAAACAAAGGGGATTCTCTTGCAGGCAAAATCTCTAAATATAATTCCCTGCTAGTGAGAGGCTTTTGTATTCACTTCCTTAGGACAGCACGTCTGTTCTCCCAGTACCTCTATTTGTACTTTCCAAAATAAGTTATATCTAAACTGGCAGATCCTGACCCAGAAAACCCATATTCCTCTGCCTGGCTCCTCTGTCTCAAATGACTGGCATGTGGGTGTTTAGAGATAATCTTACATGTATTTTTTAATGAGAACTAGATCATATAGTAAGCAGCTGAGAATAAAACTTGATACTACCAGCAGTGCCATTCACACCCAAATCCCAGAGGTCTGAATGTTAGGTTTGATAATGATTACATGACTTGATCTGAAGTCACCTTAATATATATCTAGGTCCTGAGAAGTTATTTATAAGCCAAACCTTTTCAAGGCACTGCTACACAAAAGCTAATTTTCCTACATAAAATCCCAGACTAATGACCCCATAAAAGCTTCTGCACTCCAACCACACAGTGATCAGATCTTACTTCTAATTTTGCCTATCAAAATAATTAAATAATCACATCGCACTATAGAATCAATTAGTCTCTATGTTCTCATTCCAATTTGTCAAACACAATTTTAATAAATTCAAAGAGTTGTACTGAGGCAAATACTAAAAATTTAATAGTTACTTAAATGGGCATTAAACTCTTCTGACTATTTATATTCCTACAAAGAAAAGCAAGGACTTTATATCATAGCTGTAGATCCTGTGTTTGTATTCTCTTTCATAACACTTAGCTACTTTCAGTTGGCCTCTAGCTGGATATGGGAAAGTCATCTTTTTCTGCAGAGTTTTGAATTTTTTTCAGTTTGGCTCATTTACCATCTCTCATTTTCCTCTGTCCCTACTTTTGGTCTCTGGGAACAGCAGAAACTACAAAATGTTTTTGATTATCTACTTAATCCCCTCAGGCAGTGTAGTGTCTTTAGTCTAGACTTCAGTGAAACTACATTTATTTGTTGAGCTTTTAGTTCTCAATTTAAAAAAAAAAAAAGTTGAGAAACTTCCTGTGGTCCCTTGAATAGACTCTTGGCCAGTTTACATGAGAAAAACACTGCCTTATATTTCGTGTTCATATTTTTTGTTCCTTTCCCTTAATATTTTTTTAAACTACTTTATTTAATATTTCTTTCTTAATTGTGGCATTCTCTAGTACTGTTACGAATATTCCTAATTGTTGCTTTTCCATTCTCCCTGTCTCTGTCTCTTCCATATTTGAATCCTTCTGACTTATTCGTTCAAACCTTTGCACTTGTTCTGAGGGGAAGCTGGCACACGAATGCAGGAGACTGCTATGATGTCGTTAGCAATGACCTTGGCCTCGGCAGGAAAATGTCACTGTACGTTATTCTCTGCACACACCCAACCAATCCAGGAATGGCCAGCTTTGGTACATACAAACTGTAGGGACCAAACTGGCTGAAACACAGTGCCAGATCGTGTGCTGGTATTTCCTTAATAATGTTACCTTTCTCTAGAATCCCTCTGTATTTAAGAAAGAACACGAGTCTATAGATATTAGAGGCTGCAGCAATGATTTTCATACTGTCAACTCAATGTAACCAATGTGGCCGTCAGTGAACTAACATCTCAGAGAAGCCCACCCTACCAAATACCCCTCAATAAGGCTGAAGCTCAGATATGGACTATGCTGATGGTTGAACATCATCGTCATTCATAGTTCGCTCCTCAGGATGTGAGGACATGAGTGTCTCAAAGCAGCACCATTCACCAAGAGTGACATCTCTCCATTGATGTCCAGTGGGTCAAGTTTAGAAGTTTGGGAATGTGCAGTCATCTCCCCCTTGTTTCACCCTCCTTCAATGGTTTCACATAGGCATCCTATAGCCTGTTCCATATAAGGAAMAACCCTTCTGACCCAAACGCACAAAGATATAACTTTCCCCTACTTCAGTTTCATCTGCCAACAATCCATTTAAATGTCATCATCCCTGAAATATCCATATTTATTATCATTACGTGGCTATCACTGCACATGAGTTTTTCTTTATTTCAAACTTCAATGTAAAAATGTTGGTACTGTTTATGTAGCTGCTGTATTAAATCTCTTTTTGGTATTTATCCACTTAAATATGTTTTTTGATACTCTATCTCCAGTGAGTTCTCATTTATGCTTCTTTACTCTCAATAAGCCAGAGCCTAATACGTTACCACAGAGACATGATCCAGCGCAGATTGAAGAGCTCATGTGAGGTAACCTGCTCAGAGACACTAATGTTTAATATTTCATAGATATGTCAATTATAAATTCAGCTGGCATTTGAAAGGCTTCTTTGCACAGCCCTAAATCACTTCACGTTTCCTGTAAGGTCTTTATGAGAACTGAAAGGCAAAGGTGAATCTGAGGACACGAGGGGTTACACACAGACATTTACCTATACTGGCTCCAAAAGACCTGCATCCCAATAGCAGGCATGCACTCTCTGTGGCAAAATTCCCATTTAGGAGCTTGACCCAAACACCAGCAAAGTTGGTGGATGTAACTCAAAGCAAATTCAGGTACAGGATCACAGTTTTTGTACAGGTAAGTTTGAAAAGTTTCCTTTTACTCCAGAATTTGGTATCTCCAGCTGAGCCTTAGGTATTTTTCATGGTAGCTAAGAATACGGAGGCAAGGTTTCAGTGCTTTGAATATCCAACTCAAGAAGCAGGTAAGGACATGTCACAGCCCCAGTTTGCCCTTCATGCTTGGATTTTTATTTTTATTTCCTCATGAATCTCAGGTAGAGGCTGGAGAGAGAAAGGGAGTTGGGTGTGCCTGTGGCTCACTCTTCAAGGGACTATGGAAACACTCCTGGGCAACTGTGGTCAAACRTTTGTTCTACTATTAAACTCATTAGTCTACTATTTATTTAAGCATACAGTAGACCTCCCAGGGATCTTTGTTTCTCCTCTGAATCAAAGAAAGGAAAATCCCAGGGTAAACAGGCATTTCTGAGAACAACCGATACAAAGACCAGGGAAGTCAATGGAAGACTTTGAATCAGATTTTGAGGTAATTACTCCCAGAATCAGGTCAGACTTCACAGGCTTGAGCAGTTTTCTGTTACTCTCTTAATGTGGTTCTCCTAGCACCCTCCCCTTCTTCCCTACTACCTCCTCCAAACACACCCTGGCTGGCAGCTCATTTGTACTGATGGCTTAGTCCTTTTTTCCTCATTGTCAAATGGCTTCTTTACCTTTCAGAAACTGGACCAAGCACTAGCTACTCTTGTATTGTAATGTAAGTAAAACCTTTAATACATGCAGAAAAAAAAAAAAAAAAAAAGGTTGCATCAAAATACATATACATGTATATTTGTATCTGTTCGTTATTTAAAACTATTACTCAGGAGTTAAAGTTTAAAATGGTCCAGTGGTCAATGTTGGAACAGCCAGTCTTCATAAAGTGGAGAGGGCCAGATCCCAAGAGACAGTGAGCACTCTTGACTCTTGTTGATAGGAGCTGCTACTGCTCAGTACAGGCAATGACCTTCATCAGGCTACGTCATTGAATAAAACATCAATTTAAATCGGCCTGGAGATGCTGTGTGTGACTTGATCTCTATTAATTTTATCACTGTCTCACCTCTGGTGTTCTCTCGGACACACTGGAAAGCGGCTTTGGCCAGTGAGCCACAAAACATTCTGTTTTCCCTTTTTTTAAGTAGAAAGTTTTAACCTCGTATTGAATGGMTGTGCTTTCTCTACACTAGAGCATTTGTTCTAGTGGCTAATTCCTCCTTTCAAAAGAAATTTATTTTACCCAGTCCAAATGTTCAGAATTAAATCTGACCGTCCAGTCAGTCCTGTGGTAAGGAAGCAGACCTGTCAAGGGTCAATTTATTCTCAGTAATTCTGACATGKAGCATAGTCTCTTCTATAAAGACACAGGAGAGAGACACAGAAAAGAACATGATGTTGCCTCACCAAAAAGCCTCCCATGAATGACTCTTATTTTTATCCTGTGCAAGAGGAACATCAGCTTTCAGTCTGAYTGCGCACACACAGACTTCTCTGTTAGCACATTGGTAAGAGGTGATATTTTCAGCTGCAGAGTGAACATCTGCTTGTTTATGCCCCCTTTCTTTACTTTGTCTCTTTTACTCGTGACAGTTTCAAAATGACTGAGAGCCATACAAGCAATCCTTTCTTCATTCAGGAAAGAGAATTTTAGATGCTGTACAAACAGTAACAACAAGCAGTTAATATTCTGCAGAAACCAACCTACTTTGTCACAACAGAAGAGGGCAACCTAACACCATCTCACTGTTCCCACGTCCACTATCCCATCCACATGCCCCTCATCAAAGCAGAGTGTAGCACCTTGTCAACAGGGCTAAAGGGGATGAAGAATTTATATCCAAGGATCTTTTCAAAGCTAGGAGCACCACTCATAATATCCATATTTTCTTTCTTTTCCCACATTTCCATTTCAGTTCGGATATGATCATAACTGCTGAAGCACCTCCTACTAGGGTGGGGTTTTTTTGGTGGTGGTGGTGGTTTTGGGRGGGTTTGGTTGGTTGGTTGGGTTTTTTTAAATCAGATTATTTGGATTCTATTTAAGACAACTTTTCTCAGCTGGGCACTGGGAGAAGCAGCAAGCACAGGTGCTGAATTGCCACAACAGCAACAGAAGCATCTGCTGTCCTCAAGCACTCCAAGCTCTAGGAAGATGTAGGCATAGCTTAAAAGGTTCAAAAGGTACATAACTGAAGACAATGATGAATAAAAAACAGCTGCGAAAAAAGGAGGAAAAAGAGTATTATGTGTAGATGATACCATTACATTTTGCACTATTAGAGATTTAAAGTGCCCATAATCCCCTAAATTGGTCATTGTAATGAGGTTGGCTATGATGGTTTGAGGTATTAAGGGGTTTTTTTTCCACTTTTGTCTTCAGCTGTCAGAGGTAGAAGTATGAAAACAGCCTGGAAGTATCATCACAAATAAAGATTTAAGGGTAAAAATGAGAAATACATACATATTTGTGGTAATCTGAGGTGCCATATTTGCCATATTTGTTGTTTGGCTGTATCTGTCTGAATAGAAAGGAGGAGGGCTGAAGTGGAGAGTCTTTGGAAGGAAATGCTCAGAAAGAAGAAAACAAATGAAATTAGAAATAAACAGAAATTAAATAAATAGAAATAGCGGAGCCCTGATTTATTAGTCAAGCAAAGGGGAGCTGTGCAATCACATACATCTGAATGCAGAATGCTAAATATATTTACTACTATAGTAGCAAACCAAGTATCTAGTAGTTCACTCAAGGCAGATTTTGAAATTTATCCAAGTATCAAAGATGCAGGTACCTGCCTGGTACATTCTTCTATGGCATGCACATACCTAATGCATTAAGAGGGAGTCTCAGAGCAATCCTTTCATTACTTTGGATAATATACTTCAGTTACTGTACAAATAATAACAGCAAGCCATTGGGATCCATCAACTGCTGAAAATACACACCTTTTTGTGCCGTAATACTTGTTTAATCTGTCCCTACAACTCTTTCTACACGCAAAGCTTGTACCAGTGCAACTATATTGGTAGGAGAGATAACTAGGTAAAACAAATGCAACCCCAGACTGTGGGCATAGTTGAGCAAGGTCAAATCAACCCGAGCAAACTGAAGCACTCAGCAACAATAAAAGGAATCAAAACAGAACATGCTGCAATGAAGTGATGGAGATATAAAGGAAGGAAAAATTGTTATTCCTAACCAATCTTCCTCTGCGTATGACTGGCCTTGTAAGTGTACAGGGAAGAGTATTGAACTCCAAGTGATGGGAAAAAGGTGCAATCCTCCCTCTGCACATGCTCGTGAAGTAAGAGAGCAGGGAGATATCAACTAGATCTTCCAGAAAGTAAGAGCAGTCAAAACAGGGACCTCTGCATATCCTAAGAATATCCAGCAGTGCTGATTGTGCTTTCTCTGCTGTGACTGCTTGCATCTTTGCCATTCGCCTTCATTTCTCTGTACACTTCCTATCTTTGCCCTTTTTCCTTAGCCTTTCTCAAGACTGTATCAGATTTAATTCATTCCCTTTTCATAAAGACCATTCCATATCCCCCTGAAATTAGATTTGTTACCACCCTATTATCCAGCCTGTGCTCATACTACTTTCCCACAATCTAACTACTATTAGGYTACATACTCTGTACTACTGGGCATGTATTAATACTCATCTGGATAGTGCTTAATTACTACTAGGTCCTTAGTCATTACTATAATAAACATATCAGTACAATAATTGTAATTGTACAAATACAATAAACGATCACTGCAACTGTAAAAACACTTTTAACCTCACCAGGCAATTGCATAATTCTAATTACATTCTTTTCTCTTTTCTGATTTAAATTGGTGCAAAAAGAACGTCAACAATCCCAAAGAAATACTTCAATGTTATCTTATACCACAAAGCTTAGCCCTGGATGACTGTGAATAGATCAGGAGCAGGAAATGCAGCTCTGTAGCAACTAATTCTGCTGACCATCATGCTTTTCTATCATCAACAGGACATATAGTACTGACGTGGTTAAAAACTACATTTCATCACCTTTATTTACCTAGTTCAAATGACCATGTTTATGGCTAGGTTGACTATGGCTGTCTAAAGTAAAGACAGACTCCCTGGCTTCACAGCAAATCACTACGCTTACCTGCTCTGCATCATGTCCATGTGGTCTAACTTACTGAGCAAATAGCACTAACAGAGTCTTCTCAAATTTAACATTCATTAAGAACTTTCCCAGACACAGAGTTTCCAGTGGCTAATATATTTATTAACTAATCTGAAAGCACAGAAGTTCTGTAGGAAATAATATTTTAACCAAGCAGGATTTATTTTCTGTGGAATACTAGAGAATAGGTTCCATGTATGGACAAAGAGCTGATTACAGAGCAGTACCTAAGCATGGTTTTGACCAGCAGCTTGGAAGATAAAATCACAGGTAGCTGCCAGAATTCATATATTGTAAGAATAAGAAATGCTGAACTCATAAAAGAGATGTACAGTTGTATATATTTAATAACACTGACAGACTTCATTTTCCTGGAGTACTAAAGTAGCCACAAATCCTGTAAAAGTGCTGAGCAAGGAAGTGGGTAGACCAATAGATTCAACACAATGTCGGTACTAATACAGCCCAACAGTGATATGAATACAGTCTGATGGAGGCACGACACGGCAGAGAGGACACAGGATCAGAACCATTATTTCTATTCAGAATCTACCCAGGTGGTTCACTAACAATATTCTGCTGGTGGAACATACACAGCTCTCCACTCAGCATTTTAAACTGTGCACATAAGTAACTTGTATACAAATATGTACCAGAAAAAAATCTGCTAGAATAGTTATAGCTTCCATTCCTCACCTGTGCTTTTGAAATTCCTACACCATAAGCTTGGAAGAAAGTAAATCAGTCATCATTAGTACCAAAAAAAAGGATACTTCTGCACTTCTAATATAAATATTTTCATGTACTAAAAAAAAGACAAAATATTATTTATCAAAGATTGCAATTGTATTAGTCCTTCAAAAATAAGTCTGTTCAATGGTATCTCTTTTATTGCAATTCTCCATTTGGATTACAGTCCGTAAGAGTTAATAAGGTAGTAGCTTTTGTTTGGCCAGTTCAGACTGACAATGATATTACTAAATTAAATTGTAAAAAAACAGGGCATCTTTTCTCATGTAATCAAGACTTCTCCATGTGCCACTTAAAGCTAGACGAGCAGCTGAGGAGCAATCCTAGCCCACTGCAGTTGGAAGCAGGTTTGTTATCGGCATAACTGGGGTGAGAATATTGCCCACTTGTCAGACAAGAAATATAAGAACACATTTGCTTTTTACCTTATAACAGTTAGATCTTGCAGTCTGGACATTGCTGAGAGTTTTAGCATGCAAGGACAACTGGGTTTTATTTACTTATTCATTCACTTACTATAGACTTTCCAATGGTATACACGCTTCTCTGAGCACATTAACTATGTCTGTAAGCTATTAAAGACTGGGATCACATGGATTCTTCTGGAAATTACATTTTGCTTAAGATGGGCCTCACCAAAAGAGAAACCAATCAAGAGAGACATTCACCATGCTCTGAGTGAGGTAATCTGGCTTCTTATGAGATGATAAAGCTGTTACAGACCTAGGAAGCCTCCATAAATAGATGGGAGACCACATACGGGAATAAAGGCTTGCTCTGCAGACCTCACATTCATGACCTCAGCTGACTGATCCCCAGTCTATAAAATTATGTTACATGGTGATTATATGTCCTCAGAGGAAAACTGAGTATTTGAAAAGAAAGCGGTTTACCAAACCTCCCCTCTCCTTCTCCCAGGAATTTATAACAATAAATCCAAACTTGTATGTAACGTAACTTAATGGCATCAGCTCAAAACAACAGAAAATCCAATACAGAAATAAATAATTGTGAAAAGCATCCCCAGTCAAGAATCTCAAATCAAACAATGCATGGAAAGTCTACAAACACAAAAGCTGTTTAAAGTACCTCAGTGGCTTTGAGGTAACAGCTCTTATTCATACAGCTGATAGAGCTGGAAGTTTTCACTGGAGCCTGAAACAGAGATTCAGGCTCTTGCAAGGATAGTACGTCTCTGTTGTAAAGAGAATGGAAGCCTTTCCTCCCTTAGTTTACCCCAAATTTCATCAGCCTGCTTGACTACACACTGAATACTCCACAGATAGCTAGACTGCAGAAGTGCAGATAACAAAATTATAATGTTCCTTCTCCCACTTAACTAAACCCAGTCGTCAGTTTAGATTCATAAATTTTTATAAATATTTTTATATATGTGTAATAGAGTTTCTGCATGCTGGAKTTTAGGGATGAACTTTCAAAATTGGATATAGGATGATAATCAACTACCTCCTTCCTAAATATGGTTCAAATTCCAGGGGTGCTGAATACCCACTGGCATACCTCATCTGGAAGCAGCTCGGTTTTCTTCTAAAATCCTCAAGCTCCTCCAGAAACTCCCAACAAATGAGGCAGGCCTCACCGGTCCGACATGAGCATGTTGCAGACAAGGTGTGGAGCTCAGCACGATCCACGCTGTCTCTGCAATATGCCAGCATGGACATTTTTGCACTGTGCATCTAAAACTGGAGCTTAAGGATGCAGCAGGAGCAGCCTCTCAGCCATGAGCAGCTGGACCCAGCGATGCAGGGAATATTGCCAGTTTTCTGAAGTATGGCTCGGGTACAGTGTCTGAGAGCTGCAGCCCCAGGCTATATTGAAAGTAATATTTAGAGTGAAATAATACTTCAGAAGTCTCAGATGCATGGTTCTTTGACCACGCTTTTATTTTCAAAAGCCAGTGGGGAGTACAAGTGGTACAGACCCAGGAAGGATAAAGTACAAGAATCCCAAACTATGAGGAAGACAAAGATTATTGTTCTACAGGCATCACTCCAGTAAACAAATCTGTAATACATTACCATGTGGCAATTACTCCTGGGCAGCTACATCTAAAAATACTGAGCACCATCAGGGCTTTCTACTGAACAACCCAAAATCCATCTACTTACGCAGCATAGACTGGAAAAGTTTGGTATTTCACTCTTGTTGCTTTGTATTCAAAGTTATTTGCTCACTAATAGGGCAGACGTTAATTATGTGGGTCTCTCAAACTGCTGTATCAAAAGGGTTGATCTCTGAGGTGAACCTGTGCAGCTCCATTAAAGGTCATGAAATCACACCAGCTGAATATGTGCCCTACACTAAAACCACTGACTGTAAATAAAGCCTAAAAATGGAGTAACTTCATGCTAACAAGGCAATTAGCCCAGTCCAGCCCTGCTCCAGTTGGTAACAATTACAATTTCACTGCTGATCAGCAGAAGCCAGGTGGATTTTATCCACCGCACATATAACTTCACTTTATAAGTGTCCCACTGAAAGCAGTGAGATTATTTGGGTGTAAAGAACTATATGAGGGCAACTGCTGCAATCTAGTACAACTGGATGATGATGGGGCACTGTGTTCAGCAAAATTTGTGTCTTACAGGGAATGGGAAAGTTGTTTAAGCAATCTATTATCACTTAGGTCTCAAAAGATTAATTTAAACTGCAGAAGACAGGAATTTGTATTTTATATACAAACTGGACTTGTATCCTCTTCCTATCTACATTATTTAACACACCATTTAATATATATTCTCATGTCAGTGACTGAGGAGAGCAAACATGACAGCTGACCAGATATGCACTGGAATTTTGTTAATTTTATCTTAGCTTCCCAGGCTTATCAAAAAGATATACGTACCTCAAATATTTGATATTTTGTAACCTTTACATAATACTGATACTCTCACAAATCCCTCTGACTTCTGTATAAACACAACCAGTGAAAAACTACAGCAAAGGAAATTAAGATAAAGTATTTGTGAGAGCTAACTTAGAAAACTTAACCTGCATCTGAGACACAAATTAAATTCTTTTTAAAACAAAAGTCAAAAATACTGTTAAAAATTTGTTCTGTCATTTGCTCCCAAATATAAACCTCAAATGACAGAATATGCAGAGCTTGTTTTGTACATAGTTTTTACCCATTAACAACTCTTCTCCAAACTAAGTAGCACTGCGACCATGCTTGCTCCTACTTCTGCAGCATGCACTCTAGTATAGAGTCAAGTATGTTTTAAAATGTGCCTATGTCTTTATTTACAGGACTTCAAGAACAGGGAGTAATGTGACACATTTTCAGCTTTTGAAGAACAAAACCTAAACTTTCTACTGAGAGGATATTTCTCATAAAAGATGCCCCCTGATCCTTGTCTTATAAAAAGGTTTTATTTTTCAATAGAAAAGTATATTTAAAAACACACTTATTTGCTAAAAGCAATATAAAACTCTCCAGTTTTAACTTCATAAAAGTTTAACAAAACATAAATATTGTTTACCACTTACATTCCTATATACAGACCTTGCATTAGATAGTTAAATAGGTAGAGACATCATAACTCAGAAATGAATGGCACATGACTACATGAGATTCAAATTCCATGTCACACTGCACAATCACAGGAACACAAGGAGCAGCTGAAAATCCTCAGTCACTGAATTCTGCTTTGTTCTGCTTTGTTCTCTTTATGGCTATGTTCCTCTTTTCTCTGCAATAATGCACCAGTTTCCATGGTCATAGCAGGAAGAAAGTATCTGAAGCTCAGGCACATTCTCTTCTACCAGAGAGCCCAGTTCCCCTTCCCGAAAAACATGATAATAACGCATGAAGGCTTTTGTATCCAACGTGGCATCAGTTTGGTCCCCAACAGACACTGCTGAATCCAATGCAGAGTCAGTGGAGTCAGTTGTTGAAGTTCTTTTGAAAAACTTGCTGGCATGAGACTTACCAGCACCATCTTTATTACAACCGCAGCTGTAGTCCCTGTCTCCCACTGGGCCATTTATAAATGAAGCTTCTTCACTCTTGCTCTGAGCTACACTTCGGTGTCCTCCATTTAAACTTAAATCCTTCAGTGCATCTGTGGCTGGTGACCACTCTGGTTTTTTGAGAGGCAGGCTTTCCACAAACACATCATCATCATCTAAACTTTGTTCTTTTAACAGTGCCCCATGGTGACCTAAATCCAAACTGCAGTGTCGCGAATGCTGAATGGGTACAGTACTGTTTGCCCATTCTCCTTCCTTCTTCAGAGGCTTCGTTTTGTCAGTTTGCTTTCTAAGGGCTGATTCATCAAGGGATCTGGAGAAAAACCATGAGCGGAAAGATCTTCCTAGAGCATGGTAAAATCGGTTTTCTTCTTCAGAAATTTTCATGCAGCAGGCTCTGGATAAGCAATGGTCCGTACTGTGGGAATGTTTTGAATCAGTTTCTGGCTGCAGATTGGTTTGGTAGCTGCACTCAGAGATGACTAGCTGTGCAGGGTGTATGTCTCGGCTTTTTACAGCATGTATAAACTCACCCCTATCTCCAGATTGATTCGATTCTGAAAAATGCCGTGAGCACAAGGCCTTGTTCCAAGGAACAAATACGTCTTGTTTCTCAAAGTGACGATTCTTTTGTTCCATAGCCCAAACATAAATCATCATCTGGCCTCCGGGTATCAATACCCTTGCCATTTCCCTTATTGCTTTGATTCTTCTTTGTTTAGTTGAGAAATGATGGATCACTGTGAAAAAGGAAAGGCATTATGTATCAAATATTAGTAAGGACATAGCATTTTCATCTTCAAACTGTTCTGTGTTTAGTCATTTTAGTTGCCATATCCCAAATATCACTCACTGCAAGTCAGCAACAGTGCTGAATTTATTGGTGCCACAGTGCAGGTTTACCCCAGAATGATCTCTTTTACTTTTATGTTCAATGGATAAAAAGAAAAATCCCAAAGAAGGAAATTCATCTCATCTTAAAATAGGGATTCAAGAAAAGTCAGGAGTATAAGCTGGAGGTTTCTGTTTCTCTACCTCACCCATAGAAGATTGTAGCATGACTAGCTTTCACTTAAATGCCTGGCCTTTAGGTGAGTTAGGTAATATTAAGTTTGACTTTAGTTTTTGGGACACTTTTCAGACTTATCTTACTGAAAACAGAAAATCTTTTCACCATGTAACAAATACAGCAAAATGTAATATCAGTAAAAAGATACTCTGTATTTTTATATCAGTGCACTTTCAAAAGAGCTAGTGAGAAAATTTAGACAGAAATATTTTCTATTGCTTTAATTTTGTAGAAAGGTATTGCCTTCATAGATTGTTTTGGAGGAAAAAAATGAGAAGTATCTCAGTCTACATTGCATGTCTGAGAATGATGATTTTTCTTTACATTATGTTATGCTGTTGAAAAATAAAAAGTCAAATTCAAAATAAAACTATTGATCACTATATTTTAATTTTCTTTCCAGGATAATTTCCACATTTTCAAATTTCACTGCAATGTGAAATGAAGCTACATTTCAAGAGTTCCACACTGTTTCTATCTTTCTATTCACTTGAAGGAACCAATTTTGACAGCCAGAGAAAGCTCAGTCAGCTATTTTCTCTCTAAACTCTCAAAAACATTTGACTTGTACTGAGGTTGGTCGTGTTGGTCATGTTGTTCTATATATCATCAGTACCAGATTTCATTCAAATCAATGACGTAAAGAGGACTGATTCCATAATTTGTTTCAAGTGGACTTAGAGCCAGCCACTTCTACATGCAAAACATTCAATCTACCCATATAACAACTTGTAATAATAATATATGTTCTTAGCTGAAGACATCTCCATACCTTCAGAAAAATTAGATTATCTTTGTATGTGCTGCTTGACAGTAGCCAATTCTACTTCTAGAAATAGTGTTATTTCAACACTGCAGTTATGAAAAGTGTGTCCAACTAGCCCCATCTTTATTAAAAACAGTGATTAAATTACCAAGGGGAAAAAATGTAGCTTTTTTACCACAAGCCAAGAAAAGCATTCTTGGCAATTGATATCATCTAGGCCCTCACAAGCAGCTGAGAACACAAGATAGCAAACTCTGAGAAGAGTTCCCCAGTCTACATGGTCAGTGTTTATTTCCAGGTACTCCTAACTCTTGTCAATATTTTCTCAAACTTTGCAAAAAAAATACAAAATACTATTTCAATTTCCTTAACAAGATGGGGAGAAAGGAACTGATACTCTCTCATACTGGAGTTAGGCCATATATCACCACAGAACCTCCTGCAAAATAATATCAAAATTGACAGAGACAGTATAAGCATGTGAGCTTAGTTCACCAGAAAGAAGTGCCAATCAACCAACAGAATCTGTGCAAGCTCTAAGCAATTCATTTAATGGGTTAAATATTCTTCGTGGTTAAAATTATATAATCACTCTGGTGGTTCTGCAGAAATATAAATCCTATAAACAGGATTATACTAGCAAAGCCAAGAGGAGTATTTGACTATGTACATAAACACTTGCTGTTCTCTGGAATGGGATGAAAAACACTTTATTTAGAATTAGATGGACACAGGCATACCACGTCTGTATTCAAGAGGAATTAAAATCCATTATTGTTAAATGTATAGAAATACCATGTGAACTTTTAATCTTGATAGGCCTATAATTGGTTTAAACATTAGATAGATATGTTATCCTTCAAAATCAGCTGATTGATAGCACTGAAATTATGCTATAAGACCTGAAATGTGGATAGGGTTCACTGGTTAACTAGCCAACATGAAAGCAAAGTAATATAGATACTGCTTGTGTATTATTCACCCCTTCTTTTACCCTGCATATATGAAAAATACATTTTAAAATACATTTCTATCATAGTTCAAGTAGTTGATTGCTACCAATAATAATTATCATGCTTTATATTTTTGCTGATACAGTGAAACAGCCTGAAAGAATTTCAAGCAAGAGTAGAGCTAAAAATGTAGACTGTAACTAGGTACTCTAACTATTCCTCATCTACCCTTTTCCAGTTTATACTTCTCAAATTATGAGTAATATTTTCAAAAAGAGAGGTCAGAGGAGTGAAGATGCTGAGATGCTTCACTCATTTTAGACAACAGGCACTTGTATGGCTCTAAGTTCATGTTTCATGACTATTCTAAGAGAAATTTGTATTCATAACATATAATAGTTAACTTGATTCAAGTTCTGCTATAGAGAAAACAAGTTTTCATTTCAGTGCATTTGCTGGTCAAAACAGATCCTAAGGAGGAACGAAGAGTTTATCTTGACCATGTAATCTGTTTAAACTGCAAACAGCCATGTTTATATTAGTTTTTACTTGTTTAAAATGCATGCTGGAAGGAAATCTTTTCTCTGCAGGGTGAACAAGACCACAAGAAAAGAAACAAATGATCCACATGCTTCCCTGGTCAGCAGTGCCTCTGTGCAATGGAACTAATTTTTTTTTCATGTTTACTACATTCATTTCAGTAGTATCTGCTAGGGGAATTGTTTCAAAATGAATTTAACTGAAATGAAGACACATGGAAAGAAAAGGATCCAAAAAAATTTGCATTTGCTGTGGGCCAGAATGCATGCATGTTGTCTTACCTCCAATGGAAATGACTGCATTGAAGCACTGGTCCCTAAAGGGAAGGTTAAGGTTGTCACATACCAGAACTTCATCACCTTTCTTCCTTGCAATCTCTACCAGTGGTCCACAGTAATCACAGCCAAGATTATACACCTGACTGTTGACACTGAGATACTTTCCAGTTCCACAACCTAAAGAAAAGAATACTAGATCAGAAGTTGTATGTTCCAAACACTTGCTATCCCTTCCAAAGCAATGAAAACAACGCGGAGGCTTTCCTAATTCTAAGGTTTCCTGGAAAACAAAATGAGAGCCTGCTCCTACAAGCCTAACTGCTGCAGAGTTCATCTGGACTGTTTGAAATTGTGTGTTCACACCCTTAAGAGTGTAACACTACCAACATCACAAACAAAAATACTTATTACACAGCCACTATTGCATATCTTAGAGCAAAAAAACAACCATGCTGCTTCATACTGAGCCTTTATATAGCCTGGTATCCTGTTTCCAACAATGAGCATAAATGGGTGCCCAGGAAAGAGTAAGAACAGGTAAGCATTATGACCCTTTTCCCGAGTACCCTTCCAGCTTCCAACTACCTTCTGTTCCGGGGTTTTCCTGAAGCCAGTGTGTCTTGTCTTTTTAGTGACCCGCAATAGATCTCTCTGCCAAGTACTTCCCCACTCTTTGCCAAACCCCACGCGGTACCTCTCTAGTGCACCCCATTTCTCTCCAAGAAGTCCTAAACCACAGCTGTCACTGACACAAGTCAGACAGGACAATTTTAGCTTCAGATATAGACTTGAAAATAACCGTGAATCATAAAAAATCCTGCCATGTCACAGGCATGTCCTCTTTCTGTCTTCGTGCCAACGCATTATAATGCATGTAAATGTAATGAACTGTTCCAGAATGTCTTCCACCTAAAAGTATGTCTTCCACCTAAAAGTATGTCTTCTCAAGGACTGTGCTGCACTAAATTGAATTCTTTCAGAGTGTTCTTCAATATTGTATGCATAACAGGCACTTTTCAAAATTAGATTAGGAAACATTCACTGCAGTTATGGGTCAGTAGTGAAGAATAATTTCTGAAAGTTGACAGCCAAGAAACAGGGTAGCAGCTTGGCAAAGAGAACCATCTCAGTATTGGTAATTCAATTTAAAGGCCTGGAGTTATCTTTAGAAACATCACTGCTTCTTGCAGCACTGCTGCTCTTGTTGATGTTAATGTGCACCATTATCTAGCGAGACAGCACAGGAACTGTTGGAGAACAGCACAACACTTCGGTGGTGAAAAAAGAGCTTATTTCTAAAGCAAAAAGCAAGCACTATTCTTTGAAGTAAC
Organism: Oceanodroma leucorhoa; assembly: GCA_030449065.1. NCBI lineage: Eukaryota > Metazoa > Chordata > Aves > Procellariiformes > Oceanodroma > Oceanodroma leucorhoa. Next base: position 13,802,782 of record JASVER010000005.1, read on the forward strand.
ACTTGAGAGAAATGGAAAAGATTTATATTGTTAATGCAGTTCAAGGAACATATGCAATAAAACATGAAGCTCTGCACGTTGGTTAGAAAGCATAAGTTTTAAAATCAGTATAAAGTATTACTGGTTACTGTGTTTGCAGAAAGAACACATTGAGTCAAACGTGTATTAATTTAGAAGATTCAGTTGCTTAATACATGGCTTTTGGTGGAATGCTTTTTAATCACAGTGAGGTTTTGGAGGTATAGGGTCCTCTCTGGAATGAAGCTAAACAGTAACAACACTCTCAGTACTCTAAAAATCTACATTTGCAGGAGATTCACTTTAAATGAGTCATCAGGAGGTGGATTCCTTCATGAAGCTGTTAACAATGGCCATGCTATTGTCATTTATTTTGATGAATGAACAATAATAATGCAATTAGACAAAATGATATTTTATTCTGCTACCATTACCATGCTTCATGTAAAGCTAGCAAACAAAAATATTTTAATAAAAGGTGTTATTAAACAGAAAACAAAATTATCAATTGAACATCTCATTTTGAAAATTTTGGTGCCACTATGCAACCCTCCTCCCAAAATACATACCAAAAATAAACACAATAGTCAGATTCCTGTAGATCTTATTAAACCTCATAAAAGGAGATACCTTGTATGCCTTGATGGGAATATTCTTACTGGCAACTGTAAGCATCTACCTCCTCTCCAGATGTATCCCATGCATTTAAATTATTTCAGCTGTAACAGGGTGATCTTAAACTTTCAGCAACCACTGTGAGGCCTGCTGATAAAGCCTCAAAGAACTTCAGCTAAGCTTCAAATCACTTCCATTGAGGTGACAAAAAATTTTGGCTGAGAAATATCATGTTAAGCTGGCTGTTGAATGAGTGTATGCCATAGGATGTTTCCTGAGATTATTAGGAAAATGGTGCAGACATATAAAAGAAGATACATATCCAAAATAACAGCAATCAAGTATTTTTGGGGTATTGCTTAACAGCAGCAGGACAGTTATACACTATATTTTGATTATAGCCTACAACATCTTCAGAGAATGTTTTTTTCTGATAGGATAAAGCAGATGTGTAATTTATTGTGTACATTTATTACATTTTGCTGCATAAAAGCATTTTATTAGTCTAAACAGTGAGGAAAATCCAGTGCTGCAAAGGAGCATCTTGTTTGTAATGATGTGCTGTATAGCACTGAAGTCATAACACAAACACAAAGCAAACACACCAGGATCTGGAAAGCCCTAAGAAGTCTAGAGGTGCAACAGAAAATCAAGATATAAATTGAACATGTAGGTAAGACAAGTCCATAGAGGAAAATGAGGTTTTGGTGTCTGTATTAGGGATCACAGGGAGATTCTCAAATCATAACTTTTTTTTTTTTTTAACAGTGATCACATCAGATTTCTCTTATGTTAAAGCCTTGATAGGAGGAGTTTTAGAACAAATGAAAAGCATTAAATTGCAGACCAGCAGTACTTAAACCAAGAGATCTAAAGAAACTGAAATATGAAATAATTGAGCCATTAACACCATTTTTTAAAAAGGGCTCCAGGGTAATGACAGACCACTAAGTCTGTGGGGAAACTGGTAGATTAAGGCTTAGCCCAATCAAAATAAGGCAAAAATCATATTTACTGATTATCTGATACACTGTCAAGGAAATAAACCAAGTGGTATATGGCATATAATATGAGTTTAAAAACAATTTAAAAATAATCTTTAAAACAAATTTAAACAAGTTTTAAAAACAATTGCTCTGAAGAATACATATGATTAACATATAAACTAATAAAGTCTRTAGACAATCTTTCACACCACCCCAAGGCATGGCTTACCTATGTCAGCAACAAGACTACCAGGCTTTTGCTCCAGCAGAAAGTTTCGAACACGAGGCCATGCTTTGCTCTGCAGATCATTAAAGTAGGCAGCTGTATTTTCATACACACTATGCACGTGCTGCTTTTCTAGCTGGGTAGCCTCATGTTCCATCCTGAAAACATAATGAAGAAAGATTATGTACAACAAAACACAAACTGTTGTAGCATAGACTTTACATTTTATAGACATGCATAATTCAGGACCTTGTAAGTTTACATTCATAAAATCACTAAACCCATCTAACAGCCATCATATTTATAAAATGGTCTTTACTCAAAAGGATCTGATTTTATTTCACAGAATTCAAGACAAAATCTGAATGTATCATCTTGCCTGAGGAGTGCTACATAACTGCATGTGCCTATTCAATAATATGCACATTCCTAAATAAGTTCACCAATGTAGTAAAAGCTTATCTGGTGTGAAATGGAGCCTGTATTCAGCAGGAGCAGAGAATGATTAAGAACAGGAAGTTAAGAATAGACTTTCCAGTTGTAGCTAAGGTGAGTAGGTAGGCAAACTATTAGTATGTTATTTGATGTACAGCCTGGACCCTGAAACCAAAGCCCCTAGATCATACATAAATTATTTGTGATTTATCTACCCTCTAGAAGTGATGAGTTGGTTGAAATTTTTCAGCAACAAAACCATGATTTCCCTGCTTCCACTCTGCTATCTTCATTTCTTAGCAAAGTATTTCAGTTTAATGATTCATTTGAAAAGTTCTATTTTCTTAGACTTTCAATATTACTCCTAAGCTCATGTAAAACACCAAGTGGATACAGACGCTGAATCTCTTTATACAGAATCTTACATAATCCTTAAGATTTCCCCTCATCCAGGCACCAACCAGGTCAGACTTTAATATCTGATGGGGGCTGATGAGATTACATTTCAAAGTGTTAAGGCATTTTTCAGACTAATTCAAACTGCCTGTTTATTCTGTAAATATTCCTTCCCATTATTAAAACAGAATTTATTTAATTGCCCAAGTACTCAGCAGAGATTAAAGCCTGTTTCCAAACTTCTGCCAAGAAACTAAGCAATATATTATCAAGATGAAATTATAAAAGTGACTCCTTTGGCTGCCTTTGAATATGTCAGAAGCAAAGACTTTAAACACACAAGTTCTTCTTTTGCTTTCCTTGATTTTCAAATAATATATATTTTTGAATCATAGTAAAAAATGTTTGTTTCTGTCAGTTTCACTGTTGAAATAAGTTATTATGAGAAAAGATTTAAAACAAAATAGTGTATAATAACAAATAATATGAGCTCTTCAAAACACCTGTCCTACAAACACAATCTTTTTAATTTAGAAAATGGGTGTTAATTTCAGTGACGGCAAGAAAAAATTAATGATGTACTTCAAGTTAAGTGTGTGTGAGTGCCTACAAGAACAGTATAGAAGACTTGACCCATTTCACTGGTTTTATGTACTCTGTTATGTAAGAGGTCAGGCCAAATTGTTGCAATTGTCACAGTCTATTCTGACTGTAGTATCTATGAATATCTCTCTTCAAAACATTTTTCTTCAATGTTTTCACAATCCTTACTTTCTTTTTTTCTGGCATGATCCACAACTTTCTTTTATGATGCATTAGTTCACCTTTTAGTAGCTGAAAAAAAATATATATATAAAATTCAGTAACAGTACAGTAAATTCCTAGTAGGCACATTTTCAGTGTCATCTTGAAGAGTGGAAAGCTACAACAGACTGAACAACAGAAGAAGACAGTATTGAAACACAGACTTGAAATGATATTACATGTGCCAGAAGTTACTCAATCGCAACTCTTCTCAGAATGTCATTTCAAGTTATGTCATCAAATACGATGGGTTTGTTGCAGTAATTTCAAATAATTATTCCTTAGAGTCAAAAGCCCATTACTCTTTTCCTATTTGACCCTTAAATAAAACAAATTGGGTGATTTATGTCTACAGCTATCTTTCTTCTCTGCCTCAAAAGATGATACTCTATTTTGTTGTTAAACTGCCTAGAAATCCTCTATTTATAAGTAGAAATTCCAAAGACTAACAATCATTTATTTTCTTTTGCCATGTGGTATGCTCCTTGCTCTAGTTTATATTTCATGTTTGGTTACTATGTGGTTCAGTGTTTCCAAGTGTTTTTATCTTTCCACTTGAAGCTCTTTGTTCAATCTTTGCAGTTCTTAAAAAAAAAAAAAAAAAGGAGAATGTTTTCAATCATTCTGAATTCCAAATGTTACAGAAATTCCAGTTTATGCCAACTACAGAAGTAGCTGTCTGAACTGAAGGTTAATTTGCATATTTTAATAAACACAAGAGCCAACTTGGACTTGACTTAGAAGATGGTAAGAATTTTCCCACTGATACAATGTTATACTTTTCCTAAAATGTCTGTACTGAATTCCAATGTAGGCTGAAATTTGGCTTAGTTTCCTACTGAATCACAAGACCATTAAGTTTTTCCTTTAAGTTTTTCCTTTAACTTTCTCATTCACTGGAACTGATATTGAGTCTTCTGCTATACGGGACATGCTAGAGACTCATGTATTACAACACTGCATTAGAGGTTATTATTTTTAGATATGCTTAACAGACGTTGTCAAGATAATAATTTGGTTATAATTTTAGAATAATAGTCTACTAAAATACACACTATTTAATTTACCATTTCATTACAATTTCCATTCCTGCTGATTGTTTATATTTTGCAGATAATTAAGTCACATGATGAAATTAGACTTACCAATTTGACTTTCCAGTCAAGATCCGTAACACTATCAGGTTTTACTTTGCAGCACGGCAGGGAAATGTCCTATCAATAAACTTCTTCATTTCAATGTTTACGAAAGGTAAGAAACCCATGGAGTCTGACCTGGCCTGCAGCTGTACCAGTTTCACACAAGTCTATTGTCACTGAAAACATCAGAAACTTAGAACTATGTAACTTTACAAGCCAAACTCAATACTTCTATTTCTCTTTATAAACAAAAACAACCGTTAAAACTTCTTTTGCCTTGAAAGTACCAGACAGTGTCTCTGTTGCACATAAATTGTAGAAAATGTTCAGTTCATCCAATTTCTGGATTGTAACTTCCAGGATAATTGCGAAATTTGTTTTGCAAAGGAGGTAATGAAAATCCAAGATGTCCAGAAATCCCACTGCTTCAGCATCTGCTCCAGTTCTCGTTTAAGTTACCTGGAAGCTGTCCGATAAGCCAGCAAAGAGGAGAAGAAGAGCAGAAGGCGGTAATTATGGACACACTTTCCCCATGCTCAATTCTTCTCTTCTTGTGCAGTAGCTTATGCTCCTGCCAAAGGGTTCACACAGAGACTTGGTGCAGAGTAGGGAGTGGGCAGTAAATGGGCACCCGGCTGTTCAGCCGCTCTGCAGCAAGTCTTGACAAGTCCCCAGAACRTGGATGCAGCTTAAAAAGTGTGATACTCCTGCAAACAAGCAGTTTGGATAACAAACGAAGAGTGGGATTCTCTTCCCTTTCAGTGCTTCCTGGTCATCGAGGTTCATTCATGAGACTACAACAGGCCCCTGTTGCAGCTGATCTATGGAGTGAGAAAGCTGGATAAAAGTTGTAGTGCCATTTCTGTTGAACTTGCAAGGAAACGGATCACCAGTCCATCACATGTAACTGTGGTATACCAACAAAACTGTTTGAAAGTTAATAGGTTATAGTCCATTGACTCTTTCCTACATTGCTGCTTTCCTTCTTTATTAAAAAAAAAAGGCAAATTAAAAAAGAAACTAAAATATTACAGCTTTCCAGGAGGTAAAAGGAATTGTACAAACATATGATATCATATATTTTCATAGCTACACATCTGACTAAAACTTCCCTGACTCCAAGGTAATCTGATTTCTTCCTTTTCCATTAACATTTTGAAACCTTTTAGATAATTAACTTTTCAAGGATACTGCTTTAAGGAAAATCATGTTGCTTGGCCATTTTCTGTCGCTGCTGAAGTAATAAATACATTTAAACATGTAACCTTGAAATGACAACAACCAAAAATTAATAATCCCAGTCCCCAACATTTTAAAAAGTCAGGATTATTTTTATTGGGGGTGGGGGGGTGTGGGGGTGTRGGGGGGTTTCCAGATTTTTTGTTTGTTTGTTTTTGAAAGTGTCTCACTTGCAGTTTTGACTAACTGTATTAAATACTTTATCCTCAAGTGGACAAAAGAGTTGCTGGCTCCCAGATGCAAGGGGTGCTCTAACATTGAAGCGCAGGAGGTAGTGTTCAGTCCAAAAGCTCTGCCTCTACCACAGCCTACCCAAAGCTTTCCACACCTTCCTGCAGTTCTTCTGAACCCCTTGCAGCCCTCCTCATCCATCTCAAGTTATCCCTCCCACCAACCTAAGATTTTCACATCTTCCTCTGTCTACCTTAGCATCTGCTATGTCACCACCACTATTTTAATCTGATGTATAATACTGTGAAGTCTTGACCTGGCTCATGTTCAGTTCCTCCTTGCCTCTATTTCCAGGCCAGTCACAATACCCAGAACACATTCCAAACTTTTTGTCAATGGCCTCTTGGAAGCATGCTGTGATTTTCACGGTAGTCATCAAACCCTGCATTGCTCCTATTTGTTTTCAAATCAATTGCTCTTCATTAATTTGAGCCACAGGCTTTCCTTTTGTCTTCTCTCTTGCAACTGCCTATTTTCTCCAACCCTTTGATGAGCAGCAGGAATTTACTCAACTCAGTTTGAGAGTCAGATATGCAAGATTTCAGCCTATTAATGAGGGCCCCTCTTAGCTACACTCTTCACACGCTGATGGGAATTCTCAATGCCATTTTGGATTAGGAGAACTGCTACTTCAAAGACCTAGGAAATTCAGCACAGTTATGTCTCTCTCTGTTACTACAGCAGCATAAATATTGCTATAAATGCAACTCCAGCTATGGATGCAATAACCTAATTAATCACTGGCCTTAAATCAAACAGTATAAACCACAAGGGCCAGGTCTATGTCCCACAATACCCTGCTCTCCAGCTATAACATGTGCAGCGGTAGCTGATACTGACAGACAGGTAAAAAGTGAGGTAGTCCAATTTGCATTCTCTCCCTTCGCCTACAGAACAGGGAGAACTATCTATACAGTGAGCAATACTTACAGGTTACTTCCAGCTTCCTTCAGACTTACCAGTCTTTTCAATCAAATATAAGTAGCCATGGAAAGCTAAGTGTACAGCCCTAACGGTCACTTATAAACCATAGTCTTTTTTTCCAAGCAAATACAAAAATCCAATTAATCTCCAACAGCAAAACTTCATTGCAGCCCTTCTCAAAAAAAAAGACCTAAGATTTCTTTATCAGAACTTCGCTTACCTTTTGGACTGAATTTAGAAATCATTGTAACCTCCATTCTGATTGACAGTCCTTTCTCATTTCATTAATGAAGGCAACAAATAGGAGCATGATGACATACTAGGTTGCTTCCAGATATGAATCATTACGTAAAACAGTTTTATTAGTAAATAAAGGATAATGAAACAAAACAATAGGAATCCTGCCATGAATAGTTAAACTAGCTGCAATGAAAGTTTAGCAAGACAAGATGATTTGCTTACATAAGGCTAACAACTCTGGTAATTAATTTCACCCACGCATGAACTGTTACAATCCCATGAAAATGCACAGCCTGAAATCAGACCAAGGGGAACTCTGTGCAGCATATTTAAAACCTTACTGAGCTGAAGTCCTGATTCGGGACCCTTCTTCCAGTAAAATTTGGGAAATTCTGAAGTGAAAAACAAAGAGCCGAGACACATCTGACAAGAATCACTGTCATTTGAAATGCTCACTGCGAACCTAGCATTTTCAAGTAAACTCATTAACTGAAATAAAGTCACTATCGTTGTATTTTTTTTTACTAAAAAACAGAGAGAACCTTGCCCTAATGAAAGATTGAAAGCACTGAGGCTGTTCTTTCAAGATCTTGGACTAAATAAGTTGATGGTGCAAGCTCTAGTTACTCAAAATGACAACCATTCACCATGACATTCATTTTGTTAGCTTAAYTTTCCAGTCCAGACAAAACCTAGTACTACTCACTGCACATCCTATTCTTGGATCAGTTAATCATTTAATATTCCCCTTGCTGTTTTGCATTTAGGGTCATAGTCTACATAGCTGAAAGGCTGCACTGTAACCAGATTTATTTCACTAAGTGCATAAACTCCATTCTGTAGATACGTAACATTCTGCTAAGATGACAATGCACAAACAGGGACCCTTTGCCATTAAAAAACACTGAAAGGAGCATACTCATGCAGAAGTTGCACAGTCCCTTTAAGTGTCTGTTCATCTTTACTACCACATCAAAACTCATAAATCAGCTCCCAGCAAAGAGGGTCCCTTCCTACTGGGGTCCCATACAGTCAAAAATCCCTGGTGCTAGATGTGCACTGATGTGCATCTTCAGATCCTGTACAGAAACACCCTGTACAGACATCAGAAGAGAAGGGAAGACCAGGAAAAATTTGGTCAACTAAGTGGGAAGAAAAATCCAATAATAAGTGGTGCTGAGAAGACCAAAGTGTTTAGGTTTTTTTCTTCTTCTTCTTCTTCATTATTCATGTTAATTGCCACCAGGCAGCCAATACATCAGTGACAGAGGGAAAAGAAATTAGGATGGAATGGGGAAGAATAGGTTGGGGCTTTTTAAATAAGTTCAGGGTTTTCAAAACAACTAGTCTAATAAATAGTGCTTAGGGAACTGATTGCACCAACCTCAGGTTAGCCAGTCTCGGAGCCACCAGAGATTAGTTTTGAGAAATTGTGGGCAACAGGTACAGTCCCCAGTCTCTTGATATTCTCATAAACAAATTAGGGACAGTTTAGATGAAATTGCAGTAGAAGTTGGTAACGTTTGGAAGAGAATATTTAGAGTGTGGTTATCAACAATTCACTATCACACTGGAAGGATAAGAGAAATTTGTTCGGGAGTCTGTTTTGGATACTCCTCAGTGACTTCTTTGCATGAGGAATCAGAGAGTAGCATTATACCTGCAGATGGACCAAACTGACAAGGGTTCAAACACAGATGATGGTATTTGAATTCTAGTGTTTCGACAGATTGAAAAAGACAAAAGCAAAGCATTTCATTTAGATAAGAATAACCAACTGCACAAATAAAGGCTGAAGGAGGCAGGATGGGATGACTGGCAGCAGTTCTACAGAATTGGATCTGGGCGCTATAACATTTCACAGACTTCGCACCATACATGCTATGGTGTTATGGTGGGTTTTGCAACACACTGTTGCAAAAAAATGAATACCAGCACTCAGAAATAGGGCAGATACTTGCAAGTTACATAAAACTGTCCTTCTGCTACATTCGGCACTGCCGATATATCAGTTTGAGTATTATGTCTGATTTCAAGCGAGAACTATGTAGACCCACTGGAAATATTACAGAAAAGAACAACAGTGATCAGATATCATTGTAAATCTCTAAGAGATCAGAAATCAAGTAAACCTCTGGGAAAGATGTCAGTTTCTTGGGTGGATCTTGTCCTCTCAGGACAAGAGAGGACCATCTTCTCATACAAGAAGGGCTGTTGCAAAGTGAGCAGTAATAATTGGTTTTCCAAAATGAAGGGTAGACAAAAAACAGTGGGCTTAAACTACAGCAAGGAAGATACAGGTGAGGCATTTTAAAAACAAGAAGAAGGACAGCAAAGCACTGGAAACAATTCTGGACTGGGTAGGTCATGAAGCCTCCACCAATGGGGTCTTAAAAACATAAGTTAGTTAAGCACCTGTCAGGAAATACACTGATGTAATTGATGCGGCTTCACGGGAGGGAGACGATGCCCTGACACCTACCCTTGTGACTATGTGTCTATGAAGTACAAAACTTCAATTTTTCAAGTTTAAGCAAGATTTCAGTGACCTGCTGTAGAAAAACAAAAATGAAAAGCTGAAAGGCTGCTTCACAATGTTTATTAATCTTTAACACAGGGGTTGTTTCTACAGCTAAATTAGTACAGATATTAAACTAATTTCCTCCTGAGTTTCAGCAGGTTTGTTTGTTTCCTAAGAGCCCTGCATCAGTACCTCAAAGTCCCCGGCCATCCTACACTACTCATAAGCTTTAAATGTAGCTACTTTCCCTCCTTGGTCACTGTATCTCTCAAATAGTCGTAAACAGTTATCTTGCCTTCTCTCCCTTATTTACCAGCAGTTAACCAAGCATTAAATATTTAGTACTTTTCATCCTCCCTGATGAATCAATCTAGGTGGTCTTTTACAAGCAGTGTTGTCATTCTCTGAATCCTCTCCATATATCTCATTCTTCATGCCAAACTGTATTCATAGGAATATTTGATTTCTTAATGTCATCCTACAATTCTGGAATTACAGCTTTCTAAATTCCTTCTGTTTCCTCACACTCCAGGTTTGCATTTAAAGTACTATTTCCAGATGGATTAGTTTTAAGTTATGGAGTATAATTCTCCTTTTTTTCCTGCCCATAGAGCTCATCACTGTCGGTACCTACATTGTACTTAGTGCTATATACCACAACACTCCCCAATTAAAACAATTTACAGACTGACTTAAGTAAGACATTCAATTATTTGAAAATACATCTTCTGCTGAAACTTAATATCTTAGTGACAGAAAGGTAAGGAGCACATTATCAAAGAGGATCCCAAATTAAGGCTGTCAATAGTTACCTTTGATCCCAAGATTAAATATAAAATATTGCACAATCAATTACAGTAAATACAGAAGTAGTAAGCGGATTCTCTTGATACCTTTTATAAACTACTCTTGTTTATTGCATGTTTATTATAACTGAACATATAATTTCCTATCTTAAAATATTCATAGTTGTGTTCAGTATACAAACATATTCAGTGTTCAGTATACTGTCCAAATACAGTTTTAAAAGAAGAACAGGTCTTGTGGCAGACAGCATTAGGTATTAAGTCATCCTCAGCAGATGACCATCAGAATGAGAGCAAAGACAGTATCACACTTCTATTATCCTACAAAACTCAAAAATCTGACTGATTAGCTTTTGTTTTTTTGTAATTGTTAGTCATAGAAAGTCATGTATTTATACTTGCTTTCTTGAAAAAGAAAAGGTGTCTTATACGTCTTTGAGGTTAGTGCTCAAAGACAAAAGGTTGTCTTGAGTACTATCTAATAGTAATTGGGTGCTTATGCAGCTGACAAAGGCATCTGAAGATACAGCAGTAATCCTATCAGGATTCAGAGTTAGACTTAGACACAGAAAAATTGCATTATGTTGTTACTAAAAGGTCGAGGTGTAACCCTCCATAAAGTATCTGGCCACTGCCATAGACACAGGTTCTTCCAGTCATAGCTGTAGTAGATTGAGCAGTGTGAAGGCTCAGCATCCCTGTGGTTAAAATCCCTAGAAAAGATCCTTCATTTCCATAAATCACCAGAGTTTCACTGAAAGATTGTTTCATTTTAAATGCTTTATGGTATGAGTGATACCTTTTTACATAACTTGATATTTCTAAGCCCTCTATTTCAAGGCAAAGAAAGGCCTTTACACAAAGCAATTTTTCCTATTCAGCATCGAAAAGAAAAGCTCTCTGAGGGAGCTGAAATTTCATAAAAACACCACTAAAATTCTCCATTTGGAAAATATTTTAATACCATGGCCTTTTTAGATGTAATTTTTTTTTCTCAAAATCAATATTTTTTCAGGAAATTATTGTATGATGGGGAACAAAAATCAGTATCTGGAGCATCAATAGAAATATTTTCTTAGAAGAACTTGGGTCCACAAGTAATTAATTTTTCTGAAATGATTACATGTAGATCTGAATGTAAAGTTTTCTTCAAAATGGAATATTTTTCAACAGCAAAACACAAACCAAAATATACAGTGCCTTTGGTCTAACTGTGTTATGTCTAAACTTTTCTGAGAAAAAAAAAAATCAGACAGGACTCTGTGTCGCATGAGTTTTAGTCAATTATATAAAGCCTGGCTATGACACAAATATTTATTTTATGTTTCAATAGTTAGATTTTTTTCCTCCCAGTAGTTCAGTTGATATTTCTATCTCCATTTATGAAGGTACATACACAACTTTTGAAGAACCAGTGTCTTTACTGTTAAGCACTTTTAAACAAAGGATTTCATTTTTCATTTTAAAACTTTAAAAAATTACTTTATAAGCATATAGAAGTCCTAAGTATTTTTTCAGTCTTTTTAATCTTTACAAATTAAAGAGCTGTGCAGCCCTCAAGCCGTGTTTTCTGCCACACAGGATTATTCTGTATCTATTATTACCTATAAACATGCCCATGTAGATCCTGGTACTGCAAAGACACGGATATCTGCTTAACTTTATGCACTTTATGCACTGTAAATCATTTTACTGACCTCAGGTAGCCTACTAATAATAAAGGCAGGAATTGGCACATAACTTTTTTCAGAACAGAGCCTTATGCTGTTTGTGCCATCAAATATTCTGGTTCATCCATCCAGAATGGATAGCAAAACATCTACAAATCTGAGTGTTTGCATGGGAAGTGTTTATCATTTGTTCCTTGATGCAGGGCTGCTTTCAAACTCTGAATTGGCTTTATAACTTCAGTTATGGATTAATGATTGTTTTACCTTAGAAAATGCAGAAAATGATGAAGTTACTTGTATTTTTTCTTCTCACCAAGTTCAGTTTASCATTATATATATGTCTGAAAATATTTTATGCCTTTGAAGATCTCCTTGCCAGAGGCAATACTAAAATGCACAGCCACAGTTCCCTACATACATCTAACTCGCCCAAAATGCCCATCTCCGTAAGTTAAACAATAGTAGCACCACTGAAATATCTCAGCATGCAATCCATCACAAAAACACAATGTGAGAAGGAAAGTGGTAAATAAAAATACGCTGGTTCAAAGAGATGCTCTATAAATAGCATATATAACTGAAATAAATATATTGATATACTAGGCTGAAAACAAATTACAAAAATGAAATCCAACCCTCCCGGGGTCCATTATGGGGCATTAAAAAGTCCCAAGAGGACCTTTTCTATTGCTCATGTAGAGACTGCTGCATGTTTTTCTTATCTGTTTCTCGAGTTTCATGCTCAAAATCATAAACTCCAGAAGCCAGCTTCACCTCAACAACTGTATCAGCAGGGAATGTCATTCTGTGCACTACATCAACACAGCAGTGCTGCTGAAGTAATTCTGCTCCTTCTTTCTTTGCAAAAGAAAAGGAGCCGGTGACCTGACTCCCTGAGCCCTGGCTGCTCCCACTGACATTCAGTGGGAATGAAAATCCCTTTACAAACATTCATTAAGCAGTGAACGCTCCGCAACGCTGAGGGCTCTCTGAGGATTTATAAAGGCAATACTTAGGTATTTCGAATTTTCTAGGAAAGGAATAAAAATTATTAACTATTACGGCTTAGGATTGCCCCAGATCATTGCTTAGGACTGTTTACCAATGCACAGCGCGTACTTCATTTTTAATTAATCAGCCGACCACAGAGAAACTTATTATTTCTGTTGCAAATTCCCCCCACGTCTCTTAAAAACTACCCTTCCCAACTGCTATGCCAAATTCAGCGCCAGCATCCGTGCTAGTTCCTAGGTCTGCAAGCCGCGGCTCCATTCAATTAAGATGGGGAGGGGGGGGAGCGGGTAAAAAATTAGTTAAATCTCGAAATCCTTCCGTCCCGGGGTGGGTCACCGCCCCGGGGGCGACTCCCGGCTCGGCGTGCAAGCGTTTTTAAGAGGATCATCTCAATTTGCAAAAATCCACCGCCGCCAGCCCTCAGCGGCGCTTTTTTTTTGGGTGGTTTGGGTGGAGGGGGGGGGTGTGTTTAAATTATTTTTTATTTGTTCCCCCCCTTTTTTTTCCCTAAGGCCAGCTCGAGGCGAAAGGAAGGGGTGGAGGGGGGCTGCCCTCTGCATCCCTCCCCCCTCCTTCCCCGCGTAGCGCGGCCACCTTCCCCCGCGCCCCGCTCCTTACCTGCAGCCGCGGGGCGGCGGCGGCGGCGGCTGCATCCCGCCGCGGAGGCGGTGCTTGGCCGCGCCGGGCCGGGCCGGGCCGGACCGGGCCGCGGGGGTGGCCCCCGGCGGAGAGGCGCGGGGAGGGCTTCGCCCTCCCCGCGCCTCTCCGCCGGGGGCCACCCCCGGTCGTCGTGTCCCGATCCCCCCCCTTCCCCGCAGGCAGGAGAAGGAGGCGGGGAAAAAGGGCCGGGTTATCAATTCCCCTGTTAACTCTTCTCCTTGTCTCATCCCTCGGGCGTCTTCTGCGAGGGAGATGAAGAGGGTGGTGCTGATGGAGATGATGGGGGTGGTGGGATGCTCCGCCGAGRGGGGTGGGGAGCAGCAGGGTCCCCGAGCTCCTCTAAAGCGAGGTTGATGGGAGCCGTGCTGTCTCTGCTGGTGATAAAAGCGGCCAAGGAGGATTAGCCCTTGCTCATTTAAAGGTTAAGCTCAGAGCTAACCTTTGTGACTTGGTCCTGTCTGCAAGGCTTCCCATCACGAGAGTGTTGAGGGTGAATAATCTTTTTTCCCCCCTACTCCAGGACCGATTCCTGTTAAAGCAGTCTAAAAATGGCAGATTGTTTCTATACTTTCATATATTTATAGGTGTTTATTAGACAAGTACACAGAACCCCAGCCATGCGCCAGGACCCTGATACTGTTAGTGCTATAAACACAAGCTACAGAGATAGTCCTGTCCCAAGACCTTATAAATTATGTACAAAAGATTACAGATAGAGAAGAATGCCATGAAACAATACAAGCCAGTATGACAGGCCGGGAACTCAGTACAGCATCGCACGAAGTACTGAAGGTACTGAACTATTTACTGTTATGTCTAGCCTTTTGCTCAAATCAGCTTTAAAGGCACCTGGAGACAGGATTATGGGGAAAAAGTGGGAACATGACTGTATTGATGGGATTTTCAAAACGGCCAAAATGACTCAGGAACATGCATTCCTTTTATTTTGACAATCCCACCTCAACTAAAAAAAACCAACAGGAAGGTGACACAGGAAGATTATAAGAACAAGCTGAGAAAAACTACACTGAAGACATATGAACCTAATATTCTATTAAATATACCAAAGTCATGGAGTAACGATGAAGCTCTTGGTCTTTATTGTCAAGGTATTCAACAGTCAGGGCTGTTGGCTAAATCATAATTAACCTTCTTAACTCCTTCAGAGAGCTTTGACTGATCTATAAGACATGACTGTCCTTTACAAACATTGTATTGACTTGTCCTTGTTATTCCATACTTCCACATATGTCTGCTAATTTAATTCCGTAATGTAGTGTCAGCTAAATTGACTGGTGCAGAAAAATTGAGGTCTGCCATTCTCAGATTCTCTCAGAGATCTTTTTTGCAAGATGCCATTGTATTTGCCTCATCGTATTTGCCTTCGGGTACCAAGCTGTTTTCAGCCAAAGGC
Organism: Oceanodroma leucorhoa; assembly: GCA_030449065.1. Taxonomy (NCBI): domain Eukaryota; kingdom Metazoa; phylum Chordata; class Aves; order Procellariiformes; genus Oceanodroma; species Oceanodroma leucorhoa. The sequence goes on from JASVER010000005.1 coordinate 13,818,120, forward strand.
TACACGTAACAGTTCATAGTTAAAGCACATGCAGTTACTTCATACCTGAGTTTCCTAAAAATTCTTCAAGTGTGAATACCATCTGGTCCGTGTTATTTGTTGACATAATTATTGACTTGTTTTAAAAGCTCTCCAGTTTGAAACAACTGCCTCAAATTTAACCTTCTTAGGAAAAGATTCTGATGTAGACTCTCTTAAAACTTCCCCGTGGTGAACTCACACAGCCTTTCCCCTTACAACCTAATCTTTTCTGGATGCTCTTTAAAACCATAATTATCTACTGGTCCTGTAGATTCTCTGGCAGACTTCCTGGTTCTGATGCATTTGAATTAGATGTTAGTCATGTAGCTTAATGCACTTTAGGAAAAAAAACCATAGATATTAAGGTCTCAGCATGGTATACAAATTTAGGCAAAATAAAAATAGAATACTTTTTCCTTTGAAGGAAATATTCTAAATTCTATTCTAAAAATAGAATACTTTTTCCTATGCATCTACAATTACATAATAAATTGCAGTCCTTAACAACCCCTCCTCCCTAAACAATTAAAAGACCTCATCAAAATCAATTTTTTTTCTATATTAAAAAGGATTTAGGTCACTAAATTAAGTGACCAAAGGTTGGGAAAGCCAGAAGGCTACCCATGAAACCTTAATTCAGACCTCTTGTGCATGTGCATTGCAACCCTGTACTTAATTATGAGCTTGTCTGCAGAATAGCAGGCTCCATTTGGAACATTTGAAATTACATAGTGGCAAGCATGTGAGACTGGCTAATTATGTCTCCTCCTGTCTTCCCATCCATTTATTCCTTTACTTTCTAGGGTCTCTTTTCTGCTCATCCCTTATCATCTCTCATGTGGAAATTTCTCTTTCCCTGGTCTGTCTGAAATTCTCACCCTTAGATAAGCACTTTAGCAGTGAATCAGGTAAAGGTTTTTACCACAGGGTCACAGAGATTGCTAATTATTCCTTCAAAGGTCATTTGTGATTTTTCTCCAAAGGTGAGAAAAAATGAAAAGGAAGGAAAACAAAGACAGGATGAAAGAGAGTGAAAAACAAGGAAACAAAAGTTTTCAGATTGAAGTAGAAGGGAAATAAGGAGTTGAGGTCAGTCTTCATGATATATAGAGCTTTCTTCTTACAAAGGATCAGCTCTCAAATTACAAACTTTACAGAGAGACAGTTGTAGATGAAAGCAAAAGGAAGGCATTAAGTTGCCTGATGTCTTGGAGGGGAAGGATCATACTATATTTATAAATAATGCTGCACTGCCTCAGTAGACCTTCTGGAAAATTGGCAATTTTTTTTTAATTTGTGACAAAAACTCTGCTTTCTATCTGCTTCTCTTGGAAGAAGGCCTCACCAGTCAAAGCCGTTGCTTCCTCTCTACGTTAGGTATTACAAAGAATAAACACTTTTCAGAGGATGATTTTCTATGGAGATGCTTAAGATGTAATCATGAGCTAATAACTTACATCTTTGGTTGGTGAATTTGGTCTTCACATAGAATTATAAWCTTACCTTCAAACTGTAATGTTGTTTTAAAAAGTTTTCCAGCAGAACTAACAAAAACTGGAACCAGTGGTGTTTGTGACATTATCAGTAAGGAAGCATTATTACAGTGGACTAAAAGCAGTATTTCCACTTCACGGGAAATTTTAGACCTGAAACAGGCTAAAGCAATAACTATTCAATATTCTTTTTTTCTGGAACATGAAAATTCAAAGAAAATTTGAGCTAGAAAAACATACTATTTCCTAAATGAAGTGGGATCTCTGAAGGCTTAAGTTCCCCAGTGAAATTGAGTATAAGCACATTTTGTTTGCCAGTCAATTTCAATATCACAAAACTCACATTTTCAAAAGAAGTGGCTAAAAATGGTAGCTACTCCTCTGAGTGCTTCAGTCTAAATTTAGAGACTTTCTGACCCTTTCCCATACACTTTCTTTGCAATCATTGGCACTAGAAACTTGATTTCTTAAATAAAATTAAGATTCTCTGCTTCTAATTTGCTTCCAGGAGTTTTAATAATAAGAAATATCCTCAAAATTGTGATAATGCTGTGTGCTGAGCCATGCTGCAGGGTATAATGGATTTATCTTGAATGGGATAAGAAAGCAGAACTAATTTTTTGAAGGCAAGGCATGTTACAGTCCAGTAAAATTAAACACTCATGATTTCAGGGACATAACTGTGCAGATACTTTTTCACATAGGCTTATATGCAGGCAAGCTCATATTGTGGGATATTTTTAATGTGTGGCATTATAACCTACCATGCAGAGCTGCTGTGGGGATTAACTAGGTAAGATTTGTAAAGTGCTTTGAAGATTATAAGGCATTAAGTTGCATAAGCGCTAAGTACCATTATTTAATACTTAAGTATTATAACTAAGCTTTACAGGACAACTCATGTTCACCTCACTAGTATGAGTCTTTGTGATTTCAATCTAGTTGTTGCAAGAGGTAAAGCAAGCAGAACTGAGTTAAATTCCTTTCTTGTTTCACTATCAGAGACTAAAGCGAGATACAACTGTAACGGTGTTGCAGAAAATTTAATTGAAAAATAAATATTATGAAATGCAAGAGTAGATCCAAGAAATCCACGTAAAAATGCAGGGCTCCTTCAGGTGCCAGTTCTGCCATCCTTAATCTATGTCCTATCTTACCCAAGTAGACCCACTGACTATTCTCCAGGAAGTACAACTCCAAACCCCAAATACATAGATGGACCAAATACATCAATTTTATCAGCTGAAAATGTTGCCAAGTGACAGTAAGGATGGGTAAAATCTGTACACTGATTAAGTTGTACTTCATACATATTTTAGCTTTGACTTACATCAATAAAAAATTATTTAAGTTAAAATTTTGGAAGAAAGATGAACACAGAGAGACTGTTGTCTTTATCAATCAGATTGAGAACACCTTTTCTTGATACAGTTTCTTTGTTAAGTTTCATTTTGGTATCAACCTTCCTTTCCCTTGTTCTGTAACATCAGTTTTCAGTAGCAGAAGTAGTTGGGGTTTCTTGTGGTAGCAAGGGACAGAGCATTTGTTAATAAAATAACAATGCCAAACAGAAATAATATGACATAATTTTGTGCCTAACTATGTTGAAGACAGAGGAACACAAGTGTTTCAGGACTGCTGACATCCACACACTGTAGATATTAGGGTGGCATATTGTCGGACCCTGAGCTGCATCCCAGCATTCTGAAGCCATAGGACCCTAACTGGCATGCAGGGGAGGAGAGTTGGATTTATTTACCTTCCAAAGACTAATTATTATTCAATGGCAGTCTTTTTGCAGGACAAAGCACTCAGATAGTACTTAAATTTCTTGCCTCTGCAAAAGTGCTGCAGACATTTCACAAGGACAGGCTTTTCAAGTATATGCATTTCCTCTCTATGGCTAAGAATAAAGATTAGTTTCCTATAGTGTTTTGACATTTTGATCTGAATTGAAGCATATAATAAAAATGCACTTCACTGAATGTCTCCAGTATGAGCTGAAATTCAGCTTTAGAGACAAGTAAAGGTAAAAGAGGGCAAACAGAGAGTGAATAGTGCACTTATATAATAAACACAGATCCTTGTCCTTTCCTGGGTCAAGGAAGCTGCAGGCCTCTAATGCTCCTACTTCTCTTTGGAAAGCATAAATTTTGCTTCCTCTGTTCAGTTATTAACAATCATTGTGTCACAGGAGATCAAATTATTTTTCCCAAAACTCACGTAAAGTCCATGAAAAAACCCAGAGCTCAGCTTAGCTTTCTAGACACTGATCCCCATCCCAGACTGCTTTAGCCATTCAATTTAGAAACAGCTTAAAACAGACTAGAACAGCGTGGTGCACATTGTTCAAAGAAAAGATTTGTCTACTTATGGTGGCAAATTTGACTCTACGCACTCTGTTAACAGGGTCTTACCAGTCTTTTGACCAGCTATCCCAGGAGATGTGGGAAACTGGAGGTAGTATGCTTCATTCAGACTCAGCTCCTCAAGCTCAAAAGTGTTCATGCAGATATTCAGGGCTTCTTTGTTCTCAACAGGTTTTACAGGTTTTCCAATCCTTCATCTGAGGCTCCACTCACCTCCACTGTTGCTCTCCCATCTCAGTGTCACAGCTAAAGCAAGAAAAGCAACTCCGCTGTAACGTTATTTTCTTTTTTCTTTTCAGGAACCTTTTTCTTGGATTACCTTCCTCCTTTCTGTTTTGTTCAGAGTCTTAAACCATACAATGGTAGCTACTCATTATTCATTTTAGATTCAAATGATGGGTTACTTATGCTGTTGCTCATACCAACAGTAAACTACCCGACCTGCATTAGTATTCTTAATGCTTATTTTGGCAGAAGTGAAATTGTGTTTCTGAAAGGGCAGATATTTACCAGGTGCATTACAAATCTAGTTAGAATTTGAAAAAAATACAGCTGGATCTTCTGATGCCTGAGTTACTGAGCTTGAAAGATACAATGACTGCTATCAATTTCACATTCTGTGCAGACCATGGCACACACAGTTTGGGAATAGGTGTATATGGCTCAGTTTTCATGGGATTTTAGTATATTGAGCAAGACCAAAACACTGTAAAAATAGAACCATCAACAAATGTTTTTGAATGTTGCTTAAAACCAGTACCTGGTGTACAGGACAGAAAGAAATATAATAAGAGAGCATCCCATCAGTCCCTCCATGCAATGGATCACACACCACTAAAAGGCAGTGCATATGTGTCATGATGGCAGTAGCCACATGCGGCTCCACAGTGGACAGTATTGAAAGATGGTGTGGTCACAGCCTCCCCATATTCACAGCGGACCAAGATCCATTAAAAGATGACCATGTGTATCTTTTTCATCTTTTTCCTTCTTCAGATGGCAGATAAGGTCAGAGTATGCTGGACCTTAAATATTGTCTTTCTCTGCTGAACTATCTACTGGAAGTACTGTGAGTATGTCAGATTTCCGGTGCCCTGAGCTCCCAGCAGAAACCATTTTCCTGGGGCTGTAGAGCCCTCTGTCTATTCTTCTTAGTCTCTGGGGCTCCTATTCTTCCCATACATACTCACATTCTATAATTGTCAGGACCAAAGAAACCAAAATGCTAACCTCCATCAACCCATTTCGGGGTGGGGCTGGGCAGGGAGGTTAGTCTAATTTAATTCCATCTGATCAYCAAGGAGTAGAAAATATATGCAAGGCACTCCAGTTAGCCTCTCCTGTCCAAACTGCATCAGAGCTAGAAAGAGAGTCTTGTGTTAGCTGCATATATGTATAGTGGAGATTTCTATCCCAAGTAGACAAAAAAGGTCTTTCTTGGCAAGAAAAGCTGTTAACATCAAGGAGTCTGAATTTGAGTTCTTAATATTTCTAAACTTATTCCCACTGCATACTCATTCCAGTGAAATGCTGAAAATGTTTCTTCTGCTCCTTTATATTTAAAAAGGGATTGATGGAAGGGAGTTTTTTTGGAAGCGGTTCTTAGAGATGGCTCATAGATATGTTGTATTCCAGGACCTTTTTTCTGTTCCTTTACCTTTGCCCATTTTTAAGTGAAAGTAACAGAGTGAAATGTCTTACACTTCATTGCAAATATCAAACCGATTTTCTCTCCCTTCTTTGCAAGTTTAATTTCGTTTCATGAAAAGATATCTGGGAAAAAAAATGCACAAAAAAATGAAGAGAACCTTACTAAAAATAAATCCAAGCAAAGAGCATGTGTTGAAGAGTTGCAGAGTCCTCTCAGTCTGGAACAAAAGACTTAGTAAAAAATGTGCCTTTTTCTCACCCCCCTAACAATTAACCTAAAATTCCCTGCTTAAGATCCGGGAAAAACTCCTATTGTTGTTATCCCAACAGGGGGATGGGATGGGCAAATCTCTACCCCTGTATATCACCTTCTCACCAAAAAATTCTCCCCCAACCACTTCATTCCAGAATCTACCTTTCTGCACCATCCTATGAGCAAGAGGAAACTCAGGTCCAGCAATGCAAGTGGAAATGGAAGTGAGTGTTGAAGAACAATGATGTGACATTCTGGAAAGCACACGTAAAAGATCTTTCACAAAGGCCATCTCTAACTTCAAATAATACATTGTTCACAAAAGCGGGTCTCCAGTCAATGCTGTGTTAGATGTCTGATTAAGAGATCAGAAAACCTTCAAAATTTGTGGGACTAATGATTCTACTAGTTTTCCTAGACAAGGGGTATTGCCTTTTAGAGCTTTGGGGGTAGAAGAACAGACTGTATATCACGTTCTACCCAAAATCTACTCTCCTAAATCCCCATCCCTCCTGCCCTGTGCCTCCTCCCCAACCCACAGAATTGCAGGTGTGCAGGTGCATGAAAGCACCCCTAGGCTGTGCTCTGGATAGGAATTAAGTCAATTATTAGGTCCTGGGAATCTTACTCTCTTTCCATATCTGAAACATTTTGATATGCTCTCCAGGAAGGAGAAGAATCTTGGGGAAAATCCTGACAAGATGCTGAACTGCTATTCCAGCCCATTGCAGTTTCATGCTACTTGAGGTTTAGGCAGAAGAGAACACAGCCTCACTCAGAAATTCCTCTTCTTCATTCCAGGCAATAGCTCCCTTATAGCCTTCCCTCCCTAGAAGACCCATTCTGAACAGGAGGACTCACTGCAGTCGCAGGGGACAGTAAGTACTGAGTTGCTATCCTGCTGGCTACAGTGTACTCAGGTGGTGGTTTTCATACTGGGAAAGGGAATTATGCAACTAACTGGATTTTGAAGGGAGTTGCCTGTAATTTCCAGCTGGGTCTTTACCAGACATTTCCACTTACTTGTTGACAACACCTTTTTTTCTCTTTTTAGAACAAATCTTTCTGAATTTCACTTCTCATCTTGAAAACACACCTTCTTTAGTTTACTAAAGCTGTAGGTTCACTTTTCTTGTTTCTCTGAAGTGAGATCCTAATACCAGTAAGATCACCCAAAATACATAACAGAAATTTAATAGACTTTGAAATGGTTAACTGTTTTAGACTTACGCATACAGCTCACTTTCTGAGGACTGTCAGATTTCTCCTTTGGAAGCAAACTGTTGTTACACTAACACCACTGGCGGGGAGGAGAAGTTAACATGGTTCTCTGTTGATCTCACTTGGAGCTTTTAGACCTTGAGAGAGTGACCACTGGCAGGAAAAGCACCTGACATGAGGAGTAGAAAGATGTGGTTAAAATGTAGTCCCCCCCAAAATCTTTAAATCAAAAAGATGTGTAAAATGTTCTTCTTGAGCACTAGTAGATTTCAGGTTAGCATCTCCATGTTTTGACAGGAATTGCAACAAAGATCTGAAGGGAAATGGCAGATCTGTACCAGGAAGGGACAGAAGTTAGAAGACTGAGGCATGCTACGCTACATTCAAACCGATGAATCAAACAGGCCACGGCACCCCTACTCCCTGCCCATGATTCTGAGTGTTATTGCATGGGACAGGGAGCAGAGAACCGCCTTTCAGGAAAAATGCCCAGCCTGTGCTGTCCTCTGAGCCAAGCTTGGGAATTGTCTGGCAAAATCCTAACTGGCATCTGCCAAAATATTGCAGGAAGCATGCTAACAGCTAAACAGTTTGGACAATCGGAGCACAGTGGTGGAGCCCAAGCCTCTATTTTTTTTTTAATCCTTGCCAGTATAGATGTAGACCTAAATCCTGTTTACCTGAAAAGAATCCTATGCCCTGCTATCATGGGCAGTGGCTTCTCTGATAGGGCTTCAACTCAGGAATGCCTACCCCTCACAAACAAAAGTCGTGTAAGATATGCCATAAAACAGCTTTTTCTTTCCAGATCCAATGGATGCCACTGAGACAATTGCTAATGGCCTTAACGAGAGATGACAAGCTCTGAGAGCATCTCACTCATGGAAAACAATGAGTTAGTTGAAAACCAGGAGGAGGAAATGGAGGTGGATTAAAGATATTGCTTTAATTAAAGCTATTGCTATGTGCCTAAAAGGACAGGGTGGCGAGAAGAACTTTCCCACTCTACTTTCCTATTTTCTACAGATAGAAAATGTGTTTCTGCTAGTATAGCATTATGATCGTGTATCATTCACAATCCTTACAGCTATCTCATGACTATCTTCATACTGTAATGCAGCCTTTACCTTCTCTGCATATGCTTACACAGTAAGTTGCTTTGCTTCTACCAGTTTAACCACTACCAATCACACCTGTCACATAGCTGTGCACTAGTTCTGCACCCAAAGTGCAGATTTTTAGAGCTTGATAAGCACATCCCTGCACTCACACTTGGGCAACGTATACAATTCGCCCTAAATCAGACAAATGGATGTTGCCGAGCCATCTGTTTGGAGATATGTTTAGTTATATAACCTGAGCTGCAAGCATTTCCTCACAGATGAAGATCTCAGTTTAGACAGCTACAGAGAGGGCCTGTGCACCCGAAGGATCCCCACAAGACTGGAAAAATACCATGCAGGAACTGTTCAAGACCCGCGCCCTTCTGCAGTGGTTTGTGGAGGCCTGGAAGGATCCCCTAGGTCATCACAAATGGCATTGAAGTCTATACTGTAACACTGAAGTGAGCCCTAGGATCTTCATTTGAGTGAATATCTAAGAGATCTACTCAGTCAATATGAGATCTACTCAGACCTATTCAACTGGAGTTCAGAGAGCAGATCAGATGGCAAAATATAGGGATGCTTGGATTTATGAGTCCTATCCTTTCCAAAAAAATATGTTGGTTTTTTGGTTAATTTGGAGTAAGACTCACACCACCAGACTGCCCCCATATTTGCACATGCTATTAATGTGAGGTGCCCATTGAGATTCTTGTGTTGCTTTAATAAATGCTTACAAGCAGTCCAACTAGAAACTTGACTTGCTTTCCTTGGTGTACAACATACAGATTAACTTTACATATTGTGGAAGCATGTAATTTGTTGTGTTTTAATAAAATTTTAGCCACCTATAGTGCAGATTAGTAGTTCACTTGTATTACTGCACAGTTTGCTTTATATCATTTGTTCATTTATAATAATAGAAACAAATATCCATAAGAAATCTTCAGTGCTCTTCTCCAAGATCCATGATATTTTGCCTAGTTTCTGTTTGGTATCGTTACAAATGAAATGTTTTTGCTTTGTATATGTGTCTCACTTGTTCATTTCACTGTATTTTTCTGTTCTAAACAGACTCTCAACCTGTACTCATCATCTAAGCATCTGAATCACTTTCCAAGCATATGAGGCGTATAGTATCAGTCAGCAGTCCCATGATTCTGCCTTGTCTATTTTGCTCTGCTCTTGCACCCCATCCTCATACCTGAGACTGGAGATGAGTTTAGTGGACGCTCCAGCCCAAAAGGCCCACTACCCCAGGATGTAGCAGCTGAATTCAGCACTATGGCAGGAACGTATGGTGTGTCACACCTTTTAAGCATACCCTAATGTCTCTAAAACTTTCCATGAGCATGGGTAACCTTATTCAGGAGTCTTGCAAGAAAGTGGTCCTCTTGTGGAAGAAGAACATGTGAACAAACCCTTCCAGAACTCATGTTGTTGTGCATTCAGGACATACAGTTGTCAAGATCACAGGATCACCCTAAGGTGGATGCAAATTGTACATTCTGCTATGTACAGGCCTAGGTCAAATATGACTGACTGGCTGGTCTCAATGAAGGCAGCATATATATCTGAGGTGACTGTACACAGGGAAATGGAAACAGGTTCCTGCATTACTCCTCCAAGCCCCAGGAGTTTGATTTTATTTCTGTTTTACTTCTGAGGATTTTCAGGGCTCTGCAGAAAAAAAAAGATATGTCAGCAATAGTTATCTGTTTGTCTAATCTGAGTAGGAGAGACGGCAAGTTTTGAAAGAATTTGCTTTGCTCAGAGAAAAGATTATTGGTCTGAAACACAAACCACTTGTTGGACCGTGGCGGGCATGTTCTTCACGCAACACTCTCCGCTCTTAGTGACTATTATCTTGATAGGAGATCCCTGATCTCCAGAGAGCAGACTGTACATTCCCAGTCCGAGGCTGACACTGCTGTAGGACATTGAAAGATAAGGAGAGACAGGGACAAGATTTTCACCCATGGAGAGGCCCTTCTAGTCAACACTGTAGCCTTTATAACATCTTCATAAAGGAAGTCACAACTAGCAAATTTTGATTCTAGCTGCTGGGAAGTTTTATTCACCTGGTCCCAGTTTAGTTAACTGGTCCCTGGTTAGTAACATGCCACTGTTGTGCTGCTTCACTGATTACCCTTGCTTCCACAAAGGAAATGTAAGTGCAAGTGCTCATATCTAGCTAAGCTTCCTGTGAGAGATAACAAGACTCCATGGAGAGGAAGACAACATCAAAAAAGCACAAGATCATCAGCCAYGAGGAGGAGAACTGCCATTCCTGTGACAACCAGAGCACCTTCTCTCAGAACTAAGGTGCAATATCTGATACCTCCATCTACCTGCAGCTTCTTCTTACAAAAGCAGCCCTTTCTTAGCAGGAGATGCCTCAAATCAGCATGCAGCCAAGGACAAGCCGTGAGCTATAAAATTATATTACAGAACTGGGTGCATTCCTTTTTACCTATGCACATACTTGTGATGATTATGCTCACTTCTACAACAAGGAGCAATTCTTTACCATCTGGAGTCAGGTAAACAATTAGTTTAAATATCTTTGAATATTTGATATTTTGTACAAAGTCTGGCAGAGAACATCTGAAATACAAACATTTACATTACACTTATATCAGTTATTGCTTTCTTTCTCTTGTGTATTTATTTGTAAATATTTTCATTCTCCTCTACCTCAGTTCTTTCAAAACTATAACACCTCAATATCAGAAGACTCTCTCCCTAAAATTTCAAATTTAAATACAATGAAGACAATATAACCCTTTGAGTTCTTCTCCAGCCCACACAAATTCTCAAGCCTAATGTTTAAAGAGCTGTTCCTTTTGGCAACATTGAAGCATTTCAGTTGATTAGCCTTCTCATTCCAGGAATTTCAGAGAAGTGATTTTAGCAAACTAAATCCCATAAGCACAAATCAAAAGATATTTGATTTGCCATCTTGGTAAAAGTTTTAAATGATGACTGGAGCATTCTGTTTACTTCCATTGCCAATAATTTTAATTTGTTAAGAATTTAAGAGAATACTAGCAGACTCTTTCCTTAGCAGTTTATTTGCCAATATTTTGCTATTATACAAAAGCAGGACCTTATAGATTCCTATTTTATTTCTCAGTGAAAAAAAAAACGATATCTCTGRTGGATTCATCTCTGTTAACTTGGTACATAAAGCTACCTGTCTGACCACATATACTTACCTACCTAACAGTCCAGACTCCCCTATGGATAGCAGAGAAAGAGAGAGAGACAGACAGCTCCACAAGGCAGTTTGTCCCACTCTAAAAAAAGTGGGATGACTTGCCTTCCAGAGGTGCCTTATGCTGTCTGCTAAAAGGCTAATTCAACAGGCTAAATTGGAGTACATGCTTAATGTTCAGATGGCTATGGTCAAGTAAGAGCAATATAGCCCCAACAAAGCTATGTGATTTGACTAAAAGAGGCGATCAAGGGCAAGTCTACTGTTTTATACTTCTTCCAAACCCAGAAAGATAGCAAAGAGCAAATGCAGGGTCATATTTCACTATCACCACTCACATTCAGTAGCGCTTTCTAGTTGAATAAGTTGTTACTGGCTACCAATCCAAACCTGCCTAAAGAAATTTAGCTTAAGTTAAGCAAAATCAGGCTGTTTGAGAGTGAACATACATTACTGACATGTTCTGTCTTTGGATGGTTAAAGAGAGAGACCAAGGTGTTTATCCAAGGACTAAATTTAGACTGTCAATGAGAGTTGGTGACATAATACATCTGATGATCTGGACACAAGTCCCAAGTCTCCCTTGTTGTGTATAGTGCTATATATCTGCCTGATTACAAGCCTGCAGTTCTTCAGCTAGTTCAGATACTTAAATTTTAAATCTAATGTTCATATGAATTTTTAACATGCCATGAAAACCTGGGGTTCATAAATAATTTACAATAATGCATGAAGGCACGCTTTGTCATCTCTGACTGATTTGTCCCTCAGATCCACAAAAATCCTTTTAGAATTTTGAGATAGGCTAAAATATATGCCTTTGTAAAATACGCCTCTTTAGAGATCCAGAAGAGCTGGCTCTGCTCTGTAAGAAAAACTTACATAGGCTTCCAGCCAAGAAAGAAGGGGAAGTGGTATGTATATACTTCTTAGGAAGGACCATCTCAAAGAAGAAAATACAACAACCATAAAGGCTAGACAGAGGAGGTTATTTTCCTTGACCATAAGAAGGATGCTGCTGCCTGATCTAAAGAACAGTCTTTGCTGTCCTTATTGTTGATGTGGCAAGTTTACTGTATTCTTTTGTTGGAAAGGAAAAAAATGTGACCAACAAATTTTTCTGTTTGTGAAGAACAGGCACATGGGGAAATATCGCATTCTTTGGTCATTATTGTTCAAAGCAGTTTAATCAGAAAGATGTCACCTACAAAGCTCTCTACAGATGCATGAGTAATTTCATTGCAGACAGCTATGTTCACCCAGTACAAAGGCATCAGTGACAAACAAAGAAATAAGAGAAACAGTGTGTCAGTTTTCTCATCTCCTAGCAAGTTCCCACATTTTTTTAGGAGTTTTCAGCAACATTTCTGGAAAGAGCAGCAACTTCAGTTGTAGCTGCAGATAAAAATGCCTATTTTTAGGGTCTGACAGAACAGTTCTGTTATAACTTCCTTTCCCTCTGGTGGTTTCTGAGGGACAACCTCTTGTCYTACAGTCTCAGGCTGCTTTTTTCAACCCTTGCTTCCTACCACAAACGTGCAAGGTTGCATTTTTGGGAATGGCCATTGCTCTTGGGATCCAAGTAATTTGTCTTTGCATTGTCTGCCTGTCAATATATTTGCAAGTCCCTAATGGCTCTGACATCAGTATTTAACCTCTTCGTTCACCATCTTGAGCAGAATATCAATACACAGGGCTTAATTTACCTACCAAGGAGATCCACACTCACAGGTAGACCACATTCAATACTTGAGCTAGCTCACTTAAATCCTAGTCTAGGTAACTTTGCACTGAACCTCAGCAAGCACTATAGACATAGCCACGGTGTTTTCTTTTTGGCTGTCTGTGACAGAGGAGAGCATTGAAAATCAGCTTTATTGAATCCCTAAATATGAGGCTGGATTTTTGAAATAAGGGAGTAGGTTTTTCCAGGAAATTATCTGTGTATAAAGAGCCAAATAGTTCAAATGTGGAAATCTAACTCCTAGGGAAAGGTAGAATTTTTTCTAAAACCATACAACCCATTATTCACATCTTCTAGTACCTAGCTGAGGACAAGATTCATGTGTTATCTTCTATGAATGCCATCCTTATGTGCTTAAATCTCACCATATGGATGAGCTTTGGCAGATGCCAAACTGTTAGTTCCATGAGACAGATGAATGTCTGAAAGAGCAGGGCTTTCAACGTCAAGCACTATGACACCTACATCCACCCCTCTGTATTCTTAGCCAAAGTCCCTTTGTTAAGGGACATTACCTTCTGTCTTGATTTCACACCGTTCTCTGCCAGAGTATTAGTCTAAATTTCCTGTCCTGCCCCATTACACAAGCTTCCTCTTAAAGCTTACTTTAGCAACTTAGTGAAAGATACATCTTTTTATAACTGATATCCAGCAATTAGTTTTACACTTCAGTCTCATTTTATCATTTCTGTAAAAGTATCTGAAAGGGTTAATAAGATTTAAATACTTTAAACAAAATACAAGGCATTATCTGCCTTATTTCATGATAGAAATTATGCACCTAATTACTATAGAAAATTATCTACCAGTGTATCTGAGTCATTCTCCATGATGTTATCAAAGTTAGTAACAGCCTTACTGGGACTGTCCAGGGAATAAGAAATGCTAATTATATTGTCTGGTTCTGACTGGTCTGATAGCACTTTACAAAAATAAAAAGCTATTGTATGTAGCCTATTTAAATCTAACATAATTGGGCTGCATGAACAGAAGTTTAGAAAAACCCTAATGTGGAGTTTGCTATTTAAAGAATCTTGCAGGCTAATTCAAATAAAGAATAATCTTTCTAAAATGTGTTCTTGATTATTTTTTCAAGCTTTTCTGATTGATTTGGCATGCAGGGGAGTAATAGAATTGTAACCACTGTGACAAAGTTGTCTTGAGCAGAAACTGACACTCCTGACAAATCATTTTGATTTTTTGGTTTTTTCTTAATGTCCAATAGATTTGAACATAAATATGTAATTCACTGCAGAACAAATTATAGTCCTTAAACCTTTTTTTAAGAGACTAGCCTCGAACTGATGGGCTAATGGGACTCTAAGATTTATTCTTTCTTAAACAAAAGAAGAAATCATATCTTATACATCATCTGCCATTCAAGCTAATATTTCTTTGTCCTGTCTCAACCAAAGCAGACAGAATTCCTAAGTTAACTAATTTTTCTTGACAGCCTATCAGCTGCAYACACAGCATTTTTCACAGAAGAGAAGCAGTGAGGAGGATTTTTATTGCAATATGCTATGTCTTTGCATATAAGCAATGAGCAGGACAGCCTATTTTAGAGACACCTAAAAACTTCTTGACAAGAAGTATGACAATTACTAGATATATGCAGCAGTTGTTTCTGAAACTGAGGGAAAGGATCTTAACAGGTTATACACCAAAAATCCTCTGGAACTGAGAGAGTTAGAGAGCAAAATGTAATGGTTATAAATACAGGAAGTAACAAGGATGCTGTAGCTGACTGGTGGAAAACTGAACTCTACAGGGAGCTAGGTCTCAACACCTATACCATACCTCAGATATGAGCTATATGTTCCTGTTTTCTGGCAGCTGAGGATCTGCTGGAGTCCTGCTAGCAGTGGTGACTACACAGGCTCTTTGCTTTTCAAGGTACAATAAAGGACCAAATTTACATATTATATTCAATTCTTACAGGAAAATATGTCATAGCAAGAAAGAAAGATGTCAGTTCGGCTGTGGTTTGTGTCATAAAGTTCTTGATAGTATTCCAAACGTGCTGTTTACAATATTTCATCCTATTCTCTGTGCACTATTTTAATTTTAAGAAATCCTATGGTTCTTCTCTCTTTGGATGTTGTCTGGGAATTACTAATGAGTTCTTATAAAAGTTTTTTATAACATATCCTAGGGGTTTATTGAAAGTCCTGAAAGAAACTTTGGCAGTGCTGAAGCTAAGCAGCAAGGCAAACATATAACAGCTACATATTACAGACCCTCAGTACTCATCTAATACCTCAGCTGCACCTTCTCTAGTTTCCAAAAATGTAAGCAAACCCGATGGCAATGGGGTCTCAACTGCATCTAATACCATTGACTCCAGTGGCAAGATGCATGAGAAGAAAGAATCTCTCACACAACCTGCACACAGAAGCCAACTTTGCTTTCTCAGGCTTAATATACTGTGCTTAAAAAGAATGAACACATTTATTCTAMAATATTTTAGTTAGAAAAAATTTTATCTTCTATCCTGATCCACAACCAATATAATCACCAAACCATTTCCCTCATTTGCTGTAGTATTATTGCCTCTTTAATAATCTTTTACTTCTTACCTACATAGGAAATTGCCTGGGCAGCTTCAGGATTTCAGGATGTGGGAGAGATGTGCATCAGTAATGCACAAAGCCAGTGCTGCAGAGTCACTTGGGCATCCCTGCTTTATATTTCCCAGTGCACTGACTGGGGCCACAGTGCTGCTTCAAGCCTGTTCTGTGCGTTAACACATCACTGGCTAAGCTAAAAAGTAAAGTATAGAAAAAACAGATTGTCATCTCCTTTCCCTATGGAAAGGGTATGGGGACCACCGCCACTTTGTTCTTGTCCCCCTCAGAACTTCAGGGCTATTGCTGTTGATCACTCTGTTGGCAGGTCTATAAGGGCCAGCCCTGAAGTTCGGCTAGGACTCCAAGTTGGAGCCAGGTTAAGCTCGTTCAAAGACATCTGTGTGTCTCTGTGCTGCATCTCCAAGTATGCCTGGCTTTGAGAAGACCTTTGACCAGCATGCAGCCAGCTAGCATCCAGCTGGGCCTCACAGCTCAGGCTCTGCTCCAGCTCAAAGCATCTGTTCTGCTCTAGATGAGCTGTCCCTCAAAGCAGAACAGCTGTACTCCTGTGACAGTCATCTCAACTAAAGCGCTTGCACAGATACACTGCAAGCCAACCCGCCAGTGAATAACAGAGGTAAATGTAATGCCTCATTTCATCCCAACTCTCAACTGTCACATGTTTCTGACATATACATGCTTTAAAAAAATTGGCCTCAGGCTACCTTATAGGATTCAGGTCCCATTTCAGGTTGTGTCTAGACTCACTATACACAAATAGTAGACTCTTATGGCCTCTCTCAGAAATGTGTATGTCACACAGTACTGTGTTTCTTTCCACAGACCCAAGAAAAACCTCCCAGTCAAAGTGAGGGAACTCACAAATTGAAATGAAATACTGTATCAGGCTTCAGAACACCTTCATTGAAGTGGCCAGGAGGCAGCAGATTCCTTCCTGCTGCTTCTCCGAAATGTCACGCTACACTCCTGATAGACGTACTGCAGCCCTACAGTATGGATACAAGGCCACGTTTAGTGATAAGAGGAAAATACTATATTCCAAAGTCAAAACACATCAAAAAATATTTTGCTGCTTTTTGTATCTGAAAGCATGAAGGAAGGAGCAGAATTAAACTTTGAAAGTTTAGATTTACTCTCTGTTCCTATTCAAACCCCCTGAAGTCATAACTACCAACACTGAAGAAATAACTACCAACTTTAAAGGACTAAAAAGTTTCAGAGTCATGATCTTAGCTCTCTAACTGTTGAGTGATAGTCACTGTTCAAGTGAAGCAGCTCACATGCATGAAGATTTTCATGTGTGTACATTTTGCAGAATCACAATTTATTGAGTGAGACATCCTAGTGAATAAGCATCTCCAGTTAAAATCCTTCTAAGCAGCTCTGTAAATGGCTGTTAGCATGACTGGAGGACAACTCCTCCATGTGTTATCTTCAGTGTTCTGCAAAATAGAAATGATATTACAAGAAGATAGTAAAAACATTGTGAAAATGAGTCATTAGACCTAGAGTTGCAGGTGATATGCACTGAGAAACATTTGGATATATTTCTAGAGGGTGCATCATGATTACTGCTGCCTTCCTGGGGAAAAAGGTGATTCTTGCAGAATAATTATAACTACAAGAATCTTAAAGTTACTGGTTCTTACACTACTGTGATTCTCCCACATGAGTTTTGAAAACACCTAGTATTCTACTCAGTTATCTAACATTCCCTTTAGATGGCAATCTTTAAGAGATTTCAAGGGAAGATGGGGTTTTTGAAGTCTGTGCTTACAGACATGAAAAATGTTTTGCCTCATAGCCCTCCCTTWGCTGTGCTGCTTAATTTCAGGGCTCAATGCTGCTATTATCAACTAAATTGCATATTGCATCCACTTTAATAAAAACAAATAAATCTTCTGGAATGGAGATAGTCAAGCACCTCAAAATTATCTAGGCTCTTTGTTCTCATTATACCAACATGGTTCCCTTAGGCCCCCAAATGCTGAGAAGAAATAAGGCCTAATGTCTGATATTCCCGTGAGTTGATCCTGCGCATACAACACCTGTATCCCTACCTATCCCACCGTAAACCAGAGAGAACTGCACTGAGAACAGTGGGGCTAGAATAAGACCTTCCACTGCTTCTATTCCGTGAGGCTAATTAAGAATTTACCTTCTGATAAAAAAGACTACATATCTGATCCACAGGCATTTTACCTTTGTCATAATACCTAATACAATTTACACAAATACATGTTTGGAGCTGTAGACAAATAAGTGTTGTTGTTGCTCACCTGCTGCCACTTCAAAAGAACCAGAGTTCCATGGCAAAAGAATGTCAAGAAAGTTATCCACTGCACACCAGTTTCTATATACTGCAGCTGACAGCATGTTGTCTCCAGTTCCTCTACTGGCAAAATTATTCCGTTATTTTCATTTATGTACATAAGAATCTTCAATAATCATCATAAATTCTTGAAACCCTCAAGGCTTCTCTATTTTTATTTTTCATACATGAAAATATTGATGATATCCATAAATACAGAAATCATCAGGTAGAACCCAGAGTAAAGTATAATTTTTGCAAATTAGTTCATTTTCAATAGACTTCCAAGGAGACTTCACAGAAATTTAATGAACGGAACACTTCCAAACACTGCAACCATTGGCAATAAATGCCAGTTTAAATTTAGGGATCACTCATTCTTATTGTAGATCCTTGGCTGGCATAAAACTAGTGGTTCCATGGCCAGGCTGGAATTTGGGGATCAGGACTTCCCCAACACTTGTCAGGCTTACAAAATTTCTCTAAATCAGCTTACATTTGGGTCAAATTACTCCCAAATTGCACAAATCTTACACTGGGGTCAACAATATTTCTAAATGTGTTTTGAATAACAACATTGGAAATTCTATCAAATATAAATAGGCACTGTAAATTATTTTAGATTGGAAGGGTCATTATCTGGCAAAAACAAACTGTGTCTTCAGTGCACATATCCAGCACTGTGCATGAGGCACAGTAAGCAGCTTTCTGTGGAAGCCAGAGACAGACTGATTTGTCTCTTAAATTTTCTACCTGTACTTTGCAAACACTAAATTTACCCACATAAACTGTGATTGGTACAAGATTGAAGATCAGAGGGAGAAATGGCTTTAATACATTAATATGAGCAAAAATAACTCATTAATTTTACTATTGCTACTTAAAACGTCAGCCATAGTAGACATACTATGTAATGCTAACAGGTCATTGCATATTTATCTATCATTTTCTTTTTAATATGCAATTTTTATGTCACATGGATGTAAAGAAATTAATAAGCAATGATAATCTAACATTATTTCATTCTAGCTGAGAAAGACTTGGTTCTCTGTTTAAAACATTGTAGCTAGTGATATTTATGTTCTTCTGACAGGCCGAGATTCAACTAATTCTTTACATTAATTTAAATATATTGGATAATACTTGAGCAAAATTACCATCAAGTGGAAATTTAAATCCAGACAAGTTAAAGAATTAAAATCTAGCAGATCATAATGAAATAATCCCTTCTACAAGGTATTGTTCTACCGGGAACTTTGGCTGATCAAAAATTTCTGACACTATCCTTTCCCATTGCAAAACTACTCTAATGCCCCATTCTATGTTGGGGTGACTCAGATACTACTAATAAAGGAAGCTACTTCAGATTTTCAACATACTATATATATCTTCTAATTATTTTACATAGCTTTTCATTAGAAATCCACATGCTAAGAGGAAGAGTCCAATTTCTTATTTTATTTTAGATTATCATGCAGTATTAGAGTGTAGGGGAGGATTCTGCACTTCTAGATCCTAGTACCTGCCACTTGCTTTATATTCTGAGCTCGTTCTGTCATATATGTTCCATTGCAGATTTTTGAGGGGTCCTAGATGCCTGGGGAAAAACTCACTTTTAAGTATTTAATTTTTGGTAATTAATGAATGAGATTCTGCCTGCATTGAAGTAAAACGTAAACCTCTTTTGACTTTAAAGGAGACAGGTTTTAGCCCAACATAGAGGATATGGCAAGTAATTCCTCTCCAATATAATCAGAGAATAGAAATGTAATCTCCAATAATAATTAGAGAACACTTAAAGTCAATTTGGTTTTTGACTAATATGCTTTTATATATGAATTTATCATTTAAAATAATCAAAGACAATAAATAATACTATGTTCTGAATGTTCAACAACTTTTTTTGTTCTGCAGCTGTTTGTAGGAAGTGAGTGAGAAAATAAGAGGGAACGGGCTCAAAATGACTACAGATTTAACACCCAAAAGGGAAGACCAAATAAATCTAACGCTTAGATGCCTTAAAGTGACTTCAAAGTGAAGAGGGAATTATGCCCTATTAGGTTTATTTACCATTATGAAAATGATCTAAAATGTACTCAAAAACATAGGGAGATTTGCCTTTGGCATCATAACTACAAAACATGTTCAGCCTGTAAGAACCATAACAGTTGGAAAAATAATGAAGACAGAAGAGTGGAAAGGGAAGAGCTGAAAAACTGAGAGGGGGAGGTTTTGCTAATATCCATTTAACATCAGAACATCATGGGTATTTTGTTATAGCATTACAAGTCCTGGGCTTCCGTTCAAGTGTGAGAGTTGATGATAGCTGAGCTAGCCAACAGACTGTACTGGCAACCTCGGATTAGATTGTTTCAAAAAGAGCACCATTTGTAACACCATTTACGATGTGATTGCCTTTTCTCAACTTAAAAGCCCCCCATCTAAAAAGGGACAAGCTCAATTTCAAAACAAAATCCTTTGCAAGTCGCCTTTAAGCCCATCATTAACCTGTGTTCTAACATAAGAGTTTCATGTAAGCTTAGCTGCTTCTGTCAGCTCTCCTAAGTAAGTCCTCTCTCTTCTGGAAGAACAAGGACAACAGATGCTTGGATATTCAATGGTTACTTGCCCTTAAGTTTCACGGTGGGGAGACTCTGAAGTTGAAGTTAAGGAAACTGGTTTTAGTTTGATTGGGAATGTAATGCGTATTAGACTCCTTATGTCTTCTAAAAATCTCCTGGGCTTCCAACTCTTGTATAAGTGGCCACACAAAACGTACATTCAAGATTAAAACAGAGCATCCAAGCAATGCTTGTTGGTAGATGCTGTAACATCTAATACTGCAACACTCTGGTTGGATGATTGAGGTAAAATAATACATCTGTCTAGGCCCAAAACTGGTTATGCTCAGATTCTTCACACCATAAAGAAATGCTGGATACTAATCACATTATATTCTCTGTAGGTTGTAGTCCACCTTCATAATGAGATTCCACACGTGCACACCACCCCTCCAAGGATATGGACTAGTTCAAACAGGAAATAATTCAGGACAGTCCTATGTCCTGTTTTATTGAGCAGATTGACTGACATCATTACAATAACTTCATTGTTATCTATCCAAATCCATCTATCCTACCAAAGCTGTAGCAATCTTTGTCTTGAACTGGAAATTTCTAGGCCAAAAGCCTCAGTTGGAGTAAGGCATTTTAATAACAGGAATCACAAACTTATTCTTTTTCATGCAGGAATAACCATGGTTACACTGGTTCAAAAATCAGAAGCCGAAAAATCACAAGTCTATTAAAATTATAAATTTAAGGGTTTCCTATTTATTTTAATGTGTTTGAAACACAAGATGCACCTCAGAATAGAAGCTTAAATAATTGCATAGTACTTAATGTCCAAAGTTGCCACATGGCATAACCTGCAAAGATATGTCAATTATTTATGAACATTTTTATCATTTTTTAAAAGAGAAATTGTAGTTATTAGATTCAGACTTCAAGATTTTGAAGTTAAAATGGATATTTTAGACTATACATTAAAATTATGATATATAGACACAATAGTAATTTCCCATTTTTAATAAAAGATATTACCTCACTATGAACTTGGCTCTCTTTAGCATTCTGTCAGATAGTTTTTATCCTTTCTCGATGTGTGGACCACTATAATTTTTCAACTGAAGCACAAACACCTTCAAAAATCTTTTATGACATAAGTGTTCAGAGACCACCAGAATTAACCTGATCACACCCCTCTGTACATCACAGGCTAAATAATTCTATCTACTTCTCTAACAAGCCCAATTACTTGTGTTTCACTAAATCTCATACTTCCTAAAGCATCCAGTTTGTTGCAACAGTTTGTCACCCACACTGGTAAAAATCATAGAGTCATAGAATCATAGAATCATTAAGGTTGGAAAAGACCTTTAAGATCATCGTGTCCAACCATCAACCCAGTACCCATGCCCACTAAACCATGTCCCAAAGCGCCACATCCACACCTTTTTTGAACGCCTCCAGTGATGGTGACTCCACCACTTCCCTGGGCAGCCTGTTCCAGTGCCTGACTACCCTTTCGGTGAAGAAATTTTTCCTAATATCCAATCTAAACCTCCCCTGGCGCAACTTGAGGCCATTTCCTCTCATCCTATCGTTTGTTACTTGGGAGAAGAGACCAACACCCGCCTCTCTACAGCCTCCTTTCAGGTAGTCTGATTATAGGTTTGCTTGGTTTTCGTTCCCAGATATTGGGTTTGGTGGTGCTATATTTTTAGACTTCAAGAGCATATTACTACCTGATGATATTTTCCTGGAACTTATGTGCCATAATCAAGTTACCTTTCAGTTATCTTATACTCTTTAATTATGCCATTATAAGACATTTTCTCTAATTTTCAAATAATTGTTGCAGTTGTTCTCTGGGGCCTCACTATTTTTTTCTGTGTAAACACCATAATTCCATTATCAGTTTATAATCATTTTACCAGTCAGGTAGACATGTTGACTTTACCTACTTGAACTTTCTCAGGTACTGCATGAGTCCTGACGGTGAAACTGTCCTGAACTAATCTGAAATAGCAGAAATTTTTGTCAGAGAAACAAAAAAATGTATGTGCAGTTGATCAAGTGCAAAGGGATATTAGGAATACACACAAGTCAGCAACATTAAGAAGGTGGAAGAAAGGCTAGATACAAGTGCTTCAGTATGAGTACTCTTCAACAAGAAGCATTCATGACTAAGACTCATTACATAAAATTCAAATCCCTCTTTCTTTTGTGAGAAGTAACAAATGTCACGTACAGAAGTCATACGACCTTTCTACTCCTACTGTGCTAGTTTACTACTTCAAAACTTCCACTAGTCTTTTTCACAGCACCAGAACTAGAGCATTCATTGTATTGCTCGTCTACTACACTTTTTTAAGTGTTACTATTTTTCAGACTGCCACACTCTAGAGAAGGCCTGTACTATTTGTACCTAGATATATGATCTTGCATTTTTTTGTATTAAACATTTATTTTTCTTGAATAGCCCACTTGAGAAAATAATTCAGACTGTTTTATATCAATTATTGTGATATCTGCTAGTTTCATCAGCACTGATTTCCGGATCATTGATGATAATATTGAGTAGTCTATTACCTACCCTTAAGGAAACACAATAGGAAAAGACCCATTTAGCAAAGATTGCTGTGAAAGGTAGCTGAATCCAGTGAGCCTCGTGATCCAGGGGCTTTCTCCTACCCCAACCCAATAGATGTGAGGATGCTGCTGAAGTTCCATGTCCCATAGTCCAGCCGCTGGCCAGGCTGAGCATGTATACCCAGTAGGCACATACGCACGCAGAAACAAATTATACACACAAACCGCCCCCATGGACCAACAGAGAGAAGTGCCCTTACCAGCACCCACATAAGCACAGACGGTGCTCACATAGACATCAACAGCACAGGAAGCCTGATCCTGTTACTCCCCTGTTGCTGATCAGGATTGAAGTTCACTAGCACTCACATACATGGACAGTGCAGGTCTCTTCAGACACCAGCCCTAGACACTCAGACTGTGCATCTGCTGGCCTCCAGGCCCCAGTCTCCCCTAGTTGTTGGCATCTGGACCTACAGACCCCGGAGATTCCAGGTCCCAGCCCAGCAGTTGGCAGTCAGACCCCTCCTCCTACTCACTGGCTGGTCCAACTTAAAGCTCATTAGCACTCACACACAGAGGCTCAGAACAGAGAGTGCACACATGCAGGAGATGATAGTTAGAAATAAGACTAATAAGAAGTTAGGACAGACTGAGGTGATCAAGTCCAGGGCTCAGTCAGGTAAGTCCACCAAGCAGCCACCCACTTGACTAGACCCTTTTATCTCATTTTCCCTCTGTTTGCCCACATTTGTTCATCCCCAGCCTACCTTGATCACTCCCTTCTCCTGCTGCTCAGTCCTTCCCTTAAGCAACCCCTAGGAAGTTTGACACACTCTTACAATCGTCTTAAAACATACATTTTACTTAGTCCCTAAATTCTCTCCCCCTACTTCCCACAGCAAGTCCCATACACTTTTAGGCAATTGCTCTGTTCAGTTTGCATGGCTTTCTAGGAAGAGAGTTTTTGATTCATTCCTCTGGCCAGGGTCAATGGGAAATTACTCTCCTTTGATGGTCTTCAGGAATTAGCTGATGCAGGATGCTCTGTTTCCACTGATCAGTGTAGCAGGGTTCCTCCACCCGTCATTGTTTCTCCCATCCTTATTGGGTTTTCCTGTTTAATGTGGTTAGTCTTTAGTCAGGCAACCTAAAAACTCCTATTTGTAAATTATAGCTACCACAATTATCACTGCATTTTGAGTTTCTTGTCATGAAGATGCTTTTCCAGTTTACTCCTTTTTAGTCCAATGACCTCCAAGGTCACTGTTTTTCTGTCAAATTGGTCCTACTCCTTTTGGGTTTTTTGTCAGAAACTCTACAAAATTTCCCATCAGAAGAACATAGCAATGGCTGGAATTAAAAAAATATATTATGTTTTTCAGACCAATGAAATTTTATTTCAGTCTATTCTACTGACTTATGGACTTATGAACTTGTCACAGCTGATAATGTTTTGATTCACAAGTCACAATGATCCATTTCAGCCCCACATATCAGGCTGAAAAGACAGTATGACATTATATACTGCCAATGAATCCCAAAACCCTTTTCTTTTGCACAAAAAATGTATCAGGATAGACTAATAAGATTGGGCAAAATAGCTTTGAATAGACATATTCTGAGAGGTATTTTTTAAAACATACAGCTTTGTCACATTGTAACAGATTACAGTTCAGATTTTGTCGCCCTAGGCTTTTGGCAAACTTTAAGCAAATAGGGTAAGGCTGAATTACGAGCTATGTTTTTTGCTAAGAGCATCAATATATAAAATGTGCAGATAAGCAGGAGAAGACGTTAGTCTCTGTTCTACAAAGCTTGTAGGTAATTAAGGAAAGTAATGTTTTTGGACTTATACTTCCATTTCAAAAGATACTTTTTCCCTGTTCCACTACTCTCCACATTCCTTGTTTCTTACTCTCTACCTCTTAAGCCCTTCTCCAGTTTCTATTTAGCACTCTTGCTTTTTTTTCTGCCACCATCATCTTCTCCCATTATCCTCACATTCTTTCCTTCTTCCATGTCCTTCTCCTGCACTGCATAGCTAAATATAGCAGAGCGAGCAGGGACCTTCCCCTCCCACACATCTCATGATGGCGGCAAGGCTTGATTCCATGAAGTGTCATGCAATACATGGCAAGACAACTGGAAAAATAATAAAAAACAATCACTGATACCAATCATCCAAGTGTCTGATGACATCCTTCTTTTGCCTTTCCCAGTTGTGCTGGTTTTGACTAGGATAAAGTTAATTTTTTCCATATTAGCCTGGGACTATGTTTTGGATTTGTGCTGAAGACAAGTGTTGATAACACAGGAATGTTTTCATTACTGCTGAGCAGTGCTTACACAGAGTCAAGGCCTTTTCCTGCTTCTCACAGCGAGTAGGCTGGGGGTGCACAAGAAGCTGGGAGGGGACACAGCTGGGACAGCTGACCCCAACTGACCAAAGGGATGCTCCACACCATATGGCATCATGCTCAGCATATAAAGCTGGGGGAAGAAGAAAGAAGGGGGGAAGGAATAAAAAGCTGGTGGAAGAAGAAGGAAGGGGGGACATTCGGAGTGATGGCGTTTGTCTTCCCAAGTAACCGTTACGTGTGATGGAGCCCTGCTTTCCTGGAGATGGCTGAACACTTGCCTGCCGATGGGAAGTAGTGAATTAATTCCTTGTTTTGCTTTGCTTGCACACGTGGTTTTTGCTTTACCTATTAAACTGTCTTTATTTCAACCCACAAGTTTTCTCATTATTACTCTTCTGATTCTCTCCCCCATCCTATTGTGGGGGGAGTGAGCGAGCGGCTGGGTGGGGCTTAGTTGCCGGCTGGAGTTAAACCACGACACCGATAGTCTCTTCAAAAGTCATTTTCTAAAGCGCTTGTACTCTTGTAATTGTCTTTGCTTAAAAATGGGGTTTAGCAGAGCAAAATATTTTTCAAGGTTATCCCAAATGCTGATTGGAAGCTGTATGATACTGTACCGCTTTAGTGCAAACTGCTCTAAATTCCTTGCTCTGAGGTTTCCTTAGGGCTGGGGACATTTTTTTCTTCAGAAATCCTTCCACATCTGGGGAATATATCAATAGGAACACTGGACTGATACTCTAGAAGGGTAGCTGCATTAGTCAGTCACTTGTGTGCTAGGTAACTTGTCAACTCATAGTAACTGGTCTGTGCCTCAGTTTCCCCATCTGTAAAATCTGCATGACAGTACTTCCTGCCTTTGGTGAACTTTCAGATGAAAAGCACCATATTTATAAAAAAGCAGTGACTTATATCTTCTCTAGGTCTCCCTTCTTCTACTACCAATTTGCATACCAGTCCAGAATGAAACAAGAGTAGGTTAAAGAAAAGAAACACATGCACACACAAGCAAACAATTTTGTTAATTTTCAGGGCAACCACAAAATCCTGTCATTTTCCCACTCATCCTTAGAAACCGATAAGAAGGTATAGAATTGCTCTAGAAATAGATTAAGTACATACATTCTACAAGATACTTTCTATGCTGATTTTTTTAAGCAGAATATGTCAAAATCTTTCAATATCAGAGCTGACCATGTGCTGACCATTGCAGTCCATGTACCTGTTTACCCATTTTCCCAAATTCTTCAATGATTGACAGATTTTCAGTTCAGAGCAACCCCTATGATTATGTATCCCATCTCCACCCAGAAAAGCTCAAATGAGTGATTGCCATCTCAAAGTCCTGTCTTCTGTGTGTTCTCCAGAAGTCTTGATAGCTTTGAATTTGAATATACAAGGATTCAGATTTGCAGCTACTCTGAAGAGAAATGCTTTCTGTATTGCACTAATCAGCACTGATGTCAGAGATACAGCTTCTTGTGTTCCCTACTTTTACATTGCTGCCATTTGCATTCTGAGGTGTCAGTACAGTTTTGTTTATAGACTTTAACAGCATCAGTAAATGTTTAGTGTCCCAAAAGCCTTTAGCTACCATGTCCCATATTGTTAAATTAATGCCACACAGCTGAAGACTTGTCTTAAATTTGTCCTTGTAACATTTCATTAGTCTCCCGCTTATTTTAAGGTCATGAAAAATAGTTCTGGCAATCTGTCATTTGACATATGTACCAGCATAGTCAGCAGATGGCCTAACCTACATGAGCCTGCTGGAGCATTATTTTTATGCTGAGTATTTAACAGCACCCTGAGATTTTACTGTTCAGGATTTTATTCTGCTAGCAATAGACAATGCAGCAGCACACTTTGTTTATTTTCAGTAAGGTAGAGAGGTAAATCCTTTTAAAAGGCAAGCTTGTGGCTATAGAGCATTAGATTTTACCCTGATCTAGAACGATGGCATTACTTGCTTGGAGGGCATTACATTCCAAAATTAACTTATCGTCTCCTGGCAACGAAACTGCTCTTGCTAGAGTGCCAAAGAGCCTTCTGCACTGACCTGACAGAGTAGGTGATGTTAATTCGGTTTATTTCCATCTTGAATTAAAGCCAGTGGAAATACTGTAACTACTTCCCCAATTTATTTTTCTTGCAAAAGAAACTGCTATAAGTGTTACACAGATTCTACTGTATTGTAATGCAGAGGAAGATCTGTTCAAATGACGTGATGTAACATCTCTAATTGTATATATTCCTAACTGTATTAAGTTTGTCAGCACCTGCTACGACACAGGATAAGTCTTCCTGTTTGCTATCCCACTTGCCTTCAAACTGGCATTCAGTATATGTCCAGGTTTTCTTTATTCAGTCCCCATAGATGTTGACATCACCGAACTGATCAGAATCTCCAATCTAAGAAAGCACATCAGATCTCTAGTAGACCTGGAAGGCCAGATAAAGTTATTGACGATGGCAGGCAGATGATCCCAGGAGAGAAGGAGGAGGGCAGAAAGAGAGAAGCAGTTTCCCTGCTGATTCTTTTGTGGGTGCTTTTGAAACATTGCTGAATTTTTGGTTGGTCATTTTGGATAACCCTGTGTGTTGTGTTTTTCTAACCAGTAACAGCTGCAGTATTACATAGGCAAAGGAAATTGAAGCCTTTCTGCTGCTGTACAAAGTCTTAGAGAACAAATCAAACTGATGAATATGTCAGTAGTATTTAGTTACATAATTTTGTTTCATTGCCAAGAATAAGACTTGTGGCTTTTTAATAATCTCACAGGACTGCACCGTGAATATTTTTCTTGTGTTGGTAAAAATAAGGGAATTGCAAAAGTTTTTCTACAACAAAAATTTAAAACATGCACACATATACACACATGCACACAAAATGCACAAAAACCTAAGAAGCTAATATATCCTGGACAAAAGCCAGAATTACCGGAACTGAGCAAGTGGTTAGACAATTTTCTGAGAACAGCTCTGTAGAGCTCATACCCTGAAGCTATGCCATATATCACAGCAGCCAGAGATAAGGTGCTACGGATCAGAGTAAAATTCTAAGTATCAATATTAAACTTTTCTCTGTTTATCCTTCATGTATAAAAATAGCAGTAGCTCCCAGGGCTGACTTAATAGCTCTGTCAAAGGGCTGTTCGCACTTTCCAACAATGCTATTAATATAGAAGACATTAAATTCTATTGCTAAGTAACGGATGTACATCAGCTGAAAACATAATGCYTCTGTGCTAGAGAAGATAAACATCAAAATACATATCAAAGTGTGATAGAACAAAGTATATGATTCAATAAATATTTTCCATAAAGGAAAATCTACTAAAAGGCCCAGAAGGATATTTGTATAACTTGCCTTCATGAGTTCATTGTCAAAACCCAATCTCTATTGCTAAGCTTCCTTTGCTTTTGCAGTAAACAAATGAACTGACAAAACACATGCAAGTCCTGAGGATCTTTGAAAGCCCAATTTTTTTTAGGGGCTGATATACTGACTGTAAACTTCAGCATATCTGAAAATACTAGTTTGCAACGTGAGTAGGAAATTGTAGTCTTGCTAACCTTGATGAATTCTCTGGGAATCCAATCTGGAGCACTGAGGGCAGCTTCAAGGATCAATTTGCACACAGAAAATTTGAAGCCTTAATATTCTATTTACTTTAACACTGTCATCATTAAGCACAATCAAGAACATTTCTAAGGTACAGCCATTGTTACTTGATGTTGTACATGGATGGCCCAAATTCCAGTTAGAGACTCCTTTCACAGTGCACAAAGCCGTTATCCAGGTCTGGGTGAGGCTGCGCATCCACACAGGCAGGGTCAGAAACATGCACAGGCTTGGATTCTAACTGCTGGGCTATGAGCAGGAGGAAGCAGTCAGCTGTTAGGGTAGCATGAAATGCCAAAATGGCCATTCCCTATCTCCCCTAAGGGAAAGGCAGCAGTTCACCAGCCAGACCATGCTGACCTAGAATAGCCTGTARAAGAAGGTTATTGAGAGAGCCACTGCTCAGTACAATTTAAAATACGACATACTTCTCAGTGTGTTGTTCACATGACTATGCTGCAAGATACATATCTTCTGCTGCACTGCTACCTGAGGTTGCCTTCTTCCACCAGGGACCCCAGCCAGCATGCCATGTAACATTACCACCATGCAGTATGGGGGATGCAATGAAATACTTGGCCAGGCAGGCATGGCCAGAATGCGTCCGTACCACCGAGAGAAACATATGAGCCCATCCATGCTGGTGAGCTTACCAGCAGTCTGCCTGTGTTCAGATAATATGACATAAGGTGACTCTGGGCTCAGACACAGGCTGAGGACCTGCATTTAAAATACAGTATAGAAATGGACTGTGCTTTATTTCCCTAATATGAAGATTTTCCCACTAAGGCAGCCACAAAGTTAGATGACCTCATATGTAACTGTTTGTCTTTACTATGTGTCAGGTTCCCCAAATTCACTTCGATTTGCAAAATTGCCACTCACAGAAACAGATTAATCACTTGAGCACCAAATTTTTGGAAAGCCACATGAAGCCATTTAAAAGGCAAGCTGTTCTAATTTTTTATTAGTAGTTAAAAGTGAATCTGGAGAGATGAACACTACAACCATCCATGACCTGCAGTTGTCAAGGTAACAGCTCCTTTAGGATTAATGCCCAAAAGATAGTTTCAGTCTTTCATCACGAACACTACAAACATTACATGTGTTAATCAGCTGGCTACTTGCCAGTCCTTTGTTTCTTGGTGCTCTTCCCAGGATAGTTATTCTATTAGCTTTTCAAGAGCAATATAGTACTAGCCCCAAATCAGGAGGGATTTTTTTAATGTTTATACATTATTTATTTATATATTTATCCTTCAGCAGTCATATAACTATTGCCAATTCACCTCTCAATTTCCTCATCCAGAATGGTTAATTTCTCTTGCAAAAGAAATATATCACCTCTCTAATTTAATTCTGTGAAAATACATTGCTTCTCTCCATCTTGAGGAATTTCAATGAACACCTTCTGTATTCCCAAAATACCTGTCTTTTTTTTTTTTTTTTTACATTGTATACCCCTAAAAGAAGGCATTAGATCTTTTCTTAAAGGAGGACAGATTTCCCCCAAGAAAGAATTTCTGGCACTAAAATTTAGGCTTGCTCTTAGGATTTTCCAAGCATCCTACAAGGCATAGCCCTGAAGACTGAACAGAAATTTAGAGGAAATTGCCTTGGAAACAATGAACTCATCTCTGTATAAATATTAAAAGGACACCTCTGGTTCACAGACTTTGGTGTTCATAATAGAAAATCATTCATCAGGTATATTGGCAGTTGGTATGAACTCTGCTGACAAAAAAAGCAGTCTCTAGGGACTTCAGTGCATTTGTTATAAGCATCTGATAATATACTATTTCTCTTTATTTTATTTCTGTCCTGTAAGGATCCTCTATTAGTCTTGAACAGCACTGTCATTTTGTGCCTTAAAAATTGTCAGTGCTAATCAATGATGCAATCCAGCATCCCCATGACCCTGCTTGTTGTTACACTGCCTCAGACAAACTCACTAGACTTGATCTATATACTATCATCCAATATCAGTCCCAAAGTAAGGGAATACCATCATTTTTTTTAAGAATACAGGCAGGAGAAATACATTAACTTCTGTAAGCCAAAACAAAAGGTGCTAAAGGAGTATTTTTGACAAGAAAATTCCAATCATGGGAAATATCAGACTTGGCACATAAGGCATTTTTTCCTCTCCTAGGCAAGTATCATGCAGACTTGCTCCTTTCAACACCCAGCTGAGAAAAGTATGTGTTCAGGAGATTCTGGCATTTAGTCGTCTTGTCATTCCACACTTGGACCATCCTGTGTAAGCTGAAATACTGCATTCACCTGGCAGTTACTGGCTCTCTGTTTCAGAGTCAAAAATTGTATGACTAATGTCAAGTCTCTAGTGCAAGACCTTCCACTGAATGCTTGAAAATATCTCAAGTAATCCCCCTAAATAATCAGAGCAAAAGATGGGCTGTCACTTGTACCCTTAAGATACAAAAAAGTGCTCTGAAAGCTTCATCGGTTTTCTTCTCTTTATGAATGAAAACAAAAGCTTCCCAACCATCATGTTGACATGAATTTATGTAAAAGAAGGCAACAATTACAATATCCCTAATATGCATAAAATTAATTAATCTCTTTTATCATTAATCATATTAATGTGATGTCTGAAACATCAACTTCAAACGATGATGCTTATGTTTGAGGATATAAACCCCTTGTTTGTAAACAATGTTGAGTAAGTCTTAGTGACATACTGACAACTTTCTGAAAATCATGTCAGATTCCTATGAATTAAATCCGAGGATATGACATCAATACTTCTAATGGTTAGAGTTATTTCTAGAAGTAAGATAATTAATGATCTCCTCTTTTACATTTTTTTAAATTTGATGTTAAGGAACAAATCTTGAGGAAGCTGATTATATCAGAAAACTCACTGGAGAATTTCAGATGATAGAAAGGACAGGGAATGTTTTAGGTGTCCTAAAGGTCAATCTGCGTGGGAAGTTAACCTTCACAGCCTAGTTCAACATTCTGTTGTCACTCTTCCACATAGATTACCTTGGAGTACACTAAATAAACTACCTCATGCAATGGCATTTTTAGTGATTTATTCTCAGAGTTAACACTTTCAGTTATTTACTCCCAGGGTTAATATTGTTCCAACAGAACACAACCTGTGAATATAAGAGCACTGCAACATCCAAGCTAGCCTGCTGTGCTGAGGTATGTGCAGGCTTAYAGTGTTGAGTTCTGATTTTAGCAAGAATCAACTCATTTGCTACCTTGTATATCATTGTAAGAGGATCTTCCATTTTCAAGACAGCCTTCATTGTTAAACAGATATTCAGATACTGCAGTTATGAGTTCTGCCTAGTTAAATCTAGTTAAATATTTCATTCCTTTTATGCTAGCTTATCATGAAGACAAGATTCTTCTTCATTTCCTGCGTTAGAAATAACATCCCTATGCTCACAGCTGTTTTATCTGGAGCACTGAGGAGAAAAAAAACAGCCAATTCCTTATCATCAAATTTACATGACTTCTGAATATGCCTCCGGGTGATGCATTTAACAAAACAAGGACAAGAAGTGTGGTATTATTCTTCACAGGACATTCTTCATTAAGCTAGTTGAAATAAATCAAGTACTGAGATGAGTTACATTGCACAAGACARTGCCTCTTTAAAAATGGAAAACAGGTGGCTAGCCATAAATTTGGTCTTTGTTGTATTAGCTTGCTGTCACTGAACAGGTCTATCTAAGTCTGGAAGTTTCTTCCTATTGAATAGGTGCAGTAACTTCACAAGCTACAACTATCACAGAAAAGCAGTTATGCTGACACTGGGCACAGTCACATTTTACTGAAAGTAAAACAGGGAGTAGAGGGGAGGAAATGAGGGCTGCGTAATCATGTGGTGTCACATCACCTAGAAGAGCAGACAAGTAGCTGATCTTTCTCATAAATCCAGGCCTGTCTATAGGACTACATATTTACATTGTATTCTCCAACTAATTACATTTTCTCCTTATGAAAGAGAATAGTCAAAGGTTGGGAAAAAAAGGGAACGCTTTAAAAAAGAAACACAGTACTAGTTACCGAAAAAGAGAGCTCAAAGTGAGTTCTCACAAGAAGACATGATCTCTGGACAAGTGGTGCTTCAAGGGGGATTTGAGACCAGAGATGTGAGTAAAACTTGGAAAGGAAGTTGGAGGAAAACTCTTCTAAGGATTAAAGATAACATAGCAGGAGATACAAAATCAAGATCAGTAAAAAAGGAGAAGGAATAAGCCTACCAACTATGAGGAAATTCAGCCCTACGTGATTACCCTGATTAGAGTAGGGGTGATGTCTACACCACAGAGCATGCCTTCATCTCACCCCACGATCTGCCTAGCCTGGTAACAGATTCCTCATTTTAAGTCCCTCGACAAATAATTGTAACCTCACTGTTTCTGTGCTATGGGGACATCCCATGGTCTTTTGCACTGCAGTACTCAGGTGTCTTACCTGGTAAGTTAAGTCAGCAATATGAGAACTTATATACCCATCTGGAAAAACGACAAGAAGGTTGTTGGAAGATTTGCAGATTTTTAGGTAAAGTGAGCATGTTTTACCCTAAGCTAACAAACTGCTTTGTATAGCCTAACTGGAGTCTTTTAAGCAATACTGAGAGTATTTTAATGTAGACAAGACTTTAAAAAAGGGACACAGTCATAGAGTCAACAGCTTGTGACAGTAAGGACACAGAATGATGYAGGCATATACAACAATATTTGATTAACTGTTATTTATAGACAATCTTTTTACCATTATTGCTTATTTATTGTCATTAGCTTTTAATTAATACATATTTGCTTCCTTTTTCTGATCTTTATGAATGCTGTGCTGCCCATCTCAAATTGAATTTTCCATCACAGTGCCTATGATCTTAGAGATTTCCTGTAACTAAAGAAGAATAAACAGAGCACACAGGATGAGATCCTAACAGCACTGCATTTGGCTGCTCATTTCAGAGGAAGGACAACATTTTGCCTTTTTCTGAATGACAACTCCTAAAACACTAGATACAGCCTTAAAGAGCAGAGGATGGATGACAAATCTGACTCTTGACTTGCTATCAAGCCTCTCCAGGTTAGTTGACTCCATCCTTAGCTGCCAGCTGAATGCTGGACAATGGCTATAGTACTCAAGCAGGGACTTCATACAAACCTTACAGAATTTATGTGGGTGAACCTTGGTAAGCAATCTGACAATTGCATAAATAATACAATATTTCCTTCTACTCTACTCTGGACATAAAAAAGAAAATTATGTGGTGCAAAAGATGCTAAAAACACACAAGCAATTTCATTGTTCAGTTTCCTGTTACATGCATCACCCTGGCCATTCTGAGCTTACGATTCTTCCTAGAAGAACTGTGATTACATACTTTTGGTTTATATTGAGATTGATTTTTATATAAAGCCACATTAAATCTCTAAACTGGAAGAGGAGGTAGTAMGAAAAAATAATTTTTATTTGGTTATTATTAAGGAAACCAAAGTTTGCTGACTTTCTCTTCTTTATAATAAGAACTAGGCAGACTATTACCATTCTCAACCCCATCAGAAATTTTGCCACTATAACAGCAAAAGAATGCTGAAATGTCTAAGAAACCATCACTGTGATTCCATCAAGAATTATTTCATTCTGAAATGTGAATCCCCTAAAGGATTATATGTTTGGAGTTTGCAGGTCACTGGTGATGGAAAGGATGAATAGAAGTGACATTAGACACCCACATACTTCTACCAAGTTACTATCCAATATATTATCAGAAGGATCCAGACTAAACTAGTAACTTGCTGTTATTAAAATCCTAGCCCACAAGAACAAAGTAAATTTTATAAGCTTAATAACATCTTGCTACTGCTGTTTTTAGCTTCATAGTAATAATGGCCTTTCATATGATACATAAACATTAACTTACATTAATGACATTTTTAAATGTCCTTGCTGATACTCCTAACAGTCTTGTAGGCTATTGCTGCCTAATAGATTAGATTACCACAGAAGCCAAAGGGCCCAATTAAGATCAAAAGCCCTTTTGTGCTAGGCGGAGAGCAAACATATCCTGTTCTGAAGAATGTATAAGCTAAAAAATGAGAGATGCTTGATGAGTGTTGACAAAAGAAAGGTATAACCCAGTGTTTAAAAATTATTACTGGTACATTAAAAGATTGACAAATATTCACATCTGCACCTTTAGCTGCCATCATTCATTAAAACAATCATTGGAAAACCGAATTTGTTTTTTGTCCTATGTAGTACTGGTTCATTTGTTTTTCTTCAATTTGATCAAAAAAGGTAAACAGTTTAATCTCATTTTTGCTTTGGCACAATGCTATTCTGTCTAAAGCACTACAGCAGAAAAATGAATTTATTTAAGACATTTTCATCAAAACATAAAGAGCACACTGTGAAGATATTTATATACATAAAAGTGCAATGAACCCAAAGTGGCTACTTTGTGACATTGGTGAAAAGTAAAACATGTGTTTTAAGTGTTTGCTGAATCAGGATTTTAATTGTATTATACCAATAAATTAACAAATTAATCCACAAATGCCAGCTAGTTCCATATACCCTCTTCTTTCCATTAGTGCAAACTTAAGGTGGCCCCACATTGCCCAAATCACTATACCAGAACAATTGTTTGTGGGCTGAGGTGACAAATCAGATCAATGAACTAACCCAGGTTTGAAGGGTTTGGGCTTTTTTATTTGTAGGGTTATTTTTCATTTTGGTCAGCTCACTTGTTTTATGTAAAATAAGTGTTATGATGAATGACATTCTTCAACAGATTTATGAATCTATATTATATACAATATACCAATTACAGTACATAAACACTTCCTCAGTAATTCTCTTGGTGGCTGCAAGATTAAGAATATACTTGCATAATATATTTTCAGTTTCTGTATTATTTAAACATCACTTTCACTTTTTTAGGCACTCAAAAGGTGAAATGCAGCTTTTAATGTTTGATGGATAAGCAAGTTTTGTAAGGAGGGTAGTGTCATTTCTGAACTATTTTTATTTACTGGAATGARCCAGAAACTTGCATTTTTCCTTGATTAGAAAACCTGTAATGATTTGATTTTAAAATAATAAGATTTTAAAGATTTCATAATCTTAACATTATTAATATGCTGTGTATTTATGTATGTGGGCTGTAATGATGTAATATTAACCCACACAACATTAATATTTTATAATTAATAACTTAATCTTAATTAATAACATAATAATATGTGGTGATCTCACTACAATATTAATTTTCTGTAAGTGAAAAAATGAGGCTCCTTTATATGGGATGGTGGTGGCCTGACTGGTGGTACTGAGCAGCTGCCCCAGCAGGGCTCTGGAGGATGCTCTGGCAGCTGGACTGTCATGTCTATTATGACCAGTCCTAGTTCCAGCCTTGTGCAGCCCCATAGCCGTGGCACAGTCGTTCAGATGCTAAATCACCAGCACTCGGAGCAGGGGGGACACATTATAATCCACCAGCTGAAGAATAACCACTATCGGGCCATTAATATCTGAATGCACAAGGCCACTGCATGGTCCTGAGTGATGAACTGGCAATAGTTCTTGTGCCACAGCATGCTCATTTTTACATATCCATCCTGTCCCAGAAGTGGGTCAGTTTGATGCCAGGAAATCTTATTACACCTCTCATCTGAACCCATGTCTCTACTGTATTGGGTGTAAATGGTAAGGTTCTGGTAGCAGGATGGGGGGCTATTAGTGTGGCTTATGTGGGAAAAGGTCAGTGACTGCCCTGTGCCAGACACAGCTGGCTCCACAAGAGACCTAATGCAGGCCACAGCTAAGCCACTCAGAGGAGTTTGTGGCACCTCTGTAAAAAAATATTTAAGAAAAGTCAGGAAACACCAGACGGAGAGAGGAGGAGAGAACAAGAGAGTAAGAAACAGCAGAGGGAATAACAAGGCCAGAGGAGAAGGAGGTGCTCCATAGTGGAGCAGGTACACCCTGAAGGGACTGCAGTCCACAGAGGAACCACAGCAGAGCAGGTACACCCCAAAGGGACTCTAGCTTGTGAAGGACCCATGCGGGACCATAGGAAATGAGGGAGAAAGAGGGGCCAGCAGAGAAACCACCGCATCCTGGCCCTAACCCCCTGCACCACCTGCCACCTCACCAAAGGGACTGAGTGTAACCTATGGCGATAACAAGGGGTGAGGGTAGATGCCCGGAGTGCAGGAGCGAAGTGGAGACTAGGAGTGGGGAGAGAGGTGTCTGAAGTGGAGTTGAGCCTGGGAAAGGAGGAGGGGTATTTTCTCCCTAAGTGTTTCAATGTTTGGGGGGTTTTGTTTCCTAATACCTGAATCAGGAATTAAATATTTGTGTTAATTGGCAATAAATTAAATTAAATTCCCAATGTCAAGTCTGTACTTGGTAAGCGATTTTCCTGTCTTTACTTCGACTCACAAGTCTTCTCACTCCTATTCTTTCTATTTTCTCCCGCCATCCCACCTCGGGAGTGTTTGTGTAAGTGAGGGGCTGTGTGGGTGCTTGGCTGCAAGCCAGGGCCAACTCCATAAATATCCACAAATGGCAGGTTCCAGGCTACTGGGTTTCTGGCAAGACCTCTGCACCGTGGTGAACCCAAGCTTGTTGCCTACTCAGAATTTCTGCAGAACGTAAGAGGAAAASTTGAAAACAACAAGGGGGTCTTGGGTACTTATCAGGTAACTGAGAATAACCAAGGTGAGTCAGGCCTCCCTGAGCCAAGACAGGCYTCAGTATAATCCTGCTACTCATCACAGCAAAGTACAGGGAACTGGGAAGTCAAGATGGGCTTTGATGTAACTTTACTAACCCTGCACAAACATATCTGGCACTGTGGCAAGACAGGGACTAACCAAATGGCTGGTCACAAGTGTGAGACCTTAGTATATCTACAAAACCACAGAGGAAATGCTGAACTAAAACAAATCAATTTAACAAATTGCTGATTGTAGGCCGTTAATAAAATACAGGAAAACATTGCAATAATGGTGCAGTTAAGACAGCTGTGGAATGAGGGCAGATGGATGGTTTCATGGAATCAGCACTGCAGGGAAACAGCTGCAGGATGAGGACTCGGTGACCAGAGGACACAGTGACCAGTTGTCTTTAGATTGAACTGACTCAACAGAATTAATGAATAATCTCTCTGAGGACGTACAGAAGTACATACTGAGAAGTACAGAAGGTCATAGGTCACGGCACCTTGAGGGTATAAAAAGACAACTTAAAGACTACCAAGGTAGGATCTGCAGAAAAGGATTAGCGTTGGAGCAAAGGAATACTTCCAACGTCTGAGACTGCTAATGAGACTAACAAATAGCGCAGTTCATGTAGGCAGCTTAGTGAAGCAGACTTTTCTGAAAACATTTGGTTTGGATCCAACTCTGGCTAAGAGCAACTAGAAGTTATTGTCACCCAATGGCTCTTCTGTAATCCAGATATGGCAAGGCATTGAGTTCAGATGAGTTATTTCCAAAGTGCAGGGATCCAATTAATGCAGAATGCTGCCACACTAGTCTACCTGGCCCCTTTTTGATCATGTCAGAGAAGAACTAGGAAAAGCATCAGAAATGTGTTCTAAAGTCTAAGTTGACTGACACAGCTAAGACATGAAAAACAGGGGAAAATTGTTATGGGATTCTAGCTCCTGGACGTATCATTCTTTAAGATCATTTCGATGAACTGTACATGAGCCTTAATGACCATCGTGTTACTTCATTTTGCACGTYAGATACATTTTTCTCTGAAAATTTCCGGTACTTCTATTTGTACTGGGCTGATGAAAAGTCTATATTCTGCACTGGCAGAAAATCTGTTCATTTCTGAGAAAGTCTTATTAAACTGACAGACAGTAACAGTTCCCAATAGCTCACAGCTTAAGACTCTCATTGCCTTACTATTTCATGTAGCCTTACGATTTCATAAATATGGAATAGCTGCTTGTTTCTATAACTGATTAAAGAACGTTACATGGGTCTCAGGAAGATGCAGAGATAATATTTAAAGCTAATCAGGAATTTTTCTTTGGAAAAATTGTCCCATATTATCAAAGGTTAGTTGTGTCATTCTGCTTCAGAAACTAAAATAATTATTCACATTTTCATTATGGGTTAAATTTTAAAACTTTCTAGTTTGTTTCACTTCACCATGGCAAAGTTTTGGAAAGTTGCCATATTTGCCATAATACAGAAAATCTAAATTCTACCCAGCACCACAAACAAACATAAAAACAACTTTGCTGAATTCTTGTTCTCTCTCTTTTTTTTTTTTTTTTTTTAAGAAAGAGCAGTCTTTGTGGGATACCAGTTACAGAAAGTGGGAATTGAGGGTGAGATTAAATAAGAAGCAGATTCTTCTCATTATTATTAGAGATTATTTTCAAGGACACAACAATGGCAGAAAAATGACAGGTGGTACTGTAGTAATTAAATCCAGGCAATAACCTGGATTCAAGTAGTACAAATTCAGTTCCCTTTCTATCACAGATTTTCTTGTGTGACTGTGTGCGAGTTATTTGTGTTTCTCAGTCCCTAGTGTATAACAGATAACACAAGCACTGGGATGAGGAAAATATATTAATGACTGTAAGAAATTGAGGAAAAATCCATACAGAAGCTGATGGCTGTGTGGCATATACCTATCACTAGTAACTTTAAAAAGCTCCTTTTGCAGATTAAATTTATGCTTTGAGCACAATAAAAATGTGCTACCTTAACAAATATTACTAAATCTTATTATAGAAAAGAAATAGACTAATTATCTGCGTACAGACAGTAATAAACTATGTTTCCATACAAGTTTGAATGACTGACATAATATAAAAACTGTTTGTGACATTTTAACTATAGAATGATAAAACATAAATCACCAATGAAGTGATAAAATTAGTCTCTATTAATCTAAAATTAGTTAATATTAGTCTTTATAGAGCTGCTTTTCTGCCCAAATTCATTTTTGTGAACTAACATGAACAGACCTGTGTAGTTCATGTAACAATGAAACATGACAAATTCAGCCCTATTTCCTCCTTCTGTTGATCCAATCCCTTGTTTATGGGCTCCCCAAGCCCTTGAAAAGGTGTGGATTGATTGTGGTATTATGTGTCTAAGGGAAAAATACATCCTCAGGTCTCAAACCCTGGGTGTGTATGGGTTCTGTTGTAAAGTTACTTATCTTTTCTTCAGTTAGTATTCCTGATACCAGAAATATATTACAAAAATATATATATTTACAAAAATTTTATTCAAGATAATGTTATAAAAGTATGAAAGGGGGCTTCTGTCACTGAATGCAGATGACAACTAAATATAAATGATCATTTGAAAAGATGGTCTCTGGGTAAGTAGTTCTGTGCTTTTTTAAGCCTGAGAAAACTGATCTCTCCTGCAGCTTGTCAGAACACCAGTGAATACTGATACAAGCATTTCTGTTCATTTAAACAGCATAAATGAATAAACATGTGAATGGAATGAGCTGAGCTGAAGAAAATGATGCATTATTCATGCAGCTAACACCACTTACTCACGCCTAGTATAAATTGAAACCTAAAGTGCAAATCTAGGACACTGAGAAGATTTTCAATCATGCTGAGTTATATTTAAATTTAATCTATGCCAGAAATTCTGAGTTCATTTCATGTTTTCACATCAGCACAGAAGCATTTCACGCTGTAAAACTTCCTTTCACTGGCTACACTTTGGGAAACATGAATTATGAATGTAGCAGGTTTTGCAAATGAATGGTAAAAAATGCTAGGTGGTTTTAACTTGAGATGTAGTGAACATGAAATTAAGTGAAATGTRTAGTGCTGGTGACTAGTTTAATTCCATCTGACGTGCTCCTGAAGAAAAATATTTAAATCAAAACAAAATTGAAAAATGAGCAAGTTTTCCAAGCGAGAAAAAAGAAGGTTGTATTTGCAATTCTATCTTCTTTAATGAAACATTTGTATAACACCATTTCTGATATGCTCTGTTAACTCAAAACTGTTAAGGGAAGACAACAATTTCTAGAACAAGGTACCTGGGTTTTTGTATCCATGTTGTTCTAATCTCTCAGCAATTCYTATTTTCAAAACATGGAAATCATGCTGAACTCCTACACTGAGCCACTGAAAAAGCTAATTGGCATTTGCAAAGTGGAAAATCTTCTTTTCTGTTTGCATAATCAGGCCTCTATAACGATACCTTTCCCAAAGATACCTAAAAACTTCATCCCCTAACTTCACTTAGTCTTAATTACCCAAGGACACATGGCTGGAAAAAATACAGAGAACAGATACAGCTACTGTCTTGAAAGAAGAGTTTCATTCAGTGGGATAATCTGGATCTACAAATTAAGGAATGTAATTTCACCTCTCTAAATCTGCTTCTTTCTAACCCTGTTAGATTTTCTTATCTGAATGTTAAGACTGTTTGGAAGTAGAGGTGAGCTATTATAGTACCTATGACAGTATAGCTCTTGTTTCAGTTGGAGTCTACTGGCACAACTACAAAATATTTTTTATCAAATGCAAGCAGTTCAGCCATTTCCTCTCCTCTTTCAAGCCTATGAAACAACAGGACCATGTAAGTAAGAAATCTGAAACAGCAATTCTTTTTCTTACTCTAAATGTATCACAGTTTGCAATCAACCTCACAGGCCTTTGCTTTCCAATATTCGTTCCAGGATATGTGTGCATAGCACGGTGGAGCAGAGACACCTAGCTAGCTTAGATGCAGCATAAGGTGCTTCAGCATAACATTGTACCTGGACTAACTGTTTGCTATCACATAAACTATCACTACTTCTGTAAGAAGAGGGAGAGTATATATCTATGGTGTGGTTTTTGCACCGAACAAGTCAATTAAGCTTTATGTAATTGACAGTAGGAAATGATCCTATGAAAAATCTGCAGACAGATCCAAAAAGACTATTATGAGACTGAAAATTCTTTTTCTTTTGAGATTTTCCAGTCCTTAGAGAGGAAAGCAATTGTAGCTGAGAAGTTATTTTATTTACTACTACGCTGTCCTTCAGAGGATTGAACAAGAACTCTGAAAGAGCATGAATGAGACTGGGGCTCCTGAGGCTCGAAAGGATTCAAACCCTGCTCCAGAGGACTTTGCACATCGAGTTGGTTACAATTTGTCTCCCAAAGAAGAGTGTTAGGCAAAAGGTCTGAGTCAGAAAATGTGTTATAGTTCCAGAACAGTGAAGTAGGCAATAGCCAGATTTAAACACCTTACAATGGATTAGAGTCACTCACAGTCTGAGTGACGTGAACAGGCAACTCTGAATTTCTCTTGTATAGACAATGCCTACACGACTGAGACCCATTTCTGAACCTATTTCAGATCTGAAAGGATGTGGTGAAAGTATCATGCCATGTTTTGCTTTCTAAACAACTCCTAMGATGAATTTAGCCTGGCCAAAGTCTGTTTGCAACAGCAAATAGAATACTAGTTGATCCAAGGTTTCAGGCTTTACAGCTTCCTCACCTCCAAAGAAAAGCACGTACCATGGTAATATGATTACAGAACTTACAGCAGCTTGAACAGCGTTCAGACAAGCACATTATTGGCAGCAGCTGCTCAAACAAGTATTCACCTCACTGTGCTCACCATATCCCAGCAATTGAAGGAGTGAGAAATTATGTCAATGAAATCAGCCTTGAAAAAAGAAAACTTGCACGGTGTGCTTCCATATCAATCCAATTACTCACTGAGCAATTAAAGTTGCTAGCTTGACAAACTATTTAAAGGTTACTTAAATCTATCAAGGTCATTTGATCATTGGAAAGAAAATATTTTAATAGCCTGGATATTACCAAGTTAGCACTTAAACCACTAACCTGCCAAATTACTAGGCATTTCACCAAGTTATCATCCAACCTAAAACAGGTGAAGATTACAGTTGTAAAATGCTAAGATAAGGCTTTTATGATAATTAGTCTGACACAATTTAATTATGTATATACATGTAAGCTTACTGTACATACAGTCCAACAAAACAGAAGAGAACAAAGTCTAACAAAGCAGAGGCTTCACAGCTTCTCTCAGGGAGTTTTCTCTAAGGCCATTTCTCTTTGTTTTGCTTGATTGGGTATCTTTCTCATCTTCCTGCCTTAGAAAAGATTTATACTTGTTGGCCTGCTGTCCCAGCATGTAAAAGATTACAGTCTAAAGCATCTCATGATTATATAGATAAATTACATAACAAAAATTAAATGTATTTGAATGGATTAGAACTCCCAGTAATAAACCCATTTGATAGAGAACCACCTACAAGAAAAAAAAAGGGGGCCATGAAATGCATCAAATTACCTGAAAGACCATGGGTTAAGTTGGGAAGAAAATAGTTTGATTGCCACAGCTTTTTAAAACAAATAGCTATATGAAAATACTCATTAAGAATAYACAAATTATTACATGTTAGTAAATTCTGGATACAGCACATTCATTTGCCATTTATTACATCAGCTGAGTCTAACTTACAACCATTGGCTTCTAGTCTGGGCTTTACGCATCCCTGCACAAAATATAAAATCACCATTTGTGCTTTTTTTGGCATAGGTTTCTACCATAGACATATGGTAGAAAAGCAAATACTTGAAAACTCTCATATTCTTCTACTTTTGCACATGTCTATTTTGTAATCACAATGCATGTACAGCAATATAATTTCTTAATCCTGATTTCCCATAATAGCCATATACTGACATATTCCAATATTATTTGAAATCCTGATCTCAATTTTGATGCAACTTCCTTACTAAACTAATTTTAGATCAGAAAAAACTGTTTATCAGTTATTTCTCACAACAGTGATGGAATTTGAAAATACCATTATAGTGCCAATATAGTTCCAAGTAAGTCAACATAGCTGCTTGTTAATATCATCTGAAGATCTGGTCCTTACATCAGTTGTGAAAATTCAGTAGATCTAAACTTATGCCTCTTCATTGTTCATGGCCCTTACATGTCCTAGCTGCCATGATTACACTGGACCAGCATGGCCTTGGTCTACTGGACCAGCATGGCCTTGGTCTACTGGACCAAGGTTTCATGCAAAACATTCACATCTGCCATTCCTCAATCAGCTCACCACTACAGAGACGTAAGAATAATGGCC
Source organism: Oceanodroma leucorhoa (assembly GCA_030449065.1). NCBI lineage: Eukaryota > Metazoa > Chordata > Aves > Procellariiformes > Oceanodroma > Oceanodroma leucorhoa. The sequence continues at coordinate 13,862,372 of JASVER010000005.1, forward strand.
ACAACAGAAAACCAGCAATAGTTGCATTGACAGTTTCAGTGGCCAGCAAGCTACATAGCTAGACCTGTCAGATCATTTGGAAACTTCAAGCAAGTCCTGAAGGTATTTTTGATGCCAAAATGAACCCTCAAACTACAACGGGATGAAAAATCTAAAAGTAAAGAAAAAAAAATTAGAAATCCCTCCCTTTTTCCTTTTTTGCAAGTCTTCAAAATAGGCAATTGGATTAGTTCAATCAAAATTTTAAACTGAGAAGTTCATCAGGTCTTCTGAGTCTTGATCATTTTTCATTATAATTAAAACAAAAACACTTTTCAAAACAGGAACATTGTAAAGAAACTGAAAATTAAAGTCAAAAAAACTACTCGGCAAAACCATCCTCTTTCAGAAAAAGCTTTTGGTTCTTATGAATGAATATTACCTAATCATAAAGCATTTGCCACAGCACTCTATTTGACAGGAATTTTCTATAACACAGTTTTGCCATTGCGGGTGAAAATCTGGAATGATGAAAATACAAACAGAAAATCTTCTAAGATGCCTTGTAAGATACTATGGGGATCAGTTTCTTTTTAATCGCCAGGTGATGATATCCTACATGTTGGTTTTTTTAAATGTAGGCACATATGAATCACTTAAGCATTTAGGTCTAAGATCCTCTGTTTATCTAGAAAAAGAACTAGCTGCCAGTATTGTATGCTGGCTAGATATGCTGAGTACATCCAACATTATCAACATTCTTCTGCTTCAGCAAATTACTTTATTAAATTTTCCTGGCAAGAGTTTACTCTGTATGAAAAATGGATGTACTTGATGGACTTCCAAATTGTTAACTAACTGACACGTTCTTTATGTTCCTCTAAAAGATTTCAAAGGACAAAGATACAGTGTGGATCTTGAGATCGAAAAAACTAGCAGAATTTTTCGCTAGGCTGTCTTTGGTGAGTAAAACACATTACCATAGATTATTTCAGAGCCTGAAATAATCATGCTGTGTGACAGCGTTACCTTCACTCAATCTCCTAATTAGCCCAGCAGAATATATTTCTTTATTCTCTATCTGAGAAGGTCTGTGCCATGGGTCTCTAAAGTGGTTGCTGCTAGCACATTTTCTGCCTCATCTTGTGCATAGGGGCTGCCCTGTGCTTTTGGAGATGGGCTTGGTTTCACTTCCACTACACAGCGGGTTTAAGGCCTTAAAAGAAGTGAGGTCTTGAGACCCTACATAAAGCTTGAGAGATGGCATGATACCTGTCTGGAAAGGGTAACACTTACCCTGTCTGTAGATAGCTAAAGTCCCTGTAGTTAAAAAATACTTATAAATAGAAGAAATTTCAGCACATTGCAACATTTCTACCTTCAGCTTGTGAAGTTCTTTTTCTTTTCTCTGTATTGAAAAGGCTTCTTTGAGTCATTGAAAATGCTCTTTATATCTCAGAGATTGTTAGCAGCAGGACATGTGGAGGGAGAATCCAGCTTTGGCAGTCACAGGATCAAACTTGCCGGGTCAGATCTGTATTATTTTTGATATGTTAGTGCATCTTAAGGTCATCTGGGTAAGATGAGAGCTGGTAACTGATAATAAAGAGGTGACAGCTTCTTACAGTTGCCTTTGGATAGAGTTTATGGTACAGCTCTTCTCTCTCTGTGTGAAGTTCAACATGTCAGCATAAACCACTGCTGACATCACTGGTTTGTCAGATGAAGACATAGAGTTGGCCTATGGGGCTTGGAGGAGAGGAAAAGGTGTGATTCCTCTGTTGGCAACATGTGACAGTTCATGAATCCTCACCACACTGGCATTTTTAATAAAATACTGTACAAGTATTTCCAAGTTCCAATCCCATTGGCTATATTTCACTCAGAGTCTCTTTGGGGGCTGTTGTTGCTCTTTCAGTGTAATAGCAATAAAAAGATCAGTGGAGGTGTGCCGATGAACTAATGCAAAAATGCCCACAAGACATGCCTGTACTTTACTAGGCTGAGGTGCTGTTATCTTCTCATTCTATAGGCAAAGATAAATTATAACTTGAAATACTAGTTGGAAGTCTGGAGGTTTACATTTCATTTAATCAGAATTTGAAAGCATGTAAACACAAATCTCTTAACCCATTCTGACATTGTCTACAATAAGGAAACTGCACAGTAGCAGCTCTAACAATCTTTKTCAATGTAATTATCTAAGCTGAAGCTGAAAGGTCAAACCGTGAAGATCGTGTGCAGGCTAATCAGGTAAATCAGTCAGAACAGAAGGTTTTAGCGGAATAATTTTCAGTTAATCATGTATACTCTTGTACATTTCACAGACATCCAAAGTAACTACAGCCTAATAGTTGAGGATTCTGACTTCCCTAAGAACTTCAGTTTTAGCATGGTTTCTCCTGTACAGATGGTAGGTGGAAAAGTAATAAAGAAAGCAATGTTTGGTATAGCTATTATTTATGACAGGGGAAAAAAGGTAATCAACAAAGACAAATTTACATAAGCATACAGATGATTGACTTAAGAGTAGATTGACTACAAAGATGTACAAACTGCATCACACATATAGAAATTAATCTCAGGAACTCAAAGTGACAGTTTCCTTTTCTGGATTTTTGAAAACGGGATCTACTAATTAGTCTGAGGTCTAATCAGTTGCAAAGTTCCCCTAAAAATAGAGCTGATCAGCACTTCAAATTTCCACTTCACAGGAAACAAAGGCATGTCAAAATCTGACCTCATTCCAATTGAGAACAAATTTGAGTACTCTCAATATTTTCTGTGAAATACAATTAAAATGTTGTGTTAAAACTGATTTTTTCATGCTTATATTTATTATTTTTATCTTATTTATTACAGGTACATACTATATATGTTATTGGATGTCATCAACGCATAATATGATTTATATTATGTCAAGCTGTCATATTACATCATGACGTACTAAGTAGTCGAGTATTCTGGTTTTATATTATTTTTATATTATTTTCATTTAAAAGCAAAAGCAGTTGCTACATTGTTTATAATGAAATAGCTTATTTTCTAAATTAGGGCTGCCTAGCATTTTAAGAACTGTGTCTTGGTATGAGTTTTGGGACTCCTAAAAATCAGATTTATCATTTCCTGGAGATGGATAGGCTCAGCAGCAGTTCGCAGAACTAGATGCTCAGCATAACTGTATCAAAATTATACAGACCTGAGACAAATTCATCCTTCAGGCCAGACAGTTCACAGGCCAGCAGTTCAGTAACCTTGCTGTAAATCAGATTGGTTTCTATTCATACCGCAATGACACAGTGTGGTACTTTGATGCAAAATTTATTGTTTTACTTTCAGTGCCTAATAGCATTATGAAGAAAACAGGCTTTGGATCTTTCCAAATATTCTCTAGACACATTTTTCTTCAAGTATCCTAGTCTTCATAAAACTACCTGTTCCTTTGTCAGATGTCCTTGCACCCACAGATAAAGAAGACTAGAGATATTTCTCACAGCTGAAATATATGCATAATGGATAATCAGAGATGTACATGGAGTTAATTTATATCATCAAACGATGCAAGTTCTTAGCTTTTTCCAAGATCTTGATCCCTTGATTACACATACTGCATGCATCTGAGTTCTGCTTAGGCTTGTTGGAGCAAACTGACTAGTTCCTCTAAGACAAAGTTTAGGTGCAGTCCAGAGGTAATTTCTTCCGAGGACTTCAACCTAAATGCAGTATGGACAAGATGACACCAGGGCTGGCTCCTTCCTCCTTACGTAGTCCCCCAACACTATTTCAATAGACTCATCCTCAGTAGACCAATACTCTCAAACATGTCTCTACTACCCTCACATATCATGCTCTACGCCTGCAGTACATAACCCTGGTATCACCTTACAAAAATGCCACTCTAGCAGCCCTGACACAACCCTTACATGACTGCAGACATTTTCAGCAGAAAAAGCACAAGCTAAAAATTTATGTCCCTAGAGGGACACCAGATGCAGCCAGTGAGATCTAGGGTGAATATTCTTTTACATGGATATAGATAGTCCTGTCTAATGGAAACAACCATTAACAATATACTTCACTGTTTTTGGCTCGGAGGACATGGGGTTTCTTCCAGAGATATTAACCTTTACTCATCTGTCGTCATGTTATCTATTCAAAACCTGAATTTTCCTCCTCTGATATGAAGAGTTTGATTTTGCAGGTACAGTTAGAAATGAGAGATGCTCTGTTCTGGCAGAGGTTTGTTCAAACTCTGATCAGAGTTTGAACAGTAGCTACTGGAAGACTGTAGTCCCTACTGGGTAATAGAGCATTTTCTGTGAAAGGCAATGGTAATTCTAACATTAACAAAGAGGAGTGGGTGTTGTATAGAAGAGTACAGGTAGGTTATGTAAAATATCATTAAAATAAGGGGGGCTTTTCTGTATATAGTTTCAATGAGAGGGAGGTAGAAAAAGAAGAACAGAACTCCAGAAGTATAAAGGAAAGATCACATCAAAATGCAGTTATAGAAGCATTCAGGCTGTAATTCCATGCTAAAAGCATTCCTGCCTTGTTTCTGCTGCCCCCAACTGCTCATTCCTATCTGCATCTTTGTTATGTACACAGCATGGCTTCAAAAACACAACTTGTGAGGGTGGGCAATTGTACAGAAGGGCAAGAACCTTTGAAAGGGCTTTCCCACCAATGACCCTGTAAAACTGTGATCTCATAGGATTACCATAAGAAGTGACTTTTTTTTTAGTTTGTGTTGGCTGGAATTCTTGAAATCCTAAAAAATGAATTTATCTTCTTGTGAGTAAGGAAACAATTGTGTTTTGGGTTTTTGGGTATTTTTAATTCTTTGTCAATAAATGGAGGGATTGCCCTTAAGACACATGATTTCATGCTTTTCCTGACAGAGACAACCTGCATGGACCTGAATTTTGCTTCAAAATAAGGTAACAGCTGATACTGTTCAATGCATAAACTTTTTATTTTCTTGCTTTTGCACATCTGCATATAATACATAAAGGAACTTTATTTGCCTCACAGCGTAGTGTGTTTTATGAATTAGAACCTATACCTAAATGCACTTTAGCTATAAGAGATGATCTTCAACATTTCATTAGTGCAAAAGCAGTTCTGCATCATCTTTAATGAATAGCTTTGTTGATTACAATTTTCAGTATATTCTGTAAAATAACTTCATGCAGAGCATAATCAGTAAAAATAAATACAAAAAAATACAAAAACTTCTTTTATGGATAATTTCGAAGACAATAAGAGGAGCAGCTCTGTTTTTCCTAGGTATGTCCATGTTATATATACGTGCTCCTGAGCTGGTTCAGTTCTATGAAACCATGCCAAAAAYAGAAGCATAGTTCAGACATCTGAAGCTATATCTGGAATTCCAGAACTGGAAAAATGATATGACTCYGTTTTAAGTGCAACACAGCCATTATTCACAGCCACAGCATATTCATTCACTGTGAATGAATATTCACTTGGCTGTGAGCAGCCAAGTGCCTAACCAGGAGAAGGTAAGTGAAATCCAAAAGGTTGTTCCCTCTTTTAGTGCCCCTTGGCACAGATTCCTGAAAGGACTGGGTAAAAATAATAGTAATTTTATTCCTAATGATGCTAGCATTAACAGGCCTTTGTATAAATATCCTAGAAAGAGCTGAACGGAAATGAATAGTAAGATATATCAAGAAAGGTGTTCAACTAAAAAAGGGATTGTTCCTGTCATTATCAGAAATTGTTTTTAATTGAAACAGGAAATAATCATGTACTAACAGCATCAGTGTTGCTGTTACAAGAGTTTTTGTATTTCGGTGGAAGACCAATACAATCTACAATAAACAAATGTGTTTGCTTTATCACATACTATTTCCCATTGRATATATTTGATTAGTTGATTGGCTTAAACTCACCGTGCCCTGATCCAACATGTACTTCTAAATAGCCTTCAAGATGGAGAGCTACCTAGTGCCAAATTAGCTTGGGGAAAACACAAGCAGTGGGTAAACAAATTAAGGTAATTACTGATGAAATATCATCTTTAATGGGAAATACATTTGCAGAAAGACAGACTGTCCCAGAAATGTTTTGGTARCGGTTTTAATTTAGCAGAGAAAACCTTCTTTTGCTCTGACCATTCACATGAATTTTAWTCAGTCTCAAAAAGTTGCTGTTGATGTTTCTAGTTTTTATGATTCTGAAGGAAAATGTTTGGGACGTGGTATATCCCTTGAATATGCACACAAAGATGAGCCACCCACAGTAATTTTTAAATCCTAAAAATGGCCTGCAGCAATGAACTGCTCACAGTGACTGAAGCTCTGAAATACTGGCTGGATTCCAAAGCAACTCAAGTGCCAAAAGACCAAGTGGATTATTACTAAACTCACAAAGCATTTACAGAATTACTACTTTTTGATCAACAGCCATTTTTCCTCCCCTGTTAATGCAACAGCTAGAAGTATAGATCGGATGCAGTATGTGACCTAATTGGCTGAAAATCTAATTTACTAAAAAATGCATTTACTTAAAAAACAAAAAGCAAACAATAAATTACAAAAGCCCACAGCAGGTTAAATCCTTTCTGGATCTAATACGAAAAAGCTGAAGAATGGCAAAGCATGAAGCAAAATATTGTTCCCTGTAACCATSAAAGCAGCCTGAAAATTCTGAAACTGCTTTAGTGGTCAAGCCACTTCCAAATATTGTAGTGGTAGCCAGATCAGGAGCTAACCCGTTCCTGTTACAGCAACTTTACTGAGCTCTGGAACAACAGAAAGCACAAATCAAACATTTAAAGGTGATTTAAGAAAAACAGTAGAAAGCAATAAAAATTGGCAGCTATTGTTATGCGGTATTCTGAGAGTTGAGTTCTTTTGAAGTTCATGCTGAATACCAGATGCAGCTACAAGTGCATGCTATTTTGGACAGTAATACATTTGACAGTGATAGGATGGAGAAGAGTCAGTATTTTCATGCTATCTTAAAGACCCGTATGTTTTCATAGCTAAAAAAACACTATAAATCAATCAGAAAGTAAGTCAGTCAGATAAACAAACAAACAAAAACAGAAAAACAGGAAAATAGATAACCTGGTAATATTTCTGGCTTAGGCAAAGCTCCTAAATAATTTTAGACAAATAACTGTGGATAAACTACACTTGTAATTTGCAATGTATTTAGACTACATTGTAATGGTTCCAATAAAATTGAAATGTCTATTGGCTGAAAGATAATCAATGAGATATATCTCATAAATCAACTGAAGTTTTACCAGAAAGGCACTTCTGTTTTACAGGATCCAGTAATCATACTTGGAATGACCTCTAAATTAATTTTAGTTTTCTCAGTAATACTCTTTTGGATTCCCGGAAGCAATATTCCAAGCCTACAGTAAGCATGTTCTCAAATGAAAAAACTAATCTGGCTATGTACAGAGGTTTCTAGAGTCTGTTCAGAATACTGGTGTAATGCCCTGAGAATGTAATGTAAACTGAGGCAAACATTTCAGTCATCCATCAGTCAAGATCTGGAAAGTAGGTAGGAAGGACTACAAACAAATTATAAATTGTTATGATGTGGACTAGTACTGCTGCTACTATTTCCAAGAAAATTTATGAGGTTGGATAAAGGATATTAGAGACAAGGGCTGTGCAGAGAAGGGAAAGAACATTGTACTACCCTACGTAACTGCTCTTGGTGTATTCTATTTCTCCATGTCTTCTGGTAAGCTTATTTCACCCACTAAAGTAGAGAAGTTTGATTATGAAACACCAGCAGTCCAAATTCTATTTGTTGCATGCATGGAAGGAAAAAATATTATTCCTTATAAAGCTGCAAATAGTAGTCCCTGTCAGTGTTATCTAAACAACAGGAAGAATGTAAAACAGCAAATAGATGCATTTCAGAATGAGGGAACTGCTTATTCCCTGATTTCAACGGATTGGGCTGTATAGGTATTATCATTATATTTGATACATTCAGGGAAATGTGAAGCTTAAGATTCAAATTTCAGGAATCACATGTATCTGAAATTTCAGCTTCAAGTTAAGTTCAGCTCTTCTTAAAAAAGGATGTAACAAATAGAAACCCATAGTGCCCTACTTTTAACATAAAGATGCGTTAGCTTCAACACTTTTGTATGGCATCTTAATTAACCAATATAAATTTATGCACATTCTTACTAATTCTTTCTGTTTAGAATACAAATTATTTTCTTTATTTTTAAAATACCAAAACGACCTCCATCTTGCTCAGTTCTGTCAATAAAACAATAAAAAAAACCCCATAAGATTTCATTAAATGAATGTCAAAGCTTATGCACTTCGAGAAGAAAGAAAAGCATTGGGAAATTATTAGATATAAATGACTCTCCATGTTTTCCTCTATCTGGAATGGAGTTTGCTCATGCTAAAAATATGATTTAGGAAAGCAGCAAATCCATTTCAGATACACTGGAACTAAATTAAGGAAAAATCCATCACATTTCATATTTCAGAAATTTCTTTATTATTTGATRAGAGCCAACACAAAATAAATTATATAACTGATTTCTGTAGTAAGCAATTCAGAGAAAATATACATAATCTTTATTCATATGTTTGTCTTACGAATCATTGCATGATCTTCTTAATTTGGAGCAGAAGAAAACCCCTAGTTTTATGAAAAATTAATTATCAACAACTCAACAGCTCTCATCTGAAGTGTCACAGGTGTACATCCAAAATAAAAAGTGACAATTTAGATATCTGGAAAAGGCATAATTTGAAATCTTGGTTCAACCATACTTTATCCTAATCATAGTCAATGTTATTTGGATCAAAACTGCAGAAGAGTACCTTGTTATTCCCCGCTCATGATAAGTACTTAATGCTGACACTACATGTATATATTTGTCRTAAATCTGATTTTATAGTGATCTCTAACACAGAGTTTCAATCAGTGAAAAGTTCTAATAATATCTCATGGTTCCTGAAAAACAATACTAGCATAATTGCAATGTAAAATGATTCAAATACCTAGCCCATGAGGCTTATAACATGGGGACACCACCACAGTGCGTCCCATGTGGATGGCAGCTTCTGACAGTGAACAAATGTTGTTTCTGACACTGAGCAAATCCCTGTAAAGAGCTGTAAGGTTCCTTTGCCAAAATTTGGCCTTGAACTAGAACATAATATCGTTACCAGTCAAAAAAGCTTTCACATGTAGGGAATATATAGGGTCATATATAAGGGATAGAAATATCCATTTGTCTCCTATTAACAGTYATCACATAATTAACCCTTCAGCCTGCTGCTGAAGTTACATTTATCTCAGCCCTGCTCAATACTAATATTTGTTTCACCATTCTCGTAAACARACCTGTGAAATTATCCTAAATTTAAAACCAGAAGAGTAGCATAATGTACGTAGGGCAAAATCTCCATCATAAAACGGATTTTTTTATTACAAAACTTTAGCGCATAGAGCAATCAAGTAAACTGCTACTGTAGCAGAATGAACAGTTGGGGTGGTAACTGCCAGCAAGGAGGTGATAATGCACAGTTGGGAGGGGGCCAGGGTTGGTATCTAGATCAGCCACTAGTAAAATAATTTGTAAAGCCACAGTCTTAGACTGACAGAAACCAAGCAAGCAAACAAACAACAAAGAGCAGTCATTGAAAGGAAGAAGAGAAAACAAAAACAGAAAAACAAGATAATAAAGTGACAAAACTGTCAGAAATATTCGAGCCAGTATGCCACAACTTTTAAAAGTCACTCTTGTGAGCCTAGATTTACTGATTAACTGCTTATACTGAAATATATTATTAACAAGAAAAAAACAACACAGCAGAGTCTTGCCCTAGTTGCCACCAGTGTYCTTTTCCCAAGAATGTGTAATATAATGGAATAATCTACTACTGAGAAGGAAAAGCTCAAGTGAAAGAAYGATTGAGGAGTTAATCCATTCAATTTATTTATAGCAAAATTATTTCCTTGGTGTCTGATAATACAGCTTATGAATAGGCTAAAAAAGAGAGAAAGAAAGAAGCTGCAAAGCCTCTTCCCTCCCTCTCCCAGTATATCACAGCAATAGACATCATGCTCTTTTGTCCGCGGGAGATGATGCCCCTGCTCTTGTAAGCCTGTTCGAGACTCAGAAACTTGGCAGGGCCAGAAAGGACAGTGCAGCCATCCCCTGGGCCTCTGCTGATTTGCAGCTTCACTCAGCACCACACCGTGGGAGAAATGCAATATTGCATCTTTCCACCGGCAAACTAAAGCATGCAACTATTACCTTGTAATTCTTTCACTCGTTTATGTCTCTTTTCTTCTTATTTCCCTGTGAGTGGCTTCTTCCACAGTTTTTTTTAAACAAAAAAAGACTACATTTATTCAAAATATATTGATTCAAAACACCCTCTTTACCAATCTCTGCCTTCCAACCACAGCATGTTATCTGCACCATGTGATTTGCAAGACCCACCATCCCCAGAAACATAATCAAACACGGGGGGGACCTTGATTGTCTTTTTCCCCTCCATTGGCACAGCCTGGTGTGACATGCACTCCCYGGTGTGATCATGTGAGGACTGGGAGGCTGCAAAGCCCTCCTGTGCCCCTTCCTATCGCCCCTCTACACCAGTCAGCCCAGGACACGCTGTAAAACTGTGTAAGAAGTCCTCCTGAAGTCAGTAGCTCAGTGTGGATGTAACAGATCAAAGCTTTTATACCAACGTGTAACAGGTTACCACACCCAGAACTGATCTCTTTATTTTGGAGAGTAGTAAGTCAACTCCCACCCCAGTTCCATCTTGGACTCTCCTACTCATATGCTGAGAAAATTTTCAACTCTATGATCCACTGAAATAACGCCAAAAAGATCATTTCAGTAGAAATGGAAAATGTTATTTCCATTAAATGAAAAATTCAATCATTTGACCACTATCCTTCACCTCTGCTTTAGTTAGCTTCCAGAAATTAAGATAAAGGACACTAATCTCAATCTTACAGTGAGCTCCTTAAAGAAAAAAGGATTCACTCACAGATATCTATGCTGGATTCTATTGTTGTTTTACTCTTTACTAGATCAAAGCTTCACAGAAAATAGAGTCACTCTGCAAGTAATTGGATTTCCCAGTCTTCACTTGTACGGAAATATTCCTTCCTAGTTTCCAGAAAAATGTACTGTTCATCTTCATACCTGTCTCCTCCCATAACAACTCATATAACAAGAGAGCATCCTGGATGCTTGTAACCTAAGCCCATGTCTGGGGTAGAGGATATGACTGTGAAATTTGAGAGACACTGAGACTGAGAAATCCAAGACAGCTGAAATATTTAATGCAATAAAGTAKAAGATAGCTTAAGGTTGCTAATCAAAACCTGGCTGTTAATAATTACGATATCTAATACTTCATATTTGTGTAGTCTGTATCCTAGCTTAGCAAACCTTTTTTTTTTTTTAAAGGCATACCTTAAAAAGGCATACTCAGTCTGCAAATAATGGGAGATCCTGGCAGAATGCTCCATACCAATGTGCYTTGCTTTTGCAATACTTTCACTGGAGAGGTTCAAAACATGTTGACCTTCAGAACACGCTTTCAAGCTCATCTGTTTGCTTTGGAGTTTAGAGGGATTGAGACATCTGGGTAAATTGGAGGGGAGAAGGTGGTCTCTGTAACAGCTGCAATGACCTGAGAAGGTCTGACTGGTATTCTTTTGCTCTGGGGTGGACTTCTTGCTGCTGTCTAAACAGATATTAACTGATAATCTTTTTATACAGACAAGTGGTATTTAATTTATACATAACTAAAATGGACAGATTCCAGTGAGAAGCCTTTTGCAAATGAAATACCACTAGCCCTAATATATACCACTCTCAAAAATGCAGTCATTGCAACAACAAAAGGAACAAAACCATAAAAAAACTAAAGAGAAAATATCAATCTAAACACTTCTGAGAGCTATATTAATGTGGCAGTTGTCAGACAAGACCATAGATGTTGAACAGTCCCAATGTTCTTCAGACAAATTATACCTATTTCCTGCACAACTCCACAAAATATCCCTTGCATCTCAATCATTTAGCTCAAGTCTTGGAAACACTCATCACCCCTCTTCATACTAATCAAAAGCAAAGTTGAAACCGGACCTCCATCCTGACGAGATGCACCGGTGCGCTGTGAGGAGGGGGGCGGGCGCGGGCCCCGGGAGGCCGGTGAGCGGCGCGGGCCCCGGGAGGCCGGTGAGCGGCGCGGGCCGCAGGGCGCGGCGGGGCCCTGGGCACCCACAGCCGGCGCCAGCGGGTGGCAGCACCTCCCCAGCCACCGGCACACGGGCCGCGCCTCCAGCTCCACAAACGTTACTCCCGCTTCTAGAGGAACTGTCACAATTAACACGTATTACGGTTCATTATAAGTCTCCCCCCTTCCCTTTGATCATATCCTCTTTTTGCAGATCCAACGGGAAACGCATAATATGCATGAGTGTGCAGATGGATTAACTGAAAGCTTTAATGATTTTTTCCTTGGCTAAGAAAGCTAACCTTGAAATGATCAGGCACAACCATGAAGTACTAGTACTTTGGGTACCACTACCAAAGGCACGTTTTCAATTACAGGACAACATCTTCTGAGAAAAAGGACACAGCTCCACAAAATGTCTTCTAATTGCATGAAAGCTATCACGTTGCTATTCACTCTGCAAACAAAATAYACAAGTCTGGACTTCTCCACAAGAAATGGAGCTAGGTTTACTGAGAGGGCAGGCTCCAGGGAGGTTGGAGCAACATACAGATTTCTCAGGAGGTTCAGCAGACTCAGTAGCCATTATTTTAAATTTAATGGTATTAGTTAAATACATAGCATATCTTGTTTCAGTATAAAAACATAAAAAGCACAAAATGAAACATTTATTGTTCAAATTCCAGGAAGCCCCTATATATATATGTACATATATACACACGTTTAATTTAGAATAATTTTGAAACAGACAGAAAATGTGTCATTTGTACACATTTCTACACATTAGTAATCCTTTAATAACTATCAAGCTAAATCACCTTAAGAGGAACTTTTCTTTTGCACTGCAAAGCTGTCCTGGCCCTTCTATAAATATCTGAATTGCTGAATCTAAAACAGATTTATTTTCAATACGTGATTAAAGCTATTTTCTTATACATGCACTACAAATTCATTGCAGCAGACTAAAAATTGAGCAATTAYATAAAAAACTTGACTTGTAAGTTACTTATTTGAATGTATGCTGAATTCACAGCCAAAAGCCCTACTGACAAGTTCAGCAAAATAAAAAAAGCCCAAAGGCCAAGCTCCCTCAYTCACACGTTGCACATTTATCCCCCCTCTGTCTTAGCGATCGACACTCTTCTCAAACACCATTTTGACTCATTCTCCTAATTCTTAACCAAGACTTCCCAGTCAAAAGAGGCTACAGGTACTCCAGAAAGCAGATTTTAATCTAAGTCCTCAAAACAGAAATGGGGCTCACCCACAAGTATAAAAGCCACAGTCCTTTACAGGCTTACCGTGGCCACAGGGCTAATAAACAGGCAAAACAATTAGTTAGGTGCAGGCTTTTGACTTTAAACACAGATAAGGTCCTAAATTCCAGTAGTGAAATACAGTGGGACTCTTGGGAAGAACATAAAGACTTGACTAGATATGGCAGGGTTAGCAGACCAGGCAGGAATTTGAGAGTAGACCTAGGTGAATGCAGTAAGACGAATAAGGAAGGTATAGAAAAGTTGAGCCCAGCATGTTTCTGGACCCTATGGCACTCATCATTTGGAGRAACAGCCTGAGAAGAAAGAGAGGGCTACCTGCTTTGGCTATCCTTTGGACACTTTGTGTTTGGAGACAAGTGAAGAAATACTCACCTCTCCACCTGACTGCTGTGTATGTCCTGAAGTAAATAGGTTCAGTTCCCCAGGATGCCGTGTTGGGATTGCACACTTTCATCCCAGGAATCCTAACATCAGAGGCTGCAAAGAGGCTAGAGACTTGTGGCATAAGAAAAGCTACTGCCTGTGACTGTGGGATCTCCTGTGGGAGACCTGCATCCCCCGCCTTTTTCCTCAACTACCAATTCTGTAGGGATGCTAAATTAGCTTCTGCCTCTAAACCTGTCTGCAGGCCTCCCCTTGCTTCCTCCATCTCTACTCCACCAAACTGTTGAGATAATGTCCTTCTGTCCCACTGCTGGGCGCTCACTGATGACTGGCTTAGCCTCCAACACCATGAACAGTCTGAACAGAAGCTCAGTTGCTAAAAAGAGGTGATTTGTTCTCTTCAGAAGGGTTAGTTTCCCCATAGAATTTTCATGGCCCTCTTCAGCTGAGTGAGGATAACTCATCATAAACATATTGTTGACCCTTGATACTGCTCAGCAGATTAATCAAATGCTTACTGCTTGCAGAGGTGGTCAGACCTTCTCTACTTCCTGCAGTAAAGTTGTCTCCCTCAGCCCTAGTGGCAACGCYAGCTGGCTGGTAGAGGTTCCTGGGGAGAAGGAGCCATTCTACCATAGCACCAGCTATGAATGAAAAACCTTCAGTGGTCCTACTTTTCCCCAAGCCCTSGGTAGGCTCAGGCTCAGGCTCAKGCTCTGAGCTGGCAAAGGCTCAGGGAGTGCTTGGAGTTAGCAGTTACGAGACAGTGGAATCTCTCCACTTGAGGCATCGGGCTTTCTCTTCTCCAGTGGGAGGATGTATTCAATCCACTGACCTGGACTCTGGCCTGATCCTTATGACTCTTCTAAGAAATCACAACAAGCTGGGAAACACAGACCACTAAGGGCAGTGGTTACAGAACAGCTGTCAGGCACTAGAGTGAGGCTTTTGTTTTCTCTGTGATAAAAAAAGGAAAAAAAGAAATAACTGTCACAGAAAAGTGAACGGAAGTATTTTGTTTGAGAGCGAGAGCAAAACTGTAATGAAGTGYCAAAGAACTTCCATTGTTCGTGACTAGCAGACAGAACTGCGGGTTCTTTCTCCTCCATGCCAATTCATTGAACAGTCACCTTCGAACCTGGCATCCCTGGACTGCCAACGGACCCTTGCAACCAGGTTCTGCTGGTGGAGAACTCATCCACAGCTTCCACAGCACCTATGCATGTGGCAGAGGGCATGGAGGGAGAGAGACCCAGGTCATACAGAACATACATTTCCATGGAGGAAAAACATCTCTAAAAGGAGATCAGAACCATGATAAATAATGACAACATTTACTGACACAGCTTTTAATTTTGAGAGGAAACAAAGGGCTTAAAGTTTCATCAGCCTCACTAGAGCAATTCAACAAGAAACTGATTTTATTTTTGAAAATGGACCTTTCTGTTGTATGCAGTGGAAAGTGTATACATATTGTTACAATTATCATTAAAATAACTTGGAATTTGTGAATATTTCATTGCTAATTGCTATGAAAAATATGATTACTTCCATGCTATAAAAGCTTAATCTGGCACTGATTTAATTATTTGTTTTCATTGTTTTTCAACCACATACATAACAAGGAGCCATCCTCTGTGATTACACCAATTTCACCAAATCTTTTGTACGCTATTTCTCCAAATGACGAACTTGTTTAACATCCACTGTTAATCATTTTCTGATTCCCCATTGTATTCATTTCATAGTAATGAAACTGACAAATGTTCCAGATATCACACATTAACAGTTCTGACTTCTGAACAGAGTATCAGTAGAGGGAAAAAAMCCCTGAGACTCATTTGCCTATTATACCCTGAAAAGAAATTGCTCCGTCTCCTCTGTACTTGTTCCCATAGTTATAATCTGCCGGTAACTCTACAGATTTTCTGTTAACTAAGATAAACCATAAATATGTGTTAAACTGAAAATCAGTTCAACTATTTACATTAGAAAAGTAATCCACTTGATTTGATCCTTTAGCTGCAGTACACCAAGTCTGCACAGGGCCTTACAGGTCTACAAATATCTAATCAAACAGATAGTAAACTAATTAAACACTAACAACTGAAAGAGGAGGGGGAAAAGAACCAGAAATTCATGACTGATAGTAATGAGTTCCTCTTAAATGTAGTCGTGATGAAAAGGATTTGGCAGGAAGTTGATCACATCCTTTACCCTCAAGTTTTTGACATACAAAGAAATGAAACTGCATATGCAATGGAATGGACACTGCTGGTCCAAATATTCTGCTCTTGAGCAAACCAGAGATGTTGGTGACCATTTTTTACTATTCTTCCACAAATACCTGATAGATATGACAATCTATGCAAAATATATCACTGAAGTTCAAACTCATTTTAATAAAAAGGAGTAAAAATTACTCCAGTTTGGGTGAACTGCAGCCTTGTTTGTGAACAAAGCAGACTATTGGTAAAAAGTATTTTTGAATACTAATTTTTAATTCTTACAGTGCTGGCTTCTAAGAATAAAAAAATGACTACAAAATTGTTAATCCACAAACATGCTGGTACTGACAGATGCATTATCTTCTCAAGAAGGAATTATCAGTAATGTGGGATGTGGCGTATTGAAACACGGACTCGACTTGTGGAGTAAGCAAGACCCAGTTTATTTTTACATGTGGGTTTTTATATGTTTCTCTCCTTGAACATTAGCTTTCTCATTTCATTCTTGTCCAATCAATAGTTAGATCACGCGCAAGCTTAACCAATAAAAGCACTGATCACGCGCTGTACGTGTTCATGATTGTTTAACAAAACTAAGTTTTAACACTTCCTAGTGATTTTCTACTGCAACATTCTTTTACTATCACAAGCACAGCAACTTCAGCAACTTTCTTATCCACAAGGCCAGTGACTAAAACATCTGTTGAAACAAACCAAAAGTTTTACTGACAATGTTCCATATCTTAAAGCTTCCCTTTTCATTCCCATGGCTTTCTTCCAACGAGCATGATTGCTTCTTCCTCCCAAGGTCGGTTTAACACTGCCAAACTGGCTCGAGAGATACCCACAGTGGGAGAAAAGGACACAGCTATATAATTCTATGATATTTAAGGATACATAGAAAATCCTCACCTTGGCCTTTCCTATCTCACTCGCCACGTATCTGACGATGGCTAGCCCCATAGCACTTTGAGACTAGATTTTGAAACCTCCATGAGACTAGGCCACTGCTCATTTTACATACTCATCTAGTGGTTTTGAGCCACATTTTCTAGTATTTGCACATGATAAGAGAGGAACGGGAGGATATGGAGGAAGTGCAAGAGCAGAGGGAAATAATTGGTAAGCCTGCTTTTTATCATGGGGCAATTTAAAGGACTGACTATCAAGCAAAGATTTCATGGGTTTCTTTGCCAAGTTTGATGGCAGCTTGTTATAGCTACTGGGAAACCTTCATTTAAAGAAAACATTTTTAACTGGTTAACAGTAAGTAAGCATTTTAATCTTAAAATATGTATTTTTTAAGAGGAAGACCACCTTTTCATAAGATCTAACACACCTTAGATTTCTATTGCTTTGTATTTGTGGTATGTAGGACTTTGCTTGAAGTTCTTCATTGGAGTTCAGCAAAGAACCTCAAGCAAATCTCTGTCACAAACAATAAATATTCTTATTCCCACAGTTAGCATTTCTGTCTTCTCTTCATAAAAGGCTTTCCTTCTCAGGAGTCTCTGAAAAAATTCACGCATGCCAATCCTTTTCTTCAGGGCACAGACACTAAACAAAGGAGAGCCCAGTCTTTTTATTTTCACTTCCACCCAAACGTATGTCTGTAAATGGCAGTGGTATGATAATGTAGGATCAAAAATCAGAAAGCTCTTGTCATGCTTTCCTGTACCATATGAGAGCATCACAGAAGTCTCTGCATCATAAACTTGCAAATTTATTTTGATTTTTTGCTAGTAATAATTTAAATGGAATATTTAAATAGAATTTAATGTCTTTTAACAATTTTTCTTGTTAAATACTACACCATGCATTCTTGAAAGAATATCTGCTACACTATGATAAATAGAGATTAACTATGACAATATGAGAGGATGTGGAACCTTCCAAAAAGATTTGGCAGTCCAAAAAAATTTCTGTCAGTTTTGAGGGATCTTCACAATGCTTGGCAGAATACATGCTCATAAAATCCATCCAACCTCTTCCTTATGACAAGCGTTATGAAAGATGAATGTATTTTAGGATCCATCCTGTTTGCAATATATTGTGCASTAGTATCAGATAAAGCAATGCATGACCTTAAAGCAAGCCTCATAATTCACTTTTGTACTGTAGGAGAATATTTAACCTTTCCATACTATTAGATATAAATGATCGCATAATGGTGGATCTTTTCTAGCAAGCTCTTCAGTTGCTAATACATAAAACTTCAGATTCTGCAGACAGCTTTGGACTAACAGTTTGCAGAAAAGTGAATCTGTCTATCAAATAGCTTCTTCCATATCTATGAGCAGAAATGAACTCCTAATCATCCAAGAGCTTATTTTTCTCCTAAGCATTCTGCCACAGTGACAGACATGCTCTGTCACATCCAGAAAGCTACCTGAACCTTTGGCAGACTTATGAACTGAGCATGGAATCAGTGCTGGAAACTGCTAAACAGGGATGAGGTTTGGACACTGCACAGAAAAGGACATCCATCACTGGAAATGTTCTACTAGAGACACATTTATATCCCTCTCTATGGGTCCTGAGAGCATACCCCTTCCCAGAGGTTTGGCTGCCTGGGCGTGGGGCCAACTTAGAGATAGTGCAGTTGAGGGAGGTCCCCCTCCGTTGGCAACCGCAGACAGAGCCCTCCAGACAGCGTCATGGGGAGGCCTCCACCAGGGCTGACTCCACTTTCCCACGCAAGCTGCTTTCAAGCTGAGCCACTACCACTTGTCTCCCACATGAGCTATGAATCCCGCTGCATTGCAGCCGTGCCTGCGCCTGGCCACCAGCCCTGTTGACTCAGGCCCAGACCCTGACATGCAGCTGACTTTCTGGCCTGGCCTCAGCCCTGCCTCGTCGCTATGGACTTGCCTGGCGATTGCTGGGCTGTGCCTTACCCTGGGTGCCCCGACCAGACCTGCCCTGCTCGCCTTGCCCGGGCACTGCAGCCCTGCACCCCAGCTAGCGAGGCACTTCTCTCTGCTGGCCTTGTAACTCTGCTCGGCTTCTGGCTCACCTCCCATTGCGGAGCAGCTGGCCCTCGCTGCTCTCCGACACCCTTGTTAATTGAGAGTGTATAACAAACTAATCAAAGTTATGCAGGATGCCAACTTTCTATAAAGACCGAGGTCCAGCTAGGACCTAGGCTTATAATCGCGTAGATGATATATAAAATGTCCAAGTTGCTCTTATACAGCAAAACAAAATATGAAAATAGGGTGTGTGGTTTCTTGACTGAGGTGCAACCCAATCAGCAACTTTTCTGAGATTTCAACTGCAAATAAATATTGGTGAGGTAAGATATTTGTACAAAACCAGTGATGTAGCATTTTGTAACTCGGAACATATTTCCAACTCCACAGATGAATGCTTTTCTGAGGCTGTAACACTGTGGTGAAGAAAAATTACAATAGCAATCCACCGTGAATCCAAAATGTTTTTTCCAATCAATCTTCAAATCCTTTCTATAGCTAGAAAGCCCACTTTGGCCAGCCATTTCAGGKTTTTTTTTTCTGAAGACTGCAAATTTATCAATTCTTTGGCATATTGCAGGTCAGCCCCACTCCCCTTCCCTATGCTTACACACACCAGCCTCCTTGCTCCTGTCTGATGAATACCTCCACCCTGAGGCATGGGACAGAGTCAGAGCCTCAGCTCCCGGTCCTGTGAGGAACCAGACAACTAACAAAGGCCCAGCACTGTCTTGGTTCTGCCCTGACAATGACCACAGTTAAAGGCTTGAAGACTCTGTTTCAAGAGCCCCTGCTCAGTATGTCCACTAAAAATATAATCTTGAGATTATCTTTTTCAGATAAAAACCCTAAAAGGTCATCTTCTATGCCATAAAAGAGGCTACACAGCATAATTTCTCAATGACCCTGAACTGAACATTTCATGGTATCTTCAAATGTGCTTTCTGAAGATAGAATCTCCTCTTTTACSAGATTTGTAATCTAAGTTCTATAAAATGTACAACTTCCTATTAAAAACTGATTACAAGTAATAACTAAAGCCTATTTGCATCCTGTAAAAAGATTTTAAAGAAAATATGTAGAACATTAATATAATACATACACCACAAAGCTGGCTTAAGAGTTTGACAGCAATTGTATATCTCAAAAAAATCAAACATTTTTATCCATTAGGTGACTATGATCCCTTTTCGTCTATAGTAAGATTTACCTGTTGTCTCAAGTAACCAAAAAGAACTGAAGGCCTAACAAATGGTGCTATTACTGCACAAGTTGTCCGTACAGCTTGAGTTTAGACCTTTCTTTATCTTTTTTTCCCCTGGCACTTTATTCTCTATTAGCTAGTCAACTTTTGCACTTGTTGGTGCGTGGAAAAGATTATATGCATAAACCAATTAGAGGATTGGAAGTGCTTTCCTCCTATAAGCTAGAAAACTAGTTTACTCATGGCGAATGGGCTCATTGAGTACTAGCAAAGTGGCAAGCTTTATATATACCACCAGAGACAACTAGAATAGTCAGGCAGAGAATCTAATCTATTACATAAGCATTACGCAAGGACATTAACTGGCTCTTTCCTGCAGCAATGCCAGATTTAATTCAGATATGCTCTGGGTTGCATTAATCACATCCTGTGTTAGCAGTTAATATGAAAGACATAACTGACACAGGTTATGTGTTAAGTGCTTATGCCAAAGAAAGCATATTTCTGAAGAAGCTGTCAAGGCACTAAAAGCTAACATTGTAGTTCAACTACACTTTACCTGAGGTCAAAAAAAGACTGTGAATACTGGTCTTCCTCCATTAAATCTTTATCAGTGTAAGTATTTACTCAAACATTTCAAAAGCAATAAATACTATTCTAGAAATTGATGAACCTCAAAAGATCGAGAGATCTAGTTTAGATTGGAGCTTATTGTCAGAGATCAGCTGATATAACAAGCCCATACTTAGCTCCTGCCTGAAGTGAATCTTCCTATGGTAGGTCACTAATATATTAACAAGCAGCTCTTGTACAAACGTTCCCCCTTAACCTCTCCTAAATCCTGCTTATCCCTGGAGCATGTCCCTGATGACAAGGTTGAGCAGCTGGACAAATCATGCATTTGTTTTTCCATTTAAATGGAGAGGTTTTCAAAGAAATAATCAGATGGTAAGGCAAACTGCACTTGCTGGGCATGTTTTTCTGAAATCTATGGGATAAAATTGTAACTCTACCAATGTCAAAGGCAGGGCTCCCTTGACAAAAAACAATAGCAGTGGCCATGGCAGATTGGAAGATTCAAAGGAAGATTAAAAGGAGAGAGGAAGCAGGCTCCAAACATGGGTGGGATATCAATGAAACAGACACATTTTCCACCATCTG
This sequence comes from Oceanodroma leucorhoa, assembly GCA_030449065.1. Lineage (NCBI taxonomy): Eukaryota > Metazoa > Chordata > Aves > Procellariiformes > Oceanodroma > Oceanodroma leucorhoa. The sequence continues at coordinate 13,883,810 of JASVER010000005.1, forward strand.
CATGTTGGCTTTGCAAGGTCCTAGTTCCTTCGGAGTTCTACTGAATAAGTTGTGTACTTATGCTTTAAGAGAGACCAAAAACCCAGGATGGGAGCAGGGATGGTAACTGGGCTCTACTTTTGTCTTCCTTCCTTTCGGTCATATGTGGTTTTAACGCAAGTTGTTTACTAATCAGGCTTCCAAAGAAAAATTAAATAGATTAATTTGAAAAGTGCACTGTCTAGGGTGGATATTGTAGAGCATTAATGAGGGAAAAATGCTCTTGTATTCATTCTAACTCCAGTAAATTGAGTCTCTAATTTTCATTTGGTGTGAGAAATCAGACCAGATAAGGATCTGAGATCCATGAGACTTTCTAGCAAAAGGAATGGGAAAAAAAMCAGGCAAGCCAGAGCTCCAATTTAGCTACAACTGCCATAGAACTTACACAGTAATAGAAGCAAAACAAGCCTAAAAACAGAGAAAGCTCAAAGAAAAGCTCTGTAGTGAGTCAAGGATGCAACAAGCAGTGAGCATAGGCATGTTGTTAAAGCCAGACTCAGCAGTAAGCATCAGTCCAATTCCTTAAAGAGTGACACCACTTTGGCCAAAGGCAGCAACAACAGAAATGGCCACGTGTTAGCTAACCTTTCTCTTGAGTGATGATCACGCTGGATAAGCAGATCCTAGGGATTACATCTGGTTTAGATCAACAACAAGAGACAAAGAAATACCCTCGTGTATCTAATGGGGTGTGCATGAGAGGACATAATCTATTCCAGAAGGCTTACGGCTGCTTGCATAAAACTATTCAATAAAAAAGTAAGTTTCATGCCACACCACAGTGTAATTTTTGAGAAGGCACAATCTCACTCACACAGCAAAATAAAGGTGAATTAGCAAATAATTTCAGAACAGCCCTGTACAGTCTAATCCTGCACTGTGATTATGGGAAGGTGAAAAATGTATTAACAGAAACAAGACAGCATATGGGGCTGAGAGATAAGCAATTATTAGAAAAATTCCCAAATGACCTAGTACACTAGAGATAGTCTGGAACATGGTTCTCCAAAGTCACTATATAAAGAAACACCGTCTTCTGAGGATGCCCAGATACAAGAGGAAAAACATTGCAGAATGTCTAGAAACAGTATCTCCCTAAACCAGTACAAACACAAAGGGATCCAGAAAGGACACTGTAACATGTAATGAAGAAAAGAAATAACAGAAGAACAAAATAATCCCAATAGTATTCCAAACAGTGACAGCTAATAGTTTTGTCCAGCAAATGACATGCCATACCAGAAATGCCTTTTAAAAAAAGGGTACACCACAGTCTGCTTATGTAAGCATCTCACAGGAGCTGCTTTTCAGGAACGAGTCTCAAAACGTATATTGCATGAGGGGTCATCAGCAAGAACTAACTATGTCTCTTGGGAAAATATGAACTAGATGCCAAAACAAAATTGATTGTAGAACTGTGAGATCAGAATCTTTCCATAGGAAAATAAAAGCACCAATGCTTCCAAGCCAAAGCAGATAAACTGCCAACTGTATCCGTTAAGTTTGAAATTACAAATCTGGATGTTCTACAGTTAGAAGAGAACACTCTATCCCAACAGATCCATATATACTGTGCTTTACCTGGATGTTGCACAATCAAAATGCTAAGCACTATTACAAGGAGAGAATCAGTGGAGGTAACTCTTAAACCAGCAGGAGATTTCCAAAATTACTCGTAGGTCTGYGGACAATAGAGGAAGAATTAAAGCAACACCTTTTATCCTGTCATCACAAAACAATGATTCTTTCTTTTCTTTGTTCTACTACTAGAATGAAAACAGAAACTAGCCACATGAAATAGACATACTAAGTTTCTTAAGAGGTAATTTAAATCAGGGATATGCAAGCATGGTAGTAGTCACAACAGCAAATTGTAAGATTCAGGACAGTATTGAATCAAAGATAGCTAGCCTTTCAGAAACATCAAGCAATGCCTGCACATTATGCCAGTTCTGAACTTATTAAAAAAAAAATAATCCTCCAGTGCAATTTCAGCTGATTCCTAACACTACGAACTTTGTATATTTTCTACTTGGAGAGTGTTTAGTAGCACATGCCTTAACAACACTCTTCAAAACAGAGCAGCACTGAGCACAAATAGAAAAAGCAGTTAAACCAGACTGGCACGTTTCAGGCATTTTCTGGTAGGCACTGCATTTCATATAGGGATTGACCTTAAACTACCAGTCATTCTTCCATATTCAAAATCCTAGGTGACTCATAACATGAGATAAGCCATTTTCATAACAGATGAGCTTTCAGCCCTCAGTTGTTTATTTGTCTCAAAAGAACCTCATCATGGCCGACAAACTCTCCAGCTCTGTGACTGCAGTCACTTTGCAAGAGGTGGAATAGAAAAGAGTTGTTCACGGAAGACATCATAAATGCATTACTTACATCATTTTCCTACTACAGGAAAACGCTTACAAAAAAGAATTTAAAAGGCAAGAGCAGATGGAATACTGAGCTAAATCATAAGCTACTGCAAAAAAGGCAGGACAAAAATAATGATCAGAATAGGATAAAGAAATTTCAGAACCAGTTCTGAAAATACATGGGCCAGTTCCCTGACCAAATTCTAAACTGCAAGGAGGGACCTAAATACTAAAAAAAGTAAGAAATAATTCAGAAGTTTGATGTTTTTGCACTCACAAGAGTCATGAATTCTTACTAGCATTCTCTCAGACAGGCCATGGTAAGAAGTAAAAAATTATTTTCTATCTATCTGGCTAGCACAGCTAATTTTCATAATAATTTTGTTTTTAATTGCTGCAGTAATCAGGCTGTTCAACACTGTTGATAATGAGGTGCTGATAACGAAACTCATTTTTTCTAGTCTTCTAGAAATATACACTTCTCTGTGTATATTCAGTAGATAAAAACAATAAAACAAAACAGGATTATTTATAAAGCCTCATATTTTCATTTTGTCTCATTGCCTTTCCTAGATTCTTGTCTGATTTCCCCACATCTAAAAAGAGAAGGAATACTGACGTTTGAGGGGAAGACTGAAGGAAAAAACAACAGTGTCTGAGTAGCAAGAGTGACTTTGTCCTCCTTGGTTTGAATGAAAATTAGCTTTCAGAATATGCATTGCTTTGAGGCATCTTCAGACAGATTTCCAATTTCTCTCTCTCTGTCATGATTAGCTTGGTAGGCAACATCTCACCTGCCCACACAAAACCACCAGTATGTCCTCCAGATCCACTCCTGGTAAGGTGATATCCAACAGAAGGGAACTAGCCTCACACATTCCCGTCGGTCTATCCATGATCTTCAAAAGCCAAAATAGAAGTAAATAATTTTGAAGGACAAAGTTTTATGCAATCTACCCAAAGCTTTGTAAGGCCACTGGTTTTGTGTCACCCTTCAGGGTTTCATTATGCTTTCATAAAAAAGAAAAAAAACATACAGGCATTAACTGGGAATATTTGACATATCTTTTTTTTTAAATCAAGTCAATTGCGATGTAGCATTGCTCTAATAGGAGAAGACTCTATGAAAACAGGAAAAACAGACAGCCTTGCATTCACTGCAAACACAATGTTTTSTCCACACATCCCAAACAAACTCTCTCCTCAGTCCCTCCAAGCCTCACTGTCTGCAATGCACTACAGGATTTCTACTCACTCTTCTCCCATGCCTCCTCCCATTCACTGGCTGCAAGATGAACTTCAATTTAATCTCTATGAGATAATTCACAGACATTATGGAAAATCCAGGATCTAGAGATTTCAGAATTTAGGTGTTTCTAAAATAAAACAAATGGAACAGCTTTCCTATCAAATCTATTATCCGAGCTCTGCAACCACAGGCAAACAATACAGCAGCAATTTATATCCATGGGAAGATGATGGAGAAAATCATTCTGGAAACCATTTCCAAACACATGAAGGGAAAGAAGGTGATTGGGAGCAGTCAGCATGGGTTTGCAAAGGGGAAATCATGCTTTACCAATCTGATAAACTTGTACAACGAGGTGACTAGCCTGTTGGATGAGGGAAGAGCAGCTGATGCTGTTTACCTCAACTTCAGTAAGGCTGACCCTATAACGTCCTCATAGACAAGCTGACAAATTAAAGGCTAGATAATTACACAGCGAGATAGATTCAAAATTGACCGAATGGCCAGGCTTGGAGGGTGGTGATCAGCAGCACAAAGTCCAATTGGAGGCAAGTCACAAGTGGTGTAACCCAGGGATCGTTAGGGGGCTAATACTGTTTAACAGCTTCTTTAATAACCTGGATGACGTGACAGAGTGTACCTCAGCAAGTTCACAGATGATACAAAACTGGGAGGAGTGGCTAAAACACCACATGGTTGTGCTACCAGTCAGTGGGACCTTGACAAGCTGGAGAATTGGGTCAGGAGGAACCTCATGAAGCTTAATAAGGGGAAATGCAAAGTCCTGATGAGGACTTTGGAGAGGAATAAACTCAGGCACCATATGGGGGCCAGCCTGCTGGAAAGCAGCTCTGCAGAGAAGGCAGAGCTTGGGGTCCTGATGGACAACAAGCTGACCATGAACCAGCAATGCACCTTCACATCAAACGCCATCCTGGTCTGTATTATGAAGAGCATTGCCCAAAGGAAGTGATCCTTCCCCTCTACTCAGCACTGGTGAGGCCACACTTTGGAGCACTGCATGACCCCGGTCTGGGCTCTCCAATACAAGAGAGACATGAACTTAATGGAGTGAGTCCAGCACAAAGATGATTAAGGGACTGGAGCATCTCTCATATGAGGAGAGACTGAGAGAGCTGGGACTCTTGAGCCTAGAGAAGACAAGGCTCAGGGGGGATCTTATCAATGGGTATAATGGGTCAGGCAGGGGTACAGCTCAGTGGCAGAGCATTGTCCATGCTCATTGCAGGGGAGGTTGGACTAGGTGACCTTTAAAGGTCCCTCCCAACCCAGATTATTCTATGAATCTATGATTCTATAAATACTTGATGGGAGGGAACAAGGATGAGGGAGCCAGACTTTCCAGTAGTGCCCAGCAACAGGTCAAGAGGCAATGGGCACAAATCAAGACACAGGAGAGTCCATCTGAACACGAGATGACACTTTTTTACTGTGAGGGTGGTCAAACACTGGCACAGGTTGCCCAGAGAGGCTGTGGAATCTCCATCTGTGGAGATGTTCAAAATCTGATGGCCATGGTCCTGATCAACTGGTTCTAGTTGACCCTGCTTGAGCACAGGGGTTGGTCTAGATGATCCCAAGAGTTCCCTTCCAACCTAAATGATTCTGTGATTCTCTTGTTACCCAGTAAGACTAGAAACAGTTTTTTGCAAGTGCAAGGCAATGCAGTCCTTAGTACAAGGGGATCGGTTGCCAGAATAGAGACTTTTCAACCTGCATATTTGACATACAGACGTGAATGAATAAGCCAAGTTGATGAGCCAAAGACATCCTAAAAGCAGAATTTGTTCCTCAGATGTATTCAGATAAACCCCAGGGCTATTGTCCCGGCTTATATGAAAAGGAGATTGGTAAGGACATGCTTTGGAGAGTTCTATTGCAGTCCTCACATTGGACGATTATGTAAATTGTATACTGTAATACTGCATTTCTAATGGAGAATAGACTGTCACCACCATCTTTTTAGGTAGCAGACTACAATCCCCAGGCAAGATAAAATCTGCTGTTTCCACCAAGTTTCTGCAGGCATTGCGGAGCAAGCTGACTTGGAAACTGCTGCCTAGCACTAAGAGGAAGATAATTCTTACAGCTTGCTTCACAGGTCTTGTAGGAAGGCAGCTGAAACTTGGGAGGAGCCAGAAGCTGCTAATTTGCCGATTGGTGTTATCTTGTCTCTTTGCTTTATGCTTATGCCTTGTCAGCAAGGCAGCAGGGTTTAAAATCATACTCAACTTCTTTTCCAAGCCTTTGAGAACTATGACTTTGATACTGTGGGTTTTGGCAAGACTGAAAAAACAGACAAATGCTTGATATTTTAACTCCAAAATGTTACCTCTGTGTAATCTAGAGTATGAATTTATAAAAGGCCAGCTGTTATATGTTGTGCAACTCTTACCCCATATTTAATAGAATTTAAGGAATTTTGCACCCAGTAAGGAGACATAAACTGAGATTTACCCGTACAGGTGGGCTTTACAGCAGAGCAGCTAATGTACAATAAGCCCATACCCTAGATTATCACTTATAATTTAAGTAAACAAATAATTACTGCCAGAATATTGCAATACTTGTCTGATCATTCATCATCTGCTGTTTTATCAACAATGACGAAAAAATTAGCCAACAACCCTCATTACTTGTGGATGTTTAGGATGAGGTTAATTTCAACCAGTCAAAAGGGATTTCATAATTAATATATTTAGAGGTGTGAAGGAATCCTGACACTTCAAAAATTCTAAAATGATGTGCATGGGAAAGGTAAGAGGTTGTACAAGTGATGAGGTGCTCTCTTTCTACATAAAAATGGAGCTGAAAAACTGAAGATTATATAAGTGGATTAGGAAAGCTGTAGATTCCTCTCCCATCTGCTTTGTTTGCAGATTTTACAGTGCCTTGATGTTACAGCAATAAATCAGGATGACTGTGTTTAGCCTACTTACCTTCTCTTGCAAGGACAAATCTTTGTTAACCATCTCTACACAGGGCGGAACAGAGCAAAGGACCATTGCAGCTAAGTATCAACATAAGGGTTGGATGATTTAATACAAACTGTGTAGTCTGGCAGGAACTTCCAGTATCCGGAGCTGCATTTTTCACTTTCAGTGTGGCAGAGAACTTACTGCCCTGTTCTCAAACACTCATTTAACTTTATTATGGAATGCCAATATCAGAACAAGCTGTCAACCACAGTTTTAAAACCACAGCATTTACAAAGTGATGTAACATGAATTCCACTTTGACTTCAGATTCGCAATATACAAGAAGTGTTCTTGTATTGTCTGTTTTTAAGGCAACAAAATATTTTAGGTCATGACAGTTTTCTACATACACAACACATGCTAGAAGAAACAGTATGGAACTCAACATATGCACTGAGTGTTCTGTAACGTTACCTACTAAGAAATAGGCTATAATGGCAAAACACATGTTGTAAAATGGYGACAGAGAGAACATGACAAGAAACATGGAGTGAGGGACAGATTCTCTTCATAATTACTTTCACTTGAAAAGGTGCAAAGATATCAACAAAGTAATATTGATTGCAGTATCATTAATTCCCCCATGGTTTTTACTCCCAAGTCCATTCACATTTTATCCCACTAACCCAAAGGAGATGGTAGTGAAAAAACACACAAGGAAGAAATCAAGATGGAATTTCACAATCATAAAACCTCTGGCCTTCCACACATAGGCAAGATAAGACGCTGTCATTGAGTAATCCTTCACCATATGTAATTGTCACTACACTTAGTGCTATACATGTAACGCACAAAGGAATGTTTATGAGCTGAACAGAAACAGTTCAGCAGAGCTAGACACCAGTGAGAAGATGAGACATTTAATTAGAAGCAATGTTTTGAAGAAAACATAAATTCACCTGCCCATTACTGTATCACCAACTAAAAGGCATGGCTACCATGCAGGGAAGTGATAGGAGCTGGGGGCATTATAGCCTACACAGCTGCTGTAGTTTATCTGTACTCAGATCAAGAAAGTTAAATTATAATGCCCAAGGATCTCTCTATACATACTAAAGGTTATTTCTGGCAGGCTCAATTAAACTTCATGAGCATCTTTGCTGCCACAGCAGCTATTTCAAGCTAATTTAGGTATCACATACTATATGGCCTTCTGGCATAAGTTATAAAGCAGATAATAATAACAGTAATACACCCTCAGCCTATGCACAGCACTTAAGTGAAAATGTCAGCAGTTAGTTACTATAGATACAGAAAGCAAACCACTTCCACATGTGACAAGTGCTCAAGTCACAGCCCACAGCAGTAAGGTTGTAATGTGACTCACCTAGAAGAGATACTATGGTGGCATGATTAGAATGGTGAAAATCACACTCAGCATTAGCACAGGCTAATCCAATATAAACATATCCTCACAGCAAAACCACTGCATTCCATTCCTTCAGAGTGTCTGATGGATGTTAGTGTTGCATGAACACTAATAACTTATCACAACTAAGCACATACCCAACATTCCTTCCTTTTCTTCTGTTGGTGACTGATTCAAASCAAGGCCATCTACTGGAACCGAATGTTACATGATGACATAGCACTACCTTGGGTTATTTCTTTGCAAAAGGTATCTACATCCTTGGCCACTATACTATGGAGTGCTAGAACGCTGCCCTGTCAGGACTTCTGTTACAGTTCTGTACAGCCTCGGCTTCTTTTACAATGTGTGTTTACATCATGTCCACTCTGTATCACCTGAGAAAGGATTTCACAGACATTATCACAAAATACAAAGCTAATTTTACAGCTCTTTATCACCTCTTGTGGTTTTGTACCTAATTTCCCTACACTGTTTTTCTAATGAGGGAAGCATGAGTCTTGGAAACTATGCCAAGGAACTTTTCTTTAGAAAGAGCCCAAAGTAATTTACAGTGTATGCAAACTGTGCTGAATGTTTCTTATGCCCAGGCAAGATAGATAGCTATATTTAAAGAATGTGACAACTGCTCAACTTTGCAAGCATCAATACAGGTCATCCTTGACTGGAAAGCAAAGACATTCTAGGTTTGTAATATTTAACTCTCTAGGTATGAGCCTAGTCAGCAGACCCAGATTTGAACATTTTAACTCAAAAAAACCATGGCAAAATTTCACTGCTGAGAAGTCAGCAAGTACCACAGGGCATGCAAATGAAAGCTACTATTACTCTTTATTAATTGTTACATTTTCAAGTGATCTCAACATTTCACTGTAAGAGACAGGAATAATGAATTCTCTCAGGTTGAAATATAAAATAAATGAGAGTACATCAGAGTATATTGTAATTTAGAATTCTTGTTTTTCCTAAACTACAGAGTAACTCCTGATTTTTCATTCATCTTTCCCTCTTTAGAGTTTTATAAAGCCTCTTCAGAAGTAGTTTTGTGATTGTCTTTATTCTGTCTGTTGAAGAAATTGTCCAGTCATKAACAGATGGGTTTGTTGAGGTAACACTAACAACATGACATTTGACATTAGACAATAATTGTAAATCTGAACCACASTATGAAAGAAATGGGGGTTGCAGATATATGAAGTATGGATAGGGTGGGCAAATAATTAATATCTAATTAGGTTAATAAAATTATCCTAAGTGATCCAGACCATTTAACTGTCAGTGAAATTCATGGTATTTATTGTATTAACACAGATATCACTATCAATGAAATTAGCYGATCATTTTTGATTAACTAGATATAGCATCAATGAACTACTGAAATAATGTGTAAATGGTTCTTAAAATTTATATTAAAAAGTTTTGCCAGTGCTATGCCTGCCACTGTGTTCTAAGTGTCTTCTGTAATAAGCAAGGAAATTCATAGTTTAATTTAATAGCGTAGCATGCCCTGAGGGCAGAAAAAGTATTTTCAACAAAGAGAAAACATCTGCAAAGACACTTATTTATAGAGACATGTGATAAACAGACTGATGTGCTCATTAAGTTGAAAAAGAATAACATTCTTTTCTGATGAATTAACAAAGCTACCAAGTATCATAACTTAATTAATATGAGTCTCAAGATTTCTTATTTATGTATTTGTTCTGCTTGGTTTACTTTTGTGTATCAACCTTCCCAGTGCTGTAAGACAATTCACTATTCTGGTTTGAAAAGTAGTCAGCCACATTTTTAATTTCCAGCACAAGAAAACTAAGCTTCATTAACAGGTAGACTCTCTTCTGTGTAGCACTTTTTAATCAAAGGTTACAAAGGTTATCATGAGGATAATCTAGGCAGAGGGCTGAAGATCAACAAATTGCTTATTTTTTTAAAAATTTTCTTATATAAGTATGATGGCCGAGATCCAGTTCTCCTACTCTGAAAGCTACTCTGAGTCAACAACACAGTAGACATTTTAGAGAAGTTACAACAAACTAAAAATATGAATTCTCATTGCTGCCTTTTATGCCTTACAAAAAGTTTCTGTTTTGAAAAATTTTTCACCAAAAACTATTTCAGAAAATGACTTGCAAAAACAGAATAAGTAATGAAATAGGCTTTTTCCTTTGACTTTTTTGGATATCAAATATGCTGTCAGAAGGCAACTGGCTAAGCAACAACTAGCAGGGTCATGCATGTTTGCAGAGATAACATTTAGAATTGTAGGCAGGAAAATAACTGGAAGAATTCAATAAAAATAAGGTAGATAACTCTTAGTCTGAAGAACAGGAAAAAGTTTCTTACRTGTTTGGACTTCTGCTAAGGGACAGTTTCTCAAGGAAACTGATTGCAACTCTCATCCTGGGACATTTAAAGCTCAAAAGCTGAACTCCAACTCAATGTAGAGCACAGCCTTGCATGGCAGAGGGAGGGTCTGCGGATCCCGAAGAAAACTCTTCTGTCTTCTGTGATTGTATATAGCAGAGAGTTACTGGATGTGAGCTCCTGCTCATCTCCTAGGTTTAACAAAGAATYGGAATCAACTGTTACATACAGTTCTTTTAGACACATTCCTCCTTCAGCCATATTTTAGTCATACCATAGCCTTGGTGAATGCAGATCCCTTGACAAGAAAGTAAGGTAAGGTTTGTGGGACAAGTATTATCTTCTACAAGACCACCTCATGTAGTTGGAAAAAAAGACAAATTTAAGGCACACATTTATTTTTTCAGGTTTGAAAGGATAAATAAAGGTTTGAACAAATTGATCACAGTTTATCTTATTTTTAAAAATTGGACAATTTGAAAGAAAAATGTGATTCCCCTGTGGCAAGGGAGAGCCAATGAGGTAATTAATAGGGCAAAGAATGACACAGAGAAACAGTACTGCTCCTGGTAATACTAGAGGTTGTTGTGAAAGACAAAGAAAGAAATGACGTGGAAATGATTAAAGATCTTCAAAAAATTAAACACATTTAAAAAATCATCATGGAATTCAAATGTCATGAGACAAAAAATTATTACTTCTTCCAAGAAAGTATCATGAGAAATAATTTTCTTGGTAATTCCATTCCAGATGAGAGAGTGATATATTAACACTGAAGAACTGCACAATAACTGAGCCCTGAAACCACTCAGTAAATCATTTAACAGAGTTTGGCAGATAGTATCAGGAAATGTTTAAAAAAAGTCTCTCCCCCGCAAGACACAAATCACTGATATGAAAAAATTCTTTGTGCTACCTTTATTTGTTATAAAGGTGAAATATTCCAAATTTGGTTAAATTTCAAGTTGTTCAAACTTTTTGTACATTTTAAATTTACATCTTGTAATCTTCTTGTTTTCTTATTTATTTTTCCCAGAGTTAAACAGTCAACCACATACCCAACTAAAGGACCTGGCATGTAAATCCAAGGTGCAGCAGGAAGTGACATAAGGCATTCATTAGGTAATCTCTGATCCTCTACTCAATCAGTGTCAGAGAGTGATATTTCTGCTAAAATCGTATTACAGAAAGCAGCATTTTTCAGATAAGACTGAGCCGGCAGTGTGCCCAGGTGGCCAAGAAGGCCAACGGCATCCTGGCCTGTATCAGRAATAGTGTGGCCAGCAGGAGTAGGGAGGTGATCGTGCCCCTGTRCTCRGCACTGGTGAGGCCGCACCTCSAATACTGTGTTCAGTTTTGGGCCCCTCACTACAAGAAGGACATTGAGGTGCTGGAGCRTGTCCAGAGAAGGGCGACGAGGCTGGTGAAGGGTCTGGAGHACAGGTCTTATGAGGAGCGGCTGAGGGAGCTGGGGTTGTTTAATCTGGAGAAGAGGAGGCTGAGGGGAGACCTTATCGCTCTCTACAGCTACCTGAAAGGAGGCTGTAGMGAGGTGGGTGTTGGTCTCTTCTCCCAAGTAACAAGTGATAGGACGAGAGGAAATGGCCTCAAGTTGCGCCAGGGGAGGTTTAAATTGGATATTAGGAAAAATTTCTTCACCAAAAGGGTAGTCAAGCATTGGAACAGGATGCCCAGGGGAGTGGTGGAGTCACCAACACTGGAGACATTCAAAAAACGTGTGGATGTGGTACTTCAGGACATGGTTTAGTGGGCATGGGTGCTGGGTTGACAGTTGGACTSAATGATCTTAAAGGTCTTTTCCAACCTTAATGATTCTATGATTCTTGTTCTAACAACTTTTGTAAGTTTTAATGAGCTTTTGGGAGAGTAGAGATATCCATTCCAATGTTAAAAGGTCAATCTCAAGTAAAGGTGTATTTTTTGCTCTCAAATCTTTGCACTGCAATATCAACTAGATATTGCGCTTTACTTCTTGTCCTAACAAGTCATGTTGCTGACATACAGCAGTTTGTTCCACCAAAAGTGGGGGCAAAAAACCTCCAGTGCTTCATAAATGATTTACTAAATATATCTTGAGATTGAAGGTACATATAGAATGCAAGATAAATACACATCTTAAACAAAGGAAAAATAAAAAGTGTAACTTTTTGTCAACAGTTTGCAGTATATACTGTTCCAAGCATAACCAAAATCCTAGCTGTGTCTTCAGAGACTGAGGTCATACCAACACAATTCCAGAAAGTCCTTTTGCACTACTGCTGAAAACTGTATAATGGAGGTATTCTTCATGGCAAATCTTACTTTTATTGCTCTGTAATGGCAGCATTTTTCAATGATGCACTTACCAGTGTTATGAAGAGGGAATGTGCTAACACCATTTGATATCCCCTGGTTTTGAAAGCATTTAGTACTAAACAGTGCTGTGTAAGACAGAACAAGAAACACCAAACAGCACCAAGACCAGGAAGGATACCAGTCAAACATGTCACATTGTTTTCCTTATATACTCATCTTATAATGTGAAGTCTCACTGTATTTATATTCTGTTGCTGTAAATTAGTTTCCTCTAATTAATATGAAAAGTTTTCCTGTGACTTTTTTCTTTCCACAGAGCTTCACTCAGGCCGCTATTGGTCCATTACTAACATTATTCCACTGAAACCACATTACCATGGCATAAACATGAGCTGCCAGAAATTGTGGATTTGCACAGAGGCTTTGGGAAATCTGTGAGTAGGTTTTATTATATGGGAAGACAGACTGCACAAAGAAACACCACTCAATGAGCCAAAATTTAAGATCTTAAAAGTTGCTACATCTGAGCTAATAAATGCTTTTTGAGAATACAGATCTCTAGGCTTTGCTAATACGAAAACCTTCTTTGAGGGATTTAGCTATGATAACTATTTCACTACGAAAAAATATTTATAATCTTTATAAAGATTAGGTATTGATTAAAAAGAGTTCTTACTMCAAGTATAGAATACATATTCATACCACTTAAATAGACTGTAAACCAATAATGTTATTTTTGTTACTGAAACCAGGTTAGATGTACTGTAAGGTTCCTGTAAAGCACTAGAGAATATCTCAACATCTTAATTCTTCTCTTTAATCTCTTCCAATTCTTTACTGAAATGCTCTTGCATACCATCCTCCTATTTGCCATCATCCTTTTCTTTGTTATGCATTTTCAGCTTGTACATCTCTCTGTAACTGAGTCAACTGGTTGCTAATACGTACTTACTCACTAATTTGGCAGTGATGAATGCAGTTGCATTTTATAATCTCCTGGAAAGCTGTAGGGTTTTGATGACCCAATCATTCATCACAGGCCCACACTTCTTTTGGCACTAGTTTTCTAACCAGAACTCGTTGGATAGGTTTCCAAGTGGCATGGTGAATTCACATTGCAAAGATCACCCTCAAATTTGTGCTTGGTAGTTTGCATGTAATATGTGCTGGAGTGGACAGTATTTGTGTAGTGAAAATAATTTCCTCATTTGGCACAAAAAGATATGATAATGCCATTCATCAGAAAAACATACAGATGGCAGTTGGATTGTCTCAGCAAAGGGTTCATATTCTGTATTCTCTCTCTCAAGTAAAGTTGTCTTGTTTGGTTTTCATGATGATTCATCTGATGCTGCTTCGTGGGCAACTACAGTGCTAAAAGCCTAGTGGGGACAGAGAATACAGTCTGGCAGGCATTCCAGCACTTCTCTGATGTCCAAATTTGCACTTTCAGTAAAAGCTAATACATTTCCAAATGCATTCTTGCCTATTCTGACTTCCTTTCCTGAGATCTCTGTGACATCTTTCATTCTGTTGTCATCTGGAAACATTTTATGCTTCTGTTTGAACATCAGTTCATAAATCTCTTTTGAAAGAAGGATCATTCTGAAGACAGTTGTTGAACTCACTATATCTACTCTCTTGCTTTGTGTATGTTCAGTATGTGATCAGGAAAATCTGTAAGACTGACTGATTGACAGACTGACAAATTCTACCCAGTTAGCACTCACCAGATTTAGCCAATCATTTTCAGCACTTCAAGCAATGTTCTACCAATGTAAGATCTTGCTTTTCTAATTCTAAATACCTGAAGATTTGCATGAGTCAAAGAGAATTATTCAATGGTATTATGTCTCTCACCAAGTTTAAAGATATTTCAAACCTGAAGTGAAAAACTAATGTGATATAAACTGCACAAAAACTAAGCATGAGATAAAGAAGAGTGGATGTGCAAGAAAAATAACATTATGGAACACAATTTGCATTCTGGATGCTATCTCAGAAAAAAACAGCCTTTGAAAGATTATTACACATTAAAAAAACCTACCAAACAATACAAATAAATGACTTATTTAAGATGGGTTCACTTCAGAAGCAGTTTATTACCACCTGCACTACTAGACTAAATGGGAGTAAAATTTAAAAAAAAAAAAAACCTTAAAAATATTTTCTCCCAGTTAGTTCCAACTAGAGTTTTTCTCCATGAAACAAAAACAATAACAAACAAAATTATTTTAATTAATTGCCATACAACAAATAGGTAGTGTACATACCAACCACCACCACCCCCCACACACTATATTGTTTGAATATCAGATATACACAAACACAATAGATTTGCTATGGTTAAGATAGAAATTGAGCCACAATGATAGCTTGCCCCATACAGTACAGGAGATCTACATGAAAGGCAGGAATAAAATTCCGTTCTTGCAAGCCCCTGTTTTAACCACATCATCCGCTTTAGGAATTCCCTGTACACAAGAAATTTCTTTTGATGCAGACTTTTTTCTTTTCAAAAAATGCTCTAACATAGGAGCAAACACTACTCTSTGATTTTTTTGAAGTGCTTTCAGATTTATGCTGGCCTAAATGTGAACAGAAGTTGCCCTATAAGTTTTAGAAATACTTGGCTAGATACCAAACACTGCACTTACATAAGGCCATATAATCACCTGACACTTGTAGCTGACTCGCTGATTTTCCAAGAATTTTAATCCTCTTTTCCTGAAACTAACCCTTTAGTGAGAAAATATGTTTATTCTATTACTTATATGCTTGCTTTGGAGACAAACAGTTTCATTTATCAAAGAGGAGAATAGTATTTTCCACTCACAAACATCAGAAATCAAGAGATTTCTTTGTACAGCAAAGTACAAAGTGTGGCTCGTCATATAAAAGGGCCCAGTCCTCAACTGTGCACTCCCAGGCTGTTTCTACACATTTAAAAGCCTCTCTACAGAATAATGAAGCTTCCCAGCTCTTCCTTCCTGCCAAACAGATCATCATGCCAGCAAGTAATGCACATAGCTGGTGCACAGCAATTATGAG
Source organism: Oceanodroma leucorhoa (assembly GCA_030449065.1). Lineage (NCBI taxonomy): Eukaryota > Metazoa > Chordata > Aves > Procellariiformes > Oceanodroma > Oceanodroma leucorhoa. Next base: position 13,899,575 of record JASVER010000005.1, read on the forward strand.
ACTGTGCAAAGAGCAGACCAGAGATAGCTGCTTGATGGTTGGAGGCAGAAGTAACTCGAACTTCCTATTATCATAGGTTTGGGTTTTATAGAATGTTTAAGTATGTAACTAACCTATTCACTTTGCTTTAGTTCATATTTTATGTCAGATATAAAATGTAATGGGTCAAATCCCTAGCCCCATAAAGTCAATGGAAGTTTTAACTACAGACTTCAAAGAAACCAAAATCTGTCTCATTATTACTCAAAATGTTTCTAATTAGTGACTATACAACTGGAGCTATTAATTAACAACGATTTTGGTGTCTGTTTTTTGCATGTGTAATTTACATTTACATCCTTTGTAATAATTAAAGGTCGCTAAAGTGACAACAGAATGTATTAAGAAGTCTCTGAACGACAAATTGTGGGAAGCCAGAACAATACTCCAGGGAATTACCACTTCACTTTAAAAAGGATTATTGCATGCTTTTCTTACAAGAACAGAGTAACAGATTGGTTCAGACTGGAAGGGACCACTGGAGGTCTGTGGTCCACCCTCTGCTCAAAGGAGGGTGAACTACAGCAGGTTGTTCAGGCCATATCCACTCAGGTTTTTAATATTTCCAAGGATGAAGACTCCACAAGCTCTCTGGGCAACCTGTTCCAGAGTTTGACCACACTCACAGTAAAAAATATTTGTCTTATTTTTAAGTATTTCAGTTAGTGCCCATTGCCTCTTGCTCTGTCACTTCTTTGCAGTGATGTCACCTTGTAGTTGTACGTATATTGGGGGAATATTTGGAAATCTCCACTGTTGCAAAACCACCAGCATATCTCCACTTCAGCTGTACAAAAGATCACTCAAAACGTCATTCACTGTCAATCACTRAAGTGTCAAAGCAAATTTAAATTCCCACCACACTCCTACATAAGCACTTCCTACTATTACTCCTGCAAGCAGCTTTTCCCTAAAAACCAGATCTATCTCGTAACACTTCTATACCGTTTGAGGTTCCAGAAACCAGAAAGGGTTTGTCATACAGAAGGGGTGGAGGSTGGGTGACGAAATGAGCTCTGCATAGAAAATCAGAGCAAATTYTTAGGAAACAAGTTTTACTTCTGTAGCTGCATGATCCATAAAGTGGGAGGAAAAGGAGGAGAGCATGAAATTAATGGCTGGGAAAAGCCACTGATGGCTCTGCAGCAACTACCATTCTGTGCTTTCCAACACTTTCCTCCCTTAACATCAGCAAAGCAGCAMGAGAAAGGGGCTACAGGCTGTACACAGTGCTGCAGCTCTGGCACAGATGGAACAGACAGCGACTGCTCCCAGTAGCCTAATACCCTTGGCATCTGCTTCCTTTGCCTATGCCCAAAGACCGTCTTCAGTAGAAATTTCTCTAGTGCAAAACCAACTGGTAGTTTGTGGCTACACCAGGCATTTCATTGTTCTTGCACCTGTGCAGATACAACGGTTGAGGTAACAGGAGAGCGAAAGGAAGAAAACAGTGCACAGGGACTCCTATTGCTACTCTGACACAATATAACTGGAGGCCACCAAAGGATGGAGTATRTAAGGACAAAAGTCAGTTGCTTAAAAGCAAGTACAAGGGCAGGTGTACTTTTCTGTGTGAACATAAGGGATTCCATACTCCGCCTCATGCCCGACATACCCACAACCTCCAGTATGAATGAAGCTTTGGTGACCTGGAACTCAGCTGCCTTCCATGGGATTATGCAGATCAAGTATGGAAACTGCCCTGTGGTACTCATGAAATTCAAACTCTGACAACAAACCAAAAGGAATTAAATATAAAGTTGCAGTTATTTATTAAAATTCCGGCCTAAGTGAAACAGTTATGCAAATGGAATGAAAACAGTTAAAAAATAAATCTGTTGTTCCCTGTTACTAAAAAATAGTTTATTCTTTTTGTTGTTTTCAATAACTACACTGTTCCGCTGAAAACTGAATCTCCTCAATACAAAAATGCAGTTTTCAAAATTTCACTACTGAACTTATCATACTAAGTAATTATTTGAAAGGTTGGCAACGATCTCTATTTTTGTCTTTATCGTCACTTTCCCACAAGTGCAGTTCTTTTACATCCAAATATGTATTGCTTCTGGGATGCATTATGTATGATGGGAAGTAATTAGAAAATTGTTTAAAATCTTAAACCATTAGTTTCCTGCAAATAGGGCTGACTTCAGTTTCTTGCTTGAAAGATTTTTTTGACAAATAATGCAGTTGTTAACTGCCAATTTTCTAGTGGGAAAATGAAACATAACTTCAAACTATGGTATTTTGTTTTCTCCATCTTGTCTGAAACATTGTTCCCAGCTAGTTCATTAAACACTGAATATATCTCCAACTCAGCACATTTACCAAGTTAAGCAGCAATTCAAACTTCCATTSCTTCTAAGGGCCAAGCCTGCAGGAGAACAACATCTGCCTGGAGATCTGTGAATTTTCTTCTGCATCATGAGAAGTACATTCTGGCCAGAGAATCTAGCTTGTACAGCAGAACAGGCACATCAAGCCCCTCTAAAATTCCCGTGTGGTACTGACCTAAAATGGAAAATGCTGAGAGTTGAATTTACATGAAATAAAGCATGTTAGGTCAGTTGTTAATAAATAAATAAAAAGAAATCCAATTTTAGGGATGCGTGTTTGTGTCCCTGTCTGTCTGTATCTCAACTGAGTGGGCAAAAATTAAAAAAATAACTTTTGTTCTATCTGGAATGAAAGAAAAAAAAATTGGCACTGCTTTAGAAAAAAAACTTCCTATTTTCATTCAGTACTACCTAACGCTTTCCACGAATGGAATTTTTGATGAGTGTGATGAATTTGCTTAACAATTAATTTTTAACTGCTCTTGAGCATCTTCAGAGACTTTTTTTGTAGGGCCTGTTCCTAACTCCAAGAGACGAGTAGTGGAACTACAAGATAGTGTCTCTGCTGCAGGAGAAATAGCAGTGGCTTCTCCAAGCAATATGTACATTTTGATGGGGTGGTGCTGGCAGTTTGTAATATGAGCTAAAGCAGGCGTATGAACAGCTAATACTAATGAAACTAACACCCATTTCTTTGAAGGGAAGTTCATACATGTTATAAACTGTTCAAAATATCCTTTTCTTTCCTTTAACCTGTAACATGCAGCAGTGATCCTGACAAGAAGACCATTGTACATCAAGGAGCTAGTGACCCACCCAGCAGTTAACCTGAGGAGGTCCATCAAGCCTCAAGCCTGTGCTGCACACCCAGTTTGGCCTTCAGGCMTGTGTTGTGCTGCACATATCCCTTGGCCGCACGATAAACCTAGCCAGCTCATTGCAACCGGCAGCTCCCACTTGGTACCGGTGATTCCACCACCTGCGTGCCCGTCCCTTTAGCTAAAAGTGGAGCAAGTAGTTCTCGTGTGAACATCCTTTGTTTGACAGTAGAAATGATGAATCGAGCTGTGTACTTTTAAGAAAAGCCTATAATAGCTCGAATAGCCAAAAGGGGGTAAGCCTTTCTAGGACAGGACCTGCACAGCACACTGCACGCTGATCGCAGGGAAGATAAAACTACTGAAATTTTTGGAATGCAGAAAAGCACCCTATCACTTTTACAGACAGCAGTACAAACAGAGACAAAAGTAGTAATTTATTTTTTTTTTTTTACATTTAATAGCACTTATTACTCTCTTCATTTAAAACTTTACTTCATTTTTGTTTCAGAAAACACCAGGCCTTACAGAAGCTGATGCAAACTGTTTTTAAAAAGGTTGTAAATACTTTGTTTGCAGGTACATACATATATTTTCATGTATATATTTTAATTTTAATAGGATAATGACATGAGAATTGTATGCAGTGGAAATAATAGGGGAATCTAAGGTAAAACCCAGTATTCTGAAAACCAGAATTTTAAAAAAAATCAACTGACTAGAACATCTAAGACAATGACATTGTACAAGTGCTGATTTAAAAACAACAATCAATCATTTTATAGGCATTGTTATTTCTTACGTAAATCACCTTAAAAATTATTATTTTAAAGCAGGATTTCTTAAAACTAATTCTGGGGAAAAACTGTTATTTGCAGTAAGAATTGATAAAAGCATTATGGCTTTCTACTGAGATCTACAGAAAGGTAGTCATTGTCTCAAAATGGAGCAGTATCAAGGCTGAAGACTTGTTTCAGATTTACTGGCGCATGTTATCATTCATGTGCTTCTGTCTGGAGCAGGAAAGGAAGGATCAGAGATTCCTACCAGATACCATTTTGCTCCCAAAACGCTGTGGACGCAGGGAAATCTGAGCTACAGTATAATCTGAACACAACTTATATTTTGCTTTAGGTGACACCAGAAAGTAGGAAAGTAGCCACATCCATGACTTGACAGCTTTACACCATCTGGAAATAGGTGATTTCAGTGAGAAGAGGGAGAGCTCAGTCCCACTAGTGTAAATATAATCAAAGAGATTTGCAGTATGTCTTTGGAAAACATAAATGAACTACCTTCCTTTTTGCTTCCACCTCCTTCCCAATAATTATATATTCTACCCAAATTTCCCTCTTCAAATACCTGATATTCCTCTTGTAGTGTAAGCCTTTTTCAAGAGAAAGCCATCTGGATAAATTAGACTACAGGCTGCCGCGTTCTTTGCTCACATTTCGCCATTCTTGACATGCAGACTCTGATATGCTGTAATCTATCAGCATATAGCTTATTTGGAAACCCTTCATTCTGATGTATTATTGCTTACTTAACCATAACAGTTTACTTAGCTACTCTGCCTAAGATATGAATCAGCCCTACAATCAATATAACCTGCTTTCAAGCCTGGAATCAATTACTGGCCTGACTATTAATTTTGTTAATGATGTTGCAGAACTCAAGAATTCTGAGAGTCTGTTAGCCCCCAGGCGTTAGTACTGTAAACATCAGAGTATTCCACTGACCATTTTTATCAAGGTAATCCAGGTACCAAAAAAGCACCTCGAAGAGTAATTTTTTTTTWAAATAAATATATAAATATAATAAAGAAAAACATGTTGCACCTTCTATTTCTACAATTAGTAGTAAATATTTACATCTAGTCTACATAGTTAACTTTTGGCTTAGATTTATGGCAAGGAATTGGGGTGTTAAAGCAGTCCTAGCAGGAGGATGAAATATTATGGAGTGTTAAAAGTGGACACAGTGAGCCATACATCAAATCTCCACAGCTGAGAGCCCCAGGACACAAACCAAGTACTTTGTAACAAGAAGGCTCTGCAATGTGTCTCAAAGGAAAACACCACCTTATCAGGTTTTCAGCTCTTCAGTGAAGGACAGGCATGAACTGGGTGTGGGGTGGGGCACCCAGGTGATCTACCAATACCAGCCCAGCAAAATGCAAACGGGACACAGACCCAGGATGCCAACAAACCCCTGAAAAACAGCAGGATAAGCTGTTCACTTAAAGCATCGTTTGTTTGGTTTTTTTTTTTATTTGAGGTAGGATTACAAAGATAAATAGAGTATATTACGTGATTTAAAAAATACTCTCATATGCATGGGCTTATCACAGTCTTTCAGCTCTTGTGAAACCCTTCGTGGGCAATCAGTTGAGGGACACAAATCATTAAAAAAGATCCCTAAAATGTAATGCTTATATATAGCGTGACAAGGACAGAACACATTAAGACAGACAGAATCCATTTGGGATGGGCTACTTGCCACAGAACCACCTGTGAGAAAGTGTGATCAGCATAGACTCTCATGACTGAAACTTTGTACTACTGGATGGACAAATTCTGTCCAATGTATGTTGGAGGAAAAAACCAATTGTTTTATTCTGTTTTTTCAGGAATGGAAATGAAATTAAATGAGGTGTTCCTTTGTCTCTCCATAGATCATTTGTGGACAACAGCCAAAGACCAGATACTCATTTATCTTGTCATATAAATACGGTGAACGAGAAAGACAGGTAGGAGAAAGACTGAAACGCTACATGTTCTTTATACAGTCATGCTGAAATGAAGAATTTGAGTGTGCTCACTTCTCTCCTGTATGATCCCGTGCTCTGTTGAAAAAACAAATGGTCTCCAAATTCAATCCTGTCATCTGCTGTCTTTGGCAGAAGTGATATAAAGGTGTACATTTCCTGCACTATGCTTGTAGGAAAGGTTGAAAAGATGTGGCTGTGATATCCCAGCCTCTAGTGCGCAACATGCTGTGTGATGCTACTAATGTTCAAGAAGCAAATAGGACATAATTAATAGTAAACAGGTACGAGCCAAAGAAGAAAGGGGATATTGAATAGTCAGAATATACTGTAACATTTGCCTTGTTGCTAAGAGGTAAATTATTGCCAATTAGGCCATTTAATTGAATAAATGTCTTCTGACACCTTGATTAGGTTTAAAGAAATCACTTTTTGTCCAGCTCAGATTTTCTTCACATAACACTACATTTAGTAAAGAGTACATTCATAGTCTTTGAAGAAAATTCATGTATTGTCTGTTCTCATTGACAGGAAATAGTTGCCTAGCGCTCTGAAACCTCTGAAGGAAGGACGCTCATTAGATAAGGAAAAAGCAGATATACATGCAAACTCTATGGAACTCTGTGAATGAGAAATATCAAAGACAAGGAGCAGTCGCTCCTCTGATCCTAAAGAGTTAATCTAAGAAGAATAAGTAAATCTAAATTTTGTAACCATACCAACTCCTGTTGCATTTTTAAAGACTGGTAACTTTATCACTAACTATGTGGAAACTCAGTGATTGATCTAGTACTAGCAGCACTGATGTACACTGGTTGTAGGCAAAGGGACTTGACAATCATGGTCAATAGTATTATAGAATCATAGAATCATTAAGGTTGGAAAAGACCTCTAAGATCATCGAGTCCAACCATCAACCCAGTACCCATGCCCACTAAACCATGTCCCGAAGCACCTCATCCACACGTTTTTTGAACACCTCCAGGGATGGTGACTCCACCACTTCCCTGGGCAGCCTGTTCCAATGCCTGACTACCCTTTCAGTATACCCCATTCCAGCCTGAAGTCCAGTACAGTAGTAACAATTTTCTTTTTCCTCACTTACCACTGTAAGTAGGCTGCAAACTATTTTCTGATTGCTAGATGCGTTTCTTAAAATGTATTTTAATTGACTGAAAGCCTGAATTTAATTCCACATTTATTGTTGACTATCCAGAAAAGAAAGTTTTTTTCCAAGGGGCTAGATATCAAGCATAATGAGCTTTTTTCCTTCCTTCTCCCTTGGTTTAAGATTTGGTTTTATAATACAGGCATACTTTTCATGCAAGTATGATGTAATGACTATAATTTTCCCCCCTTTTTTTAATTGTATAAGAATGAACACCAATAATGATTAGAAATTAAAAGAGAACTCTCCTATTTGGCAAAATAAATTCAAAACTAAATATATCTCAATATAATTTATCTCAGAGGATGATCATAAGTAGATGCAAAACATCCGACTTGATAGCAAGGGATATATTAGAGAATATATATATGTATCAGGGAACATATTAGAAAATATTAGTGAATATATAAGCAGATACCAAAATAAATTGTTCTTTAAATATAAAATAACACAGAACGCATATCCCAATCATTACCTTTTACTTTTGCTATACATTCTTTTAAAAATAACCAGCTTGTACTACTTCTTTAATGTGAATCCATCAACACCCAGAAAAAAAAATTTAGTATATGCAACACAACTGCTAGCCAGCAACTTTCAGCTGAAGGAAAACATCCTGATAAACTGAAAAAATGCTGACTTATTTGCTTTTTGCATACTTTCTTAGTGAGCAATTTTTATTAAAAAAAATCCTTAATGAAAGTCTTTTCAGTACTTCCTTAGCTATTATTCTGCTTTTTCTTCATTATTCAGTTACAGCCCTGCTCTAAGAGCTTTAACTTCAAGATTAAATAACTGACTATTCAGAGCCCTGTATCTCTTTAAATTCAGTATTTCACGCTGTAAGTGCATTACTATTTCAATAATTACAACATATATTAATAGGAGCAAATATTCCACTGAATATTTAGTTATTTTATAAATCTGTTGATTATATACAACTCTCCTACCGGGCAACAATGGCAGAAGGAAGGAGTCCAATCAGTCCAAGGATTCTCTTCCTAAAGAAAAGACAAATATGACCCATGTCATATCTGGAGCTAAATTACTTTTTTAAACTGGAGAAATTTAAAATAAATCCTTCTTGATCACATTTTTAAATTTGTTGTCCTGCACATGGAGAAACATTCAGCTATCTTTTGGAATGCACAACCACATATCATCATATATGGAAAAAGAAAAATACAATGAACATGAAAATAGGGAAATGAGTGACTCCACTCACTGGTGTTTCCAGCATAGTCAATATATTTCCACAATTCCAAAGTATAATTGTCAGATTTACCAAACCCCACTCAGTAATGGCAGTTGATATTAATATCCATACAAACATATCCATATATATCCAAACATGCCAATATTAAGGGTGACAACTGTGTAGCATGTTAGAAGGGGATACATTCAGTCCTGGTACAAGCAAAGGAACGAGTTAACTGGACACTTAAAATTATGTAATTGCAAACTGTTTTTCAGTTTTCTGTTATTCCTTTCTCAACAAAGAATCTAGAACTCCACATGAAATACCTGCGTATGCTATACAGTATGTATGATGAAGTTTGGTACCATCCTGAGGCATCACGGTTGTCTAATGCAAGAAATGCAGCAGTATTACTGCAACTCCTTAGAAACTTAACTCAGGCCAAGACGCAGACACCTCAGTGTGCTTACAATTCACAGCTTAGAGTCCTCTCTCTTGACTGTAGGGTCCAATTCTGTTAAAAAAAATGGAGCAGGGCTTGCTGTATTCTGTTAAATCACAGCCAGGATAACAGAAGGAAGTGAGAAAACAAACGCCTCCCAGATAGCAACCTATTGTTGCTGTGTATCCCCGTTAAACAAAAAAGATTCAAGTCAACATATGGCAGAAAAGCGATCCAGCAAGAGACAGGGTTATTGAAAACAAAGATGACTCTGCTCCGTTCCTATTAAAGTTGTGCCACTGTGAAGCAAAGAATTCTGTAGTCTGTAGGAATAGAAACGATGTGTGAGATTTATCCCAAGGAACAGGGCATTTAGCAGGGAATGACACATCTTCATCTCCAATTCATGCTCGCAAGACAATTTAAATTCATGCAGTCACTCTTTAAGATAGATTACTTGGAGGGAGGAGGTGGATTTGAACACTCTCAGACAGAACCAAACTAAATCTTCCAACCCTTGTATCAGTAATCTAACAGATAGGTTGTTAAATGAAAGGTTATTCAATCTCCCCATCCTTCATGTTAAAAGCAAGCAGCTACACCAAACTAGGAAGCTCTGAATGGGAAACAGGTGCTGAACTGCTCTAGCTACTGCACGCTGAATGCGCACAGAAGTAAAATCCTAGACACTCTAGAGATACAAATTAAAATCAAGGAGAAGCCTKCTGATTTTAGGCATCTCCTGGGTTAGGCAGCAGCTGCATGAGATTTCTCAGATCGCATTTTTGGACTTAGGCACCTGAATTCTCCCTAAATCCTGCTTTAGGTACTTAAGTCCTTTATTGGATCTAGCCAATAAACTCTCTCTCTGTCTTTACTCTACCTGGTTAAGTATTTTAGATCCTATTATGTTTCGCCTCCTTTTTATTTTTAATGAGATCCTTATCTTTCTAACATGTAGTTAACTCTTTACCCTATGTGTAGTTGTTTTTTTCATACTCACTAGTGCATACATAATTATTAAGTGTAATTAAATAATTTACTAAGGGCCTTATTTCAGAACCCACAGCTCAAATTTTCTCAAAAGGAATTAAGACCCCTTGGAAAACCCGTATTGCAGTGCTGTACAGAAATGCCAGAGATATTGGTAGCAGTCTAGCCCTCTTCAGCTAGCTCACTTTAACTTTTGAGACCAAGCTGCAAATGCAGCTTTGTGGACTCTCGTACCTAAAAAAATTTACTCAAAGCCAACTTCTGCCCAACATTGTGTTGCACAAACAAAAGTTAGTATTTGTTTTACTGCAGTGATGCTGAGCGTTTTTCCATTTAAAAGTCTGCCTGCTGGAACTACCTCACTAAAGCCCCAAAAGTCTACTAAGCAACAAAGAACAAACTAAAACAAAACAAAACCAAGTTGGTTCTGAGGATTCATTATTCCTTAGCCACGGCTGAAGTGACTCAAACATCACTGGCTAAGGCCTTCAAAAGCTGCACCATTCAAGAATTGCTTATTTTTAGTATGGTTTGAGATTTTGGTTTTTATGTTTATTTTTTTCTAGAAGAAAAGATGATAATAGTTTCCCAGTAGAACAATTAGTTCTTAGAACATTATGCCTTTTTTTTTTTTAAAAGAGTATGACTCTTATTCGCCTAATCTAATCTTTCTCCAATTAATTTTATTTTGCCTTTGCTACACATACCTTGGCAAAAAGTTACAACAGCTGGATAGCTAGCTAATTTCCATTTAAAGAAATAGAGGGAAAACAGCCAGAAAGCCATTACCACATTTCTCTTAGAATGTAACTACCTTCTTTGGGTTAACTACTTCTTCTTGAGATATAATGCCAAGAGAGACTGTAAAAACGGGGCTCAGCTCTAGATCTCCAGTAAGCAGGTATTAATTTTTAAGTCCACTGCCTGTTCCCTTAGCCTGAGTTGGTTTTGCTTCATTTTGTTTATACTTCTATCGATTTCTGAAGATCTTAAATCAGAGTAATTGTGTATAATTTACCTGAAGTGGGGTCAAATACAACTTAAAACACTATTTTATTGTTATCTTGTGTTTAGTTGGGTTGTACACACTACTTGTACAAGGAATTGCTTATAGAAACATCCAATCAACAGCTTAAAAAGCATAAGCAAGGAATGTACTTCTACCTCACTGTACTGAAGGCATAGTACTTTGTAGGTACCTTTCTGAACAAGGACAACCAACACTTACATAAGCAGTTGTAAAATACTGCTCTACAGCAGGAAGGACAACCCCCGAGTCTTTCTTAGAATGGTCCGTGTGAACTGTGCAATGGCATGGCTTCGTTTGGTTTTAAAGCATCATTTATCTGAGCCTACACGAGGGAAAAAAACCCACAAACCGATTTCTGTGTGTGCGCTATTTTTAATGGAGTGGTGGTGGAGCTGTGTGTGTTATCTAATCTAGTAAAAAGTTGCATGTCTTTTTYTTCCCCTCTCTTGCATAACTATCACATCCTGATGGTAACACAGTGAAAGATTAGAAGATTGAGGGTTTTTTTCTTGTTTAGTTAAATACGCCAAAGGTGAAATAATGCACCAAAACCAAAGCCTGAAGAATCAACTGTAGCTTAAAGACGTAAGGGTGACCACACTGGGTAATACCAAGGTCCAACTAGGCCCAGTACTGTTTTCAACAGTGACCAAAAATGAACATCCAGAGAATAAGGACAAGGTAAATAGAGTCAGATTTCTCCCCAAATAATCTCCCAGATTCCAGAGATCTGTGTCTCGGGGATTTCCTGACACAAAAGTGATTATTTTTATGTAATGGATTCTTTTCTATGAACTTCTTTATACTCTTCTTGAACCCAGCCGTAGTATGCCAGGCTCCAAAATTACTTGCTATCCAGAGGATTCCCTCTATTCTTGCAGCATACTGCTGACATGCATTTAAGAATAAACTTGAAGTCTGTATCTTCAATCTATGAACTGCTTCAATGTCTTTCTAAAACCACACAGAACAAACTTAAGCAAAAATCAATCTCTTGTCTATCTGAACCTAGACAATTTCTTTTTCCCTTGATGCGTGGAAGTCCTGAGTTCCCAAGAGAAACCTAAGAAAATAAGGGGAACTGTGAATGTAGAGAACAGCATGTATCACAAACATTAGGAGACAGTAAGGGGTTACAGTGACAGTAAGTACGGCTAGCAGAAGGAGCAAGCTCTGAAGAAAAGTACTAACTAAAGATAGATTTCTAAAACTGGTGGAAGTGGTGTAAAATGGCAGGCTCCCTATCCCATCTATGCATTCATCCTACCCCAACTCCCTTCTTTCACTGTTTTTAATTGTTTTGAAGTGAAGGATGATGGGAAAAACCTCAACTCTTCTGCTCCAAGACCCTACACGTATTTTGTTCCTCTACATTGGAAATTAYGAAAAATAGCTGATTGTAGCTGACAATACTGCTTGAATCATCAGTATGAATGCTAACTTTTATAAGAATCATTAGAAATGGCAATGGTAGAAAGAAACAGGTTTTCATTTCCACTTGTTTTCAATTGTTCCTGCAGAGGACAACCTTACTATCCTAACTCCAGCTTTTTAAGGAAGTTCCACAAACACCTGAGCTTTGTCCTGTTTTATTTTTCTTCTCCATTTCCATAGGTAATTTAACCTGAAATGCAAAATAAACTACTGTTCTCTAATGAYGGCCCACAGTACTTCCTTCAGAGTTTTACTTGTCCAAATTATCTGCTTAGCTCCCTGATACTTTGTGAAGGGTCAGCTCACATTCAAGCTCATAATTCAAAGCATTTTTACCTCAACCCGCCACCATTCAAGTTCACACTACAGACACCTCTTTTACTTTGCCTTTCCTTAGACTCTTACTTCCTAATTCACGCCATTTTTTAATTAATTACTCTAAGAGACTATCTTTCCTATCTCTTCGCGTTTAAAATACACTCATGTTCTCCCCCATATTTCAATTACCATAACATCTTTTTTCTTTGACTTTAGGAACTTGAAAGACACTGTGAAGTCAAAGGATGTGGTTTAGAGTTTAGACAAAACATCTCAATGTCAGTCCAGGTGTGTCTGGTTATTTCCATTCACGGCATCTTTGCCTATAGCCCTCTTAACAGCCTTCAGCATCATCCTCCAGCCTGTCATACGTGAAATTCAGCTTTGTTCCTTTCGTAAGGCCATAAATTAATTTTCCTCACATGTAAGTCTTGCCTGGAAGGTTTTAGAGGAACTGTTGTATCCATCTGAGACTTCTGGATTTACAACAGCCTTCTAACTTAAAAAAAAAAAAGCATCATAGCAACTGTAAATACATAGTACTTATTCAATAGACTTTAAGCTTTCATTAGAAGCTGACATACACCTGGAAACCCTAAACACTTCCCCATGAAAATGCACTGTGACTACTACCTAGTTTAGGTAAAGTAGATCAGGTACTTCCCCAAAAGCGCCCGACTTACTATTTTACACTGGTGGAAAACAAAGTTCACGGCACCAACTGGCTGTTATGGCCTAGCACACGCACAGCAGGTCTAAACAATGAAAGCATCGGACCCCATCCTATGGGCATGCTACACGCAGTGCTGGAAACATTCAAGAAAAGAGGGAGAAATGCATAAACCCAAAGGACAAAAAGCTTTTTCTTAATCTTGTAACTTTTACCGTGTCCTCCATTAAAAAAGTAACGCAGAAGGGAAATGGGCCAGCCCAAGCGGCCAGAGACGAGTGTGAGCATCAGCCGCGGGAGGGCGGCCGCGCAGGGGCTGCCCGGCAGGCACCCGCCGGGCGAAGACTTCAGGGCCACGGCAGCTACAGACCCCCGTCCCCCCCGAGGCGCTCGGAGACCCGCTAGAGACCCCCCTCCCCACCGCGGCGGCTCTATCCCTTCGCGCTCRGCTGCTTCCCCCGCCTCCTCTCCGCCACCCAGCCCCAACAGCGCTGCTAACGCCCGACCCTCGCGACCGCCCTCACCACAGCAGCCGCTCCTCAGAGCGGCGCCGCTCCCCGGAGCCAACCTGCAGGCCTGTCCCTCTTCCCCGGCAAGCTACCCTCCTCCCCCCGGCCCCACTAAGGCGCTCCCTCCCCGCCGCACCGCACTCTCAGCCCCGGGGCGGGGAGGGCTGCGCCCAGGKCTCCGCTCCGCGGGGGCGGGCAGGCTATGAGGGGTACTGAGGGAACGACGCTCGCTCGCCCGACCGCCGGCCAGGCCTCTCCCCCCGCGCAACTCACTCCCTGGCCGCCCGGCGCCAGCCCCGCCCCCACCCCGTTAACGGCGCGCGCATGGAGCAGTGTTTTGTAACCTCCTTCTCCCTTGCGCCCTCCTCCTGCCCCGCCCCTCCGCGGCGTCGCCCGCCGCCAATGGCCGGCCCGCCCGGCGGTCAGCTGACGTCGCGTTTTATGTAAGCCGGCGGGGCGAGGGCGCGCGGCGGAGAGGTTTGAAAGGGGGGCAGCGCTGGTCGCGCGCTGCCGCCGCCGCCGCCTCYTCCTCGCAGGGCGGGGGACYGTTGCCCCAGGGCGCGCGCACAGAGGCGCGCACGTGACCCCCCCGCCGCCCGCCCGCGAGGGTGCCTTGCTTCCTCCTCCTCCCCGCGCCGCCAGTGCCTCAGCGTCGTGCGCGGAGCCGAGCCCGGCGGCCGGAGCGGGAGCGCCACACCCCCCTTGCCGGAGCCGGGCAGCCGATGGCGTTCTCTCCCGTGGCCGTGGGCTCCGAGGTGTCGCCGGAGCCGGGCGGCAGCGGGAGCCCGGGCGAAGAGGCGGATGGAGAGCGGGAGCTGCTGTCGCGGCTGGGCGAGAGGCTGGTGCCCGGGAACCGCCTGAAGGAAGTGGTGGACGCGTCCTTGGCGTCGCTGTGCCTCGGCCCCCTCGCCGGACCTCAGCGCCTCGGGACCCTCGTAGATTGCCTGGTGCTGAACTACCGTCTGCGGCAGGGGCTGGGCTGGAGCCGGGACCGCGGGGCCGCGGCGGAGGGCGGGGGCGCGGCCGAGGGGCCGCTGCGCTGCTGCGGCTGCGGCAGGTTCCTGAGCGAGCCGGTCACCGTCCCGTGCGGGCACACCTACTGCCGCCGCTGTCTCCGGAGGGAGCTGCGGGCCCGCTGCCGCCGCTGCCGGGACTGGCTGCTGCCGGCGGGGGGCACCAGCACGGCCGCTGCCCCGCTGCGGACCAGCGTCGTCCTCAACCAGCTGGCGGAGAAGTGGTTCCCGGGCGAGTGCGAGCGGGCGAGGACGGGGAGCCGGCTGGAGGAGCTGCTGGCCCAGGGCCGCTTCCGAGAGGCTGTGGGCGCCGCCAGCCAGGCTCTGCGAGCAGGTAAGGCTTGTGGGGAGCGGGCTCTTCCTCCGCCCGGTGCCGCGGGCCTGAGCCGCAGACCGCCGCCTCGCTCCCCGCCCTTGTCCCGGCGGGAGCGTGAGGAGCTGGTAGCGAAGCACGGCAGGCTCGGGGGGCTGGAAATGTGGCCGAGTAGCTGGGTGCGCGCTTCCTTCCTGCCCTTCAGCSCCTCTCGCCTGCTGCTGCGGCCGTCAGTAGTCGAAATGGACCGATAAAGAACATCCGAAGTTTTCGCGAGTTTGCTGAGAGGATTCAAGGAACCTCGCCGTGGTCTGGTRAAGTGGAGGGACCGATTACGGGACGCGCAGCTGTTCGGAGCTCAGTTGGGCGTCAAGCCTGGTGGTGGGGTACGCTTCGGAGGCATGGAGGAGCGAGCGTCCAGCCTGGGCTTCTTCGTGTCTCCCCACCCCCCACCCCCATGCTTTCGTGGGACTTGTTTACAGAAGGGTTTGTGGGCTTTGTTTTGTTTTGTATTTAGTAATCGCTGTGCGTGGACAAGAGAAATTCTGTTGCTGTTATTTAACCTTGTTTCCTGAGGGAGACCTATTTTCACAGTYTTAAGTGTCACCAAGACAATTCCCAGCAGGCCGGGCCCAGTTGCATAAGCAGACAGGCATGGAGGGGGACAGGTTGTGTAATGGCAGTGACATCATAGGTGGGTGTGGTTGAAGTTTTATAATATAGTGTTGAGAGTGGGTGCAAAGATGGGAGGTAGAGGCACGCTTTTAGTCTATCCTATATTGATCACAAGCAGTATGTCTGGTACCATGAACACTTGAGATACAATCAGTTTTTCAGAGTTTAGTCTTTGTAGAGGGAGTCAGATTTGTATGATCAATGTACCTAGATGGATCCAGTGGCAGATTCCTTTGCTGGTTTTATTTGACGATGGATTTTAACACCTGGTGACCTGTGGGGTTCCATTTTCATTTGTGCCATTTTATTTCTGTTAAGAAACTTAGGAATTTATATTTTTACAGATTAAGTGTATTATGTTTGTACAGTTGTCTGCAGCAGAGAAAAAAACAAAAGCTTGCATAAGTCAAATCCTTCCAATCTGTTCTGTGGAGATACGTTAGATCTAGTTCCAGAATAAACTTTTCAACATAGGTGGGATTAAATCTCAGATGTATTTTATATGCCTTTTGGCAACGTAATTTAAAGAGGTTCAGTTGTGGCCTTCAATTCTACGTTATATTGCCAGGGTGTTTCCAAAATGTAGGATATGCAATAGATGTGACCTGAGAAAGCGGCTGATCTATTTTAAATCTTGGAACTGTAAGAAGCAAACTTTTTTTTGTGTGAGCAACAGCAGTGACTCGATACAAGTCGCAAAGAAATGGAGTCAAAACTCAGTGGCCTTCAGGGTACGAACTGATGAATCCATTATTGATCACAAATGTTTACAGGGGTCCTGTTTCATGTTTCAAGATTGTTTTGAAAGAATAACAGAGAAAATTAATTCTACAGACTCTAGTTAATCTTTCTTTTATGGATTTAGCAATACCATTTAGATATCTGTGGGGAAAGGATTTTGATTCCTTTTTTTGTGAAGCTACCTCTTAAATTTTGGCTTTAAAATGACCTTAAAATTTGAGAATAGTTATCGGCTGTGATGCTTATCCACAATTTTATTATTCAGTACATGTGCTAGAATTAAGTGCTAGAAGCTCAGTTTAAGATCCTTTGTACAACTATTTCCTGTGTCTCCAGTCCTAAGAACTATCAATATTCCAAGTATTCTGGTAAAGATACTAAAGAACTTCATGAATCAGAATGCAGATGTACATTAAATGTCAATTTAGAGCTGTGGGCTCACAACTACAAATTGAAGGTGATTTCAGGACAATAGAGAACTRATCAGTAGCTGCTGGTACACTTTCTATCTTCCTCCAGAACATGAATTATTGAAAACACTTAGAGGTGGAAAAGATGTAGCATAACAAATGTATTCATGTTTAAAATCATTCATGTTCTGTTTCAGTGTTTCCTCACTGCTAAATCATCTGTTTCTTTTCAATGCAGATAGAGAGTTAAAAAATTGTGATAAACATAAATCTGATGTCCTAAATAAGGTATTAGCACTAAGCCTTTACTCAGATGGCATCTTTTCATAACTTCCTTAGATTTCTTGAAACACCTGAAAGAAAAGAATTTGCCATGGTGCGAAAGTGACTTTTGAAAAACATGGGGAATGTTAACATTCATATTGTTAATATATTCCTTGCAAGGGTTGAAATGAAATAGTTTAGTTAAAGGAAGTCTATTGGATTAAAATCCAAGTGCAGCTTGTCTTTAATCAAGTTCCTGAAACACACAGCTAATAGGCTTGAGTTTGGTCTGAATCACAGAGTCATTCCTGTTGGAGTGGGCCCCAGGAGTTCTGTTGACCAATCAGTCTCCTGTTCAAAGCAGAATGAACACTGAGTTCAGAGCAGTTTGCTTAAGGTTTTGTCCAGCTGGATCATGAAAACCTACAAGGATGAAGATTCCACAGCCTCTCTGGGCAGCCTGCTCAAAGGTTAATTATCCTCATAATGAAAAATTTTCTCCTTATTTCAAGTCAGAACTGCCCTTGTTTCAGTTTACAACCAKTGTCTCTTGTTTTTCCCCCATGCACTTCAGTAAAGATTCTTCTAAGTAGCCTCCTCTTAGATTCTGGAAGGCTGTTGGATTCTCCCAAGGCCTTCGGTAATTGTTTTCCACTAAACAAGCCCAGTTCTCTCAGCTTCTTCTTGTGGGTTGTGTGTTCCAACCCCTGAGCATTGGGATGACCTTAGAGTACTGTATTAATAAATACTGTGTCCTGAAGTTTTTCTGCATAGTGGTTGTGATGTGCATGTCTTATTTTGAAGAATTTGGTATATTTTTAAGAACCACATAAAAAGCATGCAGGATCAGACCACAGATGGTCCATTTATTGGTATGCTTATGCTGACAGTAGCCAGGAGCAGATGCTTTGGAAGTAGTATAAAAAAAGAACTCATAATGAGTGGGGTTTTGTGTGTACACCTTTGTATACTTTCCTATTAAAGTAATAATAACTGGTACGCACAGTTCTGCGCTGAAAGTGCTTGGTGTCTTTTTTGTTAAAGCCATTTGTCTTTGGGTATGGTAGAAGTGACTGATTTCTGTATTTACAATATATTGGGTTACTGAAATTGAAAATTTAAGCACAAGTTGTGTTTCTGCTCTGTTTAGTCTTTGGTCTAAGGATTTGAAATAGTTTTGCATCCTCCCTTTAGGTGGCAAACATTAAAATATATGCTGAAACATTGTAAAATGCTGTTTTCACAATTACAAAGCCTAGAAGTGAAATTATGTTTGCAAAATTGGACATATAAATTTAGATCTTTTGGTCTTGCAAATGTTTAGATCCAATTTGTTTTATGTATTGATCATTCATTGGCAGTGTTTCTGTGTTCGGCAGCAGATTGTTTTGTACCAGTTCAATTGGAACCATGCTTTCCCCTTTGAAAAAGAACTGGACAAAATGTCCACCTGCTGTAGACTTGAACTCACATTTTTATCTTCAAACTACCCCTCAGTCTCCTTGGGTCATCTACCCTTGAAAGTCTGAAAAAGATGAGCTCCCTCTGATGATGTGCAAATAGGTAGCTTATCAGAGAACAAAGACCTGCACTTACTGCTATCTCTAAAGAAGAAAATTCGGTTTGATACTAACTCTGCTGGACACCATAGTGTCAAATACAACAGAAAAAACGGCCTGAAGAGTTTGATCTGAGCTCCTGCTTTACTAGGCTGTAACAGTCACAAAACACAAAGCCACARGCAAGCAGGCTTCAGAGTTCTTCTGCTTGCAGAGTTACCTGTTAGACAGTTCCCCGGACTTCTGTTAATACAAACATTTTATTATGTCTAAAATAAAAACAAACAAACAAACCAGGTTTGGGAATATTTGTATTTGAAGGGAAACTGTCAACTCAAAAGACAACACTTTAGTTTCAGCTGTTCAGCTGACAGTTTCTGTCAATTTCGGTTTTCTTAACCCTTTCTTTTCCATTAAGGTCTTTTTACATGTAGCACTGTGGATCTAAATACAAAGCAATACATTGGAATACATGGGAACGTTGACCAGTCTGGCTTTTAAATGTAAAACAAGCTAATGTTGGAAATCACGAAAATTTAAACCAGACATTTCAAATAGACTAAGATAGAATATCAAATTGAAATTATCCCCTCCCAAGAAAATCTTGTTGAAACAAACTTAAAGATCTATTTACTTTTAGTATTGTTTACAGTAGACCAATATTTGACTTATCTCATTCCATGAAAAACACAGGTGTATTTAAAAAAAAAATCAAGAACAAAGCAGTGTGCTGGCATTTTTTCCAAGCAACAACTAGAGTTAGTTGTGTTATGAATACCATAGTTTTAGTGGCATGGAGATGGTTGTGCTTCCCATTTAGAGGTTGCTTTACTAAAAGTGCAAAATGCTGTATGTTGGACATGAGAACTTGTCTTTACTGAAACATACTAATGTTTTCCCATTGCAGAAGTTCCACTGGTACAACTCCTTACAACAGGGCTGCCTGCTGGTGTTAAAGGCTTTCTGGTATTGGCCATCTCTTTTCAGACCACATAATGATAAAGCCTACTTCTGGTACTTACCAGATGGATACCGTTGTGAAAGTGGCATCTGTATC
Organism: Oceanodroma leucorhoa; assembly: GCA_030449065.1. Classification (NCBI taxonomy): domain Eukaryota; kingdom Metazoa; phylum Chordata; class Aves; order Procellariiformes; genus Oceanodroma; species Oceanodroma leucorhoa. Next base: position 13,919,329 of record JASVER010000005.1, read on the forward strand.
TCCAGCCGTAGTTGGAAAGGGTTGGACATTATAAAACTGAATGACAGTCTAAAGAAAAACTTGAACGTTTGAAAGAAAACTTTGTAATACTTAGACTTTTTAATACAAGTGCAGTGAATTCCCAGATTTCTGTGGTTTTGAATGGGTGTACTGTAAAGCTAAAGTCTACTTAGTCCTCAATTTTTGTTATCACAGCAGTACTGAGCAGTACTTTATTCTGTCAGCCTCAGTGTTAGATCTTTTAAAATATATTTTCTTGTTGCTACAAGATACATTAGAGGATACAAAATTTGATCTTCAGCTTGAAAGACATGAATGTGGAATTACTGCCACTTTTATTACCCAAACACTGGGGAGGTGGAGAAGAATGAACTCCAGTAATTTTGAAAGTATGGTACAAAAAAGTGTGGCTATGACATATCACTATGAAAGCATATCTAATTAAAAATAACAAATTTCTGAATTATTAAAAGTGTTATTCAATTTTTGTCTTCAGATTCCAGTGACTTGATGCTAAGAATTTACAGAGCTGAGTCATATGTTGGCCTCCAAGAATATAAAACAGCCATAGAAGATCTAAATTATGTTATTTCTAAAATGCCAAATTGGCCAGAGGTAAGTTGATATGGACTCTTCATTTTTCAAAAACTATGTTTATCTATAAAATGAATTATACTTGCATCAAGAACCTAGATCAGCTACCTTAAACATTATCTCGGAAGACATGCAAAATGCTAAAAGGTATCTTAAAATAGTTACTTATATGAGACAGGCTACTGATGAGTACGGTAGATTAAAGTTGATTGACAAATCTACTTGGAACTGTTAATTTAGCCTTCATCAAAACCTTCACGTATTTTTATTTCATACCACAACATGAGATGGCATCTTTGGACGAAGGTTTAAGTGCAGTAGAACTGACTTCTTGGGAAGTATTACGAAGTACTTTTGTGCTGCCTGTAGTTACTTGTTATTGATTATTTTCTTTCTTTGTAAGAACACCTCCCTGTATTCTCTTAAGAAAAGTTATTAAATATTTACAAACTTAGCTTCAGCCTAATGTTATTTGACTGGATGGTTGGCTGAAATTGTGCAGCCAGCTTTAATTGCTTGAAAGCAGAACTTCTGAGGCCTGTACGTTTGGTAGATTGATGTAATTGAGTTTTACAATTTATTATGCTATGTACAAGTTAGTCCTTTTAAAGCTCTACACTTCCCTGAAGTGTTTATACTTTGATTGTATTTCCCGAAGTCAGAGTATTTTAAGCATTATCTGTTCCTTGAGAATATCACATGAGATGAGTGAGCACTGTTGCCAGTCAGGACTAGAATTCTTGGCTCTGTTAAGTCAACATTTCTCTCATAGTTTTTGAGTTTTATTGGTAAAACAGCTTGCTATATAAATAGGACAACACAGTTTTCTTTTCCAAATGCTACCAAAGAGTCAAAAAATATTTAGCACAAGCAAGAAATTCTTTTGCAATAGTATTGGCTAAAAAATGTAAGCATGTGTTTGGGGCCTTTTTTAGTGGCTCCAATACTTAGAGTTGGGGCAGTTTATGGTGATGTAACCTGTAACAGCTGAGATTTGGCATTTGTTTTGTTTATCTGTTAATTTTTTTTAGGAAAAGGACACTTTGCTGTTTTAGCTTGGAAGGCTTTTCTTCAGAAAGCCCAAAGAAATTCAGTGGGAACTGAGCTTTGCAAATAGTGCAAGCAGCTGGGGAGTTACTGGCTTTCAGAACTGTAAGATCCTGCATATTGCAGCACTGTCTGAACTCTGAGCACAGCAGGAGCAGCAAGATCTTGCCACACAAGGGGAGATAACTGCTGCTGTCTTGGTCTCTCCTGTGTTCAGCAGTTCCATGGCTACTGCAAATTCAGAGAGCATCCTGTTTGTTGCCTCTCAGCATTGGTAGTCCTGTCTACTTTTTTCTGTATGTTTGGAAAGAAACCTCACTTTTCTTAACTGAGCTTGGTTTGATGGATTTCTCTAGCAACTCTTATCTCTGTAGGAAAATAAACTGCCTGTAAGAGGAGGATTAGCATACTTCCCTTCTTCAGGATACATCTTTATGAAATTGCCCAAATCCATCAAAGATGATGCATGCCCTCATCTGACAGCCTTGTTTAATAGACTCTACTGTTAATACTGGAAGTCRTTCCATAGAAACTGCACTCTGGGGATTTTTTTGTGGTGTTTTGTGTTTGTGGGTTGTTTTTTTTTAAATTCATTTTTCTGGCCCATTATCCAAGATCTCATAGACAATTAGATGTTGTTTTATCTAACTTTTGTTAGATAACTTGTTTTTATCTAACTTTTATTTGTATTACTACAAATGCAACTTTTGAAAATTGAGATAAGTTGGATAAGGGACTTCTCAGTTCCAATGTCATATAGTTATATGTAGGTTCAGCAGAATTCAGTAGTCTTTTCTCCCCTTTTTTCATAGGAAACAGATTTTTTTTTTTTCCCTAGCTGCTGTCTAGTGTTCAAGAATAAAACATAGTTGGAGGAAGCAATTCCAAAAGTGCATTGTTTTGTGTTAAGAATATACATTAAGATGTATGTAAGGGGTGCATGTTTGTGTGGATTGTTTTCTATGTAGTTACCCTTCTCCTGCAGGCTGGAGCCATAAGGCTTTTAATGAAACAGAGGGCAAAAGGGTATCCTGTAAGCTGTTGTATGAGGGTATGTAATAATTTGCATTGCATGTCCCCGTTCTTCCCCTCCAAAGGCTCACAGAAAGGGGAAATTAAGACCTTTTGTGAATTTAGCACTAGTCAGGTTTTTAACCCTACATGTAAGCCAAAGCAAATTAACTGGAAGGAGACTACCACCCCCCTATCCTGTGACTCTTTTCAGACACTGTAGGGGATGTATGTTAGACAAGGCATATAGATCATCCACACTGCACAGCTGAAGTTTGTTGAAGAGCTACATTATTTTTGTCATGGGGGGTTCTAATTCTAACTCTGTTGTAATGACTGTAAGATTAATACTGCAGTTCTACGTACTCTCTATAAATGTCTTCATGGTATCTGTTTTTCAGGTCTACTTCCGGAAGGGAAAAGTGCTGCAAGACTCTGGCTTTGTAGGTGATGCCTTACAACTGTTTCTACAGTGCTTAGCCCTTGATGAGGACTTTCTTCCAGCCAAGCTAGAAGTAGAAAGGGTAATTTTATTTATGAAATGGATTACTGTCTCTGACTTGGTTCCTTTATAAGTAAGGAACCATTATGGTAGATTTTGAGCATCTAAAAATCTTCAATACATACACAGAAGGTTCAGGTGGCAGATTAGTTCCTTTCAAGATATATCATACTATGTTGAAGAGATAGTCCTAATGTACAAGTTTTAAGTACACGTTTCAAAGTACATATGCTTTTGAAGTTACTAAATGAAAATCTAGAAAACTGGAAAGCAGGCAGCAAGTTAATTATGCTAACTTGAACTCTTTTGTGCCCAGAGCACAACAGTTTTTCTTTGATAATAAAAATTTACATTGAAAAAGATGCATGATAATGAATTCATAATGTTTAACTCTGTTTGAAGAGCTCACTCACTTGTAATAGAAAAGATTTCTAGATAAATTTCTTTTTAGTAATATAGGTATGTAGGTTTCTGCTTGTTCTCAACTGTTCTTTCTCAGTTACTGTTTAAATAAAGCTCTATTTATGAGGATAACTTCATATAAATTCTTATTTTTGGTATGTAGTTTTATGAAGAAGGATCTAGACATAGCTTTATTATTGTTATGAACATCTAGCTGTTTGTTTTCTAGACATTGTGTGATGTGCTGTCACCAGAGAAGTTAGGAGAGAGTCTGAAGGAATCTGCTTGGAATTCACCACATATTCGAAATAAACCTTTTATACTTGGTTCTGAGGTGACCGAGTCTTACTGCAACTTACAGCTTTGTCCTGAGCAGGTAACAAAAACTGTAGGATAACTTTTCTCTTTGGCTGATATGCAAACATCAGATGTTCTGATATCTTTATTTGTCATACTTACTTTCCAGCCTAAGTGCTGACTTTCTGTAATTCACTAAATTGGAAGAAAAGAACTGTGATTTGGGAGTAATGTATTTTCATTTGGAGTGTTAGACTCCTCATTCCAGTGAACTACCTATTAGAAGGTACTGAGATCTGATACTAGTGACTTTAAAATAGAGAGAAATACAGTTTTTCTTCTCTTTGAAGCAGATGAAGATTTTTAAATTGTTAATGCAAAGCAAATTTGAATACTGTCTTGACTTACCCAGTTCCTCTAGTTAACTAATGAACTAACTGGAGGTATCAGTTTGGCTTATATATCTTTGCATGTTCACATTTGATATACTTAGATTTGTGTTACTCTTTAAGTACAGTTCAGTTCATCTTACTATTACAGAGTTTAGGAGGATCAGAGGTACTGGAGCCTGTCAGTGGAAGCTTAAACCGTGCACAGTCTGCCCATGCTCTTAACTCAACAAAAGACCTTGCCAAGGAAGACGGCTTAAAGAGAGTGTCTTCTGAACCCTTTCTCTCTGGCCAAGAAAAAGGTGCTTTGTTGAAAAGAAAGCTTTCCTTTTCAGAACAGGATACAGTTGTATGTGAAGATGGAAGAAACAAACACAAAAAGCAAGGAGGTAAACAGTCACTTACTTTGAAATTTAAAGTATTTACTGTCTTGTGCCTTTCTTTGAAGGAGTATTTTGTCTTGCTTTTCCTTAGAAGGTACAAAAAGGGACGTGACACTGGCTTTTGGAACAATTCCAGGGGATTTGATTGATGTATCAGATTTTGAGTGCTCTCTATGTATGAGGTAAGATTTCCTCGATTCAGTATTTCCCTTATAGATGCTTGGCCACATATCTGTTACACATACAAACTGAGGTACTTACAGGTTGTGATGTGTTCTGATACCAGTCAATAACTTTCAGCCTTCCTCTATCCCTGCAGTTAAATGCTTATTTAAATGTGTCACTTGCTATATAATACTGCATTTTTTTAATCAAGCTGCCTTTTAAATTAAACTTGGCATTGTTAACTGGTAACCTAAAGAGGACAGGATCTTTTGTGGTTAAATGTTAGGGKTTTTTTCAGTCAACAAAACTATTTAACTTATTATTTTGGGAAAGCTAATGCTTAGAAGTATTGCCTGTGAGCCTCATTCTTGTCTAGGAGATGTAGATACTTCAGAGTGTTAGTCTACTTAAATGTAGCTGATGTATTTGAAAGCTCTTATTGAGTCATCTTGGTTTTCAGAATAAATACCTTAAAACACATGGTGTATACTCAACTATGAATAGTTATGTTACTAGTATGTAATACTGCTATTAAAACAACTTAGCTCCTCAAAGAATCACTTAATTTTGCGTATTCTGAATCTCTATGTAGCGAGACCAAAATCTTTGTACATTGGGATAAATGTTTAGCTATTTAGAGAGTTGAAATGTGTCCAGATTCATCAGAAAACACAAAAAAATGAGTGGTGCAGTGGTAAATGGAAACAAACTGCAGTGTAGGGGAAAAAGTAGAATAAGGAGACATGCGATTAATTTTCTCTGCTTTGTTATGGTATAACTAGTGTTAAAAATCAAAGAGGTCAATCACTGACTTTTTTAGCAACACACTTGCCATGGTATCTAACTTCTAATAACTTTGTTTCAGGCTGTTCTTTGAGCCAGTGACAACCCCTTGTGGACATACTTTTTGCAAAGGTTGCTTGGAACGGTGTTTAGACCATGCTCCTCAGTGTCCGCTCTGTAAGGAGAGTTTGAAAGAGGTACTGTTTCTCAGTAGAGCTCACTTTTATAATTTTAAAGGCTGTTTCACTTAAACCCAACAACTTGGATTCACTTGGGTTATGGATTGCTGCTAGAAAGGAAAAACTTGAGACAAACTTTGTCAATACAAGTTGTCAGGTTTGCCTCAGGGTCTTAGAGGTTTTGTGTTTCTGTGACCACGTACTTTATTGGTGTAATTAAATCCTGAGTGTATGTAAACTTTAACTATTCAGTGAAACCTCTCTGTGATTTCTGTACACTTTCCTTGTTTGTATGGGAAATCAATTCTGTCTCTGGTGAGCATAGAAATACATGCTGAGTTAGACATTCAAGTTGTCACACCCTAAGAACTAAAATAGAGAATCTAATTTTCAAATATTAAAGTAACATTAGGTATTAAGTAATGAAACACAAGAACTTGAGAGCTGTAAATTTCCATGGATTTAAATCTAATCTATGACACATTTCATATATCATGGTTTTAAATAAAAGCTGCATTTTCTCAAGTCTTTTGTTAATATATATGAAAAGAAATATTAATATATTTTTTTAAAAATGCTTACAGTACCTTGCAAGCAGAAAGTACAGCATCACAGAACTGCTGGAGGAATTAATAATGAAATACTTATCTGAGGAATTATATGAGAGAAAAAGAATTCATGCTGAAGAAACCGCTGAACACTCAAAGTAAGCTTGCTGTCTTTTATCTACAAAACTTGAGAGATTAGTATGGAAATCCTTTTTAGATATGTTTATCATTTTTGTGATTATTAATAATGGCATATTATGGATGCAAGAAGGAGTACAAAGACATCTTAATTTGGTCTCTTAAATGTGTATTTCAGAAAATTAACAGTTTAACTACTGTGGAAATAAAACGACACTTTGATAGCAGCAATGTGAGGCTCTTAAGTCCTCTACAAAATACATTTGTCCTTCTGTTTCTTTCTGTGTGCACTGTCGTGGAGCTTCAGTTTTAGCTTTGCTGCTGTTAATGGAATTGTGCTGTTGAGTTGGCTGCAGAGTCTCAGATACTTGAATTTCTTTCAAAGCAGTTCATGATAGACATTAATTGTATAAAGATAGATGTGATGAAAAGAAACCATTGGGATTTTCTTGTAATCTTGATGTTTAGTAGAGTTCTTCAGATAGATAAAGCGTCATGTATTGTAGATATGAATGTTGGAAAACTTCTTAAAACTATAGGTCATGCAACTTGCGTAACAGAATCCATACACAAGAATTATGTTTTATAGTCTGAAAGGTATTAAAATTAAGTACCTGGTAATGTTTTAATGATAACTTGTTTGTATCAACTGCACATACTTGATAAAATAGGATGAAAAAAATACGTTGTTTTTCAATTAGGCCTGCTGAGGCATATTGCAAGGTAAAAATTATACCCTGGGTTGCATCGTGTGATCTGGAGTCYGTCACTGAAAATAATCTAAATGGTGACCTAGCTACTATGTAGTTACTGCTATATCTCTTTAGTTCCAGGAAAACTGTGACTCTGAGAGCATAATGGCTTGTATGGCTCAAACTAAAACAAAAAGGAAATAAAATAAAATAAAAAATAAAATATCTAACACCCCTGTCCCCAAAAAAAAGCCCTTCATTCACTGACTAGATACTAACTAGTTAACTATGGGGTTGACTGTCCAGTATGTATTCAAATCAGTACATAGGTATTCAGTCACTGTTATTATGTGGTTTTATTGTTTATGAAAATTATTACAATGTGCTTATTATTAAACTTTGAAAAGAGTGCTTTATGACCTCAAATACAGCAAACATACTGAAAAAAAGTATTGTCTTGGTGTAGTTCAGTGATTAGATTTTTAAGCCACGTATTTCTTTTGATGATCTCTTGAAGCTTGACCAAGAATGTTCCAATGTTTGTTTGCACTATGGCATATCCTACTGTGCCTTGCCCTCTACACGTGTTTGAGCCAAGATACCGACTAATGATTCGCAGAAGTATGGAAACTGGGACTAAACAGTTTGGGATGTGTATAAGTGATTCTCAAAATGGGTAGGTTTACATCCTAATTCTAAGCTTCTCATCTCTTATGTCTTTTTTTTTTTTTTAATTATAAAAAGTGTCCTTTCAGAAGTGTGTAATTGCATTACTGACAAGGTCTCTTTTCTAGTTTTGCAGATTATGGATGCATGCTGCAAATTAGGAACGTTCATTTTCTACCTGATGGACGCTCTGTTGTTGATACAGTTGGTGGAAAGAGATTTAGAGTTTTACGGAGAGGGATGAAAGATGGTTATTGCACTGCAGACATCGAATATTTGGAAGATGTTAAGGTATCCAGAATGCTGTATAAATACTTACTGGTATTAATATCTGAAGATTTTTGCTTGATTTGTTCTTGAGAGCTCCATTTCAAAATTTTAGGTCCCTAGACCACTGGGAATTCAGTGGCCAGCATGTGGGAGAAATGGAAGCTTAGCTTAATTTTTTATTATTATAAAGCAACAAAGAAATACTGTGGGTTTTGTTTAAACAATAGTTTGAAGCTATAACTTTTTAAAATATCATGAGACTTCTTTACTATTCAGTAATTAGCAATCAAGATTTAGGGGAATTCAAGAAATTTATCTAAATACAGTTGAAATGGAATGGGTTTTGATTCTTAGCTTAAACACCTTAATTGTTTCTTTAATGATATTTTCATAATGTTCCCCCTATAGGTTGCTGATGAAGGAGAACTAAAGAAACTGAGAGAACTTCACAATTTTGTTTACAATCAGGCCTGCAGTTGGTTCCAAAACTTAAGAAACAAATTTCGCACTCAAATTCTTCAGCACTTCGGGCCAATGCCTGACAGGGAGGAAAATATACAGGTGAGACATTATTTAATATCAATTATTAGGTGCTTATTTCTAAAACTAAAACCCCTGTTGTTAACTGCTAAGCATTAAAAGAAAAAAACAACTTTTTTCCCAACTTTGAAAGCATAAGGTTTGCATCTTGTTTCTCTTACGATGAGCAACAAAAGGGAATTCTGTCACTGTTGAACAGTTTTTGCAGGAAAGGATGATATGCTGCTGTGGAGGTAAAACTAGTAAACTGAGAACACCTTCAGTTCCAGTAGCATTTTAAACTGTTGGTTTGTGTAAAGCTGTTAGAATTCAAATGGGAAAAAAAATGTATTTTCTTCCCTGTGACACGTGCAGGTAGTAATCTTTGGCAAAGAGGTAATCACAAGTAACACTCTCCTTCTTTCTGAGCTAGTGCCATAAACTGCTGCAGCTGCTAGGATTTGACAAATGTTTCTTAAGAAACGAGCTGCAGGAATCTATTTTAATGGTTGTTACAAACAATTAATGAAGGTTGATGAGATCTTGAGAGAGTGGAGGCTGGAGAAAAGTAACATTTAAAAATATGTCAAATTTAGCTTTCAAAGTGGAATTGTATATGAAGTGGGATCTTATGAGAGCCTGTCCCTCAGCCATCTGCTACATACTTTTATGAGACTGTATTAACTGCCATGGGAGGACTGTAGATGCTGTGGAGGCCAGTGCATGAATTCAGAAGTGATTTTAGAGCAATTTAATGAAAAAACATATTTAAAACAACATACTAGAGAAGAGGAGTAAGTGTACAAAACCAGGATAACTAGCAGGGAAGCAATCCTGTGGGTATGTATTTGAGATTTATAATAGAACACAAATATGTCAACTGTGTGATACAGATGCAAGGGAGGAAACGTCATCCTGGAGTGTACTCCTAGCAGTAATATTTTTGCAAGTCATTTGAGGTAATTAATTTTCTCTGCAGTGATAGGACCTCTGCTGAGGAGTATTATGATGTCCAGTTCTGGGCATGACATCTAAGGCTTGGTGAAGAGAATTGAATAAAGTACAGGAAAAAGTTACATAGTATGTTTCATCAACTTGGAAGAAACTGATTAAGTAGTCCTGCTCTGTCTAGGAGGTAATGAGAAGGGAGTGGAATTGGGAGGTGATAGAGGAGTTCCTGAAATATAACAAAGACAATTGTAATGAAAATGTTGGCTTCAAGAATATTCAAGCCTCAAGAACAGCATGACAGGTAATGGATTTAGTTTTCATCAGGGAGGTTTGTTATTAGGTGACTGTCTTACACTTAGACACCTTTTCCCAAGGAAGCTATGAGCTTCCTTTGTTGTCTTAAAACTAATTGCTTTATCAAGCTTAGTTTAAGTGTACTTTATTTGACTTCTCAGTTGGGGAGGGATCAGAAGAGATCCCTTCAGAACCCTTCTGATCTCATGGATCTGGAATTCTGTAGTTAGTATCAAACTTTAAACTAGTCTTTGTCATTGACAACTTTGTCTTGATGTCTTCATGTTTTAGTCAACTGTACTACATTGGTTATGGGTAACCAACTTATCTTTTATTTTTAGGCAATGCCCAATGGTCCTGCTTGGTGTTGGTGGCTTCTAGCTGTTCTCCCAGTAGACCCCAGATATCAGCTGTCAGTTCTCTCCATGATGTCTTTAAAAGACCGTCTGATAAAAATCCAACACATACTCACATATTTTTCTAGAGACCAGTCCAAGTGACTAACCGCCTGGGTCTTCCTGAAAAGTTACTCTGTTCTGGTTGTAGTAGCAGCTGGAATTTTTGCTGCCTTTGCACATCTAGCACTGGTTTGAGAAGTGTAATGGAACTGATTTTTCTCTCCTCCCCACCCTCCCGTCTTCCTGAACCATGTGGTTCTTTGAATGCACACTTTTCTTCAACTATGAGAGAAGACCACTGATGATTGCACAAAGTCAATCCAGCTAGATATGTTTTTCATGTTATCTACATTACAATTTGCACTATRTAGAAGAGAACCTTTTTGAGACTTGATAATTTTAGCCACTGACTTTTTAAAACTGTGGGAAGTGCAGGACTTAAGGCTGACAGTCCAAGTTTACAACATTGAGGAGGTATTAAAGGTTTTGCAAATGTTTGCCTCATACAACTGTTCTTTTGCTGTTTGCACAAATATTTGAAATACAGTATTGAATGTCACTGCTGGATATTACTACTCTTGTTGAATTATCTTGACCATGAATATGGCACAGATTTCTAAGTTATCTTGTAAATGTATGCATCATAAAACAGGTGACATTATGAACTGTATGCTGAACTGAGAGCCAATTTTAAGGAACAAATGCAAAAAAAAAAAAGGTACTTCTGTCTAAAAATACTTAAACTGTGAATATGGTTTACATACCTAGGCCTGTACATGTTAAAGAGGAAACTGAAAACTAAATGCTAGTACCAGTTACATTTCTACTGGGCTTTTCAGGCTGGCTGTTCTTCCAGAGCACACACTTAGTTTATAGAGCTTAGGAGAAGAAATCTTAGAGCGTGCGTGTGTGTATTGGGGATTGTGCATCCAGGATCTAAAAGCTTAAAGTTTTATTTGAACTTTTTAAGTTGGTGCAAATGTGAGTACTATGCCTTATTCATATTAACAGTAGAGCACACTGCAGTGGCAAGGTTAGCATCATGCTGCCAATAGGTACTTTTTGTAATTAAAGGTTTGCATATTTGTGAATATGTCTGATACTGGCTTTCTTGTATGTAAATCATTTGTAAAGTATTTCTTAAATCTTGCTTTTGCTAATATATTTAATTTTCAATAAAAGCTAAAAGTTTGTAATATTTTTAACTTTATCAGAAACTAAAAATCACTTTCATTTTTCCATACGCTTCTATTCTGGGATCTTAAGTACATCCAGAAGCAGCTGTTTAACCTACATCAAGGTTGTGGGCACTTCATGATGTAATTGGTATGTACATAATCTGTTTCTGATTATAGTACCTGTCTCAGACTGATTATTGGTCAGACAAGTTTTTTTGCTGGTGTCCTGCATTTGTATCTACTTTGTTTAAATTAAGGTGGTTTCGGGTATGAAGTTTGCATTTCACAAAACTTAAAAGTTGTGGGAAACTGTTCTTGCAGAACAGTTAAGTATTTCACAGACTTGTTAATCAGATGCTCTGGCCTTGTTCTCTTCTGGAGTTTAAAGCTTGAGATATTACAGGCAACCTAAAATCTGCTGGATCATTTTTAATGTGGGCTTTTATCTAGGGTAAATTTCCCCTTTATTGTATGAATGAAGTCCTGGATTAATATTTGGAAAGCTTTATTTGCATAATAAAAGAAGAAAGGGAATCCTTTATTTCTCCACTTCAGTATGTTATAACCTTAAAAACTTTATCTTTGTATCACCATGATCTTCTTAAGAATGCAGATGACAGGATTTTTTTTTTCTTGACAGTGAAAAGTCCCTGTAGCCAGGCTTGAAATTTCCAAATAATCTAATTGTAATTTTTTTTTCTTGCCAAGAGCTTTAATTTTGAAATTGAGTATTCCCTAGTCTGCTGGAAGATGTGGCTTCTAGGTGTTTTTATACATTCCCATGAGTTTTTAATAAAATAAAAATTCAGATAAAGTGTCAGTTTGGCTTGCACTGTCCTGTGCATATGTAAGTTCTACTTCTGGAATTGTAAACCATGTAAGAGAAGACTTTATTCAAAGAAAGAGCAACAACAAAAAAAGCAAAGTTACTGTGATTAACACATGCTGCATTAAGACTGATCATAAGTACTACTCTTCAGTAACTATTCCATGCGCATGATTGTAGGTGCTGTTGGGAATGATATGAAATTGAAAATAGGGAAGAAAAATTTTTAAGAGTATTTTTAAGTTGGAATTTTTTCAAGTGGTTGTTCTGTGGACCAGATTTTGTCACTTTGTGCAGTTAGAATGGGGCAGAACAACAAGCTCACCTGAATGTTGGCATAGACCTTTCAGTAGGTATCTTGAAGAGAGATACCATGCTGTACTTTGTACATAGTGTTTTGAATTTGGGGAGTATTTCCTTATTCTTTTGATTATTTTCTTTTCTATCCCTCCACCCCCACCATGTCACACAGCAAGAGTTCTTTAGTTATCAAACAATAAAACAGCAACAGACTAAGGACCAAGTTTGATCAACTTGTATTATTATAATAAAGTTGACAATCAATGTAATTAAGCCTGAGCGGAATGCGAGCAATCTAGGCATGAGCGAAAGGGAGAAGGGGAACAGTCAGGGAAATTGTCCTTATGTTGTGACAGAGAACATGAGAGGTTGACATGTCCTTTGCCAGGCAGCACCCCTGGACCAGCCAACAAGAGCTACCTCAAGTCAGCGTGAGGGCGCCTTATTTATGGGATTGCGCCTTCTCTGTTCAACCGTATGAATGACAAGTTGATGTAGACATGTTCTTTATGTACGTGTGAGAACAAAATTAGATGTGTCTCRAAAGATTGGTCATCTGTAAACAGCAATACAATAAATTGGATGTGCATGTATGTTAATATGAGAAGGGTCATAAACTTCAACATGAAGGACTGGAGTCACTCTACTGAGAAGTATCTGCCCAAAACTCGTGTATTTTTCAAATTTTTCTGGCAAGGACCTCTTCCCAGTTTTGCTAAGCTGTGGCCAGAGATCTCGCTGAAATTCTTAATTCATCATTAATATTAACCTTTAGTCCCTTTACCTTAAATTACTCTTACCAAACATAATTTCTTGTAACAACTTGGTGCCCTGGATGAGAACCAATGAACTTTAGGTTCAGAAACTTCAGTTTTTTCGGTGTGAAATGGTGACTTTGTGTTTCTCCATCTAACTTGATTTTTCTTTTGGAAATTTGCAAATACACGAACTTCATGCATCGCATTCTTTCTAGCAAATTGTTTCTCTGTGGGCCTTTTTACTAATCCTAAGTTTCTTTAAGGACAATATGCAAAGATGGCTGTAAGATACGTTGGTGGGGGTGGCTATGAAACTTGGAAGGGATGCTAGAATGTTAGTAGGGAGAAATGTTTGCTCTGAATCCCATGAAAGGCCCGATTCAAACATTGCTAGAGGCTTTACAAGATATGGAAGGACAGTATGCTCATCCTTTTGGTTTTATAAGTCATCCAACCCATTCCTTTGAGCTCTGTCCCAGTGTGTATGGGGTGGGGTAAGTATCTGCTAAATACTGAACTTTTACTGTAGCCTCATTCGCATTGATTACAAGTGAGACAGGGTAGAGTTGATCTGCACAACTGAGTCCTTTGAACAACAGCACAAGGGAGACTTACAGGGCAAGGCACTGCTCACTTGACATTATCGGTTGGGGCAGGGACAGTTCCCAGAGAGAATGGTTGAAGCTTTGACTTTGAGCGGGTCTTCAGGAGCAGTAGACAAACCACAACTCCCTGGCCCGCACCTGACCAAGTCTGAAATGTTGCTCTTTCAGTACTGTCTTTGGCTGTAGAAACCTGGCTATCTACAACTGGACTTCTAATGGGAAGAAGGTTGTTCCAGTTAGTGAGTAGACATGAGATGCCTGTTTAAGGATTATTGTATCCACTTGGTATCACACTGAAATCTGTCCATTACCCTCTCATTTATGTGCTCTTCTACAATTAGAAAAAAAAAAAAAAGGCTGTAAAATGTTTAATGCTAGGATGTAAGTTATTATAAAACCTTTACCAAAACAAAGCAAAACAAAGAGTCCACTGTTTTGAGCCTTGATTTTGGTGAAGTTACACTTCCCTGTATGCTCATGACTGCGACTGCTTTTACCAGCAAAGGCCAATAGCAGGATTTCACTATGGATTTAAAAACATAATTGCACTAGGGGTAGTACAAGTGATGTGGCTTAAATTCAGTCAGGAGTGCCTGTGAGGATGTGGCAGGCTCTCTAGGACAAAAAGTTTTACATGTTAGAAGTTGGTAAAGAAGTCTTTATACCTCTAGTTGAAGGGGTTTGTTTTGTTTGGTAAGTAAGATGGAAGAATGTCCTATATTGGAAATAACTTTTAAAGCAGACTGAATATGAACCTGTACTAGCTAGGAAGCTGGCCATTTACTAAATGTTTAAGTGTGTTAGAAAAGGGAAGTGATGTAATGGGAAACTGGGGACAGGGAGCTGTGCTATATTAAGACAAATACAGTCACTTTCCAATCCAAATAGACATTCTCTGGAGCTTGGCATCTTAAACTACTTAATTATATCATCTATTTGTGTGAATGTTGGTTCCTTGTGTTCAAGAGCTTTCTGGTCTGTCAGCTAGGAATGTTTTTATCAGCATAAAGAGCTATGCAAGGTGCTTAGCAAAGTCGGCTAGCTTGTCCCTGATGCTGCTCGAAGGTGGTGGTGGTTGGCTGGGGTTTTTCCTTTTGTTCCTTTTTTTTCCTTCTCCGCCCCCCCCTTGCATCAGACCTTACTTAGATCTGACAGAGGGCTACCTGTGGGGGCTGCCACAGCCCATCCTCTTCCCTATGCCGGTTGATCAGATCTATTGATCAGACACTTCAGCCTACTGCCCCTGGCTGGATGAAACCCTGGAGTYGTGGAAGCTCCCAGTTCTGTGAGAGACAGCCTGTTCTTTTCTGTGAAAAGCTCTGCCCTTGGAAAGACTTGAACTTGGTGCTGGATATTCTCAAGCATCTGTTGAGCTTTTGGCAACTTGTTTGCTGTGCTATTTTTCTATCAAGATATCCTCCTACTGGTGATGACATCTGTCACCAAGAGGGGAGAGAGAGAGAAAAGCTGTTGGAGTTAATTCTTTTACCAAGTTCCATACAAATACATCTTAATTCCTTCTTCAAGAAGTTTTGAATTTTACCTTCCATGGGGAACAACAAATCTTCTGTCTTCTCCAAGTCTAAGATCTCCTTTACACTCTGGGCATACTCTTCAGGAAGTAAGTCCTTCAGAAAGCCCCCAGTCTAGCTGAACTGATATTTCATAGTCATAGTCATTTCCATACTGAAGAAAGAGAATGGGATCTCTCTAAGGCCTGCTACAAGACTCCTGAGGTAGAAACCCAAAGCTCTAGAGGCAGCTGCAGCACTGCTGTGGTCCAACCCCTGTTGCAGTTATTTAAGGAAACAAATTGAAACTGGGGGGGGAAAAAGGGGGAAATTAAGATCTTCCCTTCCTACAGATCTCTGCGTGCCTGTGGTGGTTAAAGCACTCTTCTGAGAAGTAAGGGAAAAGTTAAGTTTCGTCCCTTTGCTCCAGAAGAGCKGGGATTAAATTGCTTATACCCTGGGTGGCTGTTCTAACCTGTAGAGAGCATGTGATGTTCTGAGTGGATAGGTATGCTTTGAGAGCCTGGCTGGAACACTGACTTTGTGTATCCTGAGGAGGCTTTGATGAGTAAGAGGCTGTTCTGCCCTGTCAAGGTCTAAAATGCTTCTGCAAAAGCACAACAGCAGATGCTTAAGTGGCTTTAAGTCCCTCTTGCTAAAGTAGCCATCCCACAGCAACTCTGAGGAGTTTTGAATGCACACACTTGGATCTCAAATGGAATACGGATTTGGGAACTGGGACTGCAACCCAATTTTAGAGGTACTTACGCTCTGCAGGAAATTCAGGGTTTGTGGTTTGTTGGTTTTTTTTTTTAAATCAATCCTCTATTAAACTTTAAAGTTCTCCTCTTGTACATACCTTGAAACAATCTTTACACCTTATTTTTGTCTGAGCCCAGAAATTGAACATTCTCATGTGTAAGCTTTTGGAAGTTTTGAACGGGGCAGTGTGCTCTGAAAATGCATATGATACGCCTACTGCAGTGTGATCCAAATACAGTGCAACAGGCACCTCTGATTTTATTTTAAAACATGGCTCAAGATTTCTGACACTATTTCACAATTAAGTTGCATTACTAAAGAAATCACTGGGGCTGTGAGAAAAGATTCAAATGCCCACTCCAGTGAGGGAACAGTCATGATTTAGGGAATATTAAAACCATGCCTTCAGTGTCCTGGGTAGGTGCTTTAACCTTTGAACTGTGGATGGAGGACAAATCAGTGGGAGCCATGACCAAAAACAAACACACCCTCATTTTTGTTTGGGGTTGGCTTTTTTTGGAAATGCAATGATGTTATAAAGGCCAAGCACCAGGTGCCACTCACCTGTACCTGAAGCAGTGTCGGATGTAAACCAAGCCCTGCCCTCAGCACTTCCCTCTGCTAAGTCTAAACAGCTCCTTGCTGGTATCTTTAAAGAACATACACTGTTAAGCAGGTAACTATGCTAATTAGGACATGATCTAATCCAGGGTCCTAGGTTCCACAGCAGGTACTTAAAAATTAGATTTTCATTACAGGTATTCCAACTCAATTTAAAAAACACAAATAAATTTCAGTAACCCTTCTATGTAATAGTTTTTGTGAAGATAAAAGCACTTTTTATTTAGGAATTTATTGGGATAGTTTCTAAAATTGGACAAAAAAAGGTAAGTGCTACAAGAGCAATTTCTGGCTGAAGAAATTCTCAGGATATTACATCAATGTAATAGTTGGAACRCTGAACCAAGAGGAAGAATTTTCATTTCACAGCAAAAGCTTTGTGAAGAACTTCCAGCTAAACAATGAAACAGCTGATAGGCAGCACTTCAGCAGTTGGGACAACTATATAAAGTCCCTGCAGATATAATAGACTTCACAGGTTTCGTCTGCTGCTCACAGCAACACTTCGTTAACCCTAGCTGCTGTGTCTTAGTCCTTCTTTGTGAGGCAACTGCTCAAGCAAGGGTTTGCTTCTGAGAGTTCAGTACAGACTGCACAAAAAACCCCAAACCACCCCCCCATCCAAAAGCTGCAGAATGACCATTTCTATGGCAACTAAAGCACTTAGCATGCTCATGCCCAACGTAAATTGGCACAATTTTACAAATGACATTGCTATAATCAGGGTGCAAGTAATTTGAGAAAAGTAACTAGAGACAGTACAGAATATTCCAGGTGTAACACACAAACCATTGTCTGTTACTAATTTTGATTGTGTGGGGGAAGACTGTACAGAGACAGCAATACAACACAGCGACGCGGGTGCAAAAAGAGAGAGGAGTGGCTGGCTGCAGTTGTCTCTCTCACCATGGTGCTAGGGTAGGCAGGTGACTAACACACTTGTCAGGGTGATTACCCCTCAGAGCTAACACCCAGTGTAGTGTTGGGTAAGGAGGGGAAGCATAGGAAGCAACACCTTCACCTCTTGTGCAACTTCAGCCTCAGGTTATGTATTGTTACACAGCTGAGCTAGCGGACTGCTGCCACCAGGTGAAAGAAGTGCTGCGCTCTCCTTTGCCGTTGTTGGCTCTGGTTCTCTGATTACAAGATATGATAATCCAATTCACTCACCCAAGCAAACAAAGAGCATGCAACTCATCTCTTTTCACCCATTAATTATTCTGCTAGTTGAAGTTAATACCACTATCTTGTTAGGAGAGCTAGCTGACAGCACACTTTCAGATGTGCTAGCTAAGTATGCAGGTGAGGACAATCTTGGTAAATAGCATGCTTGCTAAAAAAGTCTTGAGGATATTTACTTTTAAGTGCGTGCTTCCACAGAGATGGTATGCCACCTTGCTCTTTATCAATAAGAGCAAGGGCTAGTGATGACATTTCATTTAGAAATTCATTAGAAAAGCAACCACCCTCAAGAGTAAGAGGAGAGTTCTAATTATTTTGCTTTAGTGTAAGCTTTGACCAATTAAAAAYGCCTGCACTTAACTCAGAAGAGAGCACTACTCCACACTCTTCTATACAACTACACATAAGGGGTGGTCCCCTTCCTGGGAAGGAGGCAGCCAGCAGCAGCAGCAGCATTTAATCCAGTAACTCACACCAAGGGGTAAGCCTGACCTACCACACAATCGTAAAGCAGTACAGCAGGAACAAAGCAACACAGCTTCCTGTAACAGCCAGACACTTAATCAAGTAGTAGAGTATCTTCCAGAAGACTGTCACCTAATACCATTCTATGCAGGTTTTAGTGCATAAGCTTTTTACAAGAGTATTAACTTCAGGACCCTGAGTTAGGTATGTACCACAGCTGATGCCTAGGTTTTGAGGTGTTTATTCAATAAATCTCCGTGAAGAAGCTTTGAATTCAACAGTTTATTTATAATTGTAAAAGCATAAGTGTTACACACATTGAGTAATTGCATATTTGTTAGAATCGTACCTACTCAGAAGACTGGTGTGTGCAAAGACAAGACAGTCATGCTTAGATTTCCCCCCAGTAGTTTGTTGCTTTACTATTTATTCCCCCCTTCAGTTCAGTAAAATTTCCATAGAAACAGAGTGAGGAAATATAGATACATAATAGCTAGAGTTATTGAAGTGTATGAAGACAGTTTGACAACATTACATAGGCCCTGTAGAACTACTGAAGATAGAGATCTGCCTAGTATTTAAAAGGGCAAAGACTGGACTAAGCAAGAGTTACAGCAGACAGGCAACAAGCCTAGTTACAGTTCACTCCAACCATTCGTATTTATAGCTCATTATGAACAAGAGAATTGGTGTCAACCTTATCACATCATTCCGGAAGATATCAATGGGGTATGTATACACACACACTTAAAAAAATACATGTATGTATATACATTTTTTAAAGTAAGGCAGGTATTTATTTCAGGCTCTTAAAACATTTTTCCAGCCCCTTTTCCTATTAATACAGTATATGTTGCCATTTTATTGCTAAAGAAAGCATACCATCATTGCAAGCAGAACAGCATCAGCACTGGCTTTAGTTAGCAGTCCAGTTGAGTTAATAAGGTTCAAGACGTACATTATTACTATGGAAGAATATTACTGTTACAGAAATACAGAAGACTGATTTGGTGCGATATAAATGGAATTCAACTATTCTCTTGATGTAGTCTGTAGTTAACAGTATACACTAAAAAGCAGAACAGCACCATTTTGGAGCAACAGAAAGAGATACCTACAATACTACTTCCCCATCTTTTACTAAGGTGTTATATTAAAAAAATACACAAGGGAAGGATGGGGACACAACAGACTTCATCTGCTGCTCTAACRCTTTCTTCTGTAAGAAAGGATGCAGGACTTTTGAGCTCATCCAAATGTAAATTCTAATATGAATGGATATGCACGCCATTAYCTTTGCATAACTAATAAAAGTTACTTGTTAGTATGACTTACAAGGTGCACTCTCGAAGTTTTTTGTCAGCCTGCTTCAAGGAGATCCAGGTGTTGAGCATGTTTGATCGCAGTTTGGCCCACACCAAATGGTTGTTTAACCCAAATATCTGGGCAGCAAACTGGGCCGCTCCTTCAGGTGACAGAGTAGTAGGACAGCCAAGACCTGCAGAGGAGAGTGTGCCGCTTACCAAAGCATATTTTATAGTCAAACAACACACTGCCTCTGAAGAACAATTTAAGACAATGTTTGTTTCAGCCTCCAGGAACCACATGATCTAGTTTTAAAGTGTCTGAAGTGTCATGTGCTCCACTACTTCTAACATGACTGCTTCACGGCATTTTAAACCAAAAGCCAGCATACCAAATGACTCTCCTTATACAGGGGTAACAGACCCCTGGGCCTCCTAGTTGCCAAGCATCCATGCAAGTCACTAACAAAGTTAAAAATCATACAGCTAGCAATGCACTGAAGTAATACAACTAAGCTCTTACCTACACTGATTGTGGATAAAGATATTTTTTGATCTTTAATCATAAGGAAAATGCAGCTCTATAACTGAACAAAATTCAAATTATTTAGATCCCCATTAATACTAACTCCAATTTCAAACTGGAATATTTAGCAAGGATAAGCCAAGGTTTATATTTTTCTAAAGATTATTTCTATGTAGTCTTTGCTCTGTCTATTGGGCTTTTTGCCATCAAGAAGTCAAAGACTATGTAAGATATTTCTAAAGACTTTGTTCAGTACTGATCCAGCTACTTTTCCAGTGTTTTTCCATGTATGTGTTTGTATACGTATGTACACTAGAACAACAACAAAAATAGAGCTAGGTCAGAACAAGAGCATAAGTTGAAGACCATCTTACCGCTGGGTAGTCTGAGAGAGGACCACACATCCTGAGTACCCCAGTCAGCTGACAGTGGAGGACAGTTGACAACTGGGTAAGCAGTGTTACCAGACATTACTGGCCCCAAACCGTTGCTTCTGCCAGCCACTGCAACGAACACTGTTGGGATTCCATCTCCTGGGGGGGGGGAGGAAGACATTCAGAAATAAGCAGTCCACCTTGTTCTCTACCACCTGCTTTTGTGGGAGCTTCAGCCGAGTCCACAATCCTATTTGCACCTATTTTGTCAACTCCATTACACAGTGCTAGAATTGTGTCTAACTTCCCCCTTCACAGAAATATCTAAATCTTGCAGCCTTAAATCCCAGCTACCGTTTAGCACAACTGAAGTTAGCATGTCTTACTCTGCCTCTGAGGGGAAGTCTCAGTATCAGAGGAATAGGTGCTGCTTAGCTTCGTAGAGAACATAGCCATTAAACCCTCTGGCATCTTTAAGTGTTCCTTTTCTTAAATCCTACACAGATCACTTCAGAATAAGTGTTTCTCAACTATGGTTACCACATCTGTAGTTTCACTGAGTAGAAAGTATACTCCCACAAAAATAAATAGTTCTTATCTCTCCTCTGCTAGGCTATAAACACTTTTGAAGAGATGTCAAGTTTTCTTGATAAAGATAAGAATTTAAATGAAGTATCTTCTTCTCATGACATCTAAAATAACGAGCAAGAATATTTTCATTAGACAGGCAGGAAAATATGATGGGAGCAACATCTGCCTTGTAAATACCACATAAGAATATTCAGAGTCAGCTAGAGAAACTATCACTCCTCCTCATTTCAGAAGGGCTGGCATCACCAGCAAGATGCTACAATAAGTGTATTAACATGATCAAGGCTTGGGCAAAGTAGTTCTGGTACTGGGATAAAAGCAGAGGTTAGACTTTGAGTAATGGAAGCTGTGGCCAGGCAGTAGGACAATGCATTACTCCTTAATTGCTTAGTGCAGTCTATAACCTGTCCTTATGTAATTAGCAAGTGTAGAACAGCATTGTAACAGCGTGGTGTTCTGTTTAACAAAAAATGGAAAACCCACACACAAATCCTTAAGTTGCCAAGTCATTCTTGAACATGATACTGTTTCAATCCAAATCAGTAGTTCTTTGGCATTTACCTTCATATTCTGCTTTGATCCTCAGGGTTTCATCTGGCCCTTTGTGAGCAGAGGTCACTCTTAACTCACAAGGAATTCCAAAGGTTGCACATGCCTTTTTTATTTTTTCACAGTGACTGAGGTCAGAAGGAGATCCCATCAACACCACAACTCTACCTTGGCTCTTTGTTTTCAGAAGCAACTAGGGAAAAGAGTGAAGGGGGGCAAGGGAAAGAAAAGCAGTCAACAGGATTGAAGACATGCAGTTATCAAAGTCTAGATATGTTGTTCATAAAAACAGATACCTCCACTCTTTCTGCAACCCATTCAAAGTTTCTCTTAACCATTTGCAGTGCTTCAGGAGTCACTTCTTTCAGATCCCGGTAGGACTGAAAAGAGGGAAAAAAATAAATACTGAAGTTAATGTATTTTGGGTACACAAAGCACTCCTTTTGCTACCATAATTGATAAGAATACCCCAACTGAAATATTTATGCAGTTTCTAGCAATTCCACAGGAAGGAGAACAGAGATTGGTACAGAAGAGAATGGATATGGAAGCAAGAAAGAGCTATTTAACGAAGAACCATCTCAGTAGGTATAAACAACCTTCTACATTGCAATTCATGGCCATTTGCAACATGAAAGGSTTTTAGCCACAAGGGTATCAAGGTTTTGGAAACTTCCCAAAAGGTAAGTTTAAGGAAAGACATACAACTTTAAAATTTGATTTGTAACAACATGATTGCCTGCACTAGCCAGCCTAGGTTCTGCATGATGTTATCATGTACCTTATTTTAGGGAGATGAGCAAAAGCACTGTCAGATCAATTCACTCAAGCATGCTACTACATAATTCGGGTAAAGTAAACAATAGAGCAGTTCTGCTTCCTAATTTAAAGAAGTAATACCCCTCCTCCCACACACACTTTGAAATCTTCCCCTGTGGCTTACAGACTTTCTCTCAGAGGGTCTCTGTTACTGGTCTCAACGACCGTCACAGTAGCTTCATGGCAGCAGCATTCCCAAACCAGTTCTTTCATAACTACTTATCTGGTAATTTAGAGGTATTTGACAAGTGTAATTGCCACAAGTTTAAATATAGGACAAATTTTATTTCAAACTTATGTTTGCAGCCCTCATATGTGGACACAGTCTGTTAGTAGCACTTAGAGGCCACTGAATATTGAATTCAAGCTTAAGCAAAATAAATCATGAGGAAAAACATCCTCCCTGTAGATCCCTCTTATGTATCACCAGATGTCTACTAGTAGAGGATACCACTCTGAATAAGCAGAGAAACTTGGAGGCAGACCTAGGAACCAAAGCTTCTGTTCTTTCTACCGATTTGTTGTCCAACTATTTTATTATCTGTACAGCAAGTCAGAAATTCTTATTACCCCTGGAAGCTCTACGCTTCATTACAATAGCTCCAGTCAATAGTGCTGTTGGGCATTCCTACTGAAGATATACAGGCAGAGGATTTTTTTTTCTACCATAAACCAGATAATCAACTATTTAATGAGAACAGGATTGGACATTAGGTACCCTATGAGCTACTCTGTAACAAGATAAGACTATCTAGAAAAAGCCACTCTGAAAGCAGATGTTTAACTGTAGGGTTTACTTTTTTCATTCTCCTTCCCAACTTAGAAGGTAAAGATTAAAACACTACCTGTTTGTCCTTCTGCTGGCTTCTGTCTCCTGATGGCCACAGTCTCCATGAATCATTATCAATAACATCAGCAAGAACAATTTCTTTTGTCAGAATATTAACACCAAATTCAATCTAAAAAGACAGTAAGAATCCTATTTTAGGAACTATACGGTGATATATTTACTGTCAGAACCAGGATTGTGAGAAATCAGATTCTTATACCTTCAGGTCTACCAGAGTGCAGTTTTGGGGCTGCCATGATTTTTCCAGGATCTCAAAAATAGCTTGAGTAGAACRAGCCATAATATCCACTTCAGTCTGGCCAATAGTAAGTCCAGCAAAACAGAATTTTGCTTCAATTAGCTGCTCCTCAGACCACTGTGGATCATTATTAGCATCATCCTGTAAAGAAAACCAAAACATATACATCATGTAATTTAAGCTTGCTATAAGAGGAAAATAACCATTAGAAGATAATACTAGGTTTTGTTTGTTTGTTTTTCAAAAGACAAATACAGGCTTCAAACTAGTATTTTATGATTAGCACTAAAAAAAGTGACAGCAACACTGAAAACACGTGCTGTAACACCTGAACATCTTTAACATCACTTCAAGTTTGGACAGTGCCCCAAGCATGACAGGGTACACTACAATCAACACTTTAGGTCATAGTTCACAAGACACTTCTTTCAGCACGCATTCCCAAAGAACTTCAGCATCCTAAGCAACTAGCTAGCTACTTACCCTCACCACGCAAGTACTGTTCTTCAAATATATCAACACATCCGTTTCAACTGATGCATTAGGCTTATGCCTAAAAACTCCTTATGCTTTATAAATAAAACATTTTATATTTTATGTAGTTTGGCTTGTTATTCTTTGATGGCCCTGCAAGCCAGTATTACATTATATGCACTTTAGACAAAACAGCTATTGGACAAGAATGCAAAAAAAACATCAGGATGACAAAACTACCAATACTAAGAGGATTGGTCAGCCACTAGCACTACTTGCTTTATTTGTCAGCATTTTAAAGGAGATAATACAGAGTTCTAGGTCTGTTTAAATTTGATTAACATCATGGGAAAGGAAACTTACCTTGTAAAACATCTCAATTTTTGGTGGGTAAAACTTATATCCTTCTTTGACACCAGGGTTTCTTTTGAGGAAGGAGCCAGTAGCAATTCTTCTGCACACCCATTCAATTGGGATCATTTCACAGTGAGCTGCTATGAACGCTGTGTCACTCTGTTTCTTGACAAAAGCTGTTTTGATTCCTAAATACAAAGATAGCAGCTTAGTTGCATTACTAGGCACACTCCACAGTTGAAATGAGTCACAAACATCTTTAAGTACAATTGAATCTTGTATTTCTCCGGACTTAAGGGACACATTGAATCTCTTCAGGGTATTTTAAGCCCACTCTGGCCTTACAAAAGGCAATCAATGCAGTTATCTTCCACAAGTCATTAGTTTTGCCAATTTTATCATACAACGCTTGCTTGTATTTCAGAACCTTATGCTCTAGTCAGAAATCCTATTCTTGCAAATAATTTTGTTGACAGCTTTAAAAGAAAAAAAAAAACCACCACCACTATCCCTCATAATGGTTTGTTTTTAAACAAAAATTAGCAGCAACCAAGTACCCAACCATGCTCTCTGGTGGAAGACCCATTATACATGGAACAGTAATACAAGGCTTTCAAAGAAGTTAGGGAGCATGGTAGTCTTTTTACTATTTTGTTTAGTAAAGGAGGATGGGGCGGGGAAGAGAATGACCTAATCCTCCCTTTCATTACAAACTAACATTTATTTAGGGCACTAGATCTTAGTGATTTGTTAGGCAAAAGACATTAAGACTTAGAAGCACATGCGCACACACAAACCTGCTGCAGCAAGTCAACCTTCTTACATAATTCTAATATGACCCCATATTAAACAGGGACAGCCACCACGTGCATGTAGGCACTCTAAGTGCAAAATGGCTCTTTTTTTCAATTTCATTGTTGAGCAAAGTCCCACCTTTCTCTCCCCAGGGCAAGACAACTGCCAAGCCCAATTGGTATCTGCCAGAAACAGAAGACAAAGGAGCTGCACCCAGTCAAACCAAGAAGTAGCTTTATTCCATTCCACTTCCAGAGCCRTAAAGGAAGAATTAGAAGTCTTAAAATACAGTATTAACATTGACGCTTCAGATTTTGTTGCATTGTCCTCAAAGGCAGAATGATTTAAATAATCAATTGCACATTATGTCACTTCTAAATCCAGGCATTAAGACACCCTCATTTTTCATCAGTGCAGATGCATGCTTTTGAAGGGCTGACATTAGCTCTATTATAAAAGAGAGAAACTTTAACAGAACTTTGTAAATCATCCCCTTTGAAAGAGTAGGTTAAGAAGAGTTGCGCAAAGCAAACAAACTACTTCTATGATAAGGCATTCACATTATCTGCAGTTTATGCCAGTCAAATAAGTAAACTGGAGAAGAACCCTGGAAGTTCTTTTGTTGCTTTAAAATGCAGCTGCAGTTTACTCTGCATATTTTTCCACAGCACCTGAAGTTACTGAGTACAAGCCATTTAAGGATTTTTGAGAGGTCTACAGCATGGCTTCTTCACATTTAAAGTTCATATCTGTAGGATATTAAATATCAATTATTTTGATTGTTATCTTAACTATTGCCATTTAAGAATTAGGCAAAACATTTCATTAATTGTTCCTAAATGAAAACTGGTAGTTTTAATCAACTGCAAATATAGTCAGAAAGACCTTGGAGGCTTCTTTGTACTGTATGCACAATAGGTTTCCCAAGAAAGCCAGTGATTGAGGATTATACTGAATGACTTGATATATCTTTATCTCAGCCCATATCTTAAGAATTACTTGTACAGAAATACAGGTAGATACAACTCTACAGAAACCATCTTGCTCTCCCCCACATATGAAACATGCTGGGACTTTACTGTTTGACTGTGAGAACTATTTCTACACCTTATAACAGACAACACAACTTTTACAGTAACTCAGCTAGTACTTGAAGCAATCTTTGTGCAAATGCTTTAAAGTGCACTGAGCACACTACTATAAGCAGTCTTAACCAAGTTTACTGGTGCCTGTATTACAGTAGTTTGCAGACTCAAGTTAAAAACCCACCAGCACAAATTCCTCTTTGCAACTTGCAAGCTTCTCAGTCAAAGACACTTTGAAATGCTTTCTCAAAGCAAAGATACTGGCTCCATTTTTGGAAGCGTGGTGCAAAACTTACTTGAGTGACTCAAGTTAGTTATGCACTCCATGAAAGCTCGCTTCTAGCATCAGAAATATTTTGAGTCTTTTGAAGTAAACATTAAGTAAACATTAAGTCTGATACATTCAATGCAGACCGATATATGCATTTGCGATATAGTCCTCGTGTTTAAGTACAAAGTGTGTAGAAACCTTACATTGCTATAGCACACACAACTGAGAGGGAAAAAGAAGAAAAAATATAAAAAGATACTCTAATTTAATCTTTTAACTTTCATACACAAATTTCACACAGCTTAGACATAGCCTRGTAGTGCCACTAGCTAGCAGTGACTTCTATGCCGGCAGATGTACTAAGAAAGGCGTGATGCATCCAGTCCGCTATTACGGGCAAGGGGGCGTGGGGGTAGGGAAGAACTGACAAAAGTAGAGGGGAGGATTAGGGGTGTGTCCAAACAAGCAGGAGAAACTATTGTAGTGTTATCTGCGATTAGAAGATTACTTCAGATAGTCTCATGTTCCAAACGAACAAGTTGCCCACCCAGCTCTGTAGTACCAGAGGAAAAAGTGCAACTAAAAACTAATAGAAAAAATACTCAAAAAAACCATCAGAGCCTCAAGGCAGGCTAAACCAATATATAGAAACAATACTGTTTTGTAACAGTATCTGTAATACACAGGCACGTATTCTACCTTTGAAATACTTACCAGCTTCTTGAAGCAACTGAAACACACAGCTAGTTGTTGTATTGGAAATGGCAGCCTTCCCTTCCATTCGGTCCTTCCTGGCTGCATTTCCCGCTGTTATTTGGTCTTTTGACTGCATGAGAACACATCCCGGGATATCTGGCAGCTCGTACACTTCTTTCGTTTTCCCTTCATTAACTTTTTTACCAAGTTTCAGGTCTAGAGAAATAATAAAAAAAAAAAATCAGTTTTAGATTGAAAGAAATTTTTTACTTTTGCATGTAAGCCCACCAAGTCTGCATACTTTATCACTTGCGTGCAAAGTGAGACCCAGCAGGATCCCGCGCTGCAGTCGGTGACCACGAACAGCAGGCTGAGCCCCCATCCGCAGGGCCATTTGGCCACGTTCCCTCCGAGCAGCGACGGCGAAAGCAATCGCTCAAAACTTCTGCCCACGCGACCCGGGCGCCACGCGGGACGCGCCAGTCACAGGCGGGCAGCTTCTGGCTGGAGGCAGCGCCGCGCTCCGCCGGCCGCGCTCCCCGCCGCACCAGCGCGGGCTTTCACCCGCCGCGGGCGGGCGGAGGCGCCGCCTGAGCCGGTGCCGGCAGAAACCGCGCCGCTTTTATCCATTTTTTTTAGCTTCGAGACAAACCCGAAGCTCACGAAACCAAACGGCGCGGGTCGGCAGGCAGCCGCCCGGAGCGGGAGGGGGCAGCCGTGTCCCCCTCAGGCTGGAACGCGGCCACCCACAAAAAAAACTTTGCGGGGAAAAAAAAAGTTCGCGCTCAAGCACCTACACGCCGGCCCCTTGGGAGCGGCGCCCCCCGACCCCCCCGCTTGACCGTTACCGGACCCCCTCAGCACTCAACGGCCGCTGCGCGCGGGCCGCCCCCTCGCGGCTTCCCCTGCCGGGGGGCTGGCAGTTACCTGATGCTGCGGGGGCCATGGCTATGGCGGCGGGAGCAGGCACCTAGGGCACAGAAGAGAGGCTCAGCACACGCCGCCGGGCCCCGCCGCCGGGGTAAGAAGGGGCCGGCGGAAGGGGCGGGCAGGCGGGGCGGCGGGCAGCGGCACCGCCCGCCAATCGCCGCCCAACGCGGCGGGGACGGCCCGTGCCCCTCTCCGCCCCGCCAAGCCCCCCGGGCGAGACCCGGCCGGCCGCTTCCACCCCCCCACCCCCCAAACAACCCCACCCCCGCGCAAACACGGCCCCCGCCCACTTCCCGGCCAATGCCGGCGCCGCGCCGCGCCCGGCCCCCGACTCCCCGCGCCCCCCACCCCACGGGCAAACATCCCCCCGGCCTGTTGCGCCCCACGGGGGCAGCGGCTCCGGGGTCGCGGGCCCGGCTGGAAGCGGGGCAGGGGGCGTGGAGGGGACGGGCGAGGCGGCGGTGTGGGGGCCGGGGGCGCCCCCCCGTATGTAAATGAGGGAGGCCGCGCCGGCAGGCTACCGGCGGCCCCGCGCGGCGCGGCGCTGTTGGCTGCGCGCGGCGCCGGCAGGAGCGCGCGGGAGCCGCCACAGCGGGAGCGGGAGCGGGAGCGGGAGCGGGGCCGCCCGCCGGGGCCGCGCCGCCCGCCGCCACGTGCCGCCCGCGCCATGGAGCTGGAGGAGCTGGGCATCCGGGAGGAGTGCGGCGTGTTCGGCTGCATCGCCTCCGGCGTGTGGCCCACCGAGCTGGACGTGCCCCATGTGATCACGCTGGGGCTGGTGGGGCTGCAGCACAGGTAAGGGGGCGGGGGGCACGGGGGTCGGGATCGGCCTGGACGGGGCCACCGTCCGAAACCGGCGTCTCCGGCCCGGGCCGCATCGGCGGCGGCTGCCCCGGCGGTGGTCGGGGCCGCGCGCCGGCACGTGCAGCCGGGAGGGCCCCGGCTGGCCGGCGGCGGCAGGAGCGGGCGGGGAGGGGAGGGGAGCGGCGCGGCCGGGGGCCTGCCCGCTGCAGAGCGCCCCGTCGCTTCCTCTCGCTCCGCGCCGGCCGGGAGCCCCGGCAGCATCCCGGTGGCGAAGCGCAAGGAACGCCCCCCCGCCTCCCGCCCTGCCRGGCCGGCCCCGCCGAAGGAGCAGCTCTCGGACATGCTTCGGACCTCGGCTGCATCTCACTTAAGTCGCATCCGCTCCCGCTGCCGGCCGCCGCCGGGGGGCCGCGCCGCCGTCCCGGGCGTGCGCACGTCYCGCGGAGCCCGGGCGCCTCCGTGCGCGGAACCCGCGGCGGGACCGCGCAAGCGGTCGGCGGGGATGCGCCCCGCTCATCAGCCGCTGCGCCCGCCGCCCCGTGCCGGCCACCCAGCCCGGCCGCGGCGGTGTGACAGGGGCGCTGACCTCCTGCCGGCCTCGCGGCGAGGCCCGGCCGTCATCCTCGGCGTTACTCGAGATGCTTATGTTAAAGCGTAATTCACACAAATCGGGACTACCGAAACGGAGTGCTGCTTAAGCATTTTTAGGCTCCTACTAGCCATAGTTGTTTAGATTCACCACCATGACATAATAAAACTTCTTTTCTACCTGACATGTCTATGGCGATGTAAACCAGACTAGATTCACTGTGATCCTTGTAGATGCAGAGCTGCAAAGTGAAGTTTGGGTTCTGCTTCCGTTTGGTATTCAAAGTTATGCAATATTATGCACTGACATATGCTAATCATTTTGTCAGTGGTGCCARAAAGGGATATCCTTCTTGTGGGAACACATGCACAGCCAAACACATACATGCTAGTTTTCTAGTACATGCTAGGCTAGGCTTCTGTAGTACAAACACCTATATACTATGCTTAACTTTCCATTTGCAAAAAGTGGGCTAAATAATCACATTCCTGACAGTCTGGGGAGGTGAGCTTCTCTAAGTACACATGCACTGAACAGATAAAATGATCCGTTCTTTGTATTTTTGAGGTCACAGACATGTAAAGGTTGCTCTGAAATTGTTTTGGACCAACAATAGAAAAATTGTTTACACTGAGATTTTCTGTTTATTACAGCTGAGTTTCATATACTTTTACTGGTAAAATGCTGCATCCCTACATGACTCTCATATACTAACAATTTTCTTTGGGTTGCAGATGTATCATTCATAAACTATATATATAATTTGCCAGTGTCCATCAAAAACGTTTTTATTGGGAGCGATAGAGCTGCAGAATCCAAGGAACAAAGCCATGTAATCAATAGTMTCATTTTAGGTTGCGCCCTTTTTCTGTGAAGAGGCTGGAAAAACATCTTACCTCATTTGTGCTTACACAGTTACACTGGTGGACCTGGAGTCTCTTAGTTGGAAATAAAATGATTGATGTATTTTCATTACTTTGCAGCTTATTATCTCAATTTTCATTGCAACCTTATTTCATGGTTTTTCAATAGGCATTTTTTTCTTCTTTTTTTTTCTGATGGACACTTGACAAGTATATTTGATTTCCATGAGCTCTTTAATATCAAATATCCCCTGTGGAGGACACAACTGTAGATAGTAATACTAATGTTGTGATTGAAACTGTAAGCAATTCACAAGTTTTACAGGAAGATACACACCTAAAGGCATACACACACTATCTCTGATTCTGATCTTCTAACTCAGTAATTGTCAAAATTTTTAAGGGATGCTTTCTTAGAGACATAAGCATTATTGCATCTGTAAAGTGAAACGGCCTGTTTAATTAGGTATACCTTTGCAAGCACTCAATAAAAATCTGTTAAATAGCTGAGATGTTAATGTCCCCGTTTCCTTCTTTAATGTTTCTCTCTAACCTCTTTGCATTTTTCCTAGTGTGAGGTGTAGAAGAGGTSGCATCGCTATCAGGAAGTAATAGGATAACAGTTATTCTTCTTCCTTCCTTTTGGAATGTCTCTTGAAAATCAGAGTTAAGACTTAGCATTAACTGTATCAGTAAATTTCATTATGCCCGTTCTTTTAAACTTAAAAACTAAGAAGTGTCTCTTAACCGTATTCCTTTAAAAATACGTAAATATGAAAGAGGTATGGTAAATATTAATGGTCAGTGCCAATCAGGCCTAAGTGACTAACAGAAATTTGAYTGGCCACTAGAAAATACAGTCCTTAGTGCTCACCTTCAAATTAGTAACGATGTAATGACTACTGGCCTTAGATCCTCATAGGCATGTTCTTTTATATGCAAATTAGTCCTGTGCAATAAATCAAATTACAGAATTTGGCCCTTAGTTCATCTTTGATTTAAAAAATCAGAATATTCAAGCATGGCATTGTATCAAACTGCACTTTTGAGATGACTGATCCACAAAGAAGAGGCAGCTGTTGGGAACATGTTTGATTTCTAATCTTTGAAATCTTATCTGTATACATAAAGATCCAGAGTATTTGTTACATGCCACAAAAACATGCAGCATAAATTCTTTGTGCTTCATGTTCTGATGTAGCTGGTTGCAGCAACGTGAAGGACTTTGCTGTTTCTGATAAATGGCCTAAAATGAGTTGATAGTTTGTATTACAGTGTTAAAAAGATATTACGGCACTGGAGAGATTTACTTCAGTGAGGATGTTTGTAACTGAAAACTTGAAACTCTGTATGCTAGATCAAGCCACCAAAATATTTAAGCATGTATTCAATGGCATGTGTTTGAGTGGTGCTCATTGTTTCACTGAAACTATTCTGCATGAAAAATCGGTGTGTATTTGTAAGCAAGGTTCTGGAGTGGACCCACAAGTAAGCACATCATGAAAGATAAAAGATAGACTTGGCATTTCACTATCTTGACATAAGCAACAACTTCAGAAGGTTTTTTGTTGTGGTTTTTTTTTTAATTAAAAAGCGGCTGCTAGATTGTTGAGGCTTAAATTCACACTCCACTGTAGCAGAAGTTAGAACATGGCTTTTTATTGGCTTTTACTTTATAACGGTGAACTGTGAATTAAAACGAAAACCAGTATATTCCTACTCAAGGCCTTCCACACACTGAGAACGTTGTACAAATTTAACTTGAGACCATTTTAAAGTAATTTTCATCCAGTTTTAACACATTTTACAGCTGTGTGAGTGGTGAATTCTCATTATGTTTGAAACTTTAAAGCTGCTAAAGCTAATGCTGTTACTCTGGCATCAACATTAACAAGGCTTAAAAGTGGATGCTCTGAATAATCTTTACAATTTGTAAGCCAGGGAACAAAGTCACTGCAAAATCCACTGACAGCATGCCAAAATAAAGTCAGAGGATATTGGTAAGGAGAGGACTTTCTTGGGGGCGGTGAGGGAGGAGGAGTACTTTGAGTTACAAATCTATTAAACGTCATTTGAGTCCTTGACCAGGACAAATTTGTAAAGTTAATCTTGGAACAAGTATGATTTCTGTTAACTTTTTGCAAAATTCCCTGGAAAATATTTTTGGCAGTAATACTGTGTACTGAAACCTGAGTATATCCAGCTTTGTACTGATTTTTAGAAAAGTCTTTAAAAGGCCTCTTCTGTGCAGGTGGAAGTCYTATTAAGTCAGAATACTCCTTGTCCCAACTCAGCTGGGTCTATGTATGGAATTTGTTATGAGAATCAAAGTAAATGGACAGTGGAGGCTTGGCCAGCATGCTTTTTTGATACTTTCCCTATTACTGTTCGCTGTTAAAACCCACACAACAGAACCCAAATAATCACTAATGTAAGTTAAGAATTTTTACTTCTCTTTCAATCTAGCAAAATTACTGGTTGCTTCCCATTAGCCATCCTTCCAAATATGTACACTCAATATAGCATAATGAAAGTGTTTATCTGCATTTTATGTACAACCTCGGCTACAAGATAGATTTTTTAAAAGGCTGTTTGGCAAGCTATAGGTATCCTGTCTTACACCATGAATCCTTCAAACAAAAAGCTCAAAATTGCAATAGTATTTGGATGGGAATTTTCTGAGGAACATGGATATGCTACAGGTAATGATCCTGATAATTTGGTATGTAACATATTTACCTCTTCATTTCATCTCAAGAACCCATTATGGGTTCAGCAGATCCCCCATTCCCAGATGCAAGAACTGCAGTGTTAAATGTTGTAATTGTCTAAATGCCAAATTCTGTAATTAACCATATTTCTATGCAAATTCTCTATGGAATATACTGGGTAAAATGTTTGTCTAGCTAGTGATTGAGTCTGTGTGCTGTTTTACCAGAACATTAATGCTGTTTGTGCTGGTAAAACATTCCTGAGTACTTCCAGAGACACTTACTGAATGTGGATATAGGAACACATTATCATTTAGTTATATCTTGCTTTACGTTTATAGGCCATTCTGTGCTGCTAGGTGCTGACAGCCCAGTTTAATTACATGCCACAAAGCTTACTCCTGCAGGAAGAGCGAGACCTTTTTGCTGTGGTGAGCTGTTATATCCGCTCGGTTGTTTTACATAACTTCCTGCAGGGCTCAGGTTCCTGCATGCTCGTTTTCGGAAAGTGAAGATAAGCCAGATTTCCATTCTAATCAAGTTCAAATCTCTTAGATGTACATGTCACAAAATGCTGTACGTGTCACAAAATGCAGTTCGGTCTCAGTTCTTATCTCTGGATGTGGAGTAACCAACTGGAATGAGATAACGTAAGAAGGAGTGGAACCAGGAGGGAAGTGGTGCCAAAATGTATATACAAGAGGACGTTTCAGAGACAGCCATTATGTTTATTATGGCCAACAGACTTTTCATTACATTAACCTAGCCATAGAGTTGGGATGAGACTGTTCGT
Source organism: Oceanodroma leucorhoa (assembly GCA_030449065.1). Classification (NCBI taxonomy): domain Eukaryota; kingdom Metazoa; phylum Chordata; class Aves; order Procellariiformes; genus Oceanodroma; species Oceanodroma leucorhoa. The sequence goes on from JASVER010000005.1 coordinate 13,953,381, forward strand.
TTTTCTTCACATTGACTGTAGTTAAGTCATCCATGTAGGCATGATACAGCTCTCCAGTAATTTTCACAGGATTGCTCTGCTGGCTTGTCTGCCCATACCTTAAATTTGAGCCTACTGCATGGAGGGAGGGTTAAACACAGCATGGGAGGTTCATGCTGGATAATTCAGTTCAAAGAAACTGTCCTGGCTGCTCTTTCTGCCGTGTCTTACAATACTTTCCTTGAACATAAAAAAAAGCAGGGTTGTTCGGAGGGGCTTTTTATTAGGTTAGTTTTAACTCATCATCAGTTCTGTCAGTTGGTTAACCACTTGGCCACATGAGTGCTTGTGCCAACACAAAGGAGACCTTGCTGCAGGAGAAGGAACAAAGGGTGAGAGTCTGGAGGGAGAGTCTTTTAAGCAGACAGTGATGCTGATAGTGTTTGTGGATCCACCAATGGATCCAATCCAATCCAACAATGCAAGCATTTCTGCTCCCTGAAGCTTATTCTCCATGCACTTGGCCCAAATATAGTTTGGTCTACCAGGAAGTAATCTAAATGGGGCATTCAGAGKACTTTCCAGGGTAACAGCCCTATCAAAGACATGTAAAGTGATCCATTCATCTCCGTGAATGAGTGTGCTTTAGAGAAGAATGGAACTTTTTAATATAGGTCAGAGTGGTGATTGCTCCTCAAAAATTTCAGTATTGCCATTTGCAAACTGGGGAGGAGACAGATTTGCTCTCACAGTAATCTGAATGCCCCCCTGGTAATAGTGCAGATATTTGAGGAGGGAGAAGAGCAAAGATCTCTTGKTTTTTTTATAGGATTGTTGCTCTTGCCATCATTACTTGGTGCTGGTTTTGATTTTTAAGCTGGATCATTTTCATGATGTAATTTATATTAAGATTCCCAGGACCAGTTACATGGAAACAACTTGGTCTGGCCTTTCTGCTAAAAAGGAACCATGTTGTGGATCTGTCTCAGAAGGCCTCTCCTCTCAAACCCTTTCAGTCCTACGGTAGTGCTCTCACACGTAACCATTTAGCATGTGTCAGATGGTGTCCCAAGTTCCGTTTAACTTGCCCATAAGTGTGCCTAGACTAAATATTGTGTGACTGTAATAAATGTAAAGCTGTGATCAGAGCAGAGCTACAGCACAAGCTCAAGTGGATATAAAAATACACTGGAAGGATGAGTTGGATTAACTAATGCTATTTTTGAAGGGACTTTTTTTGAGAAATCCTTCACTCTAGTGACATTCTATTTAGCCCATTGTGACTACCCCGGGAGATGCTGTCAAAAGGAGACAGACCATAGCTCTAGACAACCGGAATTCTAAATGTGCAACACTCATGTTATTTTGCCTCTAAGCAAAAAGTGATGTGGAATCATAGCTACAACTGCAGTGAAGAAAGGTTGTCTTGATGCCACTTTGATTTATCTATCTCAGCATCCTACATATTCGAGTAAATTAATTGTTATTTGTATAAATGGGAGTAGCACATAAATATTAGATGATGCCAAATGCCACATGCACTTGACATGTCTCACCATCTTTGGCCGAAAAGAAATGTGGACGGCAGGAAAGAAGGAGATAGCTTTCTGACAAAACAACTACCAAAAGCAAGCTATGCTTTGCAGCCACAAAGCAGAAYAGAAGTGGAATCCCACACAAAGGGAAGTCCAACTTCTTTGGACATTTGTTTGTCAGGTAAATCCTGCTCTCTGGAAAGTTTTCTGATAAAAAATTTTTTTACTTGGAAAGCCACTTGGGTTCTTTTTTTTCTGTCAGTTCTTGCTTCATGTCTACCCTCTAGTGTTGATATGAACAGTTTCCAAGTAGAGACTGCAAGAGTGCTCTGCAGTTCTCTGCTCTGACCTACTAAGAATTTAGACAGTCCTTTGCCTCAGTACTTTTGTGCAGTTCTCACCAGAACAACAGCATTTGAAAACAGATACATATTTCTTGAAAGATCTGCTTATTTTAATGAATAAAATAAGTCTTTATTTTTTATTTTCTGGAAGAAGAGAAAGTTTTTTTGGGGACATTGTACTGAATGACAGCAAAGTTTTGGAAAGATTGGGATCCTTGCGCATCACTCAGAATTTTAAGTGCAGTTTGTCTTCTTTGCAGTGCTAACTGCCTCCTTCAGGTTAGCCTTTCTTCTGCGAGGGCAGTCACACTGCAACAAAAACAGCCTTTGAGCTGTTCAAAGTTAGGGCTAGCACAGCTGAGAACTTACTTGGCTGCTTCAACTCACACAGAAAACCATTTGCTTTTTTTTTCCCAACTGGGCTAGTCTTGTGTCAGATTAGTGAGCTGAACTGGTTTACAGGGGATCCAGCAAGCATCAGATTGCTCAGAGTAGCRTGTTGAAAAGGGGATCTTCTTGTTGCAATGAGTTATCAAATCAGGTTCAGCTGCTTTATGCAACTTCAGCCTTGCACTTATGGAACAGAGCAGGTAGAGCAGAACATGTAAGTGATCCATATTATTTTCAGTACTGTTACTTTAAAAACTTAATTTAAATCTAAATTGAACTAAACTGTTTAAATGTACTAGAGTGAATTAGGGTTGGATCACACATTTTTCCGGTTCACATGTGGAAGGAGTAACCTGTGATTTTAGTACTGCTAGGAAAGGCGAGGTCTTCAGCTGGTTCAGCATGTTCTAGAAGGATATACCTGACTGCCATGATAGCAGGGACAGATCCCTTGTTCTCCTACCAAAGACAGCAGTTCTGTATGCAAGTAATATGATGCAAGTTCAAGGATGTATCTTTGAACCAACTCATTGCAACGAGAGAAGAAAGATTTTAAAACCAATGATGGTAACTAGTATTACAAGCCAAAGAAGATTTATACTGAGAAGCCAATGTAAAATGTGAAAAGTGGTAGATAAGCATGCACTGGAACAACTGTATGTCCGTGTCACTGTATAAAGGAATATGATCAAAAAACTGTGATTTTCTAGGGATCTTCCTCTAGCTTCTCAGAATTGTTTTAAAAATGCTAGTCAAATTGCAGATAAATTCCACCTTGGTGGAAATTGTTTACCTTCGTAATGTCTCTCATAAAAGAATTAACAATAAAATAATTAACCATAGAGCAGGAAACAAAGCACTATATCCAGTAATATTTTTGTGTAAGATTTTGTGAAGAGGGACTTGGGTGGAATTTAGGCCTCTGTGTATAAAACAACCTGGCAGCTGTTGCTGCTGTAGTAAGGACTTGACTATTTGACTTCAGTTGTGCCCTTGTGTGTGCCCCGAACTGACCTAGCTTTGGCAGGGCTGTGTAGGTCTATGCCCAAACATGACTGAGATCCAGAAATGAGTTGTTCTGCTTGAGTACACTGAAATGAAAATCCTGGAAGTGCATGCCTCACAGGCAGTACAGGCTACAGAGTACTTACACAATCACAAAATGAAGTAGTGGCTRGTAGGATTTTCCAGAGTAACAGTTAGTTATGGCATAGCATTTGTCACTTAGCATGTCATTGTTCCCTGCACTGTTTCTACGTTTTCTGTACTTCGTTTGGTTACTGGACAAGGCAGACCCCTTGCCCAATACAGAACAGGGACCAGAACACATGCCTCCCCCTTCTAGGTGGGCATCAACTTTGTGTACTTTCTTTCTGGCTCATTGAATTCTCCAGTTCATTGCTGCACAGCACCATACCTTCAGCGGGCAGATGGGGATGGTCCCCCAACCCAGCACAGGCAGGTGGCGAGACTAGGAGGAAGGTAGATGCTGATAAAGGAATTAAGTGTTGTGTTTTCCCTACCAGCCTTGCCTAACCAAAAGAAGTTCTCTTATGGCTTCAACTGATTGGTTAATTGCAGAGGACTAACTTGCTAGTAAGGTCATAGAGATGGTAATTGGCAATGATGGGATGAAATTTTAACTGTACATGTTTTCTTTGATCAGTCAAAGTGTTATTTTCTTTCAGTTAAGCCTGTTAATTGTGGCATGTAGGTGAGCCAAGGCATGTAGGCAGAGGTTATATCTTTTATTAGACTAACTGACGTCACCGCTAAAAGCTCATAGTTAAGGATTATGATGGGAACTCATACCTTGTTTTAGTTTAAATGATTGAAGGTGAATATATTACAGGGGAGCAAGCATGTACTCATGTGGGTGACCTACACTCATAAATGAGTCTAATTTCTTACTATCTGAGAGAATCTCTTTGCATGCTAATTTCGTAGAAAGTTCATTAAACCAACCTGTTGTATGGCTGATGGATCAGCACACAGCTGTGTTCTGTTGAGGTCTTGCATTTCTTCCTGCTTACAAAGCCTTTCTAACAGTAACTTTTTGCCTTCTGTTACTGTGTGCACTCTCTCTGTTAATAGTTTTTGGAAGTGGAGAATGGTGTTTTCAGAAGCACTTTTCTTAAGTGGAACAGGTGACACCTCTGTGGACAAAAGCAAAGTATGTAGTTAGAGTGCACAAGTCAATGAACTGCTGACACTGAAGTTCAGCACATGCTAGATTTTCCTAATGCTGTCCTCCTGTTACGCTCTTTTGGCAGGCATTGCCTGGTGTTGTGTAAGGGGTCATTGTATAATGGCAAGTAGGAATGAAGCAGACCTTGTAAAAATCACTCATATTTGAAACTTTCAGCTTTGCCTCGCTACTGCCTTCTGCAAGACGTACTTATCTAATAGGCAATAAATGAAAGTATATTTAATCACATAGAGTTAGTCCTGTTAGTACAGTTTGTGATGGTGAACTGAGCAGGTTCAATTCAGAAATGTTGTGGTGTTCGGATCTGTTTGTGTTCATCTGTCTGTAGACAAGACATCATTTTAGTATTAAAAATAGGGGCGAGCCTCCTAAAAACTAAGTTTGTCATCCCTCATTGATTATTTAGGGCCTGACAATTCTGCCAGGAAGAAAAACAAGCTCCTGACCTTTCCTGTGTCAGATTGCATGCCACGTATTTCTATCCATCCCTTCATTTTTCTCTCTCAGTGATTCTATACCATATCTTTTCTTTGGAACAGCTGTCTTAACCTGTTTTCTCTTGTACAACATGTTAGACATTACAAGTTAGATATTACATGTTAGACATGATATGTCTCAACATGTAATTTGTCCTCTTGTTTACTGACACATAGTATAATATGAGGAAACCACAACCATGATTGTGATATTGTCCCTGTTTTCCTCTGAGCAACACACATAATTGACATCATCTTATTTTTAAAATCTTTTTATCTTTTCCTTGCACTTGATTCTTATAAATCAAAGAAGTATTTCCTGATGTTTACCTCATTTATACCAGGGATGAGGATTGAAATAAAGAAACTGCGGTTTTCCTTAGGCCCACATTTTTATCAGGACTGTTCTTTTGCAGATTATTGAGGGTGAGAGAAGAATGTTGGTTTGGAGCTTGGTGTTAAGTTCTAGGWTTTTTTATTTTTTTTTTAACTGTTTGAGTACTGGAAACTAGAATCTGGCATCCAATTCAACAGCAGTGTATAGATGCTTTAAAAAGTCAGCAGCTCTTACCATCATTCCATGTTTTTCTCTTGAYACTCAAGGATCCTGTGTTTGCTGTAACATCTCCCACTGAAACTTAGAAGAGAAAAGCAAGGTTACTAAGTATTTTGCAGAGATTCTCAAAGCACAGTCTGTCACACACCAAAAAGCTTTGTACTACAAAAGCAAATGCATTGGGACAAGTGACCTGGAGCAATGAGAATCTTCTAGAAAAGTTAGGTGCTGGGTTGGCACACAAAATCAGGGTGGAGACACATTTATTTGGCAGATGCCTCGAACAGCTTAATAAGTAAAGCTTCTTTTCTGAAAGGGTATTGTTTTACTGTCTCCTGCATCAGCATTCACAGCACAGCTTACACAGTCTTTTTCCAGCATGCTAAAATGTAAAACAGCCAGGTTGGCTCAAATATTCTTGGTGTTGACAAATTCCATTCACGGAGAGCAGAAATGAGCAATAGTATCTGCAGTTTTTGGATTTGGAAGAAAAAGTCTGTCTTAAGAATGTGATCGAGCACAAGAATGAGGCAGGTGAGAAGAAGTGGTGTCATCCCATGGCTGTGTGGATGTCATTCCAGCCTCAACTAATGGCACTACTGTATGGTGCCCTTGGACACCACATTAGGGCTCTGATTCATGACTGAGGACAGCTGACTTAAGGATGGCTCCAGCAGTTTCTGCTTAAGGTGTCCATCTGGCCTCTGCTGCAGAAATGGTGCAAGTCCTCAACTAACATTTGCAGTGTTGCAAATTATTATCTAACATATTGAGAAAAATCAGAATTAGCTCTGGTTTACCATAACTCACTGAGCTCTAAGCTGCAGTGGTTAAGCTGCTTCTACAAGAACATCTGATCTGCCTGGAGCAGGGGCAAGTGCCCCTGAAAGCTGGAGCAGTTGGCCAGTCATGAGAACCCTGACAGCAGACACAAGGTTAGCTGTGTGGTTCTTAGATCAGAGGTCTTTTGTACTAAAATGGAAGCAAACTCTATTCAGAAAACTGATTCTGCTTTAGCAAAATTAATATAATAATTACAAGTGCTCAAATAAACATCACTGCCCTGGATTTTTCTCTCTCTTGACTGTGGTGTGAATTGAATTAATTAAGTTTGCTTTTTTGGAGTCCTTGCGCTTGGCTTGATTGTTACAGATTTCCGCAGTTCTAAATGGTATGAGCTTGCAGCTCTCTATCCATAAGACCTTACATGCCTGCTAGATCACCTCTAAAACCCAACACGTTTTCTAGCACCATTTCACTGTATCTCACTTAAGCTTCCAATAACATTGAATGCTTCAGGTGCTTTCACTTTTTGCTCATGTTCTCACTTCTAAACTCCCCCAAAGACCATTTCCGTTCGCTGAGTACTGCCTACATGACCATGCAGATATAGGTTCTTCAGTTATTTTCCCTCCCCATTCTGGCCACATATTTCACCCCTACAGCATGGATCAACAGGCAACTTCAAGTTTCATTTTAAGTGCTTTATCTCATCACTGCAGTTTTCAGTACCTGATAGGAGACCTGAACTTTCACATCCCCAGCTTGAGGGACCCAGAGGCTGTCTTCTTAGGATACAGTCAACTTCGTCATAAAATCTCATTTTTCTCCTGGGATTACCAAGATGCTCATTTTCCTTCTGGAGTGCACGGTATTCATATTTTAGGTTCTTGTACTTTGTGCGACATTGTTTCCAGTCTCTGTCTATACCACGTTTCATTAACCTTCTGGCAATTTCCTCAAATATTTCTTTATTTCTTGTGGCCCCTTCAAGCATTTGTTGTATCTTTTCATCTGACCATATGTTTATTAGAGCTCTGACTTCATTATCACTCCAGTGTTTTCCTGCTCCAGTATCATTAACTGTAATAACTTTAAAGTGATTTTGTGCTTCTTCCAAGGGAATGTGATTGTCTGAAAATATAAATGGAACAACAACTGGGTATTGCTGAATATACATACATTAAAGTGTAACTGTAGCTAATGATTTGGTAACAAGCTGAAGGATTAATTAATGTTTATAATAATCTCTTGTTATGAAAGTCTTTTAACTTTACAATGTTAATATCCATACATGATTACATTTCTCTTAAATATGCAAAATATGTAGCAAGTGAAATCTCTTGTTTCTCCAAGGCATCTAAAATTCCACATTTTGTCAGTGTAATTTTGTTTCTGTTGTTGTCAAAGTAAGGACAGATGTATCCAAGTCCTACCTGCAGGAAACCAACAGGCCTTAAGCTTTAAAGCAACAAGGTATCGGCATTGATATGAAAATGGCTTTCCAGTATGGTTTCAAATTAGAATGGCAAGGCAAAATATCATGCAAATGAAAATGCCACTGGGGATTCAATAGAAGAAAAAAATCTTACCTGCATATTCAGAAGTAGGCAGATGCTGCTCATCAGATAAGTATAGAATGCAAAGTTGAACTACAGTATTAATGCAAGTTTTGCTCACGACAGGGAATAGAGCTATGAAACTAATTTTTAAGTTCAGTGATAAAGCTAGACTGGAGTCAGAAAAGTAGAGCTGTATTTACAGTAGAGATCTGGTTGCTCTAGCTTTGGTACTGAAATTACAATGCGATTTTGTTTTCAGAATAAATGCGTGGAAATTAATACTCACCTGTCCCAACCACCCGTTTTGCTACTGGCGTACAAGATCTGTCTTCTGAGGTAGTGCTTACAGAATCATCATCTATGGAAACACACAGTTTTAAATAAAATAGACTTGGACTTAGATAAATAAATTGGTAATATTATTGTCATCCTCTGCAGGTAACACCTATCTTCAATTAAAAATGTTGTAAGCCATTAGTCTAACTAACAAGACTTCTGCCACATGCCTTCCTAAATCAAATTATTTATTGGCATTTCTCGTAAGCCCTATCTTTCTTTCTGCCCCCACATTCCCCAAAAGGTAGCTGTGGATGCACAACAGATTTAAAACACTTGATTAAACACGGTAGGCATACATGGACGGTTTGTATCTCGCAGGTAAGTCGATTTGCATAACATGTTTGTACACACTGATTAGCATAGGTGTGCCTTCCAGTTTTTTTCCTAGGCGATGTGGGTAGGGCAGGCTTGGTGAGGCTTTGGTGCCGTTTGTAAGGGCACGCGTCTGCGGATTCACTCCCGCCTAACAGGGCCTGGACTGCAGCCTTTCCCTTCGTGGGGTCATGCGTGCTCCCCCACTGCTGTCGTGAAATGAGGAGGGACTTGGGCCCTAGAAGACCATTGTCCCCCTCTCGAGTTTGGAAGCTGTGCATGTGATTCGGATGCGATGAGGAGGAGTGAGAGGCACAGGCACCTGTCGGCAGATCTGCATGCGGTGGGATTTTGCATAAGCTGCATTTCGTACTGCTGATGGGGCTTTTCTCAGATCTTTGTGAGTTTCCCTGGTACGCCAGAAAGAAACTGAAAAGAGACCTTTTCTCCTTATTCCTACTTGTTCTCCTCTATTCAGGACTCCTTTTTACCCCCCCAAAAAAGTGGTTTAGAGTCCATTTTAGTAAGCTGCCGTGGTGGGTTTCAAAGCTGGATTTTGAGGCGTGCCTCTCCCTGATTCTGGGAGGGAGGGCAGGGAGGGATGTTAGGTTTTATAGAGAAGGTTGCATACTTTTGTCTTCCTTTAGGAGATAGCCATGTTTATTTACTTTTGGGTGAAAGGCTAGTCTCTGATACAGAGCTTTTGTGATGGAGACAACATACACAGAAGAAAAATTGGAAAACAGACAATTCATTAATGCTTTTGTGAAATCTTTAGCCTCATCTTAAATTGCACTTTCTRTATGAAGGGATATACTTTCAGTGTAAAAGGGCAAAGAATTGTCGTTCACAGAATCATTATAATAGAATTTTGTATTCTTTCCATTAATTTATGGGTGTAAACAGCACTACCGTAAATAATATTTTGATCCAGGATGTCAGGTCAATAGATTTCAATGTCATCGTTATTTCTTCTGATGCCTTTTTTTTCATGACCTTCCATGGTTTCWATGCTCATTTATTCCAGAAGATTAATATCCCTACTGTATTCTAGTGTTAAATTTTAACATTTTTAATAAAATGAATCTTCTCCTGAATACTTGTCATTGAATGCATGACTTCTACGTATTGCTGAGGCTCTGATTTCAGTTTTACTCGTAAAATAATTCAGAATATTTATGGCAATGGTTTGATAGTGATTAGTCTGAAATTAAGTGCACTGTCATGAAGTAGTTTGAAAAGACAGACAAGACATAAAATGTTCAGTGTTTCTGAGACAGCTATTTAGCTCTCCAGTTTATCCTCTCTAGCAACTGTGTATGAAAAAGAACAGTATTTGTCACAATCAAATGCAGACTTATCACTTCTAGCATAATAAGGAGTATGTTGTCTGGGAAAATAAGATCTTGTTATTAATTGGGGGAAGGAGAAATAAGTGGTTTTTGCACTATGAAATCAAACAAAAACCAGATTTTATCATAACCTAGAAGTAGAATGAGTATAATGTGTGGGAATAACATATGAACCTTAGAAATCTGCAGTTCCCAGTGAAGTAGAATGTGCTGTYATAACCATCAAGACACAGTCTTGACCTACCTATGTCAATCGTCTCCTTCTTTATTTGTGTAACTTCCAGAGCTGCCGGGGTGGAGTTGGCAAAGTCCCCTTCATCTTCAATGATTTCTGGAAAAAAATAATTTACAGAGTTCTTATTAACTACACAAGTCTTGAGTTGTGTCTTAAGGATCACTAACTTCAGAATGCCATTAATGAGAACTGTTGTTAAAGATTTCATCTCTTAATACATTAAAGCTGCCATTTCTCTGCAGTAGTGGACTTAAGAGCAGAGTGTATGCACTTATATATTAAAATAAATCCAGAACACCACGTAACACCTGCATAATGTAAGTTTATGGATTAAATGTGCAAACTCTTAAGTTACTTAAACCTGGATCAGAATTTGTAGAATGGTTTGCTGATTGTGGTTGTAAGATACGTAGTAGCTGGTGAACCTCTATGCAGCGGAACAGACAAGATTGTGGCTTTCATTAACAGGTGCTTCAATACGTACTGAAATTATTGAAAGACTCCCAAGCGACTGATGCCAAGAGTCACTGAATTAGCCCCAAATGGGGCTAATTGACATTGACAATGACACTGCATCAGGGTGCTGTGCCTGGATGATTGATGACAAAGTACTAAATGCCTGTCCTGAGAGCATCCCCCCTGCTGTGGCTTGCGAGGGGTTTACATCACACAGCTGGGCCCCGGCTGCGGGCACGGTGACAGAGGTGTCCCTGGGCTCCCCTCCACCGGGAGGAGATCTCCGCTCCTCTGCCATTGGCCCTCTGGTGTTTAAGGGAGGGCTCCACCCCTCCGCCCCGGGACAGACGGATGGACGGGCGGATGATGCAAGTGGTCTTTCCGATCCTCGTTTCCAGGTGAGGACACTGCTGTACAGAGATTAAATGGTGAAGGCCACACTGCAGATCGATGACAGCAGTTTCTGGCTCCCCACCTGTTCTCAGTCCATTCAAGAATATTGCCCCTAAACATTGAGCAATAAAGCATAATCTAGAGTCATTTTATTAAAAATTACCCCCAAAATCAATAYGGCCTTGTTTGCATTAGACGTTCTTTATGATGTGACCAGCATCATGTGCCTTTTTTTTTCCTTGGCGAGCCAAGAATGTGGGTAAGGAGCCTGGCTAATTTTCTAAGCCACTGTTCACAGTTTTTTGGGGCAGGGCATGAGGAGAGCAAGACTGAGCCAAACAGAACAAACCATCGACAGTTTCTGGCATGGATAAAACACAGTGGCTCTGTCTGCATTGTTTAGTGAAGCTATAGACAGTTGCCAGCAAATATGCTTAACCTCTACGTTGTGTTTGAAGCATTGCTCACAAGGCCACTAGGGCAATGCTGTCGCAGTCTTTCACCTGCTCAGACTGATACAAGCTCTGTTCTCTTTTGGCACTCTGTCACTATCACTATTTATCCTGTTTTCTGGCTCATGAGGCAAGATTAGTAATTTGTCTCCTAATCCTTACTCTCATGTGTGTCTTGTATAGTATAAAAGGAGAGTGTGGAATGTCAAAGCTAGGGAAATTTTTTCAGTGTGTGGCCTATGTTTACTCTCCAACAGCTTGCAAAGTTGCTGCTGTCTGTCATGCAGATCTRTGAGACTGGATACAGACAGCTCTGGATGCACAGTTAGGAGTTTGTGTCTGTAGCCCAGGTATGCCTTGGGCTAAGCCAGTGAATAATCAAGAACTTGTGATTTTGCACTTCTCTGAAACACTCTTACTTCGCACCGGCCCAAGGCATATGCATTAAAACATTATCTTTTGACTTTATGTCTGTACATTTTAAAATTCCAAGCACGCAGCAGTAAATGTTCAAAAGAAGCCAACATAAATGCCTGAGTATGTACCGACTTAAGATCTTGACTTTAAACAATGATTTTTTAAAAAGCACTTGCTTAGGAATGTATCTTGGCAATGTCATGACTTACTCCACATTCGTCATGAGAGGGAATTAGTAAAGTGTGTAGGGCACCAAAAATCCTAAAAAAATAATGACAAGAAAAGTCATTTGTTTGAAGCAAAATACTTGCTGGAGATATTTTTTAAGAACATCAGGCTACTGGCATTTCTTAGAATCTTGTTTTCGTCTCCACTGTTGTTTCCCCTAGCACTTTAGATTTAATCCAACACCTATACACAGTCTGTGGCYGTACTGCAAAGTCTGTCACATGTGGGACGTACATGTACATGGAGTTAAAATTGACTGACTACTGCCCGTGCAAACAGAAGCAATTTGCTCTTCTGAATAGATTTCTGGAATTAACTGTCCTTAAAAGTGATCCCATGAAATAGAAAACATCAGTCAAAATGACTGAATAGGTTTTATTTCTAGATTGATTTAATACGGGTATCTTTTACCAGAAAAGAGAAAAATTTACAGTGACCCTAGCCTTTCCTAGGCTGCTTTTGCGAAAAACTAAATGGGTTTTGTGATTGCTGTGAGGAAATGGTTTTTGTGATTGCTGTGATGCTCTTGCTCCCTCTGCTGGGCAGTGTGCTGAGAAAGCTACTCCACGGCAATGCTGCGAGAGAAATTTCAATAAACTGTTAACAGTCTGTAGAAGAATGTGTAAGGATTTATTTACCTCTGTCTTTACTTTCTCAGGTGGGCATCTGAGTAAATACATGTGGGCAGAGGAGAAAAACAATACCATGAAACATCAAATAACTAGGTATTTTCCTGAAACTGGTGCATTTGTCTTTTGACTAATACCATCTTAATTTTTTCCTTACTAGAATATGGCAAAGCTGACTGAACTATTTATAAAGATTGGCAGTGGCGATGATGTTACTGTGGTTGATAACTCAGATCCACATGTAAGATCGTGAGAAGCACATGCACTTCTGAGGGAGCTCGTGCAGCTCTGCGCATTTACACAGCTGTGGTTGCCAGAAAGCAGATGTCTGCCCAGGCTAGCTAGTATATATCTAGACAAGTGTATGTATAACTCTGAGTGCAGAGTACATTAACTTCATGTACCAATTAGGAAGGTACCCTGATACAAGGCTAACAGAATTTCTAAATTCTTATTTATGTCAAATTGGGTTTTTTTACAATTTTTTTAAAGGCACATGATTATGTATATATAAATTATAATTACATGCTTGTTGAGAAACAGTTTTCTACAAAAGTTCTGTTGAATATGGAGTAGTCCTTAAGATGTCACATCCTAAAGGCTATTGATTGTCAGACATCTACTGATATCAAAGAACCAATGTAATATGGTATCCCTGCCTGACTGCCTTTTTCACTATTTATCAGCAAGTAAATTTATGAATGCAGAGGTACATACAATCTCCTTACTTACCAGTTTCGTACTTTACATTTTTTTGAACTGTCTAGGAAAGGCATGTACCACAATTAGAGAATAAAGGGTCTCCATGATATTGTAACGTAAAAAGTGTGCATCTTTTCTCATACCTAGTTATGTTACCATAAATAACATTAAAGTCTAGGTGTTTTTTACCAGCTGTGATAAAATTATTTGAGTCTGTATTGTTCATTTGGGAATGAGGGAAAGAATTTTGGAAACTGAAACTGCATCTCTTCATGATGGAGTGCTGTGGTTTTGCCTTTTTTCCCCACAGAAGTTTGAACAGTAGTCTTTAGTGGATAGGCTGAGCCAGAGACACTTCTGAAACACTTGCTATTTTAATCTTTCCCCACAAAATCAGACTGCAATTACAATTACCCAGAAACAAAGAAAGCATGCAGTTAAAATACATATATTTGACAAGGTAATGGTAACCAAGGTAAGCTATAGATGTCTAACACCTACACTTATCCTAAAGGAATGTTAAAGTGTCAAAAATGAGTACTCAGAACTTTACTAGAAGTATTCAGTTAACTTAATCTTAAATAACTCGTTTGGAAGATTGCAATCCAGAAAGTTACAATACTACATAGCTGCAGGCAGTTGAAAACTATGTCAGATAACAGTTTAGTGGCACTGCTGAATCTATGTATTATTACAGTGTCTTACTATTGTTCGTGTATATGTAGTAATTTTGCTTGTTGTTGGGGAGAAATGGAATTTGATGCATTTTACAAGTAGTTTTAATTGGATCCCACAAAGTACTATTTATGATTTCTTATGTATTTTTTCTCTCTCAAAATGAGGTCCCTATAGGCAATGCACTYTTCATGACAATCTGTTTCTCCCTAATGACTGCCTCAAGTGCCTATGGTGATCTGGTAAAAGGCCAGTTATATATTTCTTTGTTAGTAAATTTAAATTAATAAATGTAATTACTCTTGAATGATAAAACAAGAATACTGCCGTCCAGTATACCTCAAATTACCTCTCATGATCAGCCATGGCTTTACTTACTTGTCATAGCTGTTTTTTTCRTTACATGCAGAGCTGCCAGATTCTCTGGAGTAGTATTTACAGTAACATCTGTCAGAAGATTTTTAATTTGACATTAAAATCTTTCAAGTTCACATTAGACCATTTTAAATTCTGTAAGACTACTCCTTAATGCCTAATGTAGACCATATTCTGCCTCATGCTACCGAAAGAGATCATGAGGCCCTCCTCTGTGGACAGTCAAGACTATTAGCCTTCAAGACTTTCATGTGTCTCTAGCTGAATGTTAAATTCCCACTTCCCCTGAAAGTTACGCTTTCAGGTGTAAACTATGTTTCTTTGTAAAGAGTGTATGACCTTCATATTCAGTGCTAGTAGTGATACTCTTAAATGAAGTTTTCATCCGCTGACATGACCATTTACACAATTATATTAAATACCGATCACATTATATTGTGAAAAAGAGAATGCCATATTAGTTTATGCACAGGAGACTGAACAATTCTAACCCTTGGGAAGACATAGTTTAAGTAGAAGTAAATGCAGTAATACATTGCACTCAACTTGCTTAGACCAATAGTTTCTTCTTCTTCACACCGTGGGTCATGAATCTTTGGAAAGATTACTTACTAGACTGTTCTTATMAAATTTAACAGAGCACTGTAAATGTGCACATGTGCCTGTATTTATTGAAAGTATAGTTATCACTATGACGTTATCTTCTGCTTGAAAGTTTTTCAGGCCTCTGCATTTTCTAACCATCATTACAATGTGGGCTTATTCTAGAAATCCATCTTAACTTACTAAATTTAGGGATTTATATAAAATAGAAGACTTTTCAGTTTACCTGAGTCAGAAACTTTCTTTATATCTGCAACCCGTAGGTCTTCTGACATATTACTAACAGTGTCCTCTTCACCTGTGTCTCCAGGCATTTCTGCGTAAATAATGCTATGTTAATTAGGGCACTGCATTTGTGTACTACATAAGAACAGCTGTGCTGTGTCAAATCAAAAGATCAGTCCAACCTACGATGCTCTTTATGCCAGCAGGCAGTAGTAGATGCATTAGGAAAGAGCCTAGAAACAACAACTGAAGAATGAATCTTCCCCCAAAATGCTCTTGTAGTTTTCAGCAAGAGACTGTCTTTGTGTTACATTTTTCTTGACTTCTTCTATTACTTTACTAACTTATATTTGGCCACTGTAATATCATTCCCTGTGTAGGATTCTTACCATGTAATAAAGAGTTTTATGGTTAATTCTGTTCTTATTGGACCTATTTCTGGTTGTACATACCAATAAAAAATGTTTTAACTCCTGGGTAGTGTAGGTTCATCAGTCTACTCTAAATCTGCATTAATCCATTCATTACCAAGTTATTCATCAATAACCACACAAAAATAAAGGCAAGCTCTGCCAGTATTCCTGGTGCTATTCCTTTTGCTATATTCACAGTAGTTGTCTCACTAGTTTGGGAGTCTTGCTCCAAAGGCCAGTAAAACTGGGCCACTGCAGACCATAAGAGAAAGGCAGTTTAATTGTTAAGATTTTAACCAATGCCTATAACTACAGACTTCTTTTGCTCAATGTCTTCCTTTTTCCAGTAACACAGTCTGACCATCTCTCTCATCCTTTTTTTAATCTAAGCTGGAAACAGTCTCTTCTGCCATGATTTTGACTGGAATGGTCTCTCTGTATCACTTTCTCTTATCCTATGTCTTCACCTTTTTTTMCTCTTTTTGTTTCTCAATTCTATTAAAAAAAGAATCACTCTATCTGAAAGAGTACCTTATAATGTAAAGTGAACAACTGGACAAAATAGTAAATTTCCATTCAGTGTTCCCCCCCGCCCCCAGCAAATTGGTTAATCTAGCTGGTTGCTTTTTTTGGTTCTTTTAAGGTCTCTCTAGTGCTGGAAAACTAAAAATTTTAAATGATATATGGGTAGCTGAAGTACTTACCTATGGAGTCCTTTTCTGATTTTGCTTCTGTCCATTCTGGAAGCCTCTCACTTTCATCATTATCTGATTTACTTGTTTGTTCCATGGTGGTGTGCCCCAGAATAGCGTCCAGTTCATTAAAAAATTTCATACTTTTACTTGTACCCCCTGAGTCTTGGGCACTTTTTACACTCTTGTATTCATGTTTCAGATTTTTATATTTTGTCCTGCACTGCTTCCAGTCCCTGTCAATTCCGAACTTTTGAAGTCTAGCAGCAACCTGTTCAAATATTCTTTTATTTCTCACTGTCCCCTCCAGTTGTTGCTGGATATTTTTGTCTGACCATATGCGTATCAAAGCTCTGACTTCATTAACAGTCCAGTGTTTTCCTCCTTCATTTGCTACTGTAGGAATAAAAGCCGGTGTTTTGGAAGCCTCTATTGCTGACGCTCGATTACCTGCATCGTGTGGGGTAGGGGAGAGACACAGATACGGGTTACCTGCATTGGGTGGTTGGGGTGGGAAAAGGACAGAGAGAATGAGAATGAAGTATGCTGTTTCCTCACGACTTGTCTCACCAGAGAAAGATGGAGCAGAGATGACATTAAAATCAAGCTATTGGTTATTAATTTGTCAGCATTTTTGTTAATTCTGACATCATTTTTGCCTTCTCTTGAAAACCAATACGTACATTTAATTAATCTAAGAGGAGCATTTCTTTCTTCTGTTTCCTAATACACGGAACTTTTACTTGTAACACCTTTGAGAATAACCGATGAGCTGTTTTGTTGTTCAGACGTGAGAGAGGAGAAGAGAGGATACAAAGTGCTGCGTTACCACAATAATAAATTGGGCCCTGAGTCACTGACACTAGCGTAAAGACTTAACTTTGTGCCTTCATGCCATACTTTTGGTTTTACACACATGGGGAGCTTTAAACTGGGTAAGGATCTGAAGAATCTGATCATTAACTCTCAACAAAGCCCCCCTTTTGTGGGGAGCTGAGGAATGGAGACTTTTGCCTTGAGTGACACAAGAATATTTGTGTGATAACGAACCTGGTTCACATGGTACAGAACCTCCCCCTTTCTCAGTGCAGGTTGATATAAACATTAATATTTGAATAATCAAAAATACTTGGGTTTTTTTTAGTAAAAAAGTCTGATTTATCTTACTCTGCAGAACTATTTTTTTTTTATTTTCTCCAGTCTTCAACTTTATTTTTTAATATTAGGAGGTACAGGATGCTATGCCATTACTTAAAACACTGAAATACGATCTCTTGCAGTTTTTTAATGTTTCCTTGTTCCTAATTATGAATTTCCTTTAAGACTTCATTTTGATTATCAAATTAGTTTGGAAAGTGGTTTCTCATGCATTTTCTAAATCTTTGCAAAAATAACTATTTAAAAAAAATGCACCACAATTCCAGTGCTTTATCAAAGAGAGCAAATATGAAAGTGCACAGTAACTGACACAGTTTTTTGCAATCATACTGAAGTGATAAATGCCTTTGCAAGTGTCTTATTCTAAAAAGGCAAGCCAGGTTACAGGGGTTGGATACTTTATAGTCACTGAGCTTTGTGTGATAGCAAAAATATCTGACCTTTGCTTGCACATACAGCTTCAGTGGAGCATACTTGTGTATAATAACCTGTCTGGGGACAAACTTGTACCAGACAGCGGCATTCTTTGCTAGTCTCCGTAATTCATTCTAGTTGTGAAAAAGCTGTACTAACAGATACCAATTTTTTCCCTGTTAGTCCTGTGTTAATCGGACCTCTGCAGCAGCCAGCTCACTGATATGTTGTTGAGGAGGGTAATTTTCAGGTGACATATCAATTATGCTTTCTTCATTTCTTCCTGAGGGAGTGAAAGAAAATGTTTGTTTACAGGTGAATGCAACYGTAGGAATTGCCATGGTTGACAACTGCCAACATCAGATAGGCTTTATGTAGTCTCTGCTCAGTGTTACCAGGARTATTTCAACTATCTGTATATCTAGAATGGTTCATTCTTCCCCACCAGATTGTGCCAGGGAGACCAGAGAGAAAAGGCACAGGGGAAGAAAAGAGGAAGAAGAATGCGGAAGGTGCTCCCTGCACTTCCCCGTCAAAGCCATAGAGTATGGGGCAATCTGGGAGGGATAACATTTCTTTAGTTCTTGTGTAGACCAGTATTTCTCACTAGTAAGTTCATTTGCAACTGAGCTCACTTTCAGTTGCCGGTATTGGTTCAAATCAGTTCTAGTGACTCGGTGCATTGCTCATTCATTCTGCTGTATGCAGAGTGGAAAACGGTGGCTTGCTTTGTTCCTCATTCCCTTTAAAAAACATTGTGATTCAGAATATCTTACCCACACAAGCACTGCTTTGAAACAAAGTTCTCATCACTGAAAATTTTCCTTATGTCTCAAATGTATTTTAGCTCTAATTTGTTTAAAAAAAAAATTAGACAGGATATACATTATTTTTTGATCTGAAAGATGTGTTTATGCCATATTTGATTTTTTTCTAAGCTTCCTCAAAATGGGAAATCTGCTGAAATKAAACCAAAATATTAAGCAACAGAAATACAAAGGGCTCAACATTTTTCTTTCAGTGATGTCTGAAATAGTGTCTGAAATCTAAAGACTAAGAGAACTACTAGGAAAAGACATTTTAGTATCAGTACATACTTGAGAGCCCATGCAATTGAATTTATTTTGCTGGCTTTGTAGAAAGCAGCTTTCTCAGAATTGAAGATTTTTTAGCAGGCCAAATGAATCTGCTTGGCAGTGTGTTGCAAAAGCACTGAGTAACACAGGCATATTCCTGTAAAATTTGATTCAGAAACTTACTGCAAGAAAATTTTGTTTATATGTGTGTGCATATAATTCCATGTGAGATTCTTATCTCTTCTTTAATTTCTTGTTATGCCGGGCAAGAGGGGTGTAGTGTGTAACATAAAAGCTGTAGGTTTAGCTGGGGCCTTGTTTTCTCCCTGAATATGGCACCTTGGAGATTCTGTAGTGAAAGTTGTTGTAACTGGACTGGGATGTATGCTAGGGCATAGAGGGTATGTAAAAAATGGAAAGAGCATGTAGGAAATTCAGGACAGTGCTGCTGTTCATCCAGGCAAGGAATCAGCTCATCGGTTGCCTAATTCTGCCTAAAATGTATTCAGGTTTCTCCCTTCCCTTTAGCAGCCCCTTGAAGGGGCTCACACCTAGGATTTTCTCCCTCTTTCTGGCTTGCCAGATTTGTGCCTTTGCTTTGTAATGAATTTTCTGAGCAAAACTACTGTATTAGGATGGTTTCCAGAGGAGTTGTTGTATGGTTGGTTGGACTAAAGCATTGCTGACTACCCCTTGCTTGGAGAGAGGATACAGATGCTTTGAAGATCACTGCAAATCTGGATTGCTCAGTGGGACAGGTCTGACCTCTGCCTATCYCTCCTGGCTCAGGCCATCACTCATGCTGCTTTAAGCAGAAATTACATGAGTTGGAGAAAATCCACAAGTTGACATGGGTATCACACACTACCATTTGGCATACTTTCCACTAGCATTTAACAAAATTAATGTGGATAATGTGGTTAATATGATTAAGCTATAGCATGGGATGTGTTTTGAATGTGAACAGTGGTCATGCAGGAGTTACATCATATACAGTGGTGAGTATCTAGTGATGCATGAGGCTGCTGAGTGCTAAAACTGGGAAGGAGATGGTGCAAAAGTGTGGCTATTTTAGAGCTGTGTTGATCAGAAACAGAATGACAGTGTATTCAAGCTATCAGAAAATGCTCTGACAGCCATGCTGCTTTTTATTTTTTGATCTCTCTGCGCCATCATACTATACCTAGTTGAACTGGTCTGACATGTGACATAAAAAGTAGTGGATCTCCTGGAGCATCCTCATCATCTTCTAAAGAAACTGATATTTCACCTGGGAAGGAAAAAGTTTTTAGATGAAAAGTAGGTATGGACTAAATTAGCTTAAATTAGTTTAAGTGAAAATGTCCATACACAATGAGATTATTATTAACTTTGTAATCTCCACACTTAATTTGTATTTAAATTAAATTTAAAATTCATTTGGCCTGTCCCCGTCAGGGGACACGAGTTATAGGAGGCAAATTAAATTATTTTATATCTCGCATATGAAGGCTGTTTGAAATGTATTTTTAAATTCTTGTAGAAACCGACTTGATTCTAGTGACTCGTATGCTTTTCTCTCAGTATTTGGGGTGGACAGCACATTAAAAGTACAGTTTGAAAGTAGGTAATGAAAATAAGAGACCTACAAATAAAAGTGGACTTTGCACATGGATTCAGATAACCACAAATCCATTTATATAACAGAAAAAGAAATTCCAAGAAGAGTATTTAGAGAAGAGTATGAAGAAAACATGAGTGTTCTGCAGAGAGTCCTGGAAATCTATGGAATTCATTAATGGCACAGCGAAAGCGAGAAAATATTGTGACTAGAGAACAGATGTTTTTGTAGCCGACAGGAATTAGTCTAGCTTTTTACAGTACAGTATTCCTACATTTGTTTAAAAAGCAGTATTATAGCAATTGCTATGTAAGTTTGGAAAGCAGCATATGTAAATCAGGTTCTGAATCAGCTTAATTTTCACAGAGGACAGACTTTTAAGTTGTTCTGTGCTAATATGCTGTACTCGGTGCCATGTTGACAGGAGGTTTGAAATGTTGATTCACTGTACCGGGAGTGAGCTACTGCCAGCTCCAGCCAGGCAGGTCACACGGATCAAAGCTACCTGTTCAAAGGGACTGCGGCAGTTCGTCACAAGGAACAGCAACGAGGTGCGGCTAGGATGCAACCTGGTATCCCTGACATGGGTGAAACTGAAAACTGCGTTTGGATTAATTTGAAAACATTATCCTAAATCCTCCTGACTTTCAGCAAAGGCTCAGGATGACACAGAGATGCAGTGGCCTGATCTCTGACTGCTCCCAGCTGTCCGCCTTGTTTCTCTGGCAGGAGCTGCTACCCCCTGCGGCCGGGCCGGCGGAGGGAAAGGTGTGCTCATGCCCCCACCTCTAGCGCCTGGACCGGCGTTTTACCTGCTTAAGAGCTGCAAAGCAGACTACGGAAAGGGGAAATAAACTCTCTCTTGGAAGGCTGCTGAATGTGCCGTGGGTACTAGGATAAGCAAGTTTAATTACATTGTAATATTAAAAAGAAACAATTTATTATTTTAAGTAAATAAGAACAGTTAACACAAAAAGATGTTAGAATATTTGATGGGTAAAAAAAGGCATCTGATGAGCAAAAAAGTTACTCAGTAAGAGTATTGCACACTTATTAAAAAAAAAAAATTATATAAAATACTTGTCAATGATGTGTAATGTTAAAGGCCAGACATGGAAAACTATGTATGAGTGGCATTTTCAAGTCAGCATTTCTAAAGGATCTTTTTGCATTTCTAGTAGCTTTCTGAGTTTTGTACATATGATAATATTGTCATTGCTGATGCATTTCTGCTCAGGCTTGATAATTTTTCTGCATTTGCTGTGGTAAAGTGAAAGGCAAGGAAAGTGCCCAGTGCGTTAATATTAAACATAAAGTGAGAAATATAAAAGAGCGTAAGCAACATGAATTACTAGGAGAGCTTTACTTTTGTAAATCATGTACTCAATTTACTAATACTTGATTTAACTTGAAACAATCAAAACTAGTTAACAAAATGGGAAGGTCATTCATTTGAACTCTTATGAATGATACCATTTTTCATAGTGTACCATCACTCTGTTGATTACTGGGTAATACACAAACTAAATTTTAAGGGGAGTGAACGTGTTGAGTTGTATCTTTTTTAATGATTATTTACGCTACAACTCTGTGTTTGCCTCTGAAAGCATGTATTTGGGAGGATGACATGAACATCTCTGGCTTGCACTGCTGTATGTGCTTGCACAAAAAGTGTCATCTTTCCAAGAACGAGCTGAGAATTGGTGTGTGTGTTGCTACCAACTTTGTCCCGAGACACCTCCTTCTTAGATTTGATTGTGATTTTCAGTATTAATTTCTTCAATTACACTTTCAAAAGAAAACTGATTTGACAAGATATGAAGAAAAAACTCAGGGAAACACTACAGAAATACCAATCAGTCCCATAAAAGTAGCCTCTTTTTTCCTTCCTTCCCCTTCCTCCCCCTCCCCAGCAATCTCTCAGTAGTTGAGATAATCAAGCAAATCAAACACAAAGACATGCTTTGTAGCTTTACCTTAAGGACGGATATGAGTATATTTAGACTGAAGCTAAGCAGAATGGTAAAAATACAGTATTTCTTTGGGGGCATGCCCTGTCCCTTGTCATGCTTTAAACAAACAATTTAGTGTAGCTACTAGGTTCTTAAAATAAAGTAAGGCATTGCACGGTGGACAGTATTATTTGGCACAGGTTTGAGTTTGTTGATAGCATTTTGTTCTTGGTACCCAAGTCACAAGCCTAGTCATCCTTGGTTCCTCCGGCTCTGTCAAAATGAGGCTTCTCGGCCTCTTTTTAAAGAGGGGAGGGACCATTCCCCCGCTGCCCCCGTCTCCTGCAGGACTCTGTGGTTGAAAGGGAGAAGCCCAGGAGGGGGCCTACAGGGACGCAGCTGTACTTTGGTCTGTTTGCCTTAGGGAGGACGATGTCCACATCAGAGCGGTGCCTGCCCCCGGCAGGCCCTGGGGACCAGCCGGCCTCGATGCTGGGGCAGGGGCAGCCGGCTGCCTTCGCCTCTGCCGGGAATCCTGTTTCCTTCTCTGGGAGCGGCACCGTCAGATCTGCCCCCACAGAAGAACTTGTCAGCATCAGCTGCAGAGCCACAAATGCCACTTGAGCCTTACAAGTGCCCTTCAAAGTAGTGAGCTGGGCAGCCTCCCCTGAGCAGACATTGCAACTCGACTGCAGTCGGAAACGGACTGGGTCTCTGTCTAGTGCGGCGTTACTTGCTTGACTGGTATTCTTAAATGAAGAAAGCTGATGTTCTCACAGCTGTTCTCTCTGCCCCTTGTTRTGGATGTATGCATTCTGTGTAGCTGCAGGACACATTTCTATCTTAGTGCGTTTTCTTTGTGGCTGAATTATGGTGGTTGTGGGAATCTCTGCATTTAAATTCTTACCATTAATGTTGCATTATTACAGTTAGTTGCATTTAATTTCTGTTTATCCATAAAACTGGTTTGGTTTGTTTCTTTAAGGGAGTAACAGAAATGCTTGTGCATTTAAGAGATACATTGAGTTATTTCACCAGACTGTCCTAGTGCTTCAAAATGGAGTGTGGCTCACCCAGGGGTAATTTTTTTTTTTTATATTCTAGTTTGGGATTCACAACTGAAATTAACCTCTTCTGATTTAAACTTGCTAGAGGTCTAAGGCAGATGAGAATTAGGATTAACAGTTGGTGCAAACTACATCAAAACAAAGAGGGTAATCTAAGGGCAGATCCTCAGATGAAGGACACTATCCTCATTTCATGTAGTCCTCCGAAGTGTAACTGCTTGTATTAGCCTCAGTTCTGCAAGTTTAAAAATAAAAATGGATTGCAATACACAGTGCAGAGAGCACATGTCAAAATATTGTAAAATTGCCATTTTAATTTAAAGTGACTTTGACAGATTAGAAACTTTCTGCTAGTGGTGACAAATTAAGGTCAAGCTTTTCGTTAAGGTAAACAATGACGAGAAAAATGGCAATTTCTTTTCCTTAGACCTGTGAAACCGCCTTGTAGAGGGAGATGTGGAAGGGTACAAGGGCAAGCTAGATGTCCAGCTCCTTTCTGTGCCTTTGGCAATCTCCCCTGATACTAATGTTTTTGTTTTCTTAAAAAAGATTCACAATCTTAATTAATGTAAATTGCCACATACGGTTGGAACAAAAGGCTAAGCTTTGCATTTCTCTTTTTAGCCATCATATTTTGGTGCTTATAACTATTATTGGGGCTTATGCTTCAGTGACATTTAGGATGTGACAAGGAGATTTGAGTGATGTCAAATAGCAGATTGACCCTAATGAAATGTTAAGCACAGCTTAAATGCATATGTAGAGAGAGTGAATAAAACAAGAGATGCAAATAATTTGGTAAAAACCCCTTCAGAGTAAAAGCAGTTGTATTCATTTGGTTTGCCTCAAAATAGTCTGATAAACATGATGATTTTTACTTTCCTCACTACATTGCAATTTTTAATGAGGAGTTATTAAACATCCCTCTGTTTCTCAAATATTTAAGTTGAATGCTTACAAAATAATTTAATTACCGTTAGTCATCATACCTAAATTTTCAGTTACAGAGAAGTAAGAATAAAAATCCTGAATTTCACTTGTATCACAAATAACGATTTTTTAAAAATCATGACAGTTTCAAGCTTTACTTTTATCTTTCTTTAAGTTTACATCTGAATTGGAGCTCTACAAAACCTGCTTCCAAAGTACTCCAAACCAATGTCAAAGGGAAAGAAAACAGCTTTTCTTAATTTAACGTTTCAACCCAGTGCAGGAGCCTTGACACCAGTGAGTACTCACAGAGGCTGCAATACAAGCAGTTAGCATAATTTTGCTAGAATTACGCTGTATTTACAGACTTCGACACTGGTGGGTGCTAACATTTTATTCCCCTGCGCGAGGAGTGCATCAAGTCAGTTCTAGCAGCGCTGTTGGGGCTGCGCAACCTCCGCTTCGGCTCGAGCAAACTCAGCCTTCGGTTTTGTTCCCTTTGGTTTTTAAGCAAAGAGAGAAAAATAGAAGCAAAAACAGTTTTTTACCTTGCGTGCTCTCTGTTGTGGGGCTTGTGTTCAGCTGCGTCTCAGTCGCAGAACACCTGCCGTTTTCTTCTGCTGCTAATTGTGTGACAGGTTCATATCGCAATATGGCATCCAGATCATGGAAAAACTTCATGGTTTTAGTGACATCCCCAGTGTTGTGGGCATATTTAACCGTTCTGTATTCATACTTCAGATTTTTATACTTTGCACGGCACTGTTTCCAATCCCTGCAAACTCCTAACTCCTGCAACCTTTTAGCAATGTAGATAAATATTCCTTTATTCCTCAGGGTGCCGTGTAGTTGCTTTCTGATATTTTTTTCTGACCAGACGCTTAACAAGGCTTTAACCTCCTCCTCAGTCCAATGCTTCCCTGCTCCACTCTCCATGTTGAAAGTGACCTGGAAATGATTCACTATTTCTAGCCAAGATTTTGTTTCCTAGGAAACCAGACGGCTGGTTGTCAGTAAGCTCCGCCGAGATGAAAGGATCTAGTTTTACTGGCTCAAGCTGCCTGAGGGGAGTAACTTGAGAAACTGCCAAATAAGCAGGCCCGGTGTTAGAGGCAGGCGAATGAAGGCGCTCGGGCGGGAGCCGTGCCGGGGGGCCGTGGGCTCGGCGGGGAGGGGAGCCCGGGCCGGGCCGGGCGGCCTGCTGCCAGGGGGGAGCCGGCCCGGCAGCGCCCGGCTGTGCTTGGGTTAACCCTTCCTGTGGAAAAGGGCTTCAGTACGAGCACCGTGGTGTGACTAGAGGGGAAAAAAAGAGAGTCGCACTACCTTGTTCCCTTAAAAAAAAAAAAAGGCACAAACAACCCGACGCAGAAGCCCCACTCTTGTCCCTGCCCCTTGCTGGGTGCCGCCGGGCGGGCATGGCGGCGGCGCCCGCCTCCCGGGGCACGGGGGCAGCTGGGAGCCGTGCGGCCGGGCCGGCCGGCCGAGCTGCGACCTTGCGGTAGTTGGTAGGATGGTGATGTGGGCAGGATCAGCCGGCTTTGCGCTGGCCTGTCCACGTAGTGTTTGGTTTTGAATTGATGGGCATATATACACGTCTTTAACTCGTAATATTCATTGGTTACTAGTGATGTTTTATGCAATACGTAAAAATCTCACTAAATTGGTAAAATTGTGTAAGCTTTGTGGTAATGAAGTTGAGCTTCCTTTTCTTTCATTAGCACTACATAACAGATGTAATCCGACGACTTGAAAGGCCTTTCCTTCAGGATGTTCGCTTTGCTCCTTCTGGCTATTGATTTTGTCGATGTTTAAAGGGACAGTGGCAGTATTTAAATGGAAATCGCCCGTAATATTAACATTTGAATTTAAAGTTGCTGAATGCAGTACATCAACCCTCAGGTTTCACTACCAGTCTTTGTGTTTATAGATGGGACATCTTCCTGAGTTAAAATAAATGCGTTTAAGAATATCCTTATCTCTGATTTTTCTCTTGAGGATCGTTGGTGTCAATAACAGGATAAATTCATTCAGATATGTGTGAAGTTTGTTTGGTTTGGTTTTCTGTAAGCAAATGTTCTTTAAAATTTTGCTTTACATGCAACTGGGGCTAGTGACCAATAAAGGGATTTTAGGAATTGGAAAAAATTTGTAATGAGCATGGTCAGTTGTAGATTAGCATCCATTCTGTAAATTTTTTGTGCCCAATTTTATTGTTGCTTATACTAAATAATTCCAGTGACTTCAGTAGAGTTAAACCAGTCTAATGCGCAAATAGCATCTTCTTCTAATATTCTAAAAATATTCTAAGTGTTTCCTTTTTTAAGAAAAACATGTTTGTTTTTCAGTCATTATTATATATGAGAGTGGACAGGAGCTTACCAGTCCACCAAAGTCCCTATGAGTGTGACAGGCATGGTGGGTATATGGCAGCAGTTTTGTTAGCGGTAACACCCTGCCTTATTCCAGGAAGCC
The DNA here is from genome assembly GCA_030449065.1 of Oceanodroma leucorhoa. Taxonomy (NCBI): domain Eukaryota; kingdom Metazoa; phylum Chordata; class Aves; order Procellariiformes; genus Oceanodroma; species Oceanodroma leucorhoa. Next base: position 13,980,379 of record JASVER010000005.1, read on the forward strand.
TTTTAAAGGAAGATCGAGCAGCCTGCACTGTTACCCACAAAAAATCCAGTCTGCAAAACATACCTTTTCAGTGGATGAGGACTGAATTATAACCCTTGGGCAGCTGTGCAGCATTCTGCCTGCCTCTGGCAGGGCAGCGTCAGGGAGCCTGCCCGAGCGCTGGGCRTGCGCCCCGGGCCCCAGCATGGAGACAGGGCTGGGGAGAACAGGGAGCAGGCTGGGGAAAACTCGGCCATTTCAGCTGATACAGYTCTTCTGCTCAACAAAGCACAACTGCCAGCCTGAGGCTGATCTGCTGCAAGAGAAGTATTTCCATTTGCAGTGACGCTGTACACCAGACTTGTTTTGCTTGAGTTGAGAAGCTGTGATGGCCGATATTAGTTTTATGTGCTCAATCACTTTTATCAGAGGGTCCATATACCTTTTAGAGGTGTAAATGATAACTTGACTGCTATCATTTACAAGTGCGAGAATGCAAAAGCTTCTGCACAAGTGATCAGTGGAAGAGACAATGCATTTCCATAGGCAAAAACATCAGTTTCTTAACACCCCTCCCCAAAACCAAAGCAGAAACAGAGTAGTGCTATAGAGCCTACTACTAGAGCCTAGACTATCACTGCAAAGTGGCTTTTCAGATTAAGCATCTGCCGGTATTTTATGCCCACACTGAAACAGGACTGCAGTAAGAGTCTGAGGCAGTACTTATTAGTGGAAAGATTCCCACGGAATTCAGTGGGCTTAGGCATAAACCTTATGTGACTGTTTTAAATAAATCATAATATGGGCAAGAAACCAGTTTTGATTACAAGGCTGTAAAATAAAACAACAAATAAGCTTACATTAAAATTTCATGTTGTAAAGAACAGATGAAAAACCACCAATCCATTGTATGTTAAAGCATTTAATTCTAAGCATTTCAGTGCTTTATGTTAATTATATTTTGTCCATAGGGGCCAGGAGAGTGCTGGAATTGTGACAAGTGATGGAGAGTCATCCCAGGCATTCAAAGTACACAAGGTAAAATGTAAATGAATGTTTTGTAGATGCCTAACTGAGATGCATGAAAGTTTGTTTCAGCTAGGCAACGGAATAATTAGAGGGAAAGTAACATGTTTTGATGGACTGTTTTGGTTTTGTCAGTGATAGTATCTAATTCTGTTATTTGTGCAATTTCTGTCTTAAGTGCATGTTTAAAACAAATATGCCAATGTTGTCCTGCTGGGTGTATCCATGCACACAGTGGCAGACACACAGAAGTATCCAGATCAGGCTATTGATGTCACAACTACTTACCAAAGTCACCCCGCACCTAAAGTGTTAACTCTGGAGCACTGAGGCAACTTGAGATCAAGAGAGAAAACAGTTACAGGCTATGCACAAGCCAATTCTTGCATTAGTGAGACTCAAGGAAGTGGCAGCTACTTTACCCATAGGTAAAAATAAACAGAATAAAAGATTGAATGGAGGCCTGAGAAGGTCACGCAGTCTTTCTCGAGCTGAGAGGATCCCAGGGGATGTTAAAAGACATAAAATGGCCATAGTCTTGAAAGTATTATGTCAGGAGAATACCTGCATACTCTGGGGATATTTCTGCTTATTCTGTATTGAATAGTGATCAGGAAAAAAGTAATCATCAGCCTATTCCATCCTGGAAGAACAGAGAAATAAAGAAGAGCAGGAAGGAAGGATATAAGGAAGAGCAGGAAATAAAACTACATCAGCAAAATAACCATGGGGCAATTCTTGATGTGTGTTCTCTGACCGCAACCAGAAAGCAGTTTGTCTTCGTTATCAGAGGTCTCTGAGGAGGATTAATTAAGCTGTTCAAGTGAGTCCAAGAGTAAGAACTGCTTTGCTGCAGCAGCATGTATATCTATGCATGACTGCTCAATGCCTCATGCAAAATCTTGTCTCATCAAGCATCATGTTTGTTGCCTCTTCAGGCATTTCCCCCYTCCTATCTGTTACTTACAGCCTGATTCACACACACACATACACACACTTTTAAATGCAGCTTTTCTCAACTTCAGCACCGTGTTCTTCATTCCTGCTCTTGCTTGGGTTTCAGCTTTCCTTAAGGTTTACAGGAATTCCAGCTTCCTTTAAAGTGGGCTGCTGTATATATCCCGTAGGGAAAAGAGCTTCTCAGAATGAACTTCCAGCAGGTGATATCATAATTTGTAGTGTTTCCATGTTACTGAGCTGCAATACTTAGCTGTCATGCTAAGAATTTAATTGACTATYTCATATCAGCTTTGATATTTTAAGAGTTGCAGAGCATGTGATGGTTTCTTTTATCCTTGAAATATGTTTCTCAGCCACAGCACTTTTAAAATCTGTAATAACCACAGTGTAATAAAGAGCCTGTAGAGTACAATTTATATGACTTGTTTAATCTTGGAAGTGGTGCTAATGTGACAAACATTTGGGTCTGTTATACTGGTGAAAATATATTTAGGACTCTGACTCGTAAACTTGTCCATAAAAATGTCAGCAGCTAAGATGCTACTGTATCCACTTGTCCTCTAAACTCCGGTTGACTCTTCTTCATAGCAGAGACAACAGAATGGAAAAGGTGCCTGCTTCTCACTGCATTGATTTACTACCCAATGCTTCCGTGCAAACTCACAGTTTGTCAACAGTGTAAGGCAATACATATATTGGAGTACGAACTGGAACACCTAAGGCATGGGCATGTGTTCCTTTGTGATTGTTACCAGCCTTTGACCACGGATTAATAGCCCTTGGCAAAGGCTATTAATTCTTTGTTTTAAACTCTCCCAGAAAGACACGTCCAGATTTGTCTGTCGGAGACTTTCAGCTAGATTTGTATAACAAAACATTACTGTCTTAGCTCTATTAGCTCAGGATGTGGAAAAACTTAAATCTCGTGTATGGACATAGTGATGCCAGTAGGAGAAAGACTTTGATTGATTGTTTCAAACTTCGATATGCAGAAAAATATATTAAAGTAGCTATTCATCAGACCATTATCATGTTCTGGCATGTACCAGGCCTTGTATAATACAGACATAAGATTGTCCCAATTGGGAACTTTTTATACCGGTGTAATTCACATTCACCACCCCACACCAGCACAATCTAAATCAGAGGAATATTTCAAACTGCAATTAAAAGATTAAGTACTTGTGTAACCAAATCTGTTTTAAAACAGCATTGCTTGTTTAAGCTATTGCAGTGCTTAACGTGGCCACATCCGTTAATACCGGACCTGTGAACTGCCAGATCTCCTGTTAGGATAAAATTGGCCTAAGTAAAATAAGAGTGCATGGTTGCATTTCTGTACGTATATGGGCACATGACATAGACTCTAGACCACCTTTATGTCATCTGTGAGACAACAGATGATAATTGATCTGGCATAAAGTTTGCTGAATGATTAAAGMAAACTTACACCAGTTTGACAGTTTGAGGCAGTGATAGTAGATATCACTTTTTAGCATGATAGTAMGTACCCTAAAACCACACATGCAACCACAGCCTCTCGGTATGCTGACTATATAGCAGTCACAGCAGAAAATACCCTAAAGCTGAGCTTTCTTTAAGCTGTTTTGGTTGAGCTCTGAAAACAGTTCAACCAATTTCTGTCCTTCCTGTCCCATCCCACTCTTTTGTTGTTGAACCTACAACACAGGTTATGAACCATTGGCAGCTTCAGACCTCTCCCGTGTATCTTTGAAGGTCCTAGAAGAGTGTTATCGTGTGTGCTGTCGTGTACATCACAATTACCATGCATGATAGGGAAACATCGAAGGATGTAAATACTTTCCACAGGTGGCAGCAGAAGCAGAAGTTTGTAGGAGGGCCTGGAATCCAGTCTTAATTTCTACTCTCTGTGCAGTCTTTTCAGACTATTCTTGCTGCTAAATTGTCTCCACATAATGCTTGCTGCCACAAGAAACTCCTGACATTTGACTAATAAAGTTTTGATGCATTTCTGCTTTAGAGAGAGGGCAACCTGGCTATAGAAAGGTTTGTTTTAAGTGAACAATAAAACCTCTTGAAAAAAGCTTTGCTTCTGACATTGGCAAGAATGACAGTGGAGTCCAGTAAACATTATCATGGACCCAGTATAAGAGTAAATCCAATATACTGCTAACTTGTAAAAGGTATTTTCTACATAGAATTTCCTTCTCGCAACTTTTTTCTTCTTTGCTTGTCTGCTGGCTGTCTTTTTTCGTGTGTTTTTAAACAGCACAACAGTTTGGTAGTGTTTTTCAGAAGATGTATTTTTAGTCAGGGAATAGATTGTTCCATGAAAATCCTCAGCACAAAAATGTATATTGCTTTATTTAAAAACAGGAGTAATGGGATCTGATATATCACTGTGACACCTACTCAGCTTCTTTCTTTCCCAGGTTATTTGCCTTTCTCTTAAAGTTGCTTGCATTAATGCTGTACCAAAAACAAACAGAAGGAGAAATGAGGAAGTTGCCAGGAAAACAAAACCAAACAGAACTTTTTTTTCTTTTTCTTCTGAAGGGAATGGGTCTTATAAATCACGTCTTCAATGCAGACAGCCTGAAGAAGCTGTACGTTTCAAACCTCGGTATAGGGCACACAAGATACTCCACCTCGGGAATTTCTGAGCTGCAGAACTGCCAGCCTTTTGTCGTAGAGACTCTTCATGGGAAGATTGCTGTGGCACACAACGGGGAGCTAACAAATGCTGTACGACTCAGGAGGAAGGTTAGTACCTCCTTTGGGAGGCTCTGGCATCGTTTCTTTCCGAGTATGAGGCAGCAATGAGCAATAAGTTTGCTATGACTTTTCCTTAATACCAAACTGGGGTAGTGAAAGAGCCCCGTAATCAAAATAGATCATTTGGGGGGGAAAAAATGCTGGGGAGGGGAGGCATTTGTGACTGTCACAGGGGATAAATCACCARTCCTCTAGGCTGATGGTCACATTCCTATTGATCAAGTGGGAAAACTAACTCAGCCATAGCAAAAGGTAGGTTGGCTTGAAGCTCTGCTCCTTTGTGGTTCCTGACAGAAGGAGCAAATCATATGCTTATGCATTGGAATATGAAATGTCTGGTTTGGAATATTGTCTTTATTTGTATTTTTGGCTTGCAAAATTAATCATGAGCACTGTCGGGACATAAATCAACAAATGCCAAATTTTATAGTGTATTTGGCTAGAAGGGTATGTGTTAAAGAACCAAATTAAAATTTAGCAGATGTTTCATTGTGAAATCTCTTCTATGATATGTTCCATCCAAAAGCGAGAGGACATACTCTTGCATTAAAGTGAGGCAAATGTATGGCATGCCCAAAGGWAGCTAGCCCATCTTTAATCAGAGACACAAGTGTATGACTGGATGGGAGAAAAAGACAGTGGCGAGGAAATGTAGATGGAGAGTGGAGAATCAGTTACATGAGATGTAAAACGATTTCTAAAGATAAAAATTAGGAACTGTAATGCATACAGCATTGAATGGGTTGTAATAGTTGGCTAGATACACTGCAGATTCTCTTCTCCTTTAGAAGTATAAATAYGCCAAGACAGAACAATTTGTCTGACCAGGTCTAGCAAAATTTAAGTTGTGGGATTTCAGTTTTTTAATCCCAGTCTGCTTCCCTTCACACCTCTTTTTTTGTTGCTGTTGCTTTGTGCCCAAACCATTCTGCCTTGATATCTCTTTCTGTATCTGCTATAGGTAATTTCATATTTTCCCTTTTGTATTTTACCTCTCTTCCCAGAGCAAGCAGAAGCACAAAGCTGATTAAATGGCCCAAGCATGAATTTACGCCCTGAATATTGGTGGTGTTAATTTTGATTGCATGTGGAGCAAAGGAATGAGAAGCAAAGGAAGAAATGTAGTACCAGGCATAGATGATTGTACCAGCTCTTTTTACATATTTGATTTGTTGGAATAAATTTGACGTTATTATGATCTGATCACCTGAAGCACTGATATGTTTTAAAACATTTGTTCATTGCACAAAGGTGGTGTTAGATTAAAATCTGAGCAGTGTTACATGTTTTTTTTTTTTAATGTTGGTAACACTTTTCTTTTGTGTCTTAAAAGCTTATGCGGCATGGTGTAGGACTGTCAACCAGTTCTGACAGTGAACTGATCACCCAGCTGCTGGCTTTCACACCTCCTCTAGAAAATGATGATACAGCCGACTGGGTAGCAAGGTGAGGAGGATGGGTTTCAGAATCAAGAACAGCAGTCGAATCTCAGCATGATATGTAGCTATAAATGCACACAACTGTTTGTGTGACACATGAGTATGTTCACCTATGTCTCATTTCAGAATAAAAAATTTAATGAATGAAACTCCAACTTCATATTCATTGCTAATTATGCATAAAGACATAATCTATGCAGTACGTGATCCGTATGGGAATCGCCCACTCTGCATTGGTCGCCTTATTCCAGTAGGGGACATGAATGGAAAAGGTAAACCATACATATATATTCATATACATATACATGTATCTATGTGTATATATATAGTTTGTTCCTGAAATCACTGATATAAGTAATTAAAGCTACACTTACTGAGGTGTAAGTAGGAATATGTGATGCAAAAGTCAGTTTTGAAAATTCAAAACAAAAAAAAATGTTGGTAGGGAAAAAATAATTTGTAGGAAGCCTTCAAACATCTTTTCTGTTACCAGCAAAAGAGAATCCTAGTTGCCTGATGACAGTGTCAGAATTAGGCAGCCCAACTGTACTAGAATAGTTGTGCAAATTTAATTAACATCTCATCACTTAAACAGGAAGGCAGGGATGAACAGAATCACAGAAGGGTTGAGGTTGGGAGGTCATCTGGTCCAAATCCTCTGCTCAGCCAGGGCCACCTAGAGCCAGTTGCCCAGGACTATGTCCAGTCCAGTCTGGTTTCTTCCTTTCTTCTGTAGTAAGGTGGCTGAAGAGTGCTGGATTACTGGCAATGTATTTCTAAATTCCAAGCACTCCCAGTCACACGTAGTATGGTAATGGAACACTATACAATCAATTTATGGGAAAAATTCTATGTGTTCCTGTTTAGCCTGCAAATCAATTTTCCATGAAGTGAGATTAAAATCTGTTCATTTGTTTAAAAATAAAATAATTCAAAGGCAAAGTAGTAAATGCTTCCATATCTTCACAAAGCTTGTTAATTTTAACCACAAGAAAAATTATCAAGATTTTTTAAAGCACACAAACATTCCTGCCCTATGTTACACAACTCGATCTTTCCTGTGCCTGTCTCTGAAAACTCTTCTTATTGTAGGTCAATCCAGCATCCATGTAATCAAAAGGATCTATCTRTCAACACATTTAGCGTAGGAAAAGTAAGGAGTTTCTTGTGTGAACAAAACTATGTGTATCTAAAGTCACTGAACTAGAATTGGAAAAGTTTGAAATAGTGCAGAGATAACAAAGGTAGTTACTGAATTGTCTCTCTTCATGAACTGTGCATACGATGCTGTTACTTCCACCTTTGCCTAGAACATGTTTATGATGTTTACGTTGTTTTTTTTTTTTAAATAATATTACATAAACTTTGGAATGCTGTACCTTTTAGTTAGAAATTACAACAGTCTTTAATTGTGCACTTGGCAACAACCTAAACCATGGCAAGCCAGATACTGCAGTAGAAATGCAATTGTGGGGGGTTAATGGTAACAAGAATTGTGAATTCTAACTGAAATCTTTCATTTCAGGAAAAGATAACAGTGAAACAGAAGGATGGGTAGTCTCTTCTGAATCCTGTAGCTTTTTGTCTATTGGTGCAGAGTAAGTGCCCTGATTCTCACTTTATCTGAAAGCTCTCCTCAGGCAGTGATTAAACATTAAACCTCAAATTGCCAAATATCATAATCTATAACAACGTGAAAGACATCAAGGATTAGTTTGTTGGGCTGTTTGGAGGGGTCAGTCCTGTTTTTGCCAGTTTATTTTCTTGAACAGATTAATGTAAAAGAAGATTTATGTGTTCAGAAAGTAACAGTAAAAACGGCTTTACTGTTGTAAAGTAAATGCCTCTTACTTGTTGCATTTAGCCTATCCGTATAACTTTTTAATTTTAGCCTTGTTTGCAGCAGAGTTGTTGTATTACAAAATAATTCTTCAACTACTGAAAGGTTATATTGGTAGCTCACAGGCTGGACTAACCTGAGCTGTAGCATATGCTGTCTGATGAGCCAGTCTCCTTGTTTGAAAAAAATGATGGGCACCTGAAACTATTTCCATGCGTGCAAACACCCATCAGAGCCAAAACATGAGATGACACTCACGTGACCTCTCTAGCTAAGATACTCTGAAAAGAAAGATGTGATACTTTCTCTGGACAAAAAGAGAAGGGTAAGAGGCTCTTTGGGAGACTGCAGATTGATCTTTAGCAGTTTGGAGTGGAAGGCAGTTGTGAACTAGAACATAATTAAAGTAAGAAGCATTATGAGGAAGCATATTTAATTTAATTTCCTAATCAGACATTTTTTTTTATTATAAAAATATGCATTTGGGGACTAGACTAATAAGTRAAGTTGGATCCTCTTCAAATAAAAAACTGTGAAAAATTGCATTAAGAACACAATTAGTGAATAAAAAGAAATGTAAAGCAAAATCAGGAAGCAACATGACTGCACTTTAGGGGTCTTTTATTCCATTCTGCAGTGTTTTATTTTAGGTGTGGTGTTCTGTGTTCTTTTGCTGTAATTTCTGCCCTGTCTCTGTAGGAACTATTAGCTGTTAGTAACAGGGGCTTTCTTGAGACAATTTATTCTACATATGGATAAGAATAACCGTTTTCTGCAACTTCTTCAAAATCTCTGTTAAGAGAAGCTTACCATGTAGGACCATCAGCTGAAGCCTGTGGGTTTTTAAAAAAGCAATTTTGTCTAGACTTCTGCCGTAGCCAGTGCTGCTGCCTGCTAATGCTAGTATCTGACCGGTGAATAATCACAGATTTGCTCACCTCTGATTTGTATCTCCAGAATATTTCAATATTTTGGGATAGATTTAGATTGAAATTGTTAGAATAGCAACTTGAGGACTCACTAAAGGRTCTAGAAAAATGTTTAATATGGTTAAGCATTATAACATAATAAACCTAATACTATTCCATAGTTCTTCAGATATGAGAATTGGAATGTACATTTCCAGTCAGCTTTATGTCATTTAGGAGTAGTTCCTGTCACCACTAGACAGCTATTTCTCTAGATATTGGCTTGTGGGGCAGGATTTTTTGGGCTACCATCTTTATTCTTGATTATGTTTTTCATATTGCATTTTAATGTTTATTAGCTTTCACAGAAAAGTCCTCTAGTATTGATCCAGGACTAAATTATTAAAATATATTTAACCTCAATTAAGCCTGTACTAGACTGAGTACTGTACATCTCACATATAGGAAGAATACCATAATTCTCTGATTCTAAGTATTAATTTACTGCTTTTGGGTATTAATTCAGACTGTTTTAGTAAGGGTCACTTGTCTTAGAGTGTTGATCTTAAAATACTCCAGGTCAAATYCTAAGATAGAAGCGAATTGTTGTGTTAGGATATTCAAAAGCATTTTTTCATGTCAGTTGAATCTTGTGTATATTTCAGAACTATCATCCAGGTTCAGGACATTTCTAAATGCTATGTATTTCTCTTTCAAGGTACTATCGTGAGGTCCTTCCTGGAGAGATTGTGAAAATATCCAGATATGATGTCCAGACACTGGATGTTGTACCAAGACCTGAAGGAGATCCGTCAGCATTCTGCATCTTTGAATATGTTTATTTTGCAAGACCGGACAGTATTTTTGAAGGTAATAAGATGTAACGTACAAAGCTCCTCCCCAAATAGCGGGAGATGTTATCCTGGAGAACAATGACTCTGGAAAGGATCTGGGATCATAGTAGGGTACCACTGAACGYGAGCTTGCAGAGCAGGGCTGGGACAGAACGGATTGGCACAGTTCTTGAGGACATGAAACTCATCAGGAGGAGCATGTAACATCACCCTCCTGTTCCTGGCTGTGCATATGGCCTCAGTCAGGCTGCCTGCGTAGTCCTATGGAAGGGATGAAAAGAGCCACAAACATGATTAAGGTAGAGGAAATATCCCKTAAAAGTGAGAGACTTAAAAAAGGAACTTTATTGGTTCTTGGAAAACTTTTTAAAAATTAGACTTATGAAATAAGATCTGCAAAACAACTTTGTCTTGGCGTTTGCTTTGCAAAAAAAGAGTTATTTCAGGAAGATGCTTTTAAATCTTGTAAATCTATGCATTATCTAAGTACTTGGGGTTGTCAGTCTAATGCTTTTATTATTATTTCAGTAGAAGCCCTCAAAAATTGTCTCAGTGACAGGACTCTCATACGTAACAAACAAGCTCTTTCCTTTCTATGGCCATGCCATCTGTTGATCCTATACAGTTCGCCACTTTTATAAAGCCAGTTTCATCCCACATCCCTTTTTTTTCATGATACTCTTACCCTTCAATATCCTCACTTCTTACATTCCTTAGTACTGCTGCTGTACCCTTTGCTGTGCCTCATCTCATCACAATAACTCCAGTTCCCTCCCATGTTGCAAATTTTTTAGGACCTTAAAAGCTTCTGTGGCCTCTTATCCTCTTACTAAATGTGGGGTGAATTTTGCCAACTGATTCAAAGTTAGTAAGCGGGCAGAGACAGACAGCAGGATTGCAAAACTTGTCTGCTGGAGAAACCAGCCTAAAAATAGAATATGCACGTTATGAACAGGCRGGCATAATTTCTACTTCTTTCCTCCTGTAAATAGATTTTGTAACATCCACAGGACCTTTAGTTACCCAATTAGGGCAAATTGGATTTTAATTCTCTGTGTAGTGATATGAATGTGAATGTAAGAATATGACTTTATGGAAGGAAATAAAAAATGACCTTATGTGAGTGACTGCTTATTAGTTCTGGAGCTTTTCTCACTGACTTCTGTGCTTGCAACTTGCCACAGAAATTTGTACAGCAAACTGAGAGGAAATCTGAATTATGCATGCCAGGAAAAACCCTTCTTGCTGTTCTTAGGTCAGATGGTGTATTCAGTCAGGAGAAGATGCGGGCAGCAGCTTGCTATTGAAGCACCCGTGGAAGCAGACCTGGTCAGCACTGTTCCAGAGTCTGCAACCCCAGCAGCTCTTGGTTATGCTCAGAAGGTATATGTTAACTTGCCTTTTTTTTCCCGAGCATATTTACACATACCTCTTTTTGTAATGGGGTATTATGGTAYGGGCCATTAGAGTTTTGTATTGATAAAGCTTTATATCTTGACTGCACCAGGTACTCCTATTGAGTCATCTGCACTCTTTTTTTTTTCTGTCGTTATTCCACTATATTGAGGTGTTTCAAAGTTCTTTGGTTATTGTGAGGTCATACTAAGTCCTAAGGTTGCTTTAAAAACCAGTAAGCGAGAATAACCAGTTTTATAGATACTAATTCTGTTTGTCTCCTGTTTACAGTGCGGACTACCGTATGTTGAAGTACTCTGTAAAAACCGATATGTAGGAAGAACGTTTATCCAGCCAAATATGAGGTTACGGCAACTTGGTGTTGCAAAGAAGTTTGGCGTTCTGTCTGATAATTTTAAAGGCAAGCGAGTTGTTATCATTGATGATTCAATTGTGAGGGGCAATACCATTTCACCCATAATAAAACTACTGAGAGAATCGGGAGCAAAAGAGGTAAGTTAATTTTCAGTCAGTACAATACAGATGTAAACAGAAGATTGATGGGAGGGTAAAGCACAGGGGTTCATTCATCTTCATTTGTACTATACATTGTTCCCTTATTTAAACGAGCAAATGTGCAAAAAAAAGACGACTAGTGTATGTTTATTGTGAAGATAGGTTGAGAAGTTTCTTTTGCATGACTGTGATTTTTGGGACATTAAGGGGGGAGGAACAGGTCTCCATATAAATGGAGAAAATAAATGGTCTCCATATAAAGCACTATGTGGCAAATAAAAAGAGAATGGAAAACAGGTCAGGTAAGATCAGAAAATCAAGTATCGGTGTGGTATTCCTGACGTACGTGTGACTTGTGGTACTGCATTAGGTGCAACCACGCACTGCAGTAGACAGGCACCTGCCTTAAGTCACCACAAAATTTTTAATTGATTAAGATTTTTTTAATTGAAACAGAATGTGCAGGTTTGTCACTGGAGAAAAAATGTTCTGTATAATATTTGACTTTGTAAACTGAAATGTGCATCAAGGATTGAACACCATAGAAGAAAAGCAAAATTGGGATGGAACCTTTTAATAACATTAGGAAATATTGTAAAAATAAATTCTAAAAGTGTCTTTCTCTCTCCTGCTGTGTTGGCATCTGAAAAAAACTTTATCTTACTTTTAACCCTTCCATGACTTCTGTGTAGTGCTGTGTTCTGTTCTTCATGATTATTTTGCAGAGCTGGGACTTTGCTACTGTGTTATGATCTGCTGACCTTTACCTTATAGTGGTCTGTTTTGAAACTCTGTTTTTATTCAGGTGCACATCCGTGTGGCTTCACCCCCTATAAGATTTCCTTGTTACATGGGAATAAACATTCCAACTAAAGAAGAACTCATTGCCAACAGACCTGAATTTCATGATCTTGCAAACTATATAGGTAAATGCTACTTTTTATTTTTCTTTTCTTCTTTTTTTTTTTTGAGAGAGATTTTACCTGTAGGTGTTTTATTGTCTACATCAAAAAAAAGGACAACGCATCAAAGCAACAGTGGCAAAACTGACTAAAAAATCATAAGGTTGATACACTAAATTTCTGCATTGTGAGTACTCTATGGATCAAACCAATTTAGTTACACACTTTTTTTTAACACAGTTAGTGAATTGTGTTTCTCCAAACAATAGAAGGCATTAGAATAATTGCATAATCATAAGTTACAAATAAGGTGTGACAACACAGCTTTCCAGTACTTAGAGCTCCTTCCGGGAAGGTCTTTACGAAAAGGAGCTACTATAGGCAAAATACCAGGAAGAAAATATGTGGTGAAAATCTGTCRTGTAATGAAAAGCTAATGTAGTTTCACTTTCATGTGATGCTCATAAAAATATGTTCGGAATTTGTAAACACCCACTGATTTTTCTACAAATTTAAATTTATGTAAGTAACTTTAACTGCATCTTATATTTCACTTTGAAAGAAATGACATTTGAAACTAATTAAAGAATGTTAAGTACATTCTCCAATCTCTAGAATGAGTCATGTTTGCAGCAGAACAAAAGAAGAACCAACAGTTTATGTTGCTTGTGATGTGGTAAATAACATGCTCTTCATCAGGGTATCAGCAACAGAAGTCATGTGAAAGCTTCTGAGTGAGGAGATCTACTATATATGGCCTATTGTGATGCAAAGTATTTTAAAAAATGGTTTAAGAACATAGCTGTGGTTACAGTTAGGAAACTGTAAACTCAGATTTCCTGTGTTAAATACGTACTCTCACTGTCTAATATTGCAATGAATTTTTTTCCCCAAAATTATTGTGAAGGCATGTTGAAATATTARAAGTTTGTAGGATCTCATTTTTAAGTATTATTCAGAAAACAATGAGTGCAAACGATAGAAAACTAATGATGTGAAAAGGCTATCAAGCTTTCCTACTGCTAGAACATTTGCATGAACTGCATACTGAATTTTTTTTTAACACAGATGGTCTTCCCCTCCTCCAAGTCCCCGTACGGGTTTGTAGTCCTAGGTGTGCAGTGTGGGAAGCACCAGCCACGCACACATCTGCTTCCAGACCCGAACTACAGGGTAACTCGGAGAAACTACAGGGAGTGTAGGGAGTCTTAATATACACTCTGGATTTTGTTTCTATTTTWGCAGTATGTGTGACATACTTGTTCCCAACTCAGAACCTTCTGTCTAGATTTCAGTGAGTCTGCTCCCTGCACAAAGAATTTGAGAAGGGCAAGGCTTATTATGGTCTGATAATTTTTCATATCCATTCTCCCTAGGTAAGGTGATCCACCTCCATATAATAATGCGACTGCATTTCCAAAGAGCATTGCATGTGGTACAATATTGCAGCTTTAACTGATGAATTCTTTATTTCCTCTAGGAGCAGACAGTGTTGTCTATCTCTCTGTGGAAGGGCTGGTATCGTCCGTGCAAGAAAGCATCAAAGCAAGACAAGAGAATGAGAACAGCCTTAAAACCCAGAAATCGCGTGTTGGAAAGATCGGTCATTGCACAGCGTGTCTGACTGGAGAGTATCCCGTAGAGCTGGAATGGTGAATTTTTAGTGGATGGACACCAGTTCACCTCTTGTTGAATGTACCTTTTTCACCTTTTTCAAAGATGCCTTCTTGCTAATAGTCTTCTTGTATTTAGGTAATATGGAAAGCTTATTACAATTACTGTTACTAAAATACATCTTTACAGTACAGACTTACAGAAAGTCCAATGTGCTGATGGAGACAATGTAAGCAGATTAAAATACAGAATCATATAGTTTTGATGCACAGTTGTGCCTTCTATTTTCTCATAAAATATTATAAAAACCAAAGTTCTTTTAATTCTATAGCGGTCCCAGAGTTTTTTGTTTTGGTCTTGCCCCAAAAGATATCCCTGTTAGACTCGTTCACAAAGTACAGATCATAAATCGTGTGGTGTAATTTCAAATTATCTAAGCCTTAATGCAAAAGTATGTGAAGTTTGCTTTTCTGCTTAGGAAAAATACCAGATTCTGAAGAATCAGGTTGCTTCCTCAGCAGTTCTTGCTTAAGCTTTTTAAGAATAGAAGTACCTAACTTTTGCATATATAGCTAAACAGCCTTTATTAATCAAGCCCTTTGTAACTGATTCTATGAACATAATGTTTAGCATATGATTTTAGAAAATGAAGACTCAGGGAAATGCTCAGCCAAAAGCTCTCTAGTTTTATAACTTTAAAATTCTTTTTTTGAAGTCCAGTGTAATTACATTATCTTTGTGTGCTTTTATCAGTTGCCAATAGGATGTGGAAGGAGAAAAAATACTTGCCACTGCCATTTTTTTTTCTGTTTTGCATCTTGTTTTCTCCAGGATAAGTCCTGACAATTTCTGAAGTCTTGAGCCAATGCTCAGTGTGCTTTTTTCATATGTCAACATCCAACGTAAACTGAAACATAAAGTCACTTTTCATTCCTAACAGTAAATATATTAACTGAAGATTATGAGTTGTTTTGGGCATAGTCTTATTTTGCTACATTACTGCTGTTACAATAAATGTAATGTTTAAAAAAAAAAAAAAAAGAGTTCTGAAGAACCATTAGCTATTGAATATATTGTATTTTTTAATTGGTCAGAATTACAGAGTTACTTGTATACATGAAGATCACTTGGGCAATGAACCACTAGCTGAAAATGGAAAAGCACCTTTTGAAAACTATTGCGAATTTACRCACAATTGTAAAAATATTTTGTATACCTCATTTTTTTTCACTGAATACCAGCAACTTAATTTTAGATTTTCTATTTAATATTGTGTATTTTGGCCTTATAATTGTTTGTGACACTGTTAAAAAAAAAAAAAAAAGAAAAGTGTAAGAGCTTCTTCCTTCCGCATCATCTTCCACATAGTTGAGAATCACAGCACTGGTGATTAAATTCAAAAGGGAGCTTTCTTACGTGGGATTTGTAGCAATTGTTCCTGATAGACAATGACAAAACAAAAGTCCCAATTCAAGAAAGCATTTAAATACATTTAATGAAGTCAAGACTGTGCCTTGTGCAGTGGAATCGGAACCTACTTGCAGTCAAGCCTATGGGAGAATCTAGATTTTCATGAGCACTGGGCTCTTACTGTGTGTTCTTCACCAAAGCCCAGATCTGCATATTGGGGGATGTATGTGGATTTCTTCTGTCTAATTAGCAAGTTTGTTCGKTTTTTTAACAGAACTTTAACAGTTCACCTGGACAGTAAATTGAGCAAAAAAAGAACAGGGTGCAGTCACTCTGACTGCCCCCTCTTCCAGATGAACCAGGGAAGAGCATGAGAAAACAGAAAAACTGTCATTAACTTTTTTCACCTTTTTTCTTTCCTGTCCTCAAAAAAGCAATCATTTTTAAAAGAAGGGGTAAGTTGAGCTCTTAGGTTATAGATACATGTGAGGAGCCCTTTCTAGTTGTGATAAAAACTTAGATGCACAGTTTAACATGGTTGCAAGCAGAAGTCTTATCAATTTATCTGAAATTGTCTATAGAACAGACTGTAAATGAAACTTGTGCAAATACTCTTTTAACATGTTTTCAACAAAACTGATATTTTTGAAGTCTGGGAATAATTGCTTAAWTGTGATTTGAGAATTAGGTGGCATAATTCTGATTTTAATAAAATGAGTCCTAATGCCTTTTTCTCCTCCATGTTATGCATGTRAAATTACAAGGTCTGCTACTGTAAGCACTGTAATTTTTAGATACACTACATGCCTAATCTTTAGTACGTATTTTTCAAAACCTTAAGTTAAAGGGGAGATACTTTTCAAGTGTCATTTTATTCCCTTACAGCTGGATTTATGCTTCAGGTTACCAGGCCTTTTTTTAATCACATACAGCAGACACGGACATGCAATGAGTATGCTGAGGGAGAAAACTCCTCTGGTTTTAGGTGTCGCCATTTGTATTATTTTAATGTTTTACTGGGAAACTGTTTCTGCTGTTATTACCMATATGCAACTGTGCCAAATTATCATTTACGAAATGTGACAAAACAGTGGAAAGCTAATGTCTAACCTCTCCCATGCGTAATATTAAAAATGGTTATGAAGTGGTCTCCTGTTCTCTCTCCCTTCACTGCACTCGCCGGCACTGCGCATCGAAGCCTTCTTTAATAAAGCCACCTTTAAAGCGCCCTCGAAGCTAGAGCAAATAATTTCATATTTCATATCAAATACCATTTCACATTACGTCACCCTCTCCCGTCGCAGCCCGTACCGCATTACCGGTGCCCCCTCCCAGCGCCGGCTCCCGTTCCCGTCACCCTCACTCCCCGCTGGCGTCTCTAAAACCCGGCTGGGGGAGGCGCGCCCCGCCGGGAGCCCGGCAGGGGCTGCTCCGGGCCCTGCTCCCCGCCGCTCGGCTGCAGAGCTAAGCGTTACCGCCCGCCCCGCCTCCCCGGAAATGACGTACTAGCCCCGGCCCAACGGCGATCGCACCGGCAGGACAGCCCGTACCACCTCCTGGGGGGGGGGGGGACGCGGGGACAGAGACGAGCGAACTGTGAGTGGAGGAGGGGGAACCTTGCCCTTCACCCCGGCCCCCTGCGTTTGTTTTGGCCTCTTCCTCATGTCTGAAGAGGAGTTGCCGGAGGGCTGGGAGGGCTCTGGCGCACTCGCTGTTCCTCTCACCCGCAGGAAAAAATGGCGCCGCCCTACGCATGCCACTGGCAGACCCGGCGCAGCTTCTGGATGCCCAAAGAGCGCGACGGCCATCGGCCAGTGAGAGCGCCGCGTTACTGCAGAGTCGGGCAGGACTAACACTGTCCCGCCAATCAGAAGCGTTGACCTTCCGTTGCTAGGTGGCGACGGAGAGAAGGAGGGTGCTGGGAGGTGCTGCTCGGCCCTGCCTCAGGTGGGGGACCCGCGCGGCGTGGCCGTTGCCCCGAGCCCCGGCCGCTGGGGCCAGCGGCAACGGTTGGCGGGGCCGCGCTGATGGCGTCTGTCCCGGAGGGGTCGCGCCGTGCTCGCGGCGCAGTCACCCGCCCCGGGATCGGCTAGGCCGTGTGTGGGAACGGGGGGCTTTGAGCGCGGCGGGGTGTGGAGGAGCCACCTGTCCTCGCTCGGGACCGCTGCGGAGTCCTGGCCCGGGCGCGGCGGAGGCGAGAGGCGGCCTTMGGCCGGAGCCTTCCGGTCCGCGGCTCCCTCATCCGGTACGGGCGTGACGGGAGGGCCCCTCTGGGCAGGGACGTGTAGCAGCACGAGCAGTACCCTAAAAGCCTTGGCAAGCCACATGTTGGGTTTTATGCTTGCACAGGAAAGATTCGTATTAAAGGAATTCTATTAAAGAAAAAATTACTAATTGTGTTAGTAAAGTTATTAATTCGGTTGTGCCCAGCTTTAAAGGTGTAATGGTGAGGAACAAAATACCTCTGTGCAATGAAATCTTAGTGAATTACAGTATCCTGGGCACTAGGATGAGACCCATGGTAAACGATAAAAGTATTAAGGTTCACACTTCTGCAATATAAGGTGTGGTGAAGCTGTGTGYTCTCTGCCAAGTATCTTTCTTACTACTTGGAAGTGTTTTGTGTGCTTACATAATTTGACTAAAATATTAAAAGCTATGAGGTGACAATGCAGTCTGGCTTGTTAATCTTTCAGGGGGATTGAAGAGATGCAGCTGAGATGACTCTTCAGGAAATGGTGAATCAAGCAGCTAGCCTGTACTCTGAGAGAAAAGCAGTTTGGTTTGATGAATGCAATGACAAACCTCCAACTTTCTACACGTATGCGACRGTGGTTAAGCTCGCCATGGAATTAACCGCTTTCCTTCAAAAGCACTGTGATCAGCAAGGAAAATGTGAAATAGGCCTTTACTGCTATCCAGGAATAAACTTACCGTCATGGATCTTGGGGTAATGGTTTGAATGCTTGCATTCTGTGTTAGTTTTTTCAGGGTCATCTCTATTAAAGCAAATTTTCAGTTTGTTTATATTTTTAATAACAACAAAAATGCAGTAATACCGTAGTAATGCAGTCAGGAGGAACTGGAGTCTTGCATTCTTTAAGAAAAAGGATGGCAGTATTATAATCTTYTGAAAAGTCACTACTAAAGTTTTTTTGAATCTTAAGTTCATCGATCTGAAGTGTATGTAACTGTATCCATTTTTAAAAAGCGTATGATTAAGCATATTTATAGAAATATAAAAAATTAATTACTAGTATCTTTGTTGTGTGTGTTTAAAAATGGAGGTGATCTAACAGAGTAAAATGAGTATGCAGGTTTTTTAATGTATTCTTGTCTTGCCAGCAAAAAAAAGATGCATTGAAAACAAATTTCATGCTTTAAACTAATTGAGTATACATTACAGTTCCATTACAAATATTGTAGAAAAAAGTAATGAGCAATGCAGCACTAAAGTGACATTGATTATTTAATGGCTAGGAAATTGAAATGTTTGTGATCTCAACACTCGTGTTAATTCAGCAATTTAAAAAATCCTACTTCTGCTGATGAATTCTAATGTTTGTATCCTTTATATATGTATCTTTTATATCCACCTCATTTAGGTTGTAATATATAGAATCCCAGCATGGCAAGCTTATTTTCTTCAGCTGATGTATACAGCAGCAGTTGTGCTTCTTAGGGGAATGATCTGTGTCAATATTTTCCTATTTCCTATTCACGCTGCACCTAAAATACATAGTAGTGCAAGAAGATGTATCACAGTTGACTATAAAGATTTCAGTGAAGTGTGTGAGCAAGCGCTGTAATCATAAACCTTCCAGAAGCGCTGAGGAACTTTCTCAGTGATCAGGAAACACTTTTCCCCCAGTCTGGCAACAGAGCAAGAAATGTGCAGGCACCATCCCTGGAGGTTTTCAGGACCTGACTGGATAAAAGTCCTGAACGACCTGGTCTGGTGTCACAGCTGGCCCTGCTCGAACAGGAGGTTGGACTCAGCATCCTGAGGTCCCTTCCAACCTGATTTATCCTATGTCCCAATGAACTGAGCCGCAACACAGTTTTCTTTTGCTGTGTGACTGGGAGCTACCAGGGTGTTTTGATTCTTACAGCTATCGTTGCTGACTAATTAACTGCTACGTATGATGCAGGGCAGGCTTAGGTGCCTACTGGTACCAGTGGCTATTTGAGTATGCAGGATGCTGCAGTTTCCAAGTCTTCATTCTGGATAAGTGATACTGCAGTGATAAATCACTTGCACAAAGAGGAAATACAACTAATTGTACCTGGGAACCCAGCTTTAGAAGAAATGTGAAGATTTATGGGAACCGTTCATATTTTAGTTGCCACTTACTCATCTTGGCTTTTTGTGGCGTTAATAAATGCAAGTGCTTGTCTTTATCAAATGGAGCCACTAGAGGGGGGGATTGGAGCAAACAACTGTTGAGGAAGCACTACAATGTAAAGCAAAGTGAACGAGAGCAGAATGATACTTCGKGTTCCTCTGTCTGTTTATTAGGGAAAAAACTCCAGTATGTGCTCAGATTCTCTTATGCTGGATTCTGCAGACTAGTGAGAACAGAAAGTGTTTTCAGTGTGCAGACTTTTGGTGGGTTTTTTTAATATGTTTACACGTTATACATGTATAAATGAAAARCTTATATTTCTGTTCTAGTCAGTAGCAGAAGCTTTTAAAATGTGGTGCTGTTGCTGTCAGTGATACCTTTGTCATCACCAACCTCCTTGGCCAGAAATAACGTTGAATGTTTTCATCTAGCTTTAATCTTTTTACTTGCTGTAAAATACCAAAAGGCAACACTGATTATAATTTTCTTCCTACTTTATTTCCAACTAAATCTTTAAAAGTCATGTTATGACAACATTTCTGGGAACTATAAAAGTATAATAGAAAAGTTAGTGAAATTTAAGAGGATTTTTTGAATTTTTTTTAAAAATAAGTTTAAAACATTCTTGTCTTGTTAGAATCCTTCAAGTTCCAGCTGCCTATTCTCCTATTGATCCAGATGCACCACCAATGTTATCCACTTACTTCATGAAGAAAAGCAATCTTCAGCATATTCTTGTTGAGAATGACAAAATAAACGTAAGTGTTCAGGCTCCTACAGGAATCATTAAAGGSCAATTTAGAAATGTGTAGCTATTCAAACTGTATTCTGTTTTAATAAGCTTGGATGGGGTGGTTTTGTTTCTTCATGTCAAGAGGTTGTCYTTCTCATTCAGAAAAGAACATATTTGAAATTAGAAGTACAAAGTGCTTCTCCTCCTCTTAAAAAAAAATTGCCTACTTTYCTATTGTGGTGTTGTCCAGGCAAGCTTGTTGGGCACTTGTGCTGGAAGGCTTTTCCAGGCTTGTTTCTCTGTATGTCAAGGTTGAGAGTTTGAAATCTTTGCAGTGGTTGAAAATAACTCCTGCATTTAATTCTTTGGTTTCCTTTTGTCCAATTCCTCCCAAATCTTATACCCTCACTCATTGCAGAGGCAATAGACAAGATTGGAACACCTAGTTATAATTCAGAGTTCTTCGTCTTCTGCAGTATTCTTTTGTGTATTTCCCCTTCTTTTTGTTATTTGCTCAGAGAATTGTTTATTTCTCATTTATAAGGTCTGTGCTCACTCATATCTAATACATAAAAATACATGAGCTTAAAACAGTCTGATGTGTGTCCTCCAAAAGTAGAGGGATGAAAAATCACAGCTTATTTGTATGAAATGCTGTTTCACGTTTCATTGCATACAGTAGAACAGTAACAGTGCATCCTGAATCCTGCTGTTTAAATTGTTTATTTTCTTTTACAGAAATTCCAGATGTCCCATGTTGGTTGGTTTTACCACAATTCTTCCACAATAGAACATATTGGTTTAACTCTCTTCCAAATGCGCTCGAGCAACACTGATTCAAATTCACAAGTAGCCGATGTGAAAAGTAAATATGAACCTTTCAAAGCTATGGGTAACTCACAGCCAGGATGTACCATTTGCCTGGATCAAACTGAAGTAAAAACATCAGAAGGAGGGTAYATGGATGTTGGCCAGAAATACTCTTTAGCGTACGTCTTGCATACATCAGGAACTACAGGGATCCCCAAAATAGTCAGAGTGCCTCATAAATGTATAGTGCCAAATATTCAGCATCTTAAGTAAGTGTGGTTTCCAGTTTTCCTTTTAAATGCTTTTAGAAATTTGATGTTTAGGGGACTCTCTTTAATACTTCAGGGGAGTATAGATAGGGTTTATGCTAACACTGTTTCACCTCTTCCTCCTTCCCTGCCTTTTCAGGTTTCTTTGTGTTTGTTTCTATTGTTTCTAAATAGCATCATATAAAATGTTGTTTCTCTAAATGTTATTTTTAATGTTTAAATGGTGCTTTACCTGAATTTTTGAGGGGCGTACTTCAAATAATACGCTTTTGCTGTAAGTATTGTATCCTGGCTTGCGGCTTAAAAGAAATACTTAAAGTTAATTATTCGTTTACAATTATATTTAGTGTGTTCTGTAGTTTTAAAGTCCTAATTCCTTTTTAGGCTACCCATGTTTCTTTCTGTTTCATTTAGTTCTTTCTAAAAAAAATCTGTTATGGAAGATACCACCTGTTTTTCTTCTTTTTTTTTTTTTTTTTTTTTTTTTTTTNAAATGATCATCCATTAGTTGAAATATGCCCCTTCAGCGTACTGTATTGGTGTGTAATGTAGTGGATATCTTTGTAAAGGACCTCATTAGTTTAATCAATATGTTATGGTCTTGATGCAGGAGCTCTTGCTCAAATTGTCTGGCCTGCATATGCTGATATATTCAGAGTAGCCCTTAAGACCTTAGCTTTGCTAAAGCACATTTCTTTCATGCTATTCTTCAGTTTGGAAATTTTTTTAACAACATGCATCAGATTTGTAATTCCTAGCTTTCTTATTTTAGATCCATATTTGAGATCACAGAGGATGATCTGCTGTTCCTGGCTTCTCCTCTAACATTTGACCCATCTGTGGTTGAATTGTTCATTGCTCTGACAAGCGGAGCTTCTATTCTTGTAGTACCAAACACTATTAAAATGRTGCCTGTGGAGCTGTCTGCTGCTCTATTTCACCATCACCATGTGACAGTGTTGCAGGTAGGCAACACCTAAGATAAGTGTCTTCAGTGTCTTGCTTCTCACCTTAGCTAATGTGTACTACTTTTGCATCAGTCTAGACGCTAATGATAATTGAGCAGGAGCGTTCTTCCTTGAAGGTGTAGCTCATGCTATCCTCTTTGCCTGTAGAGTGCTAGCTGTTTAGAAAATTACCATTTTGTGAGAGAAAACAATGAACTAAAGATAAACCCAACATTCATCTTAAGAAACCGTTAAGAATTAATAAAATTATTCTGTTAATTAAGCAGTTAGTTCCGAAGAATCTGGTAATGCAGTAACCTGTTATAGACATCTTTAGCACTTCTTAATGGGCTTGTTCTTAGAGCCTTTCCTCATAAACAACTTTTAAGTTTTAACGGTAGTCTCTATGCTAAAACTACAACAGCTAAACCAGTGCCATTTATAGGGTGATAAAATGTTTGTTGTTTTTACAATAATGACGGCAAGAGAATAATTCATTCCACAGCAACACTTACTGGTTTCAGGCCACCTGTTTATATGAGGCTTCATGTGCCCCTTATGTCTGGGAATAGATCATCTTCTATACGATCTCAATTTTAATAGTTTTAAAGTTCATTTTTGGAAAATTTACTTGAAGTTATGAGCATCCAGCATGGCTGAATAAGCCTAGCCCTTGCCTTGTAGTGTAACGACRTATTTCGTAAAACTATTAATTAAGTATAGAAACTTAAATCGGGGTGGGTGGGGGAAGAGTCGCTAGAAATGGATCTCACTTGTAACCGACTTTGAACAAAATGAGTATGGTCTGATTAGTCTATTAATTGTTGTAAATCAACCCCTAAGCCTTGCTTTGTCATTCATGTTATAATTCTGAAGTATTTGCACCCATAGAAATGCTGAGATTTCCTTTTCTTTTGGCGGAATGGTGGTAGTTGAGATTGTAGGGTATAAATTTAAGATTAGTGAGTAGTTAGCTGAAGATTCCAGAGCAGGAAAAAATCCACTAGTTACAAAGAATTTGTAACTTTATTSTCTGCTCTTATTTATTATGATTGCTATAAATCTCGATGGTGTAGATTCTCCTATCATATAGAAGTTTCTTGATCAGTTTACCTCATTTGCTTTTAGAAAAAAATTCAGAGATACTAATCTCTATTAGCAAGATTTTTTAAGTATGTTTTTAAGACTTTTTAAGATACATATTGTTTTAAGCATGTTAAGTGTTAATAGAGAAAGGCGAAATTTGGTGAATCAAGGTATTTGAGATGTCTTCTAAGAAAAGTTTTATTTTGTAATTTTTTGATCATTGTCTTTATCGGTGAAGGAAGGGCTTCTCAGCTGAATTAATGACAAAAATGTTCTCCTTATAGCTTAACTGATGATGAATAATTTTATGATGCTTCTTAAATTACAGCAAGAAATTCCCTTCCCCTCTTGACTTGCTTGAGCATAATTGAGAAGTATGAATCACTGAAAGTGATTATGAGGGAGGGAAAGAGTAATTTTTTCCCCGCTTTTTTCTTCACTCTACTTCACTAAAGTTAAAATGATCAGTTGAGAAGTGATGGTCTTCATCTATTACTAGAAGAAAATAACCTGGTAAGAAATAATTCCATTAATTTTCCAGYCCTCTTACCAAAAAAAATAGGCAAGAATGAGAGTGAAGTTTGTCTGTTAAAATGATTTGCTGTTTTTCCCTTCAGTGAAAGGGCTCTACATCACCAATAGTTTCATAGAAGTAGTTGTATTTAAGGAAGCTTTTTTTWAATTTTTTTTTTCTTTTCTTTTTCCCCTGCTCATTTTAGAGTGTGATGTGAAAGCTTTCAGAAAAACTAATCTTTGTAAACTGTTATACTTACACAAATCCGGAACAATCCAGAATCGCATCCTAGGAACTTTTAGTGTTGGAAAGGTCTTTAAATGTTCTGTATGCAGGTTAATCAGATGTATAGGTTATGTTTTAGTTTTAACATGCTGGAATGAAGGGAAAAAAGCTCAGGCAGTAACATCAAGAGAATACTGTGTTTGCTGCTTTCTGTTTCAAAGTAATTAACCTGAGAACTAATGTGTACACACTTTAGGTAATAGCTGAGACACAACAGGGAACCCATAAGGCATCTAAGTAAAAAAGAAATTCTGCAGAAGAACACAGATTGGTGCTGATAGTACTCACTAAAGGCCTCACATAAGAAACAAAATTTTGCAAAACACCAGCGTGATCTATACCGGTATCTGATGGTTGATGCCATCTACTATACGTAGATGATTGTTAAGTGCAGCTACAATATAGCTATGTAGTGGATATGATAAAGCAGGAAGAGGTCTACGCAGATACTGAAAAAATCTAACCGATCTTTTTCTTATCTTTTTTTTTTTTTTTTTTTCATATGTATCATTCAGGCAACACCAACACTTCTCAGAAGGTTTGGAGCTGACATTATTAAATCAACAGTGTTGTCTGCAAATACTTCACTTCGTGTCTTAGCCCTTGGTGGTGAAGCATTTCCTGTACTGAATCTCTTGAAAAATTGGAAGCACAAGGAGAACAAAACAAGTATTTTTAATCTATATGGTATTACTGAAGTGTCAAGCTGGGCCACTTGCTACAAGATTCCTGAAGAGGTTTTTAGTGCTGATTTTAGGTAGGAAAATTCACTGTTTTCATGGCTTGGCATGTGAATTATGAAAATCACTAGAAATAGAACCTCGGTCTTCTGTTTCCAGAGCTACTGAGTCCTTATGAGTGTTTATGCTGATAGAAGTTATATTTGGTTTTTATGTAGGAATAGACTAATCCATTCTCTCTTGCTCTAATACAGCCCCCTCAAGTAAAAGTTGTTGATGAGTGATTCTTGAACGACAGAACTGCAGTCTGAAATTCTGTGTACTTGTAGACCTGTGAAGTTTCACATAATGTGTCGTGATGGTCTCTGTTTTAGTCWTCTCTGTATCTAGACCTCTTCCTCATTCCAGCCTGTGATTCCACATGTTGAACCTGGACTAGCCTAGTCCAGGGTGTACTGTCTCTGAATACACTGCAGTGTTGAATCAGCATTGCACTTCTGCAGGCAAACGGCTCCTACCCAATTTGCTAGTAACATCAGTTAGCCATACTCTTGCTCATCATGAGGCTTTTCCAGTGAGATCTTGCGTGTTCAAAGAGAAGAAACCTAACACAGCTGTCTGAGAGTAAAGAAATGGGGCTCTGTAACTCTTAGTCATAGCCTCRGAACAAAGATATATTTGTAGCTTAGCTCTATCAAGTTCAGAATGTTACTTCTAAGATTTACTTATTTTAAGCAAAAATGCTCAAAGATTACTTTCAAATGTAATGAGTAGATATACGTGTGTTTCTTACTGCTACCGTGCTTTTGCCTACAGTTTTTAAAACTCCACAAATAATCAATTAAGTGCAGACTAGGTACTGGGGTTTTTTTTCCTAGTATTGGAAAATGTACTGTTCAGCAAATGATGCCTCTGATACTACTTGACTAGTACGGATGACAGAAATTTGTCCAAAGTGGCTCACCCAGGGTCTCACAGTAATTTTACTTGGACTTCCAGAAGTACTTTCTTTCAATCATTTAGCACTCTGCCATTTTCACTCAATTACTGACTATTTTTTGTCCATTTTATTTTATAAAGAGGGTTGCARGAGTGTCAAGGTCGCGAAAGGTACTTCCAGGGAGCTCAGTGTTTCGTTTGCTCTCTGAAATGTGTAATTTTTCCCTGGCATGATAATTATATATGTGATTTGAGTTAGATGTGTCCTATGAAATGGGATGTTTTGGACAAATGATGTGATACATTAACTTGGTACTTCAACCTTCGAAGACTGAAAACCATGGGTGGTCATAAAGTGTTATTAAATTATCATGCAAAACTAATTTCATTCTGTTTTTTTCTGAGTTCAGACATTACCTTCTCCTCAGTGAAACTGTTTTTTCTACTCAAAAGTTTCTGTGCTCCAGAGATAATGTGTTGTTCTTCAGTCCTAACTGAGGTGCAGTTACAATGATGGAAGTTTTTATAGTCTCTGGCTGTTGTCTCCCACCCTTCACCTCAGAGCCTGTTCCCTCTAAGCCTCATTGCAAAGGGAATTAGGGTTCCTTTGCAGTAAGCAGCCCCAAATACAACAAAACCAGGACAGACCGTTTTATGTCTTCTTCATTTCTTATTATTGGTAGGACAATTGGAGTACAGTGGGCTTTTATTTTTGCTAGCTGAATGATGAAAACTGGTTTCTAAAGAACACTAGAAATTGAAAAAAGTCAGCACAAAGTTGTCCTGGTTTTGGCTGGGGTGGAATTAATTTTCTTTCTAGTAGTTGGTATAGTGCTATGTTTTGGATTTAGTGTAAGAAGAATGTTGATAACACACTAATGTTTTTAGTTGTTGCTAGGTAGTCTACTTTCTCAAGGACTTTTCAGCTCACATGCTCTGTGAGGTGCACAAGAAGCTGGGAGGGAACATAGCCAGGACAGCTAGGCCAGCTGGCCAATGGGGTATTCCATACCATATGATGTCATGCTCAGCATATAAGGCTGGGGGAAGAAGAAGGAAGTGGGGGACGTTCGGGGTGATGGCGCTTGTCTTCCCAAGTAACCGTTACGCGTGATGGAGCCCTGCTTTCCTGGRGATGGCTCAACACCTGCCTGCCCATGGGAAGTAGTGAATGAATTCCTTGTTTTGCTTTGCTTGCGTGCGCGGCTTTTGCTTTCCCTATTAAACTGTCTTTATCTCAACCCAYGAGTTTTCTCACTTTTACCCTTCCGATTCYCTCCCCCGTCCCACCCCGGGGAGAGTGAGCGAGCGGCTGCGTGGTGCTTAGTTGCCAGATGGGCTTAAACCACGACAAAAGTTAGTGCCTTAGTGGTCTGCACTCCTCAGTTTTTTAGATAAGTTTGGCAAAATTACATGTCTAATCCCAAGTCTCTTAATAATAATGTCCAAATGAGGTGTTGTTTGTCTTTTATTTTTGCTGTTCTATGGTATATGTAGGAGTCTTGGCGATGTTAAATTCTACTCTTTTTTGGGTTTGTCTTTGTRTTGGGACTTGCCCATGGTATGGGGCAGACACATTGAATATCTGGGATGCTTTCTCATACCTATTTGTCAAGTAGTTGTATTTTGAAGCTGACCAGAGGAAGGAAAAGTAGGAGAAGATTCTCACTTGGCAGAAATACAYGTTTTACAAACCTTGACTGCTTTTTGGTCAATTTGAGTTAAAGAATTAATTGACTGATCAGAGAAAAGGAGAAGTTTCAACAGCCTAAATAACAGGAGCTAAACAAGAACTGTTAGGTTAAAATATGATACTTTACGATAGAAATTGCACTGAAACCTGTGCCTAACTTCATCTATTACCAGAGTTATTTAAAGTTACTTTGCTTTCTAAATTTTGCTTTACTGAAGAAAATACATTATTCTGTACTCCCACTCAGAAATATATTCAATAAATGAGGTTCTGCAAGTGCTTGAAGAGGCTAGAGAATGAAGGGAAAGGAAGGAGTTGGTCTGCAGCTCARTAGAAGTAGTCTATAATAGATACATGACATTGAAATTACAGTTTCTTTTATTTCAGTCTTTTCTGAAAGAGTCAACTGTACTTGTTGCCACAACATCAGTAATAAAATAGAATAAAAGCTGAAACTAGGTAGGACAGGGAAAGAATGAATTAGAAAGCAGTTACATATGTTTAAATTGGTTGAGCTTGATGGGAGTTTCTACCTGGGGGACTTAAAAACTGGCTGAAACTCTCAGGGTATTTCAGGGTCCATTCAAGCCTTATTTCCTATCGTTCTGTGTTTTTTGGTATGCGATAATGAAATCCATGCGCATTGATGAGGTTTTTAATTTTGAACAAATTGAGATGCTTTTAAAGAAGAAACGTTTGTAGAGAAGCCCCAAGCATCTACTTTTGCTCTAATACTAATCCTTTAAAAGACTGTATGCTAACTGATTTCTGCAACAGTTGTTTTGTGTTCAGAAGGGAAAGGTTTTTACTGTTTGTCTCTTTAATGTATTTAGAACTGATTTCCCTATACCTCTGGGATCACCGCTCCTTGGAACAAAAGTTGAGGTCAGAGATACCGACGGTTCTGCAGTTCTAGAAGGCGAGGGACAAATATTTATAGGTTGTTTGATATTTCTTTTTAAGATACTTTTCTTAATTGATTGAGTTWTAATAATACATTGATTATTTTACTTGGTGTTTGCTTCTGATATACGGATTAATATAGCATTTTAAGTTCCCATTGGACTGAGAACTTTCTGATAGTATTTTATGTTGTTGGAATGATGAACAGGAAATTACCATCATTTTATCTGAAGACTATGCTTTCATTATATTGACTTTTTTCCTGCTTGCATTTTGACATTCTCAGTTGAAGTAATTTCTGTGCATTAGCTGAATTAACTGCATAGCCCAATTTGTACATTGCAGAAGTTTAGACATTGATAATAATCTTTTAGTACTGCTTATAATGCTTGTTAGAGTTTAGGACAATTTGATAAAATACTCTTTCATTTACAGTTAGCCATTTAATATATATGACCACGATCTTTTCTTGTCTAGGTGGTGAAGACCGAATCTGCTTTCTTGATCATGAAATAACTGTACCCCTGGGTACAATGAGAGAAACAGGGGATTTTGTAAGAGTGCAGGATGCAAAGTTGTTCTTCTTAGGTCGGAAAGACAATCAGATTAAACGTCACGGCAAACGTTTTAATACTGAATATTTGCAGCAGGTAATACAACATCTAGTGGGTAGAGTATGCCAGTATAAAAGAGCAGGGATAAGGAACACATCATTATCATCAGAAGTGGGTATTTACTCATTTTCACGTGACTTTTACGAGTCTAAAAGAAATTGGGAGGGTGTATTATCAAAAATCTACTCACATAATTTAGGGAGGAGTTTGGTTCTGAGTTCTTGGAAATCTGTTTTATGGTATGGTTTCTTCCAGCAGAACTGAGAACTGTATAAATACCTGAAAAGTACTGAGCAGTGCAATGCTTGTATAGTGATTGTTCTACAAGATTGAATGTCAAACTCATGGATTATATCTCATTCGTGTCATTTAGGCAGATAATATATATCTCTGAGTTCATTTTAATGTGAAGAAGTACAAACTCAGCTACAAGAGTTGATATTTCATAGGATGTTATGTAGGAATGTGAGACAAATACAAATGTTAAATGTGTACKTTTTAAAGTTGTGGTTTTTATGCCTTTTACTCTATTGATGAACTGCATTTCAAAGCAAGGATAATATTTTTTAATTACAGGCTGCTGAAGATCTTTGTCAGGTAGAAGCTTGTGCAGTGACGTGGTATCAGCAGGAAAAACTTGTCCTGTTTGTTGTACCCAAAGATGATTTAGAAGAGAGAGAAATACTTAAAGAACTCCAGAAATGTCTACCAGCTCATGCAGTCCCTGATGAGCTTGTACTGATTAAAGCTTTGCCTTTAACATCACATGGTAAATGAAACTATTAAGTACCCTTGCCACTTATTTTAATGATCTCTATACCTTTTTTTAATTTTTTTTTTTCTTGACCAAAATCCGGTACCTGATTCATRCTTTTTAAAGGAGTAGATTAGATAACTAACTCCTAGTCAGAAATCATGACCACGTATTATGTTTTCTTGGTAATGTTTCATGCGAGAGTCAAAGAGTGGTGGTAAAACCAATTTWGTATTAACACTGCACATTTCTTTTCTCAGTCGTTCCTGTTGCAGTCTGCAACAGAACCCTGACTTTATGGGGGGAAAGATCAGGCCTTGAAGGTGGGATTATGTGGGAGGCTAGGGTAAATTTTCAAAAACCTTATTGGGTTCTCTGTAGTTGATTGACTGGGTAAAAAAAATACAGTTGCAGTTGAGTATGAATAAGGAAATGTGTACAAGAATGAAGTGACTATTTGGGCAGAGCAAGTTTTAGAAGTGTAAATGTTAAAAGAGCAATGAAAAAAATCGTACTTTATTTTCTACAAAGGCAAAGTTGATATATCTGAACTGAACAAGATTTACCAGAACCACCTAAACTCCAGAAGGCGTGACAGTAAGCTGAGTGGCGCAGAGGAATTGTGGGAAAGATTGCAGTATTTATGGAAGGTAGTATTTTGAGCTGCCTTTTTATCTTTGCAAGTGGATCATTATACATGTGTCAGGAATTAAACAGTTTTAAGAAGTATGACTAATGCAACCAGAACATTCTAGCTGCTTATAGATTTAAGCAGTACAGCTCTTTCTGTTCAGTTAATACTTAAATATAGTCGCTCTGCAGTGGCCAAGAGGGAGTAATTTATATTTCTCTATCAGATAAAACTGCAGGCTATGAGGTATAAGCAATTAGCATAGGAAGGACTCAACCTGTCAGTAGCTTTTTGAATACTGCTTCACATGCCAAAGAAGGTATCCCTAAGGGAAACAAGGAACTGGGACATGGAAACTTTGTAYAAAATAACTACTGTATTAGTACTTGTTTCTAAATATAATTATGAATTGAAGAGTCTTTTTTTAAATAGATGGCATAGTTGCGTAATTGTCTCTTGGACTGTCTGTTTGTATTGTTTCTAAATTTCTGTGCTGAAGACTTGGTTTTTCAAGGTACTGAAATGTGATGCCAAACAGTATTACTTTTTTTTTTTTCAAAGATAGACTTCCAAGTTTCACCTGAAAGTGGGCTTTGCTGTGGCTAGGACTTGAAGAAGTAAATGTAGTGAAATCAGTAACACAATTTGCCTGTGCTTATACTTACCATATTGGTGGCTATAGAAATGATAACCCAAAAGGATGGGATGTGCCCTAGACCCGTTATGGACAGCAGAAAGTGGCTTCTAAAACCAGAGGATTTGGACTTCACACCCAGACTTAACAAGCAGGGGGTGCAGTGAGAGGAGACATAGTATTGCTGTTTGTTGTGGTAACAATGCCAAATCCAAAATCATTCATGAATTGAAGGTAGGTAGATAAGTAGGTTACTTAAATAATTCAGAAGTAAAAGATACCAGTTCATGTAAGTTTTATTAATAAAATAAAGCACCTAACCCAATTTTATCAAAAGGCATCAATGTTTTATCTGCAAAGTTGTCATTAATAAGTGATATTGAGATTGAAAACGGCCAACAAAAATACAGCACAATTTGCTTTAATTTCTTAGACTGCAGAATTGGAATTGAGCAAAACATTTTGTAGTACAGAACTAGTATCTCCCTATTTCCCCGTTCCTCCCCAACTCTTGTTCCATCACTGTCTCTATTGGCACTAACATGTTTCGTGTGATTTTTTGCAGAGTAGTGAGTTTTGCTCAGTTGTTGATTTTTAGTGGGACTTCTGGGTATTCAGGTGGATTTTACCCAACTTGAGGTTTTTATGCGTGTGATATGGTGTAACACCCATGGACTGTTACCTCTTTCCTTCTTCTTTTCTCTAGTCTGTTCTGGGTCTCCTAGGTGATTCCACTGGAGTTTCTAAAGATGCGGTATTTCTGTACAGTGGTGGAGACTCCTTAAAGGCTCTACGATTTTATGATGAAATTGAGATGCTAGTAGGCAAAGCTGTGCCTGGACTCCTTGAAGTTATTCTCAGCCACTCGTTTGAAGAGGTTTATAGACATGTACTTAAAATTCTGTTTCCAGATGAAGATCAATTAATGAATTATGACAATGTTGCGAAAAGAAGATTAAGTGAGAACAGTGGAGAGGACTTCCATGGGAAATATATGAAACTGAAATCTGAAAGAAGTCTTGAGGTTTCTTCAGGGTTAATTTCATTTATTGCGCTAAGCAGAGGAAATCATTTTTTTCCTATGAATTTCACCAAGTCTTTTATGCAGCCCAATAATACAGTACAGGTAGGAGTGGAACTGCTACAGCAACCATCCTTTCTGCATTTAGTGACTCCAAGTGTAATGAAAAGCCATGCACAAGGGTATGAAATGGAGAACAGAATTTTAACAGTTATGAACAAGGCAAATAAAACTGGCTGTTGCTCTGAACAGCAGATCCATGCAGAATGTAGTCATGTAACAACATCAGAGTTGGCATTATGCGTAAGATGGAAGTCAAATACAAGAAAATGTGTTGATGCATCGCCACTGGTTATAGTACCATCTAAAGAAGAAGTATCTGCATCTGTATATGTTGGCTCTCACTCTCATGCAATGCAGGCGATTGATCTAGATTTGGGAGAAATAAAATGGGAGAAGAACCTTGGAGATCGTATTGAATCTTCTGCCTGCATATCTAAGTGTGGAAATTTCATTGTTGTTGGTACGTCTTTTGTTTTAGCCTTCATTTTAAATTACTTTTTTCAGCTAAATACAAGATGAATGACAGGGAATCGTATTCCTTACCTCTGAATGCCCTTCGTCCATAAACTTCCATATCTGCTTCTGAACTAATTTATTGTAAAATAGAAACAGAAGGAAGAAGTAATTTAAGTTTCATGATAACCAGTGTTGGAGCTTATCTAACATATACACTTGTGGTTTATTAAATGCCAATTTATTAATAAGGCCTTATTAAGAAATAGTCAATGGGTATGATTTCTTTTT
The DNA here is from genome assembly GCA_030449065.1 of Oceanodroma leucorhoa. Lineage (NCBI taxonomy): Eukaryota > Metazoa > Chordata > Aves > Procellariiformes > Oceanodroma > Oceanodroma leucorhoa. The sequence goes on from JASVER010000005.1 coordinate 14,013,645, forward strand.
AATGGTTGATTAAAGTGTGACCTTTAAACTGTTTTTTTTTAAAAAGTATGGAAAGGTGATACAGTCTTAAAATGTCTTTAAAAACTGATAGAGGTAGAAATTAGTACATGGTGCCTCAGATTATTTTTCACAGAGTTTAATTGTTTCGTTTGACTCTTCTTTTTGGAAATGTAAAGGATATATTTGGGTGGTTTTTTGGTTTTGTCATACCTGTTGTCAACGGAGTGGCCATTATTCATCTTAGTGTTATCTTTTTAGCTAATACATGTATATCACTGGTTAGCACAGATGTCCAGGTGGTGCGGTTTTTTATGCAAAGCTAATGTTACCGTCTTTTTGCTAGTATTTTGATTGCTATTTACTCTGATAACAAAATTGAAGGTTTCATTAAAACTGAAGGAGTTTCTAGAASTACAATTCAGTTTTCATTAGAAAACATACAGACTTTATTCTTTCAGCATCTTTGTTTTCAGAGAGGAAAATTAGAGAAAGAGGTAATTAAAAAAAACATTCTCAGTTTTCAGCAACTCTCCATGTCTTCTAATATTATTACTGTAAAATTTGATAGAAAGGCAGTGAAATAAGTATATTCTAAATGAAACCTGGAAAGAACACACAGAACAATCAGCTTTGTATGAACTATCAGCAAAGACTTTGAGCTAAWAGAAGAGGAGGAGCTTTGGAAAATGTTTTGAAACTGCACCTCATGAGTCATCTTCCTTCTTTCCAGCAGTGATGCAGCTAGCAGAATAAATCACACTATAAATACAAATATTCATTATCCTTTTTTCCCCTGTTGAATTTTATTTCACACAGGTTGTTATGATGGCTTAGTGTATGTGCTTCAGAGCAGTGATGGAGAAATACACTGGACTTTTGTCACAGAAGATACTGTGAAAAGCTCTGCAGCTGTAGATCCTTCCAGTGGACTAGTCTACATAGGATCACATGATCAACATGTGTATGCTTTGGATATTTATGTAAGAACACTGACTAACTTTTACTTATAGAAGAATAAATATCCCGCTTAGACCGTATTTGTAGTTCACCAGATGAAGCTCCACTGGTGCTAGTATTCTCAGGAGTCCACAATTACACTTTTGAAATAGTTAGGCCTGCTTGAAGTGGGGTTAGGATTATGTGGTAGTTTTAGTGATGTTCTTAGCTGTGGGTCTTGTGCTACTAGTCCTGGTTGAAACCACATCTTAAGTTTCTTGGTTATTAAATTCTCTGTGGGTGTTTCAGAATAGGGTGCCCAGCTAGAAATAAAACTATGGCTTAATGGTGGAAAGAGAATCTTACATTCTACAAGAGTAGATGAAGGGAGATGGAAAATAAGAGGGGTAGATACTGCCTCTTCATTAGCTGTATTTCTTYTATTTACTGGAAGAGAAAGTAGCCAATGGCATATGTGTTGCTATAATAGCATGTAGATTGTATCTTCACTCCTTAACTAGTATTTGCTGAGTAAATGCACTGTTTGAAAAGCTTTGACATTCAAAGGACTTTGTAAACATGATGAGCTTTAACTCCAATTGAAAAATTTTTTATTGATCTTTTTTCTTGTGCTTACAGAAAAAGGCATGTATATGGAAGTTACATTGTGAAGGTGGAGCTGTGTTTTCATCTCCTTGTCTAAGTTCTTTTCCACATCATCTTTATGTTGCTACACTAGGAGGACTATTACTGGCTGTAAACCCAGTATGTACCTTTGCTTACTTGTCTTTGATCCCAGTCTCAAGTTTAAATGAAACCAAAATGCATTTCTGAAGTTAAGATCACTTTTCTGATGAAAGGAACTAGATGATCATATGTTACCATAAGATATTTCTTGCTTGAGGGCCTTATTATTATACACAAGGTTACCATAATAATTCCTGTACTTCAGAAAGCTATCTGGTGATAAAGAGAACTGAAGTGACTTGCTTAAATTTACATGCTGACTGTAGGCCAAAGTTGGAATTGGTGTCTTCTCATTCCCATATACTATCTTATCAGTTAAACTAGTGTGTGAGAGCATGTCTGTAGATTTTTTTTTTTAGAAAAAATATACACAGAACTTAGTAAAATCAGAACAGAATAGAGAAAGAAGCCCCTTCATTCCTCTTCCTGTTTCCCTCCCCATAGTCATTTAAAGAGCTGTCCCCCTTAATCTTGGACTGCCGTTCTGTTCTCTGCACTGGGGAAATGGCATTCTTGTTAGATGTTGAGCAATTTCACGGTTTTCTGAGGCATTGTTGGCTTACAGCTGGTCCTGCCTGATAAAAGGAACAGTCACTCGGAGCAGCTGTTCATGTTTTTATACACACACAACCCAGAGCATCAGTCCTAACCATCTTTACCTCCCACCCATTACAAGTTTCCTCAATAATACCCAACCTAGTGTTAGAAGACCAGTGTATGGTTTTGCAGCTCTAGGGGGCTGTGCTTAAGAAAAAACATATTTTTTTTTTCCATAATCCTGAGTAACAGGTAGTTGAGAAACCTAGCTGTAAATCCAAGTGATTATTTATAAAAATAGGAATGTGCAGGCTACATTAGGAGCTTATTGTGACAATCATAGATTGTGGGTTGCAGCATTTCCTACAGTATTTATAGTTTATGACATAATCAATATGACTTGCTTTCAAGATATTCTCTCCTTCATTGATCCTTGTCACATACTGAGGAGCTGAGAATGGAATAAAAAAATGCATCTATCGTTTATTAAAACTACTACTACACTGTTATTATTTTGCCTAGGGGGAGGAAGAGAAGGGTGGAACAGGGGTATTAAGTATCCCAGGGAAAACACTAAATGTTTTGTTGGAGTAAGATTTGAAGTTTTGCTTCTGGTATGCATTCTGGATGGGAGAAGCCTGCTTTTCTTTGTTGCTTCCCTCCCCGCCCCAATTCTTAAGGCCTGGGTCAAGCTGTGAAGGAAGGGTGGTTTTGTGCAGCTTCTTACAGTTGTGTTAAGAATCAGATATTCCTTGCTGCCATTTGCAGGTGACAGGGAATAAGATTTGGAAAAGCTTCCTGGGAAAACCACTCTTCTCCTCTCCTCACTGCAATGAGAAGTATGTTTGTGTTGGGTGTGTGGATGGAAACTTATATTGTTACACTCATTCTGGAGAAAAGGTAAAAGTGATATTGTTGGGTTTTTCATGTTCATCACAAAACCCTGAATAAGGTGCTTTATTAATACTGTTTTCTGAGGTTTAATGATTAACATATAGCTTTTTGTGAACCATATAGAAGTGTCTATTTATTGTTACAGAGAGGAGAAAGTAGAAAACCTGTTTGCTTAGGGTAGTCCATGCAGTTCATGGCAAAACCGCAAACTCTCAAGTTGCTTGATGCAGTAACAGAATTTCTAGTTCAGAGTTTACACCCAAAGTAAATGGTCAAGAGTAGTGCCAGCAAAAGAAATGGTATGGTTTTGATTTTGGAGTTTTTCAAGCACATTTAAAGCCATCTCTTCTGTAATATGGTGGCTATTTAGAAGTAAAGGTTCCTTAGAATGTTTATGCATTTATCAAAAAATATTGACATCACAGCAGACATATGCCAAATCATAATTCTGGCAAAATATGTGTCAGCCTTCAGGTTGAATTAAATGAGAATATTTTTTAGTTCCTCAGAGATGAATGTGGTTTGTATCTGGTGTTAAAACAACTGAACAGCTGTTCCTGTTTGTTTGCCTGAGATGCAGTATACATRGCAATTCCTAAGCCTTTTCTGATTATAAAATATGTGTTAGCCCATGCCCTGCTCTCTGTCTGCTTGCAGCAGTGTTGCAGAACTGATACTCTCTCGAGGAGGGATCTGCACGTCATTAGCATGAACAGAGGAAATCTATATTACAAAAGGAATATTTGCCTTTTTGGCAAAGAATGACATGTTAACAGAATTCTCGAAGTTCATTACTAATTGTCATACAACAGCCCACGAATATTCTTTTCCCAAGTTGGCYATCTTTATGCGGGCCTTAGAGAAGGTAGTAGGTCTTGCACATCTATTGCATTATGAGTCTTTTATTGCTTACTCTATGTGTAAAACTTAACTTGTAATTTGACAAGTATTTACCAGCCCTCACTGAAATCTAGTATGCTCTTGAAATAAAATGCTCTCCTGTCAACAACTACTCTATTAAAAAATCACAGTTGCTGTCAAACTGATAACGTGAATAACGTTTGATAATGGGTGGTTATGTTCTTTCTGTAGGTTTGGCAGTTTTCCACTAATGGACCGGTGTTTTCATCTCCATGCATCTCAAATTTAACTAAGCAAGAAATATTTTTTGGTTCCCATGATTGCTTTATCTACTGTTGTAACATGGAGGGTAATTTACTGTGGAAATTTGAAGCCACTTCAAGTGTATATGGAACACCATTCGTTTTCCAAAGTGATGACTTAAAAAACAAAATTCTTTTGGCAGCAGTATCTACAGATGGCAAAGTGTGGATCCTGAATGCCAAGAGTGGAACAGCAGAAGGAGTAGATAAGCTTCCAGGAGAGGTTTTCTCTTCCCCTGTAGTATGGGGAACAAAGCTTGTTGTTGGCTGTAGAAATGATTATGTTTATTGCCTAGATTTGTATATAACGGGGAAAAAAGAACAGCTAAGACGTTAGGCTGCTTCCTTTTTATTGTTTACATTTGTAAATTAAGAACTCACAGGTGCTCTCTACCTCTCTGCCTATTTTACTGTAGGTGCTCTTTGCAGACTTCTCAGGTAGCATTTTGCACCAGGCAGTGTCCAGAGTAGGTAAAGTAATGTTTGTTGACTTGCTGTACTGATTGAAGGAGGATGGCTGCTCAGCACCCAGCCAGAAGTTTCACTGTCCCTCCCTCACTTCCCATCTCCGATTCATGAAAGAACGTGTTTCAGATGGTTCGGATTTGAATGTGCTTTGACCTGTGTAAGTAAGAAAATGAAAGTCAGTAGTTTGGCTTCAAACACTTGCAGGATTGGGAGAAACTGTGGTAAGTGCCATGCTCTGCAGCTTGGAATAACACGATTGTCTGCCTGAGGGAGGAATGTATTCCTCTCTAGGAGTCCAGCCTAGCCTGTGCCCTGAAGTTCCTTTCTAGCCTGTGCCTGGCTCTTCCATGCATCAGACTGGTGTCTGTCTGGTCTGATGAGGTTTCTGTGCCGTAGCACGGTAACCTAAGTCCTTTTTTGAGTCTAACTTTTAACTTGATTTCTGAAGACAKAGCCTGCATTGCGTATACCTGGTGATAGTGACCTGTTTACTATAGGTTATATAATAGTTCATCTTTTGTGATTATAGGCCCTCCTTGGCTTCAGTTCAGCCAAGCATATACTTATACTCCGTTGAAGTCAGTAGGAGTTACTTCTTGTATTCTAAAGTGGAGAATATACTTCATGTGTATATTTATTAAATTTCAATGATAGGTATAGTATGCGTTCCAAGATCAAGTGTGCACTGCTCAAATCAACCATTGTCAAATCATTTTTTAAGAGACTTGAATGTATGCTCTCTACAGTGTCTTTACAGAGAACTRTTAATAAAAGGTTGTGTAAATTGGTTTTGGTTGTCTTTAACGCCTTAAAAGGAATTACTAGTGGTCTTACTAATGTGAATCAAGTATTTGCAGTGACAAAAGTACACTTAACTGAGAGCRTCTTCCTGATTATGAGTCTTCTAAAAGAACTACAGTAGAAACTATTTTCTCACTCYCTCTGATGAGCCATCTACTTTGAATTCTAACATCTTGAATTAAAAAGTAAAGTAGAAGTTGCACTGGTTATGTTGCTTCCTCACGTCTGGTTCCTCCATTTTATCGTTAGCAGAAATGCATAGGCAAGACGGTTGCAGCACTGTAAAAAGTTCTATTTATAAAGCAAACTTGAACTACATGGTTAGCAAAAGGAGACACAGAATACATATGTCATTGATTAGATAATTTTGACTGGGTTATAGTTTAATAAGAATTAAAATGACATTAGTATAATAAACAATTGCACTTTAAAACATTTGAAAAATTAAAAAAGTACACAACAAATATCCCACAATTATACATCTTACAGTTTTTATACATTACTATATGAACATAGAGGTTAACTGTATATAACCTTGTCAGAAGAAATGGTATTTTGTGTGCATAAGTTACAAAAAATTGAGACAATATACTACATAGTGGTTTGTTCGGTTCTTAAAACATTTTTGCTGTTTTAAACTTGGTAGTAATGTTTTGGTTTTATTTTTACAGATTTCCAACACTTTATCAGAAATGGTTGCAACACAGCTAAAGCAAAGTAACACTTCACTTCATTGGTATTTAGTGCAAATTTTTGTTAATTTAACATGAAATGTCACTGTTGAACATGTACACTTTAGAAATGTTTCCACCAAGTACTGTACATAATACAGTTTCCATTATTACACTAGATACCTTTATGGTTGGAAAAAAACTCTGCTTTGAAGTTTTAGATTAAGACCATCCTTAATGAAAGCTCTATTCTATGTGCTATAAATGTATTGTATTGGAAAATTGCATCYTTATGTCATGCACAATAGCACCTAATTTTGCTATGCTTTTCAGAATACCAGTATCTTTAATTCTGTAATCCTCATTTACTTCACCTTCTCTATATTTCTGCCTGGGTCCTTTTCCCAAGAAATAAATCGTAACGATGGATTTCAGGCAGTTCAGTTCTTGTAATTACAAATACATACTGCAGGCTTATAAACTCAGAAAAAGTGTAAATTTAACTTAAGAAGCACTAATTCATGGTGCTAGCAGAGCAAAAATAATTATGGTCCCAATCCTTTCTTCAGATAAGCTTGCAGAGATTTGACTTTGAAGGCGTTAAGTGTCTTTTTTCTCTCATTTGAGAGCAGCATTGCCCCATCTCTGTATAAAACATTTTAAATACTTATATTAAGGGTAAAAAGTTACTTTAGAGATTCTGGTTTTAAGTATGAAACTGAGCAAAACTGATGGCTTAAGAGACCCAAAAAGACCCATCTTGCTGCTGCACATCTAATCAAACTAACATGTCCATTGTGTTTGTGCTGTTGTAACCATGATACTGAAATGTTGTTTTCTGTTTGGTGGGAAATAGTGTACTCAATAATGACTTCTGCTGACAAGCCCTTTTTGATTCTTGGAACGAGAGGATACAGCAGGTTTCATTCTGTTTTCTGCATAATTTAAAGTGCTACTCCTCATGTTGGATACAGCAGTGTGGCTAAAATACTTCCATGAAACATATGTGGTATTCTATAATGATGCAATTTCTTCTCATGAAAATGTCTCCCTTTGTGATGTAGGCTTAAAGGTTCCTTTGAGCCTTACGATTATAAGAAGGAGACGTTCAAATTTGTTAAAGACTTCCTTGTAAAAACAAACTCGGGTGTGTTACGGATTTATTTACTAGGGTGACTTTTAAAAATGTAGACCTAGCTACTTCTGTGGGATGCTGAGGATAGTAAAATTTATCCTTTTTTGTAAGAGGGAGGGGGTGAACATTTCTATTTTAGTTACAAGTAGTAATAAAGTGTTCAATTACCACAGCAGATACCTGAGATGGGGTAAGTAAACTTTCTGAAGTGTTCTGGCTGTATGGGTCAAAGTGCAGGAAGTTATCTGAACTACCTGAAGTTGCACGTGGAGTAAAATCAGGAAGAMTGCAGAGTTAAAACTCTTGAGGCGCTCTCACTGACTTAGCTTTCAGTTCTGAGTTAACTTCAGTTCTGCAAGTCTTACTCTTGTGTGAGCTTACTAATTCTACAGCTACATGAGCACAGGAATAGTTTTACTTTAGTTCCAGTCCATCAATTTAAAGTTGTAATCTGCAATCACTGCCTCTATGCATCTTAAATATGGCCAAGCACAAACAGTGATGCACTTAAATGACTAGAAGAAACACTGACTCCCTGGCTTCTTTCTGAAAACTTTGACTTTTGTTTTGGTTTTGTTAAGTAGGATGAATTGTTTTCTTCCTAGGAGTGAGAGAATATAGACATAGTGTATTAATCCTACGATGAAAGAAATTACCTCAGCATTTGGATGGTACCATCTTTCTACTTATCATTTGCAGGTGGAAAGATACTTCCCAAAGTTCTTCATTAGGGAAGAAGCTTTCAAATAGCAGGTAGAACTGACAGTTCATACAGTTTAACACTTAAAAAAAATTCAGGAAAAAGAGAAGGGAACATGCATCTTGTGTTACTTTTCAACAATGGAGTGTTGAAAAAAATTTCTGAGATCGCCACTTAAGTGTAGAGATCTAAAATTCCAGAATCGAATACTTACAGAATTTAAGGAGCTTCTGAACTGAAGTTCTGGCCCTTTTTATGATACTTGCTAAAATTTACATCCTGTATCTGAGCATTCTTAAATTTTTGAGAGAGTCTAGCTCTGAAATTTTTGCCATGACCTCATTTAGCTATTTGTCAAAGCAATGGAGCATATGACTTGAGTAGACTTTACAGTGAGCTAGAGCAAAATGGTAATCAGTTCAGTTTTCAGTCCTTCAGTACATGCATTTTCAGTTTGTCGTGTAAAAAGCTGAATAAATAAAAGGAAAGCAATTAATAGTCAGCAATAGAGATGTAATTTTACAGTTTACTTTATGATCTGTGGACAGTCGCTCCAGGCTTTTGCTTTCCTCTTGGCTAACGCAAGCCAGGCTGGTTCTGTTGACACCGGGTTAGCATCAGGCGTAGAGAATCTCTTGGCCACCTCCTTTGCCAGTGGGGCTGATGGAACAGAATCTGAAATTTCCACTGTTTGATGGGATGGGGAGGGGAAGAGAAAAAAAAAATTAGTTAAACCCTGTACTTTGTTGCAGGATTCTAGAGATTTCGCTTCTTTTCTGTGAAGATGTTCTGATCTAACACTTCATAGTTACTTCCAACCCTTTAAATCTTACTTTTTATTGTATTTGCAAAATAATCAAGTTAGGAGGAGCTGAGTTTCCTTTTTCAGAGGTGACTCAAGTAATATAACTCACAAAAATGGGGACAAACTTTTCAGTCTCTCTAAGATCCAGAGAAAACATTTCCAATTTGCCAGTCATCTTCTTTACATGAACTATTTTAATTACATTTGCAATGTAGCAAACAATGGGAAATAAGGCTGGATTTTTTTTTCCTCTTTGGTAATACAGCTGCTGAACATGTGTAACCCAACTGTCTTCAGTAGGATTTAGATTGCCTCTTTGGAGTTCTTAAGCACAGAGAAGAAAGCAGCCCTATAGTTTTCTGCCTCAGTTAACCACTCCCATGAGACTATCCTAAAGAAGAAATGAACCAGCTTTCTCCAATAGTTGTTTGTCACATTTTCTTTAAAATAGTGTATTTAAGACTAAYAGCTGTCTCAGCAAGAAAATGTGTTGAATAAGCAACTGATTTCTAACACGCAACTTTACAGAGCAGAACTGTAGAAGTATATTGTAGAAGTCAGGTGGGAAGATTGTTTAATTCTGGGACAGTGAATGCCCTTGAAGGCAGCCTGGATTGAAATGAGTCCTATCTGAAACCTATGGAGTAACTCTAAAAATAACTCCTCACTAACCCCTCCTTACACATTTTATTTTTTACAAGCCAAAAAGCTTCTTTTGTTAAATSTTCATATTCAGTCCAAATTACTTTTAGTTGCATTTCATTTTCAGGTTTTGAATGTTTTAAAAAGCTTTAAAATTGCATGGATGGCAAAAATTATTTTTCTTTTTAGTACATCTTTAATCATGTATTTTTAGCTATAAGTAAATGAACAGAGCAGCTATTGCTGTAGACAGACACTTTGAAAAGCTAATTATTTTAAAGGTTAAGGTAATTTATGCTATTTTAAAGGTTACACCCTCTCATCAGTTCCTGTTGTACAAGACTCAAGTGCAAGTCTGAAATACACCAACTTCTTCAAGTTTGGGGTGTTTTTTTAATGTCCTTAGAGGAGGACTCAGCAAACTTTTTAAACATGTTCTAGCCTGGACTTCTGCCTTAAATGCTCTCCTAATTGTGGGAAGCCTAAATCAGTGTCATCATCCATAATAAACAAATACTTGTATGTAGTATATCTGTATAGTTGATAATGGCTACCTGGYTCCAAATGTAGCCAGTAATCACATGGAAATCCAGTCACTGCTTCCTTTAGGGCCAACACAGTTCTGTGCTTTCACTTTAGGTAACTCAAAATTGGTAATTCCTCCTGAATTTCCTCCTGAAACTCTCATTCTAGTGCAGACAGATCGACCAAGGATAATTGGGTTTTGAGCCTTCTTTGATCTAATTTGGCATCATCTATTGTGCTAGAGTTTGATTTCTGCTAGAATTGACCATGTACAGCGTAACATCATACTACTGAATCTTTTGGGGTAGGGCTGCAATAGAGCCCTGTTACAGGTTGACAGGAATGCTGTAACTCCAAAGCCAGTTTGGACACTGGAAGCAGGCTAACGGGGAGCATGAAAGTTTTGGGCAATCTATGTGAGATCTTAGGATGGTTTGGGTTGGAAGGGAGCTTTAAAGATCATCTAGTCCAACCCAAGATGTTGCAAGTAAAGCTCTCAGGGATATCTGCCCTGGCGTGCAGCTGCTCAGCCAACRGAATATAGGCATGCCTGGGGGTTGTTCAGCTTGGAACAGTCTGTAATGCAGGAGCAGCACYGTTTTAGCCTTTACTATCACAGATCAGATAAATTAATTACCTCATTGCTTTCAATAGTTGCATTCCATAATTCTCAGCTTGGAGTGGTACTGAATAGATTCAGCTGATACGGATTTACTTTCAAAGAAGCCCACGCTATTTACTGTGCAACTTGTAAAAAGGTTTCTTTGACACCTATCTGTACTCTTCGACAAAACCTTTTGCCTAGGACTAATGCTGGCTAGAGAAATATTTGGCAAGTCTCTGTTTCAAAAATCACCTTACACCACCCCAAATATTATGCCCTTTGGGGAAGTATTTATTTTAATGTGCCTGCCTTTTGAGTATGTAATTGTTTCAGCTTAACTGAAGTGACAGATAAAGTAGTAGGTTCTGGTTCCAACCTTCCATACCAAACACTCGACTGGGAGGGAGAAGTCCTAAATTCAAAGTGACAGGCTACCTTCAAATGAATTGACTAGTTTTTGCATTTTTGAATGAAATGAAACTACTCATGCCAAATACTCTGGGGTGAGTATTTCTCCTTGGCAAACTGGGAGGTGTGGGAACACAATATGCTTCATTTCCTACACAAATACACTTTGTAGAAGTTAAGTATCATTTCCCCTCTGTGCTAACCCCCAACCTAAAGGCAAAAACAGTACTGCAATTGCAATTTACAGTAAATCAAATCTCTCTAATGTGCATTAGTCATGTTCCAAAAATACTGTTGGATATGGCTTGSGGACACAGCCTGATTTTTTTAACTTTGAACTGGGGCAATTCTAAGGAAATGCAGTAGTGCAACCTTGATAACCTGGGGAACCTGGTAAAAACCTGTTAAAATGATGTACTTTCAGCATAATGGCCAGCACATGAGACTGGGACAAGTTGTGTTGTTCCGTGCTGAAAGCAAATGCATTTGTAATTCTAGGGGTAATATATGAGGGGGRAAAAAAACCCGTTGATTCACTTTCTCCAAAACATGCAATACCATTTCTGAAGTGCATTATTCCTAGAGTAAATCTGAATCTCTCACTGTACCTGTCACAGAAGCTGGAAGGGTGTTTGACTTTTTTAGCTGCTCCCTTCTTTCTAGTCTTGACACAGCAGTCTCAATTTTCTTCTCCCCTTCTTGAGGTGTGGTTTTCTGCAGTGTGCTTGTTTTGCTGCTGCTGCTTTTATTATCTGACTGATTACTTAGAGCAGCCTAGAACAGAGAAGGGAAACTGCTAAATGAGAAACATCTGTCAGGTAGTGGCTACAAGTAAGAGATGTCACACTTGATGCTTTCATTCATCACCTGTCCTTTCCTTAACCTTCCTTTTTGGCAAAGACTCAAAACACTCTGATACTTCTAAAACTAACAGTTATTAATGGCTGTAAAAAAAACCCACAAAGTTAAATTTGTCATGTTGTCATTTCAGTCAAAATATTGAACAGTTTGAGCCAGGCCTACCTGTTAAATACAGCACTGAAACAGTGTGCACTGGTGGGCAACTTCACACCCACTGCTGTTTTCTTCCACCAGTTATCTATGTCTCTAATTATGCATGTGCCCATCAGAAATTTGGGTCTCATAACAAACACCAAAATATACTTAGTTATCCACATAATCTCCCTTTTTACCACCTGTGGTGTCTATATACAGCATCACTGCTTGTGTAGCATCACTTCTGTACTGTAAGTAGAAGTGTTTTTCTTGCTAATAGAAAACCATGAACAGTAAATAGCTATTTAGAGAACAGGAAAGAAGTGATACTTGAATTCAGTGCCTGCTTTAAGCATTTGGATGTTTCACATGACGGTTCGTTTCTTTCACTTGTCTACATTTTATCCAAATAATACATGTTACAATAAAAATAAATTCAAACTTACTAATATTCACCTATAAATGAGTATTCCAGCTGTTATTCCCCAAGCATTAAGACTTAACATCTTATTTACTCAAAGCTTTGAAAGAACCATATTGCATACAATTTTTCTGTTCCATCACCTGCACAGTGGTCGTGCTTATGACTGCCATTAACTACCACCTGATATTAAGGCATCGGAGTTTACACTAAAATTGTCATAACTATTGCACAGTATTTTCTCCTGGAGGTCTCAGTTTTGCAAAAGGGAACTTCAGACTTTCAAACTACTTTTTACTCACTGTCATTTTAGCTTTTATGAAATTGTACAAACCAACCATAAAAAAAAAATCCCTTTCACATAGTAAAACTAGCTAACAGTTATAATTATGGTATCAGTATTTCTAATGGGCAGGTTTCTGAAGATTGTTTACATTTTCTTTAGCCAGCTTCTCTGCTTGCTTCGCCTCTCTGGCTTGTCTCCTCTCTTCCCTGGTAGCTTGCTGCTCACGAAATCCCTTTTGCTTTTGCAGCGCTAATGTAATCCAAAGTGGTTGTGAAGTTTCGACTTTTTCCATCAATTTCGAGCCATCTAAAGAGTGCCTACTCTGGAAGACTGGTTTTTCTGAAAGAAAACATGAAAAGAATTGGTTAAATAATGCACATCTCTTGTCTCTAGCAAACTAGTACAACTTCTCTACCTTGTGAAAACTCTGGAGCTAAGCCCATGGAATGCCATGCCATTCACAGACCTTTGTGGACTGTATGTCAAATCCTGAAACTGTTTTTATGCCTCAAGAATAAGACCTAATTCAATACACTCATACAGCTGCCAAATTTATCCTTTTTTGTCAAAAAGCCTATCCCAGACTCTTAGAGCTATCACCTAATTTACTACATATTTAAGTGAAAGTGATACGTATGCATTGGCTGTTTACACCTCTGATGAAAGGGATCCAGTCACTACGTACTGCAGTTCCCTGATTTTCCAGCTGTATTTAAGGGAAGAAGTCCAAACTTCAGCCAAATAAAGGGCATTGAAATTATGTACTCCTATAAATGCAGCCCTTCTTAAAAAAAATTTTTTTTTTTTTCAGTTCATCACTTGAGCATTTGACTTTCTGTGCCCTGCATGAAATTGGGGCTAGCACCCAGTGTAGAGTTGTGAGAGGCAGGGAGCAGCACTGGGGTGCAAAGGTGCTCCTGCAGAGCTCAGTGAGCCCAGAAACCCTCAGCTGGCCCCGGCCCTCCCCTCCCAGGCCGGCAGCTGTGCCTCCAACTAGTTTCCATAAATCCTCATTTAAAAATGGACGTAAAAGGAAAAAGTGTAAAAAATTGGAAAAAATAAGCAGCAGTTCCACTGAGATACGGTTTTAGAAGTGTCTTGATGCTTGCAGAATTCAACAATGGGAAAAAATTGGGATTTCCCAATTAAATGCTGAATTCCTGCCTTGCTCTTTTGAGTGTCCTTACACTGAAAGGGTGATTTTTCCTCTTGTACAAAATATTATTTCAGGACACAGGGGCTTTCAACCCTCCTCTGAAGAGCCACTATGGCTACTGTAATTGTTTCTATTACTGAAGAGTGCCTCTGAAATGCAGGCTCCTGTGCCCAGCTATATTGGGTTAGATAGAGAATTTGCCCAGGATAGGCACTATAAGGGGACCTAGAGCTTAGTATTTTTTAAGCTAGATAATATTCCCCTAAAAAAATAGAAACAATATAATGTAAATTATAAAAATGACTCCCTCTGCTCTGATGGGACCATTACACATGGAACACAGAGTCCGTGCTCTGACTACCTAGGTAACATCTGTACCAAGGAAAACACACACACACTTCAGATATACCTCCTTGAAATTAACTTTCTTAAGCAGGTCACCCTRGTCACGCTGAGTTTGTGTGTTTCTGAATTAAATTGTGGGGATGGGAAGTCCCATTCATTCAGACAACCATAAGCAAAGTAGTGGTACTTCACAAATAACACRCCAGGTAAAAATTCTAGCTTAAGACCAAAAGACTTCCTTTGGACCTCCAGTATCTCATTTTGGAAATGCAGACAATAGCTAAATGACCTTTGAAAAAGACATACCTTTCTTCAATGGCTCAGGCTTTTTGTCATTTTTTTCTCTCCATGGAATACTTATAGATGGGAAAAACGACTTCTTTTCTCTGATTTCCTCCTCTTCATTTCTGTACTCATTGGATGGTGTGGGGTGCACTGCATTTGCTCTGTCTTCTTTCCTCCAGACACCGTCCGATTCAGCTTTAACCAACCTTTGCCCTAGCGTATCAGCTAGGTTTGATCTGTTCATTTTAGAGAGAGGAGACGATGGTGGTGTCTGGCTGGTGGGCTTTGGAGCTAAAGCAGGTTTCTGTGGGACCAGAGACTTGCATGCTGGTTTCTCATGGGGGGGTAAAGCACTCTGGCCGGTGGCTGGTAGGACCACTGGYGTGCTCGCTGGTTGTGAAATCTCCACCATGGTAACTGAAGAGTCTTTTGAGTCTTTTAAAATACCAGGGACGTTCGCTCTCCTCATGCCAGGGGATGTACTCTCTTGTGGAGCAAAAACAGAGGATTCTTTCTCACCTTCTGTTGTAACTAGTGGGTCAGGCACACCATCAAAACTATCTCCTGCACTGTATCTTTTCTTTTTCCTTTGCTCTGCCTGTTGATCGTAATGGAAACGTAAGGAGTAGTTTGTCCTTCGTAACTTTATCCCAAAAGGAGAAACATTTTCTTCTCCGTTTGGTGCTGGTTTATCTGCTTTTTTTGTGCTGYTATTCTGCTGATTTTCCAGAGCACTGGGAAGTTCTGCCTGCGGTAATTCTTTACCTGGAGAATGAGGAAAACTTGGAACAAGGAAAGATGGGAGATCTTTTGCAAATTTACAGCCTTCTGTGTTGTCAGTCATTTCACTATGGGTTTCCATTTTCTCCTTAGCCTTTTCAGCTAAGTTATCCTTAAAAGCGGAAGCCACATCCTCCTTCAAATCGGCGGATGAGCCAGTGATTCTTCCCACAGCCACTGTTTCATTGCCTTTTGCTGCACTTACATTCTCAGCATCTGAACTATTTTTTGATGCTTCTGAAAATTTCTGCCATGCTGGTGTTATTGAGAACTTTGCATTTGCAGAGAGGGTTTTCCTCAGGTTACCATGGGGAGCACCCCGTCCTCGGGGTGTCCAGTCATCACTGTGTCTGCAGACACTTACTCGGTCTCTCTCGTTATATTTGCCGTTTTCTGCATTCTTTAGGATCCTGGAGCGGATAGAAGCCCACTCAGCTAGTACGGCCTGGTTGTTCAATGTCTCTTGTGCATATTTCATTTTACTGCTGCTGGGTTTGGGATCCTGGGTTTTTTTCTGGGCCTTCTCTGGTGAAGGMATTTCCACATTTTTTCTCTCTTCTGTTAAGCCAAGTAACGACTTACAAGCTGTGTCCTTTATCTGGTTCAAGTTAACTGCTGTGCCACACAGCTGTGCTCCAGTAACCAAAATAGCCGTATGGGGTACACACACAGATGACGGGAGTGTATGAGAGCCCTTGCTAGCAGTGTGCATCCTGCAGTCTTTGATGGATGGAGAAGAGAGTCCTGCTCCTTTGACGGGCATGACTGGACTCAGATTTACTTTCTGAAATATGATCTGTTTATCTCCAGAAGACACTTGAAATGTGAAAGGTCTGGATGCAGTTTGTCTTTCATCTACCTCTTGCCACCTAAGTTCTTCCCCTATTCGCTTTTGTTCCTGAGCCTCAACTTCTCTCTTCACTTTCTGGGGTAAGACTTCTGCTGTTTTATTCCCTTTTTCTGGCTGTTTGAGTTTTTGGGATATTGATCCTTCTTGGAGCTTCTCCTCTACCGRATGCCTGTCAGTCCCTCCAGAACACAACTGATCCTTGTCCTGTTGCTGTTCCAAGGATTTTTCTTGTTGGTTTTGCTGAAGATTTTGTTCTTCTGCGTCTACCTTCTGCTCTTCGAGCTTGTTCCATTCTTGTTCATTTTGTTCCTTTTGCTGCTTCAGTTCATCTTGTTGCACACCTTCTGTACTTTCCAGGTGCATTTGTTTTGTGAGCTTGTGTTTTCTCTGCTCTTCCCATTTCTTTTTCTTATCCATTACTTGCTGGGGTTGTTCCTCCTCTGTCTTTTCTACTTTCTCCTTCAAATGCTGCCTTTGTTCCTCCTGTTTCTTCTGTTGTTTGAGGCTCTCAGCTTCTTTCTCCTGCTTCAGTTTTACTTCAGCTTCTTGAAGCTCTTTCTCTTCTAGCTCTCGTCTCTGTTTTTCTTCCTTGTTTTGTTCTTTGAGTTYTTTTTGTTCTTCCAGCCAATTTCTTTCTTCTTCCTCTTGACACTGTTTTTCAATCTCGTGTTGCCTTAATTCTTCCAGCTCTAGCCTCTTCTGCTCTTCCAGCTCTCGTCTCTGTTTCTCCTCCAGCTCCTTGCACCTCTGCTCTTCCCATTCCTGATGCTTCTGCTCCTCTAGCTCTTGCCTCTTCTGATCCTCCAACTCCTGACATCTCTGCTCTTCCTGTTCCTGGCACTTCTGTTCCTCCAACTCTTGTCTCTGTTGCTCCTCCCATTCCTGGCGCTTCTGCTTCTCCAACACTTGTCTCTGTTGCTCCTCCC
>JASVER010000005.1:14031056-14168520 GCA_030449065.1 Oceanodroma leucorhoa
TCTCTGTTGCTCCTCCAACTCCTTCTGCCTCTGCTTCTCCAGCTCTTGCCTCTTTTCAGCCTCCAGCAGTCTTCTCTCCTCTTTATGGCATGTTTGCTCTTCTATTTTCAAAGATRTCTCTCCTTCAAGGAGATACTGCCTCCTCTCTTCTTCACAACGCCTTCTCTCCTGCTTTTTTTGCATCTGCTCAAGTTCTTGGCACCTTTGTTCTTCCATTTCTCTTTGTTCTTCCATTTCTACAATCTGCCTTATCCTTTCAGCCTCAAAGATCCCCCAGTGATCTTCAATTCTTTTCTCCTCTGCCAGCTGAAGCTGTTTCTGTTCATCTCTGTTCTGGATTAGCTTGTCTGCTATGATGTGTCCATTATAACCTGGGTATCTGTCTCCATACAGCTGAGTTTCTAGGTCCTCTGGTTCAAATTCTGTTATTGTTAAACTTTGTGATCCCTAAAATTGAGAGACAAGTTTGGAGTTATTGAGTATTGCCTATTGGCTCGTTATTCTTTACAGTGAACAAACAATCAGTTGCAAATGCAAAACAACTTTTTTTTTTTTTTAAAAAAACAATGATTTAGATCCAAAGCCAACACACCAACACACCCACCCCAATTTATGGATCACATCATCATATATCCCATGCCTCTCACCTATTTGGAAGATAGCCTTTAAAAGAAAGAAAACATCCCAAGAGTGATAACAGCATAATGCTAAATATTGAATCACCGTTTGGTGTACATGAGTTAATCCAGACTGAGATCTGCCATTTCATATTTACAGAAGCCCGAGGAACAGAGCACAAGTTTCATATTATGCCTGTTCTACCACTTAGAACTCCATCCTTTAAGCCTGAAATAATTAGCACCTGCTTCAGGGCATTGTTTTGCCAGTTCTTTCATGGCAAATCTAGCTGTTACTTGCAGAGACAGAAGCTGTTGCCTGCAGAAAAGGGCTCTGCAAYGCTAGCCAGGAAAGAACACTGCTCAGGGAAACACAATTTGGTTGCTTTTCACAAATCCTGATCCGGGATATCTTCCTCCATTAGCTGTGCTGAGACTCCAGTTCGATTGCAGGAACTGTGGGACCATGCATGGACAGAGGACCTAGAGCTCCCCAGCAGTACGGTGCTGTACTGTACCGAGGCACGTACTAACTGCTGACCGCTGCTTCTCCGTGCTTGCCCCACAGCCCTGGCATGTGGGTGCAATACCTGCTATAAACTGAACACAGATCTTCTTCACAGCTTACGCCTTGTCTCTGTAGCGACACGGCCTGAAGATGAGCTGTGCCTGACGAGTGCTTCCCAGCACTTCCCTTGAGGAAAACAGCTCAGCTGATGCCCTGTCTAGCTATCATTTGTTGAGCCATCATTTGGCTCCAGTTAAACATTCTGTATAAACTAGAGGTTTAAAATTAATTTCTTCATCRCAAGAGTGATAAATGCAGGTACAGTGATGCGGAAGAAAGGACAGTGGCCTCTCCTGAGCCCTGTATTGGTTGAATAGTCTTGTCCCATTTACAAGCACTGGTAAGATGTCAGGATAAAAACCAAAATAGCCATGCAGTAAGTATACAAAGCAAGGATTTGATAATTAGCTGTAGCAAGAGCTGCGTTACTTAAGTCTTATTCTTTCTTATAAGACAATGATATTATCACTGTCAGAACCCATGCCAGTTTTAGAGAATCTGTTTTTTCCCAACCAAATTTTGCCTATACCAGACCTTTATGACCTATTTTTTTTTACTAGAAAAACTAGAATCAGAAAGCTCTGCCAATGTCAAATCCTAGTGGAAGTACCTCAGATGTAAGTAGTATTTGTCTCAACTGGCCATATTAAAACTTCTTTGCATCTTCTCTCCAGCTAGGGTTTCATTTTTAGGTCTCTATCTTGATTTCAAGACAAAATGAAAGAAGCATGCATTTTGTTTTGCCCTGAAGACACAAGATTTGTCAAAGAAGTTTTCAATAGCTATCTCTAACAGCGTTCATCACATCATTAGTCTTCTGTCTATGGCTACTCCTGGTGCACTCCTTTATGATTGTTTTGTACCCAGCTTCAAAAGCAACCCCCCTCCTCTCGCTGTTTGACAGTGATTCAATACCTTTGTTAATCTTTTGTGCTTTCTTGACATCCTCTGCTTTTTTGGCTTCACTGACAGCTTGTGTTTAGCTGCACTGTTGTCTAGACGAGCAACAGCCTGGGGAACTGCATCCAAATTGATTGTTTCAATTGTGCCAGCACAGGAAAATTGTCTTTTTGGCCGAGATGATTTGACTGGAGTGACCTGTTTGTATAACAAACACAAGAAGCTATTATTAAGCTATTTGTTCCATTTAAATAAATAAATAAATAAATAAATAAATAAATAAATAAATAAATAAATCACACACACACACACACACACACACACACACACAAAGTCTTTGCAGTTTTGAATTCAAAGGAGTTATTAGTAGAAAAGATTTCAAACCCTGTTTTTCCATTACACAAATCACAAACTTTGGACATGAAAGTTACAGCTGTAATGTTTTCCTATTTCCACTACTACACGTTTTTATACTTTTCACTTAAAAACTATTTACACCATTCTAATTGAAGTTTTTTCACAGTTTAGCTCCGCTCAGAAGTTGTTGGGAATAGGAAGGGCAGAGGCAGAGTTTTAAGCAACATCAAACACCAGGACATTTTGAAGTTTGCTTACTGTGGAAGAAATATCTACATCTTTAAATAATTTAGATTATACACTTTAGGCAACAGCAAGTCAGACTGACTTATCTAAGCATTATAATGGAACAGCTACAGAGCTGTACTATCTGCATGGGAGATGACTACGGTATTGGATCTCAGACTGGCACAGTGCCTGCAGAAAACCTYCCCTCCCCAGTCATGTGGAGTTGTCCAAGCTAGCACCAAAGAACAGCAAAAAATAAAATAAGACAATACTGGCTTTGATTGGTGCTTTTTTYTCTTGCCCTTCAAATATTTGGGTTCAGAAAGTGCAAATACAAAGTGATTTAATGAGACTCCTCTCATGAATAAATACAGTGGACGGTATGTCTAGACGTGTAAGAGTGAGCCTGTAATCAGTGTCTGCCGTAAGTCACTGAGCTATCATCCTGAGACTGGTATTTGGCACAATCCAAGTGGAAAAAGAAGGCAGAAAATAAAGAAGAGAGAAAACATCTTCTGTAAGGAAAGAAAATCACATACATTGTTTTCAAGACAGCTCTGTAATCTTCCAAGGTTAAACATATGCTAATTAGGGAACCAATTACTTAAAAGCTGATGGGACATTTTGCATACGCTTATTGAATTACATGTAGGCATAACAAAGTAGTAGGAATACTTATGAAAATTATGGCTCTGATTAATGCATCAAATGCAGGAATGCTGCAAGACTGGCAGAGACCAAGTTCTGCTGTTTCCTGCAATCAACTCTTAAAGATTTCTCAATCTTAGTTATTGCTTATTTACTAACCCCCAAACTCCGCAATGTTCACAAAATCTTGGATGATCATGGAACAATGGAATGTGTATGAAAGCAAAAGCTGACTGTCAGGCTTCTAATAACTAAAATTAGAAATTAACTTGGTGCGAACAGAGTGTAAAAGTGTTGTTACCTTTTCTTCCACTTCATGTCCTGTTCCAGGCAAATTCATTGTTCTCAACAAATCTGGGGTGTCAGTGGACTAGAAAACAAGATTACCACAGCTAGATATTAAAATGCAAAGGATCTAATAAATATAGTTCAAAGGACTTGTGAAATCATGCATGTTAGAGTAGGATTTTTACCCTGTTTCCTGTCTGCAGGATTGATGGATAAACAATTCTTGTTCCTAAATGCTATGAGTTTCTTTGCTGCTCCTTGAATCACTGCTGTCTATACAGAAGCAGTTGCTGCTACAAGACACTACAAAAGGCAAAACACTCATGCTTCCTTAGCAAGATAACCAGGTTCCAAATCAAAAGAAAGAGCACAGCTTTGTAGGATTTCAATCAGCTCTTAATAACTTTATTTTCTCCTGACCTACACCTAAGGAAAAAAAACAGGAACCTGATCAGGCATTACCTCTGCTGCAGAGAGTTTCAACTCCAGATTCTTGATGACTCCTCTTCTTACAAAGCAAACCGGCTCCCCCAGAGCAATGGGAGCCTATCAGTCACTAGGACTCCTTAGCCACCGTCCCTCTCCTAGCCGTCTCACAGGAGGGGATTTTTAAGGTGCAAGGGTTGAAGCAGCACTCATCACACCCAGAAATACTGTTTTTAATCATTATATCACAGTATTACTTCATAACCTAAGGAATGTTGGGATCCCATTACACCAGGTGCACATGATTGTTAGTGTAAAGCCTAAAAAATCAGCTTTACAAATAGAGGTTAAATAAAATACAGAACTCTTGCCATCGATCCAAGTTACTCAGTTGGGAAAATCAAAAGTCACAAAGCAACACAGGAAACCTGTTTGAAGTAGAGCAGCACCATGTGGTCCTGGCCACCAACTCCCGACAGAAGCCACCCCGTCCCCCCAGGACCTACACAGATAAACATGCAGAGGAGTTACAAGGCCAACAGCAGAGACAGGAGCAGAAACCAGGCAAGCTGCCGTGCACCAGAAATCTCTGACAAAGCAGGTAATGAGTAGTGCACAGTAAGAGAAAAGGCAAGTAGCGAGTGCTCTGGCTGACCCTATGCATGTAGCCTTGGTTTGTTGGTGTCTGCAATCTCTTCTGAGTAGGGATGTTTGCTCCTTCAGTATTTGGAAAAAGAACTATGCAAAGGGGCATTTATTTTGTTTTCAAAACATAGAATTTAAGAGAGTAGGTTGTAAGGACTGAACCTCTCCCTCCTTATTACACAAAGATACTCTAGGTTTTTTTAGTGCTTGAATTATTTTCTCCTTGAGCTGGAGGTCACTAGGTGACATTCGGGTCTCCTGCAGGACCCAGCAAGAAGGCTGTCTGCAGAGAATGTATGTTGGTATCAAACACAAAGTCTCTCCTAGTACCAAGTACTTGGTACATAGCCAAAATCTGTCCACAATCCCACTGCACTTTTTGTGCACACAGGATGCTCTTGATTCACCTTAACCAATTGCTTCAAAAGGGAGTATTTGTGAAACACAAGAAATATACCTTACTTCGACTGCATTTTTATCCCTCCAGACTGCAGATGGAGAGGTGTGAGTGTGCAGGTCCTACCCAAATGCCTGGCTCCCTGACAGATCCGACCACAGCCGCGAAGGAAGTGGTCACAGAGGAGCTATGTTGCCCCTTGAAGACTGATGAAGAATTTGGGCCACCTCAGCCATAAATCTCCCTTCTGTGTGTTGGGCTGAATATAGGCATGAGCTGCAGAGGACGCTTACTGCCTTTGCCTTTCACACAGCTAGCACTAGTCCTAGTGAACACGAGCTGAGGCCCATGCCCTGGTGTCCCTCCAGGATCTCACAGGCTGCATGCACATGGTGGGTTGCTGCATGCCTTCCCCAAGGGTTCCCAGGCACAAAGTCAGCCTCCTCTGGGTAGGGAAGGATGTCCCTCTGTCCCCCRCGCTCCCTGCAGCCCTTACAGCAACACAAAGAACCAGTCTCGCCTTAGAGGACTTCCAGAGAGCTTCCATCACTCGCTGTGTTTCTTCACTGCCTGAACAAGCCCTTTCTGGACACTTGAATGCCTACAGCTCCTGGTATCAAAATCTTCATAGATAACTTGAATAATTATTTGAATTATACTGGACATTTGGATTTAGGGAGCATTCTCAAAATGTTTCTCCCCCTTCTTTGCCTTTAGTTCCTGTCCACAAGAAATATGTATATTTACCCAAGACCCAGAATTTTAAGGATTTAGGCTCCAGACCCCTCTCATTTTGGAATGATTTTCCTTTTTGCCATTTGATGCTGTGCACAACTTTCCATGCTGGGAGGTCTATATTTCAAGATGTTTTCTGTCTCAGAAAAATTTCCTGTCTTCTAGCTACACTGCGAGTGATGTCAGCATCGCTGGAAGTTCAGAGCAGACGTTCAAACCGGTAATTCTGTGGGACCCGGCTCAGGATGCCAAGAGCGCACGCTTCTCACCAGTCCAAGAAGCACAAGCTGAGATCCCACCCACATAAAACAGCCCACTGAGCTCAGCTACGCCTCACTGGAGACATCTGCTACACCCCAGTGAACTTTACTGTTTTAATACCGCTATAATGCCATGAATATGTCTATTTAAAGTGCTTACTTTATTACCACTGTCTGAGATCACGGTGTCCTGCTGAGTCTCAATCTCCATGGGGCTACTGAGCAACACATCCTCTTCTATACTAGTGTTTGCCTCCCCCATTGTCCTCACAGAAACTGTCATTTGTGGAGGCTGCCCAAATTTTATATTCTTGGCCAACTGTTGCTGAAAAACAAGAAAAGAAAAAAAGGGTATTTATATTATGAGCAAAACAAGTCAACTCTAGCATGCACCCCTTCTCCACATGAAAGCTGCACAGAAACACTCAGGGCAGCTTCTGACTCTGGACAAAAAGATCAACTTGAGGCCCACATTGCTGCAATACAGTRGCCACCGTACTTTCTACACTCTTCTCCCCGCGAAGTGACCAAGGTCAGAAATTTACTGCATGACTYCTGATTTTGGATGATCAACTTGAGTTCTCATCAGTGTTGCCAACTTTTGGAAACTTATTGTGAATTTTGAAACATTCCTTCTCTTTTTTTTAATCTATGTCCTAGATTAAGACTTTGTTTATACAAGGTAATTATGAAGGCTTACTGTTGCAAAGAAATAAGATAATGAGCCAAATGTACACTGAGAAGCTAAAACAGCCCCAAAAGGCAACCTTTTTCTTCTCCAGCCCCCAAACCCTGCATCTCATGCACCTGTAGTTCTTAAAGATATCCTTATTGTAAGGTTTAGTCATAAGTTTTACATGTTAAGGGTTTGGCATAACCCTGCCTTAGAGGAGGAAAATTCTCAAAGGAGGGGAAACCCAGTTTCTTTTAGATTGCTTTTGCACAAAGAAGTTTATGCAGGGAACATGCAGTAGATGAATGGATAAAAGAGCTTTCCCACCATTTATTTTGCCTTGTGGAAGTAATCTTCTCTCAAGGGTTACAAGAAAGTACTCTTGAATTATATCAAGCGTAAGATGAGTAAAATAAGTAGCATATAATATATGTCCTCTGGTAGGGTGAATTGGAGAAATTACAGCCCTGGCTACTGCAGAAACACATACCATACAGTCTTTGAAAGTGAACTTTTTGCAAAAGAGTTAGAAAAAATTCTCTGGAAGGAGCAAATGGAGTAAGGAACGTTTATTGATAGATTTTCTCCCTGAAATATTTCAGGGAATCATTCTCAGCTAGGAAGGAAGGAACCGTGGAGTTATTTTCCTGCTTTACTCTCTTTCAAGCACAGAAAATTCTCCAAAGGAGAGCTCCCATCTCTGTCTTGTGTTACGATGAACATCTACAGCTCAGCAATACTCAGTTCAGCTGTGCAGCTTCTATTCAGGGGGAATGTCGGGCACATAGATGGACTCCTGACATGAGTTTGCCGCTGAGAATGCAGAAGATTGGAGTAGATAGCGTGTAAAACAAAGATGTTTTCTTTTTCTATAGAACAGAATCAGTAGCATGGCTTAGGTGAGCAGTTGGCAGGGGAAGATATGCTTTATTAGCAGCGGATGGACCTCTAAAAGGATTCAGGTCAGATCAGCCTTGCTTGCCATCATTGCCCGGTAGACTAGACTCTCATATAAAGTTTACCCATATTACCCCAAAACATTACCAGATTTCTGTATTGAGCTATTAAGATAAAAAGTACATGCAGACACTCCTCATACTCAGGTTATTAAATTAGAATAGTTTTTCTCAGTCTTCTCACTGAGTTACGCATTATTTATGCCCATTTGGATTTTGGCAGAAAGTAATGAAATTCATCTAGTATATCATTTTGGCATAGTGGGCAGTTTTGAATGGCAGTTTTATTCCCACCTAGATTACTGGCAGCACGCCCATAGTCTAAAGGCAAGGGTTTCATCAAGTCCGCCCAACCTTTCATGTTAGCAGTGCAACTCTCTGACTTGAAATCTTATATGCTTCCACTGTGTAAATGGGAGTTAGAGAGAGCAAACAAGTCTGTGTTAGACAGTGTGAAGGCTGTAATTTTGCTCTATTCCTGCAGGTTCTCTGATGCTAGTAGAAAATTACTTCAGAACAGCTTCTTAATTTGATAACATGTTTTCTAAGTTGAAGCGGCTCCTTTCTTCTTACAAAAGCCATATTCCTGGACAAATAGTTCTTCCAGGCAGAAAACTGGAGCAGTCAGCAACTACCCAAGAAACTAAGGATTTGTGCATCTGTTCCATCGTGAGAACATGCACACGTACATATTGCTTGC
This sequence comes from Oceanodroma leucorhoa, assembly GCA_030449065.1. Lineage (NCBI taxonomy): Eukaryota > Metazoa > Chordata > Aves > Procellariiformes > Oceanodroma > Oceanodroma leucorhoa. Next base: position 14,039,455 of record JASVER010000005.1, read on the forward strand.
AATGTGTTTTGGAGAAAGGGATGGTGTGTTATTCTCTTGATCTTCTGATCAAGTTCCTGATCTACTGTGTGTGCAATACATGGTGGGAGTTGTGGAGCTACCGTGGAGAATGGTCTGTGCTTTAAAAAGAATGGCCTTTTTAATTGTAATCAATGATGCTTGAGAGCTCTGCTGTAAAAACATGTATTTGTGTATATAAAAGTTTAAAATGTTATTTTCCTGGTATTTCCAGGAAATACAAGTATCCTCAATATTTATGGACTGTACACAGGGTTTTTTTTTAATTACTTCAAAGTTTTAAAAGCTTATTTGATCAAACTTGCATAAATTAGTTTGAATATTGAAATAGAAACTCTAATAGCCCTCACATTCCTTCCAGGACAGAGGGCTCTTTTCTGTGTTATTTATTTATTGAATTTTTTTAAACAAGTTTAGCTTAAATGAACACCACTACTAATTTTCCATTGGCTGACTTGTTTCAGTGCATTCTAATCTCCAAAGCTGATGCTGAATACCAAATGTAAAAATCTCAAAYAGCTTATTGTTACCACTGAGCAAATTTATTCTCACTGCTTTCAAAGAGCAAATGTAAAGCCAGTTCTTTGTTCTTTTTTAAAATGTGCTTATACTGTAACTACAATGCAATTATCCTCTCTCAAAAAAAATCATACGGATATATTCTCTACCTGGTCAATCATAAAAACCCTAAAAATGCATCATCCCTGAAAGAAAAGAAAAAACCCACAACTTTTACTTGGAAGAACACACACAGTCTACCCCAGAGATGGAGAGATGCATCAATTTAAGCTGCAAGGCCATTGAAAAGAGGCCATATTCCCTGAAAAGGAGCATTTGCTTTAAATGTCTCAAAAGTTTCAGTTAGACATATATTTCTGAACACAAAACTATAAATCCTCTGTACTTGAGAATTCCCTGTGCTGACAGCATGTGGATGATGGTTGCCTAAGGAGGATTATTTGCAACTCCAGTCATTAGAAGTTGCAGGCATGACATTTTGTTCTTCTACCATTGCAGAGTCATGCACAGGGTGTTTAAATGCCCTTTTGGAAATCTCCATGGATGCATATTGGTCTCAGTTAAATGAACCTGGTCTCTTTTGGTTTGTGCAAGAAGGCTTGTAATTTAGCAGCCAGAAATCACTGTCCTGTTCCAAGATCTAGCTGTCAGCTAGAAGCAGAAGGAAAGAGATGAACGTTTCCTGCCTGCACCTTCCACTTCCAGCCTTATCAACTCCAATGGGCTTTCCCAGTCCCTCAGTTTGCAGCCAGYGGACAGGTATTTCCACAGGACTTACAAACCATTCCCAGCACCAAAACAGCATGGCTACCACATATGACAATCATACCACRAAAGAGCAGCTGCAGGGACCACACACACAGGGGAGCTTCAGAAGGGGATCATCAAGCTGTGCTCCAGAGCAGCTTTACCTCATCCCCGAATTTTTTTCTACTAGATTCAAGAGGTGCATGAGAGTTTGCCAGTTCACACCCAAGCCGGGTGGCTTTTGGTGCAGTGCCATTCAGTGTGAGGTAAGGGGCAGGGCTGCACATCTAATAAAGGCAAAGAAATACTGGGAATTTAGAAAAAAAAAAATTAAGTTTGCACTCATCCAATTTTTAAAATCTTCCTCAGTAACTGGACCGTGACACAGGCCCACTTTTGTTTAATGCAAAATAATTTGCTAAAATGTGATAGTATTTAACTGACATCTTTACACCAGCTTACCATTAATAACTTCAGAAATAAAACTCCTAAGTTAAATTGCTCTGCATTGGTTGGCACCTGCAGCAAATTAAAAAGCTTAGACTTTCAAAGCACTCTTTGTGTTTGCATAGGAAATGCCACAGAACAAACTTTCCATATTAACCGGCAGAGAGCCCAGATCGGGCTGTACATCTCTCTCGCTCCAATTTGGCTCCTCTTCTGTGTACATGCCTGCTTGCATGCATCTTGGATTCAGCCCCCTGAAACCACATCATTCTTACGGCTCCGTGCCTKGAGTGAATCCAAAACCGGATCTGCTGAGCTGCTTACTCTGTTCAGTTAAAAATCATTAGACCAGAGTGTACTATTTCAGCTGATTCCATTCAAACAAATCTTACAAGAAATGCTGGTCGTATTTTGCCTTCAACTCAAATACCTATTTTTCATATCTGTTTGCAAGGCCCAGATATATAAATAAATGAAATTATGTTTTCTAGTTACATATAATTGTGAAATAATGACTTAATCAATAATACTTGTCCTAAGAAGAGCCATACTGTTGAAATTCCACTTGGTCCTGTACAGTCTCTCAGAGTGACCCAAAAATCAAATGCCTTGGGAATATATAAGAACAGGGTGAGCCCGTACTGAGATTTTCCTTGTAAACGCTTCAATGATTTGTGGCATCTGAGGACTTTTGGAGTCAACAGCCAGTTGGGAACTTCTCTTTTATGAATTTGTTTAATTGCTCTTTGAACTTTTATAAATATTTCACGAATAGCAGTGCTGTATGACAACGAGTTCTACAGTCCAACTATGCATAAAGAAATATTTGTTTTGGTTTGAAAGTGTTACTAGTTTCAACTGATGCTTATGTGTTCTCATGCTGTGAAAGACTAATTGTCCTGAGTAATTGTCCTCTATTCATTTTCTCAATTCCACTCATGATTTCATGCCTCTCTATTATATTCTCTCTCTTATAATTTCTTTTCTAGTCTGAAAAGACAGTTTATCTAACTGTTMTTTCTATGGAAGTGAGTTCACTTCTTTATGCAAACAGGAAAATCTGCAGCATATCTAAACAAGTGAAACACTCCACATCATAAGCAATTTTTTTTTTTAATCAAAGAGAGAGTATAAACTGGAAAGCATCATGTGAGAAGTTATATTGGTATAGCAGGAGGCTTTAGAAAGTAAACTAGATGTAAAATTAACATGTAAACCTACTGAAAAGGAGGAAAATGAGAAGTATTACGACAGGTGTGTTGGATATAAGATGTAGAGAGAGAACTATTCAACTCTCCATTGCTGGAGCAGCATGTGGTTTGGGGCATTACACTTCAAGAAGGATTTTCGGAGAGTCCAAAATAGAAGAATGGTGAAGAAGCAAACTGTATATGGATCTCTAGAGATATGTATTTGCAGCAAATCCAGATGCAGATGAAGTTTTTGGTATACAGTGGCAATGGACCACTTACAGATGCTCACGTGTTAAGAACAAGACTTTCTGGAGAAGCCTAAAGATACTTACAGGATCTGTGGCATTTGTCATCTGAGTCTCTCCCTGTAGAGTACCAAAAGCAAAGCAGATGTGAGTAAGGAAAATGGAAGCTCATTTCCAGGGTTTAATATGATCATAGGAAAAAGGGGGTCTGCCCCAGAAATACTAGAACAATTAAGAAAAAAATGATAAATTCAGTTTATAAAGTGAAAACAATTGTCAAATGTGAAGAAAACAATTAGGCTGCAGTGGCATTAGAAAATATTGGCATAAAGAAATGAGTTGTAAGAAATACAAAGATGGGCAATCATGCAGTGAAAATTCACTCCCCATTCCATAAAATGCAGAGCATCAAGTTAAAAGATAATAGCTTTGAGGTTTAGCAAATGACTTTGTAGCCTTGTTGAGATCTGGGCAATATCAAACAGAAACAGCAATGGGAATGGCTGGTGGAATACAGATGTGCAATGCACAGTAGGGGAAGCACCGGCTTGATCATCAGCTAAGATATGTTAATGACTAAAAGAAATGGATCCAAAACTGAACAGTCATTAGGTCTGACAGGAAGAAAATGACTGGGGACATTCATCATTACAAAGCCAGGAAAATCTGAATTTAAAAAGTGGTCCTTAGAATTTGACCAGGAAGTCCGGATTCCCAAGACATATTTTATCATAATCAATATCTGTGTAATAAATGGGTGTTTTACAAATTTAGAGAGCAGAGGGTTTGTTTTAAACCACGTGGCCACATGGAATAGAAAAGATGTAGCCCAGTAGTTCCTAAATGCAATACGCCATATGCCATAGTCAACCTTTAATATTTCTTGCAGCTGACTGCCACAGCCTCATGGATGCCAGACGACCCAAGATACTTTCAGTGAAGGTAAGAGGTGGAGAAGAAGCTGTCCTCCTGCCTCCAGAGGCAGCAGCAGTGCCACACCATGGTATTGTCACAGCAAAAGGGAGATAATGGCTTAGACGCATCAAGATACTAATGTTCAAAGCAAGTTTCCATTTTACTTGCTATGGTTTTTGTGGGTCTGAAACAAGAACTGTCTTCTGTTCATTTGCTGACCATTTCTGGCAAGTATCAGTAGCAGGAAGAAGAGTCACAGCTGCARAATGTGAGGAAGTGGATCTAACACACTTTGATGCAAGGAAAAAAGCTCCGCTAACTTATGAAAGTTTCTTTTAAGTTTGTTCTGACACACTGCTAAATGTAGATTTTAAACCTTCCTTATGTCTCATTCACAGTCCTGTATGAGAAGTAAAGCACCAGATCCCAAGGAACTAAATGAGTTCAGCATTAAGAGTACCAGTGCCTGGGTACCATCTCTTTGTGGGAGCAGGTTCAGGCTGGCTTTCTACACTGGATCTTAAAAACTAGGTAATGATAAATCTCAGCAGATCCAAAGGACAAGGMAAAGACTGCTTTTGCAACAGCAGATGGCTTGAGCCAACACAAAATAACTTCATGATACACAAAGGCTATTGGAAGTTAACGAGAAGTCAGGCTTTTCTCAGCCTGACTTCCAGCACACGCTAAAACCTTTGAACATGACCAAATCCATTTATAGAAAGCCTGATAAGATGAATGCTGCCAATCTGAAAATCAATAAAAAGAAATGAGAGTTATTCCAGAAAGATGTAATTTACCTTGCACACATAATCAGGAGAGAATTCCTACAATAAGAAGCTGAGCCAGTGCATACGCTGGCCAGCTGTCCAGGCTGCTACAGAGTTTTGCACCATTACATAACATTTTTTGTGGGTTCACCAACACTCCAAAGTCAGCAGAAATGCAAGGCGAGAAGGGGGAAACACTTTGGTGGTCAGCAGAATGAGATCCAGCACCATCAGTATTAAACGGCTTGCATTTCCATTCTGATTTCAAAACCCTTTTCCACCCCCAAAAAAATCCTGGAGAAGGCTAAAATCTGCAGAGCTTCTGATCTCCGTTTGGAATACAGTGAGTTCAGAGCCAGCACAGGGCACTGAATCCTGGCCACACTTCTTTACTGAGGAACATCTTGCCAGGCAAATGGAAACTGGGAATGCTGTGCTTCCACCATGACATACAAGCCTGGGCAAAACCACAGTAATGTTGGTGGCGTAGCAATGACTTTACTGGGAGCTGGCCACAGAATTGGTTTTAAGGAGCAGAGTGCTCTTCAGAAGAGATGACTGTCTCCTCTGGTTCCACCACTTGAAGAAATACAGACGTTCCCAGTGGGAGTGAGCTTGCAGAAAGGGAATTCAAAGCTGATACAAGCTTCTGATAACTGGAGACCAAGTATCAGTGTTTTCTGTGACTACAAAATCATGCAGCAAACACAGTCTACTTTCAGAATACTAGAGCAGAAAAAAAGGATGGGGTATGGAGTGCATGAAATCTTCAGACAGGAATGATAGTCCAAATAACTGGTCAGACCTGGGATTCAACTCTAAGGTCAACCTAAAAATGTGCAATGGGATTTTGGCATGACCTTGTCCTAAAACTGAGGGAACAGTTGCAGAAATCATGGCTAAGGAAATGGGGACAGTTATGTGCTGGGCAGCAGGTTTTGCAGATACAAGAGGTGGCCCCTGAGCTTGTTATAAGGAACCTTTCCATGGGGTTATGAAAAAATGCATGGACATTTAGATGAATATATAATTTCTGTGTAAATATGTAAATAGTTAAAAGTGTCATTTACAATCTGTTACGCATTTGCTTTCTGATTGAATGGGTTGCTCTGGATATCACCATCATCAGCAGAGTGGGAGAAGCTGAATCGGGGATGTTGTTACAGGCTGGGTTGCAGCTATATTAAAATGATAAAAATGAACTACCGTCCTTCAATTTTAAATAAAAAGGTAAGCACGCTTTTGATACCAAGCAGTTGAAACAACACTCCCCCTTAAAATACATGCAAGTAACCACACCAAAAAAAGACTAATGCAAAGTTCACACGAGCAAGAGGACATCACTGGCTATTTACTTTGTGACTTTCAAGGGTGATTATTTTTGCTTTAATTTTCTTGAGTTACATTTGCTTAGTGAAGATGGTTGTTAGCAACTGCAGTAACTGTACTTTTTGTCATGTCTCTGAGTTTAGTGAAGGCAATAATTTCCACTGGAAATCTTAAGGTGAGTTTGGAAATGGGAGAAGCCACTCCTACAAAGTGAAAAGGCATTCAGAGAAAAGCTAATGTACTGAAGCCAAGACAGGAGATCCAACAGATAGGGAGGGCACAGCTCCCTGCAGAAGTCAGTGAGCTTTGTATCCAAGGGACACTCAAGCATTCTGCAAGACAGGTCCAACTACTTCACATCTTTGCCCAGAGTCAGCAGTCATTAAAATATAATGGTTTCTAGCCTGGAAAGTAGCATGCATTGAATCTACCTGACCTAGGGAAATTTAAGCTGAAAAAACAGCGCAGAGAAATTGGAGCTGTCCTAGTGTGGTTTCGACTTCAAAGTTCATCCACAGTCAGCACAGCCAACGCCGCTCAGGTGCTCTGTCTGCTGACAGCACCGTGCGGGAAGAAGGAACAATTTCATCCTAAACGTCGGATCTGTCTACTGTGCGTGATCTCTCACTCACCAGAAAAGATGGAGCATGGGTAGACTTTGGAGGTGAAAGAAATCAATGGTATTTTACTACTCAGCTACAGGGTAGCAGCACCTACACAGCATTAAAAATTTATCAGCATTTTGACAGGACATGTCAGCATCCTGAGCAATAAACTGAAACGTGCTTCTGAAGGACAGCTCTTTCAAGGTCTAGATAGGCATAAAGCTGGGAGTCTGACAGATGTACAAGAAGTAAAGCAAAAAATTAGTTAGAGCGCTAATGGGACAGAGTTCTGGAAAAGAAGGAAAAGCAGGTCATGTAAAGCTCTTTAGAAGCAAATACCCAAATGTGTTGTTTATGTAGTTACTTATGTGCTGTTTGCTTTGGAGASATGAACATATCCACCTTTCATGAGAACCATTGAAAGGACAGGGAGAAAAAGAAGGAGAAAAAAAATGTAATACGTATAAAAGGATAATTAAATCAGCTTTGCAAGGAAGTCTGACTTCGCATGCCATTCCCTGACACCAACACCACCTCATTTTTTCACTCAGTACCACATCTGTAGAACTCAGGCATACAGATCAGGATATGCCAAAACCATGAGTTCAATTCAAATGAGTCCCACAAGATGCAGACATTTCTGCAGATTTGCTTGCAGCATCACTGCCATACCTTTCAAGACCAAAACCTAGATCTTCTGCAGGCTTTTGGCCAGACAACTTACATGGCTGAGAAACTGCCCCAAGGCTATTGAAAAAGCAACTCACCTTTATCCACATCTAACACATTCTGGAGACCATTTTCCACCACATTTTAAATATTTTTCCCACTTACAATTTCTTACCTGAAGAGTTTTCACTTTTCCTAAAACGTTCTCCTGTGACATTGCTTGGATGGCCTGTTCACCCTCTGTTCTCCCATCAGGTATAAAAATACTGTCATGAGAAAAAGCTCGACTGCCCATAGAATAATGGGAGGACCTAGAAAAAAAAACAGTTAAAAAGTCAATAATCACAGCAATTAATTTATGGAAGTGACTCTTCATATCATAGCTGCCCTGATGTATAGATTTTCCCTCCCCCTTGACTTCTGCAAAAAAGCTTTGAACATTCTCAGAAGAGAGGTATCCAAACAGTTTCTGTTATCAAAAGTTTAATGGAGGTACATGATTCCTTCACATACAGTTTTCCTCCTTGGGAGGACATAGAGTGGAGTGTTTTTAATAGGCATGTTGAGAAGGTCCATCGATTTTCCTTAGAAGTCTCAAATCTAAATGTTACCTTTAGGATACAGGGTAGGTGATGATGATGCATACATTACCACACTGCATCTTTAAGAAAGCCTGCATTCGTGCTTAGTCCCAATGCTTGGCACCTGTTGTCATTCATTCTTAGACAAAGAAAGACATCAGGTCCCAAGCAAAGGTAGCACTGTAACACAAAAAGAGGTAATACACTCTAGTAACCTCTTTCTAAAGAGCTACCTCATTTATCTGATTACTTAGCTGTTCCTATCACCACGAGTATGATCACACTGACAATAAAATGTTACCATCAAACCCCCGAATTGATATGAAGCTTATTACGCCATCCCGTGTAGGTTTGATTAGCAACAAACAGCAAGAGATGCCCGTGTGTTACTGTTAAACCAGATACCTATGCCAAGGAGGAGAGTGCGTCATGAACACCCTGGTTATATGGCTGCGCTAAATCCATGGGCAAAGGGACTAAACAAAAAGTGGTTTAATTTACTGGAGGTTTTAAAGGCTCATCAAGAAAACTGAGAATTAAAAAAAAGGTTGTTACTTCGGGGCTTAGAGGGCATTCTGGGGAAAAATGTTTGAGATATTGGAAGTTATGTTTTGTTTCACCTAGAATATTTTATGGTGAGTGGAAAGCCAGTGAAATACAAACATGACAAAGCCACAGTAGAATAAAATTGAACTGAGGGGTCTCCTTTTAATAATCTATTGGCAACTCTATGGAACCCATCTCCAGCTTCAGTAACAAATAATATGGGGAAAAAAAAGATACTTTTTATAACAATCTAACTAACACAACCTTCTATGTGTGATAAAAACATTATAAGCAACTACTTCAGCAAAACCAAGGAAGATTATACTTCCAGAGAGAGGGATAAGTAAAACAACAAGAAAAATTAAAGCCTCGCATATTTAAGAAAATCAGCATATTATCTTTTTCTCCCTTCTAAAATGTGCTAATTGTTTACAAATTGCTCAAAATATTTCTATTCATACTTTGAAAAAAAAAAATGTTTGGAATGCATTTATTATGTTTTTATCTCGTTTTTTTTTTCCTGAGGTATGGAAATAATCTTTTAAAGTAAAAATGACAATCTTTTCATACCAAAAGAGAATGTTATATAGGGCTACATTAACCTTTTATAACTGATTAAATGATAGGCTATTCTTGACTTTTATAACAAAATTTCTTACAGGTAAYGTGAAAATAACAGAAAAAAGGCCACCCACAACCTCTTACTCGCTCTAGTTTATATTTAAAATACATTTGCACTCACAAAATAAATAATCCAAGCTTTTGGGGAGAACACACACAGCTCCCTATAACATTTCATCCTCCATGCAAGCACAGACTACTTGAAAAACTATTTTTTACCCAAAATTAATATTTGAACAACATGCTTCATTTGAAACAAACCAGCACACAATCAAGCAAAGAGCTGGTCAATATTTCATAGCATTTTTTGCCATCAAAGAGAGGGAACATTTAACTGACGTTATATTCTATTTTAGAATTTTTTTTAAATAAAAACCACAACTTGATTGCCTTTGGCTGCTAAAGGTAATACACCTTCTTTTAGAAACCTTTTATTAGAGAAACCATAAAAGTATATTTTTAAACCCTCTTCTGAAAAGGTTTCTATACCGAATTGTCACGACTCAGCCTGTACACAGAGCTGTGGTAAAATTACGTGGCGTTGGAATAGATCTACCTTCCTTGGCCGTCCAGGAATCAGCCCAGGAACCACAGTTTGAGAAACACCCCTTAAACAGAGACAAACTCCTAGCAGGCCTGGCTTGCAAAATGAGTGGTTTGACATGAAGCTGAGTGAAAGTTGGCTTTTTTCATATAATCATGTATGTCTGTCTGAACTGAAAGCTCCAACATTGAATTCAAGGCGGGGGGGGGGGGGGAAGTCTGTATTCATAACCAAAACTGAGGGGAACATGCAAAATTTGACAAACCAGCCCATGCCAACCCCTCCTGCATTTGCATGGTTCAGTATGTGAAACTGCTGCAGGTGCAGAAGGCAAGGCCAGTGGGAATTTATCGTTTACTATTTACCTTTGACTGAGAGAGCTGCTGAGGATGCATAATCCACGTCATACTGCGCTCCAGAGAGGATCCTCTCTCAAAGATTTTTCCAGCAACACTGTGGCTCAGACACTTACGGCTTTGCCTCACAGCTATTCACCGTGCACAGGACACCGTTCTCCCCTTTTACTGTCCAGTGGGTTGGCGTTCTCATACTTAAAATTAGACAGCTCATCTTTATCCCTATTGTTGGTTACAACTAATTAGTAGGTGAAGGTTGCAATTCAGACACCAAAGAGTTCAGTGACTTGTTTGCAAGTTGTTCTTGACCTTACTAACGAATCTGTTAATATTTAAGTTGTGAAGAGCCAACCTACAGCTTTTGAACTGAACAGGGTTTGCTAGCAGTTCAACCCCCAGCACTTCAGCTGACCAGCAGCAGGGATGCTCTGGCAGTAGGAACCACCCGATAATCTGAGTCCCTGAAATGGAAGAAAAGAGCAACTGTTGAGGTCAGTGCTGGTGGACTGCCTGGGACATGGCTGCGGATGAAGATCTTCCCCATCCTGCTACAGAGCTGAGGATACCTTTAGTGACCTAGTCTCACCTCCTGCCTGTGAACTAATCCCACGAATCTCCTGACTGTTTGAGATACACAGTACACCGGCTTTTGGCTATGTGCAGATTTGGGTTTATGCAATCAGACTTGTTAAAATGTCATTTAAAGCTCCTTTTGGGACACCAGGTCATGTGAAACATCTTGGGAGCTTCATGTGACCTGCAATCATAAGACCATCACCACTGGAAGTCCAACTCTGTCTCTGACAAGTGCCCGCAGGGGTACCGAGCCGATGCCAGGTTAGGACCATACTAAGCACGTACAGCATCTCTCTTTGACATTCTCCCATATGCCAACTGCTTTCAGTTTAAGCCCTTCCTCATTACATGGCACCACACGTTTTTGTTTCATAGAGCTGAGGCCAAACGTATTTGAAAGCTTTTGTCTGTTTTTGTTTTCTTATTAACTTGCTACCAAAACAAACATACTCCAAATTGTCAGAACACATGAAACATTCACAAGAAACCCCGCAGTGAATGAACCCAAGACTTCTCTCTACTGTATCTCCTCAAAATGCTTTGCAGATATACTGGGTATTTCAGAACTGGGTGACTGAGCAATTTTGCTAGCCACATGTCCAATAACTGGTAAAAATATTTTAAGAATTTTGCTTAAATGCTTAACTATGCAGCCTAAAGTACATTGGAAATATTCACACATTGTAGTAACCTAGTTTCTTTTACAGGCGAGTTTAAATAGCATTTAAGGTGATTTCCAGGCTACTTGAACTTTCTGAAAGGTCTCTTATTTTACTCACTGCGAGCCCCCAGTCCTTTCAAATCTTTCCAGATGTGAGTTTGACAGATTATATCACAAAGGTCCTTTTCCCACCCCTTTTTTCACTCTCCTCATGCTCTACTTTTGGAAAGACTGAATTTCTTTTAAGTCATAATACAGTATAAATAATTGAGTTTCCTTCACTGCTACCACCATTCCCATCTCTGAAGTTTTTCTCAGAAGCCTTTATACAATAACATCCTCACAATCCACATCTGCAGACAGTGCTTCAGAAAGCCCTCTCTCCTCAGTTAAAAGGCATGTCAACATCAGGAATGGCTTTCAATAGATTCATGGTATGTCAGAGACCTGGGCTACAGTCATAGCCATGGTGTATTGGGTCTGGCTGAGATAGAGTTAATTTTCCCCATAGCAGCCTTCGTAGTGCTGTGCTTTTTATTGGTAGCTAGATCGGTGTTGATAATACACCGGTGGTTTGGCTACTGCTAAGCAGTGCTGGCACAGCATCAAGGCTGTCTCTCCAACATTTCACCCCCTCACTAGCAGGCTGGGGGTCAGCAAGATCTTGGGAGGGGACATAGCCAGGACAGCTGACCCAAACTGACCAAAGGGATATTCCATACCATATGACATCCGCTCAGCAATAAAAGCWAAGAGAAAGGAGGAGGAAGTGGGGGCATTCATTATTACAATGTTTGTCTTCCCGAGCAACCGCTATGCGTGCTGAAGCCCTGCTTCCTGGGAAGTGGCTGGACATCACCTGCTGATGGGAAGTAAAGAATAAATCTTGTTTTCCTTTGCTTCTGCACACGGCCTTTGCTTTTGCTTTATTAAACTACCTTTATCTTGACCCACGAGTTGTGAGATTTTTTTCCCATCTTATTTTCTGCCCCCCACATCCTGCTAAGGAGGGGAATGATAAAGCAGCTTGGTGGCTCCTGGTGTCTAGACAAGGTCAACCCACCACACATGGTTGAAGGTATTACAGTTTCAAACTGCCATATCACTTCCAAGACACATGGGAAAACAGCAGCATCAGTTTATGAGCACTTCTGTTGATAATACCGATGATGACACTTCAGAGGCTGTTTGTGCTGAAAAATAAGTGAATCATCATCTGACACACTTCCAGAAACCTGACTAAATTAAATGAATTATGGATGTGCTATACCAAAATACAAAGCACTTTTAGCAGATCCTTAAAGATGTTCTCTCTGAAGATGTGTTGCAACCCAAGTATCATGTTCCAGTTTCAGTTCCAATACACAAATTTTCAAAATGAATTTTCTTATACTCGAAGCAAAGTTAAATTCCATTTGTTCTCAGAGTTTTCTTTGCCACACCTGTGTCCCTCTTCACGTTCCTGAAGATAGGTCGGAATACTTGGTTTCTCAGCAAAACTAAGAACATACTTTTCACCTTCTTTTATTAGAATGAAATTCTTAAGAACTACTACATTTTTGAGAATGTATGAGGGGTTCTTTGATACACATGGGCTTTGGCACAAAAAGAGTGCACCAGGATATGTCTTTATCTTGAGAGTACTCCAAGAGCATAAAAGTACAGCAGAGCCAACCAGCCCACAGGACTTTTACAAGTAATTAAGCCAGTAGTGTCAAATGGGTGGGAAATAGAGCAAGACATGGAATAGGAGGACCACACTACATCTTCACCATGGACATGATGTGGACTCCTAGCCCAGGTTTAACTATTTAGCTGTAAAAAGAGTTGCCTCAAATATATCTCACCCCTAAATAGCTTTCTTCTGCACAAAATGAGTATGTTTCTCAGACTCTTTGTTTATCTCAGTTAAACAGATAAATTCATTCCCCTGGAAAGGGAGAACACCTTCTGTTTTATTTCAAACTTCTGGAAGAATCCCAGAAAACCATAGGTAAAACAGATTACATAGATATTGGAAGTATCATAGATCTAATGTATCTATGTATGAATTTGGCTTGCAAAAACCTCTGTGCAGTAAATCCTCTTTCCATTACTCTTGCTGAGCTGTCTGTGTGTGCTAAGAAACTAGGAAATGTAAAACAAATCCCTCACAGCAGAATGGGACCATCCTGAGCCTACAAGAAGAGTCTTAACTCCTCTCCCATGAAGACCAGCAAACTGAGAGGGATAGCTCTTTGGACCCCCATCAGCCATCCACTGCTATGCATCGTTATCTGTTTAGGATGCAACTTTCCATAAGCTCTAGATACTCCAAGTCAGGACTGGGTCAGGTATCACCCTTTCTCCCTTTGTCCCCCTCCCCGTGTGTTCCCATCCCCTCTTTTGTGCCTGCTTTGTGCTCATGGTTCACATGAAACAATTCAGAGAGCTGTTCTGACTAACTAACTACAAAAAAAAAAAAACCCAACAAAACTCAAAAACCCACACAACTTCCTGGTTTGGCTGAGCAAACACTGACACAAGCTTCCATGCTAGCTGCATGTCCAGAGAGCTGCTGGGAAGAGTCGGACAACTGCAGTCCGGGCTTCAATCAGCATATACTGCTGTGGGACTGCACCCATAAGTACATCAGACTATGTGCAGGGGTAATACTGCACAGAATACAAGGCTAAGTTTACCTCGGTACTGGTGGCTATTATGTTTTAGACCCCATTTTTCTCCAGAACTATTTCTCCTCTCAAAGACAAATGTGGGGTCCTTAAAAAGGGGAAGTTTTGCTAGCAGGGAACGCTGAGGTCTCAGCTCTTGCATAATCCCCTATCGGTGCATTACCGTAGTACAGAAAGCTCGCACCACCAATTGCCTCTTCAGTGTGTCATAAATGTTCCTCCCACTCCAATATTTAAGAGTTAGAAATAGAAACTGGAAAATAAAGGGAAAGAATTAGTCGTTCTGTTCTTTCATGTTTGTAGAGACTGACTCAAAAAAAAACCTGTCTCATGACTTTCACTCTTTTACATTTCCATTAGAAACCGATTCTGTAATCATTAGAGATCAGACTAACTTTTTAACATAAAGCCATTTTTAACACTAAGAAATTCACAAAGCATGCAAAGCAAGACTGAATTTGTTTTAGCCAGGTACTGACCCTTTAGTATTATCCCGTCAAAGACATCTGAGAGTCACCTCCCAGAATAGTGCCCCAGGGAAATGACAAGTGCAGTGATAGGTTGCCTTTACTTAATGTTTTGTTTTAAAAAAGAAATCTGATTCCAATGCTTTGCATCTCCCATGAATGTCCCCAGGGCAGCTAGAGATGAAAAACAAATTGCATTTTCTAGTCATTCCAGATTTGCAGTAATACTGTAATAGAGGAAAAGGGATTGTAATTCTGAGCTGTATTTTTAGTGTCCTCTCTTCCATCTGTCATGCTGGAATGTGAGTTTTAGTTCTAACTCATGCCTAGATGGGGAATATTGTCCATGCTGCAACACAACTCTGAGTTACAACTGTGCTTAGACAGCACGTTGCTTCATTGCATTAACAAACCCATAAACGTGGTCCTCACAAGCTGARCAGGCAAAAGGGAGATTTTTTAGCAAGGTAGTTGAAGGATTCTTTTTCATAAAGTAAACTTAGGGATCATTTCTGTGCTCAATCTAAAGACATATCCGCATCGCCTTCAGGAACTGCCAAACCTCAGGACACTAACTCTGGGAAAGCTGCACAGTCCCATTGTTATGACCCACCAAAGTCCCACTGATGCCAATGACCATGTTTTGCAGCCTTTGTGTTAGCAGCTCGGCTCATTTCAAAAGATATCATGCAACACTGTCTTACAGAAAGCTCCAGTTTGATGTCATCAGGAGATCTGTAACCTATGAACTTACTGTAAATTAATTTTTTGTAAAATTAGGCATCAATCCTAGTTTTGAGTAGCTGATGCATCTTTAACGCATGCTAATAATCTAACCAAAATCATGACCATTAAGAGTACAGAAATTACATCATGGGAGGTGTCAGGGCCCTGAATGCACCAATAAGCTTTAATGTCCCTGACCAGCCTCACCTGGGACCTCCACCCACACACATGGGTCCAGAGCTCTATTTAAGATCACAGTTGAGGCTTTGGTCCCTGCCTGAGCTGTGCTGGAGGAGTGCTGGTCTCCAGCTCAGCCACAACTGTGCCTGGCCATAAAGTCCCTTGATCTAGACCTCAATTTGCAGACTGATCTCCTAGCTTGCCCTTGGACCTGCGGGGTGATCAATGGATCTGATCCTGACCTACAGACTGACTTCCTGGCTCAGCCTCAGATCTGCCTTATCATCCAGATATTGCCTTACCTGTACTCCTGGTTGGACCTGGCCACCAACCCAGGATCTGTCCTACTTGCCTCGCTTAGATACTGTGGGACTGGGCCCTGGGCGGTGAGGCCCCTACCCTACTGTGGGATCCGCCATGGTGCCCCACTCGCTTTCCCTGAGGGAGCAGCCCTGCATTTGCTGCTTTCTGACAAGAAGGTAATGAGGTGGGACTAGATAGTTCTTGACACATGAATTTTACATAATTACTCACCAACTCCTCCAACCTCAGAAAGTCTCAGTATGCAGAGCACAAAAAAAAGGCATCACTCTGGTTTCCAGTAATTCTGGAAGTGAATCCCTAGCACAGCTTCAGGATTGTGGACAAGTCACCAGTTGTTATAGAAATATGCAGACTAGTAGAAGGAACAGGGCTCTAAATGGTCCAAATGTCACATGTGACCTGGCAATCCACTGCATGTGACACTATTCTATCAAACAGCAGCATACGTTTATGCAAAATTTGCTCTAAAAAATATGGCAAAATGTAGAGAAAAGGAAGTGAAAAGTCTAAGTTAGCCTTGGCAGGAATAAGTGATATACAGTGTTGCATTTAGCTTATAAGGAAAGAAAGGAAGAGGAAATAAGCACATTATACTACAGGTGACAATTCTGCTTGGTTTGAGCCCAGTCCTAGACCTTACCAGCTGCGGAAAAGGCAGCTGCCACGCAGAATCTGCAAGGAAATGAAGTATATGATCATTAGGAGGGGGAATGCAATGAAAACATCCAAAAGGGGGAGGACAAGTAGATGGTAGGGCAGCCTAACCTTTCAGGGAGACTAAAGCAAGACAGCATTTGTGATGGAAGAAGTGAAGACCAGCGGTTTTTTTTTTAAAAATAGTTCTGGGATTACTAAGGTGAAAATGAAGCTAGTCGTGATCAGGGTTGAGGATGAAAGACAAGGAAAAAAGGAAAGAGACACAGAGGGGGACCTGGTATAAAATGTTAACAGCTGTTGCAGATAGAAAGCCTGCTGAAGGGTCTCAGGATCATATACAAACTACAGCATAYGTAATGAGGCATCTTTGCACGCAAGTAGCAGCTGAAAAAAAAATAAAAATGGCAAGTCGATGGCATTTAGTGCAAATTTCTAGCAAGTGTTGAAATTGCAACAAGTGGTGAAAAGTCCTAGCTCACATAACTGAGAAGAAAGTTTCTGGAGCACAAAGACTTAAGTTGGTAACAGGAGGGTGGAAGGCAAGAGCTGAGGTGTCAAGAAAGGATAAAATCAACAAAACCACTGAGCATGATGTTAGTCTTATGTTCTGTCAAGACATCCGGGACCATCTCACGAATGCTTTCCCCACTCCTCTGCCCTGACGGCATGTCACTCAGTACACGTCAGAAATGGCCACTCATACAGTAGTTGTGGCTCCTATTCCTGTGGTGTTCAGCTGCAATGTAAGTTACAGAAAAGGTGAAACAACTCTAATTTGACCAACATCTGTAATGAATCCTATAAAAGGATCCATGCAAATAAAGAACTGGAGAGAGCAAAGCTCCTCTTTGCCACAACTTTTTCTATCCTGGAACACCCCTTCATTGCCACAATACACCTTGTAACCCAGAAATAAGAAACTTGTTCAACATGGATTCATGTCAGCTGACACAAGTGAGGAAAATCCAAGCATGCTTTGTTTCTAAAAGCCTTACAATATCCATATGTTGCTTTGCTCTGCTTGGGCCTGAAGAGATACTTGCTGAAATCAGAGTGCTGCTAAGATGAGGCCTCCAGGAGAAGATGGACACCAAGCACCACTGCACCAAGGCACTCCCACTGGAGTCAGGAAGGTACTCAAAACAAGACACTTATAAGGGAAATTAGGAGACTGACAGAAGCCAGTTGCAGAAATCAGGCCAAAAAGCAAAAGAAAAAAAAAGAAATTGCCCAGTGTATGAAAATTAGATGTGACAGAGGGAAGATATCTTGGGAGCTCTTTGAAGCTGCAAGCGGGTAGACAGATCACTCTTTTTTGGTCTAGATTGCTTCATACAGAACTGCCCAATGCTACATCCTCATGGAAATGTGTCAAAGTAGTGGCTGAAGATGTCCAAGAAGGAATCAGGACATTCCCCTGGACCCAAAACACAAAAGTTTGTGATTCTCTAGGTCTGGTTGTTTTCATGTTTAGCCAGCACCTTCAATTCATAGGGATTTATGAATGTGTAAGTATACTATCAGCTAATAAACCAATACATCAACTAAAGTTTTCTTATTCTTCCTATTTTAACAAAGCAGATCCTTGCAAGTTATCATTTATAGGTTGTTGGGTTTCCCTCCTCCCTACTCTCAAATTTAGAAACTGAACAGCTGAACTGTTGGTGAATCACTTTCATGAGAGCAAATGCTCTAATAGTCATGAGGAAAAAACAATACACAGACGTTAAAAGCTTATACATGAGGCTTACAATTTGAGTTGGAGGTAAAAGCAAGACTTCACTTTATGAAGATTTTAAAATATCATGAGCTGCTTTTGGAAATTTTGGGACAGATGGTATGCCAACAGCTATTTTGATATGTCTGCTTTATAAGAGTCCACCTAAACAAGATGCCAAAACCAGACCCTACCTTGGGATCAAGTCTTTAGTGAAATCCCTGAGGTGGCCTGGAGCAGGAATGTGAATCTTCGTGTCCTGCTGCTGATTGTCATCTCCACCAAATTTGATGTTGACAGGTAGTACAGGACAATGCTAAGAAAAGATGACCATAACATCTGTCCTACTCTTTTCACTATCCTCCACCAAAGTAMCATGGGAGACACTCTTATGTGAAGCGCATTACCCATTGAGATGACACGGAAATCTGAGCTGCAAGGTGAACGTGCCATCAGAGCAGGGGCTGGGATTGCTGAAGAGGCAATGCAAAGTCCAAAAAGAAAGAGAGAGAGCAGCTTCTCCTGATTGTGGGGGGTTTTTTTGCCTTACTTAATCAATCACCACATATTCTTTCGAAGTACATGTCAGATAATTACCTGAGCAATAATAAAAGAGTCACTTGAGAGATGAGGAAAATATAATTACATTCATTTTTCAGGCCAGTCTCTATGACGATGAGAGTGAATGCCATTGATCAGCAGTTAGTAACCAAGGCCACATTTGACGCAGATGAGTTGTGCTCATTCACACGAAATGCAAAATGAAAATTAAATATTCAGAAACTAAAATGGAGATACAAGAGATGAGTAATAGTGAACAAACTGTACCACCTCCTAGACCTGACTTATGTAATATGCACTTATTGGAGGAGTAGAAGACCACAAATACCTCAGAAATCCCCAAGCTTGAACATGCTGTTTAGAAAAATCAGATGAATAATTTTGTTTTCCGAGGTAAATGCTCAGCTGGGAACAATCACAGAAAGGGTGGATGAGCACTGAACAAGCCTCTCCTATCTGTAACTTCTGTGACAACAACCACAAGAATACAGGTCCCAATCTGCACCCTCCAGAAGAAGTGCATTTTATTTGTTGTACGTATTCTCTCAAAGCTATGATGTTCCTGCTATCCATGTATGCACAAACACAGTATAAAGTGCACTCACAGTAACAAAGTTCACACAGGCTAAAAACAGACATAATGTCGAATGTACACCTAGCGCTGCTTTTATTTCCCTTGTTGCCATCATTCTCTCCTTGCTTACAGAGGACCAACTCTTTGCTTAGTCCTCCTCCTATCAGTAAAGAATTCATAAAATGACTCCTTTTCCTTTACACCCTCTGCGATTCATCATTGGTTTCAACTTTCTGTAGGCTTCTTTCTCAAATTTCAATGCATTAAAGAGATCATGATTTAGCCATGTTGATAGCTATCCCTCCTCTCTTTTCTCTGCCTGAAAATTTGTGCTTGTGCCCTTTGTGGACATTCAGGCACAGAATTCAAAATCAATGTAAAATTGAAATTTATACTTTACAGGTCAAATACCTCTTAGATAAACAGCTGTCTGGAATTCATTGCCGAAACCACAACTCAACTGACTGATCAAATCTTGATCACATTATTTTCCCTCTAAAAAATACTTTGAGGAAGGCCAATAGTGGCTAAGTATCCTCCAAGAAATGCGCTATGCAGGTGCCCCATCCCACGGAAGCCCGTCCATGTGTCACTGACATTCTTTCCACAACTGCCCTTGGCTTCTCTTATGCAGAGAGAAGCCAAATTTGCACTATAAATGCTGATGGCTGGTACGAAACCACCGTCTCCTTTCCACGTTCAGACTGTCTGTGGCATTTGGACTCAGGCGTAAACCACCAGTGAAACAGCCCAACCCACCCAGCCTCTAACAAAAATCACCTTTAGCAAATTACTAAATGAAGGCCTCTTAAGATGACAATGAAATGCCTTTTTTTTTCCTCTCCCCAGAGCTTCTTCTGCTCTTTTCAAGTGGAAAGAGTCACTCTTGGCCTTGGCAGGCAGACTGCCTGGACAAATTCAGGAGACTTCAGTTCTTACAAGGAGACAGCCGCTCACACAACTAGCAGCTCCATACAGATGCGTGACCTGACTTGTGCTGCATCTTTGGCACAGTCGCAGTTTATCACCCTGGGGCCTCCCCCCTGGGAACTTCCCAACGCAAGCAATAGAACTCCTGATGCAGCTTGGGAACACACCGTGCTCCTTGCCCCAGCTTTCATCCATAAACAGTTTATTGCTTATTTTGCTTATCTATATAGCCTTGTGATGAGAACTGTGCAAATTACTTGCCTTAACTCCACGCGAAGCCTGTCTTTGAGTGCAGACACTGGGCAAATATTACAAAAAGTACCAAAAGATTTTCCTTCAGCTCTGCATATACCCAGTTTACATTTCTAGAATTGAAGTTTCCTGGCAAGATGTCAGGACAATCATCCATTTTGAAGTTCTGCTGGTAAAATTGTCAGAAACCAAACTTTATATTTGCAAGGGAATGCTTTTGGCTTCTACAATCATTGTAGAAGAAATCAGTGCAATTATACGATCACTCTGAACTATCTGATCACATGCAACAAGGATACAGCTTGAATAGCAAATAGCAACTTTGCTTGCCAAAATGAGCCATTTTCAAGCACTAATACATTTGGAGAAATCACACTGCTTATGCATGTGGTCCCCACAAGCAGAAAAGAAGCTGAATTCATTAGCTGAGTAGTAACTGCTGTACAGTTTAGCAGAGCTCTACTAGGCAAAGGGCTGGGTGATTCGCGGTCCTGTCCCAATAGCAATTCATGCTGACAAAGGTTCAGCAAATACTGGGCAAAGTTGTTTACAAGACAGGAAATCTCTCATGCCTTCTTCTTCACAGGCAGTCTCCGTCAGCATGTACAGAGAACTAAGACCTTTAGGTGATTTCTTCGTAATGAGGATGACTTTATGTAGGCGACCTGAGAACAGTTTTACAGGGATTATGTGGAACTTGATGGGGATTTACATACAATAAAGGAGTCCCATTTCATGGACAGGCACATTCAAGAGACTGAATGTTGCTGAGACTTTTCCCTGGAAGATGATCAATGTTGTCACAGTTGAGTCTTAAAAGACCTGACAGGTCTACTTCCAGGTCCTTTGAAATACTGCATTCAGCCCAAGTAAAGGTACTCTACTGTACCCTCTGTAAGAAAAATGTAATTCCCTGCTGTCTCTGCACATCAACACAGAATGACAAACTTTCTGTAGGGCACCACACAGGTGCCCTTTCAGGTATTTCCTCACAATGCTTGCTTAGTGTCAGCTGTGACAAATAAGACAAATATAAAATCTTATAAAGTGCCAACTCATAGCCTCAGAACAGAAGCCTCTGGAGACTTTAGTGAAGCTCCATAAACACAATTTAACTTGTCTTGTACTAAGCACTTCTCTCTCCTAGCTTATATGGTTAGGACAGAAAGGTAAYGAATACAGTTTTAACTTTGTAAACTCGAAAAGGGCAATATAAAAGTGGGAAAAGGAATTTCAGTCTTTCACAAGGCAGGGCAAGACAAATTGCAGTAGCAAACCTTCCACCTGGGAATTGCAAAACAACATGGATGAATAAATAGCTTGAAGTGTGCATACATCAGGATACCAAACAAGTTATTTGCATTTGATGAGTCCAGGAAGTAGCTGTAAGAAAGGA
Organism: Oceanodroma leucorhoa; assembly: GCA_030449065.1. Classification (NCBI taxonomy): domain Eukaryota; kingdom Metazoa; phylum Chordata; class Aves; order Procellariiformes; genus Oceanodroma; species Oceanodroma leucorhoa. The sequence goes on from JASVER010000005.1 coordinate 14,061,253, forward strand.
TGGACAGGGAGATCTCTCAGGCTGCTTCCAACTCAGCTAGTCAATCCACACCGTATGCAGATTACCTGCATTGCTCCTGGTACATCTGCATCACCCGGTCGGYGCCCTCTCTATTAGAGATTCAGGCATTAGCTCTGAGCAGGTTTGTAAGCCAATACACCGCACAGTGAAATACTAGCTTAGATCTTGGAAGCAATAGAGATCTCTTTCTTAGCCTATACCCATTTATTTTCTTGTCTCTACCCTCCTGAAGCAGCTTTCTTCCTTAATATCTTTTCAAAATAATAACCTCCCACTCCCCAAAACAAAACGTCCACATGAAACATCTACAGGTAACAAACTGATGTACTTTACAGGTTGATGAAGAAATATAGCACTGTTAAGGGAATGGGAACATCCCTGAACTTTCGTTGCAGAATTGGAACTTTTATTAAGCTTTTGTATATATACAGTTGTTGTACATTCTTAAAGAGTTTGAAGCAGATGGTTTTATAAAACTACTCAAGATTTTGGTTACATAAATACACTACTAGTTATTTATATTTGCTCTGGTCCATTTCTATATGAATAATGGAAGGTATGGTAATGTATTTACTGTTCGACAACTTGTAAACAATTGCGTATATTATTTTACTTAGATAGGTTATCTCTGCATTCAATTCATAAACATTTGAAATGATACTAAAGGCAAAAAAATATAATGGATGGAAGGAACGCTGCTGAAAACAGAATAGGGTGGCAAAGCTAAGCTTCCCAAAGCAATCTAATGCACTGCACTGAACATCTATGCTTGTTGTAGGATGAGTAACGTGGCAAACGCTACTTGCAAACTGAAAATTATTATCAAATCCCACCCACATTTGCACCATGAAGCCTGACAGGGAAAAACAGAGTTTTGACTGAGTATTTCTAGCAGGCTAAACCAGAAGCACCTCTCACGAATTACACGTGCAGAAAGAAATGTTCCACTTGAGATGAGTCGTGGGACCCTTCACATTTGCTAATCCCCTGTGATGTAAATTGTGCAGTCTAGTTTATTCCACTAGAACTTATGTTTAATGCCTTTATTAATTAGAAAAATTAACACGTTTAAAAATGCAAGCATTTAACAGTCTTACAAGGGTCTGCCACACCTTCACTTCACCGTTGAGGAACGGGACAAGTTCCCGTATCACCGTTTGTTTCTGGGTGCAGCACTGCATTTGGAGTTACACTGAATGGGAAATCACTATAGCGAGATGATGCCCTTTGTTTTGCTCTTGTTCACTAGTTTGCGCGTGAGGCAAAAGGTACTGTAACTTCCTACGGTCGCTCGGCATCATGCACACAGGCAATGCAATGCAATAGCAGTCAGTCATGACTCCATCTACAGTGTGACTGTGCTCAGTCTTGATTTTCTGAAAAGCTGGGACAGGCAAAAGAGGTGCACAATATTGCACTGCAGAAACCAAAGGAGAAATGTAGAACTTCGAGAATTCACAGAATGGAACAAAAAATCCAGAAGCTTAAAAATAAAAAAATAAATAAAAATCACATTTTCACAGCTGTGATTCTGCATCATTGAAAATACTGTGCAGTGTGATGTTTCTGATACACATTCCTTTCATGTGAGCGAGCAATTTGGTATGATTTTTGACCCTCAGATTTTTTGTTATTTTTACACTCCCCAGTGCAAACAGTTGCTTTTTTTCCAAAGAAGCAAGCTTTGGCCAGGAGTCAGCTAACCTCTCCTAGACTTCTAGTTGTAACATGAAATAAGTATTACTGACCCAATTAGTTTGTGCAGCTGGTCTTGGGTTTTTGTTGTTGGGGTGGGGGGTTTTCTTTTGGTTTGGTTTGGGGTTTTTTTTCTGTTCTGTTCCTAGTTAGAGATTGCTGACTAGTTAACTCTGCAGTTTCTTTCTCCCATCATTTCTGCAGCAAATTCTTATGCTCTCCTCCTCTCCTCTCTTGTCACTGGAATCAATTTGATTTCCCAGTGCCTCTCTCCCCTCTCTTCCTTCTTCTACTCCACATTCAATTTGGATCAGAATAAAAGCAGCCTGTTTGTTGACCCCAATTACAATGCAAAAACTGTACGGGACAGACTGAAAGAGGACGTCTCTGTCCTGACCCAGAGATACCACCTCACAGGGAAAAGTACGCAATAAAGCATCTGTGGCAGCCAGTTCAAGTTTCCCCTTCCTCAGATTTAAAGACACGGATGCCATTAATACTTCTGCTCAGGTGTTTGCCATGGAGTTCTGTTAAATCACGGAGCCGGATTCAAATTAATTTCTTCACCCTGGGATTTCTTTTCTGCAGACTGGCACACTGCACCCAATAAGTGACACGTGCAAGAAGCGAGACCTCAGGGTCTACAGCAGCGGGCGTCACGTTCAGAGGAGGGACAGAGATGCACATGCTTCCTAACAAGCAGCGTGCAACTTGTTACCACTCGGCAGAGGGAGAATTTAAATTTAATTCCACTAAAAGCAGGGAGAACAAGCCTTGCGTTTGCACGGGCTGGCAGCAGACCTGTGTGAGCTTACCTCAGACCACCGTTTGGCTCTTCATCGGAGGAGAAGGCGCCGTTGCAGACGTTGCCGAAGGAGTGGCTGGGCTTCAGTTTGGCTTCCTCGCAGTCTGACGCGGGCTCTCTTTTCTTCCTCTTACCGAAGAGCTTCTTGAAAGGCTGGAATTTGCCTGCTTTTTTCTTGTCTGTGGATTACAAGACAAACAGGCGCAGGGCTGAGGGACGCGGTGCCTCGGCACGGCTCGCGAGCACGCACCGCGGCAGCAGCTTCAAAGGAAGAATGAGGTCAAAGAGCAAGTCACCAGCCCGGAGCAGCCCAGCACTTGCCATGTAAATGCAGGGCTGCAACTTGCTGTTGACACGTCATATTGACAAAGCAAACGTAAGAGCATTAAAACATCTGCTCTTGGGTTTAAGGATCTGCTTGGAGGTGTGAGTGCAGCCGAACATTTGGATAAGGAGAAAGGATAATTTTGCAGAGCCAGCATTTATTTATTATTTGAGGCTCATTTTTAGGCTTTTCACCACACTTTTGTTTTCACCAAAAGACAAGCACTGCTTTGGTCACCCCACTTGGGCAGGTGCTGGATCCTCTGCCTTGAATTAAAAGCAATTGAAAATAACCTACTCTATTTTACTTACGTAGCCTCACAACTAGACAAGTCAATTTGCAAATGAACAAAGAGAACAGGATAAAGTTCTGTTGTTTTGCTGGTGGGTTACTTCAATAAACATCCAGCTTTATATCAGCAAAGTCAATGTATTTTTCTGACTTTTTCCCCCCCAAGTAACTGAGAACAGAATTTGACCAAGCATTTCTTCCTTGAGACACTTAAAATTTAAAAGCTGCACCAAAAAAAACCACAGCAAAGAGACAAAACAGACATGAAGACAGGAACAAGAAATTAAAAAGTTAACCAGAAAAAAAAAAAACAACTTTTTTTTCCACCAAAGACTGAAGAAAATAAATGCAGCTTCAAACTACTTTCCCCACATCTAGTAAAAGAAGTACCAAGAGTTTCTTGTTAACCATTGCCAAGAAGAGGTTAATTTCTCTGGTTTGGGATGCACCAAAGAATTTCTAAAACATCGTAACTGTCAAAGAAAGAGCTTAATTTCTTTTCTGCCTCTACTTAATTTTGCATTGAATCTACTTAAAACAAGCTATTTAAAAACAAAACAAAACACTTTTAGCCTCCTATCATAATCCAGTTTGAGAAACATCATGTTGTACTGGTGACAAATATTTTCATAAGCTATTTAAATCCCTCTATGTGCTTTTCTCCCAGGCTGCGTGCATATGCACTGCCTCAGCATGCTCTACTCTTCCTATGAGCTGTTGCTGGCTGCAAAGGACATAGAAGGCCCCTGTAGGAATATTTGACCAGGAAACATGAAAAAATCTTCTGTAGTGCAATAGTACTCTTCAATACCACACCAGGTTTTACACTCCACTCTGCTATACCTGTGTATGGCAAAGCCACATCTGGGTAACACCCCTTTGTAGTTGCTGGAGGCATAACTACAGAGTATTTAGAGAGAGAAAATGTGCCCAAGCACATTGCAATCTGGCTACTTCCAGCGACAAGTGGTTTCCAAACTAGCATGGTGCCAGCGAGCATGCGTCCAACCCAGGGATGGGATCAAACTTACACAAAGAGCAAGAAAGCTACTCCTTGTGAATCTGATTATATCTGTACCTGATTATGGATGAAGCAGGAAACCTAGATTGAAATTACACAGTCAAAGATGCAACAGATATAGTAATTCTGCATTTCCTTTAGAGATCCCTAAGAAGTTTACACAGGTATCAGTCTTCTTATTGGGCAGTCAAGATACACAGCATTTGTGCAACTTCATTAAGACAACAAGGCATCCCAGTAGCAGCATAAAGATAACAAGCTGAATTATGAACCTCAAATTCAGGCCCAACATTAGAATTTTTTGATCCAGAATTACTGACCCACAATGAGCAGATGAGGAAAACAACAACCACTGAAGCAGCAGTTTTACCAGCGTAGAAGAAAAAGGGGTGCATAAGTTTACTCTCCCTGTCCCCTGGCTTTGCTTTCCATAAGCTGACCAACTCACATCTCCAGTCAGACCAATTTCTTGCCGCTCAATTCTGACTTTAGAGAAATATATTCTTATACAAAACCCCTAACAGACAGGCAGGCAGTCATGCAGAGAAAGAGAGAAATTATTGCTCTAGGCCACAGCTGCCCCAAGCCTTCACACACTCCACAGACTTCCTGCAAAAACTCATAAGTGAAATGGTAGAGCATACAGGAGAGAAAGCATCAGTACCAGACACAAGACTGGGTGAAAGAGCATTTTTCACAGTTCCCACCTTGCCTGCTTCCTCAGCCTTCTTTGAAAGGGAAGGCTGTGGGATGCCATTTCTGCTGGTCAATGTAATTTACTGCATAAATCAATTCAACTACAGCATTTTTAAAAAAGGTTCTCACTGTGTCATTCATCCACACTACCCTTGTCCCCTCCTCTTTTGGAGGTCTTCAGATATAACTGTGAATTACCTCATCAACTCCAAATCTACTGTACTGATTCACCAACCGTGAATCTAGGTGTTGAACAAGTAAGACAGGTCAACACAGCTTTCATTTCATCAAAATGGGTGAAAGCCAACACAGCTATCTCCAGCCAAGATCTGCTTTTCTCCATGTGATTTAACATGTCCCTTAGCTGTTTCCCCACTCCATACCCCATCATCACAGTTGTCACATCACTAAGCGTGAATTTTTTAAATTAGGCTTCGTGACTCACTGCAAAACCAATGAACACTCTTCCCGGCGCAGGCTGTGCATGCTATTCCCCATTCTGCCAGCGCAGAGATAAGGAGCAGTCAGCCCTTCCAGGTTTCTAAGGAGACAATGCCTGACCGCTAAGGCAAAGTCTATTTATGTAAATTTTTCACAAGATCTTACGGAGGAAGATGTGGGATGGTATCACCTACAGGGTAAAATGCTTCCTATAACAGTAAAGCAAGTACAAAAAGGAATCCAAGCATTGGCAGTGCAACAGACAATGCCCTGCACAAAAGACTTTCGAGTCTCTAATGCTAGAACTCAAACATGGCTCATCCCTCTTGTCTATCTACACTGCAGAAAGAAAAAAATGGGACAGGAAAGGCTGAAGTTTGGGACATCCAGTGCTGTCGGCTTGTGTCAAGGGCAATTGCTGAGACAGCCAGGAAACAAGCCTGCTTACACGGGCCATTTGCTTCTCTCCTTAATCACTTGAATGGGAATCCCACAGATCCAGCCCCAGGAGAACATGGGAAATCAGCAATTAAACCTTTTTCCTGTCTCTTTTTCAAGCCTCTCTTGTTCAAATCACTGTAAACAGTTAACAGTAAATCAGTTTTGAATCACAGAAAAACATGAGGTGTGAAGGCGACAGATAAACAAGGTTGGATACGCTAGCTAGAATAACACAGCACATATGGTAAACGCTCCCTTCTCAGCTTATTCCAGAAGAGTAGCAGAGCAGATTATTCTAATCTTTAACCTGTCATATAATTTGTCAGCTGCATAAAGACATGCAGTGCCGAACACAGAGCCTGTTGAAGCGGAGAGCATGGGCATCATGAGGACAGCACATGGTCCCTGCACCCCTAATGACAGAGGGGAGACCGATAGGAGCAGCTACTCCTGTCCCACTCTCTCTTTCGCTCTAAGGCTCTCTCCAAGAAAGATGAAGGCTGGTGCAATGGGCTTTATTGCACAGCCTTTGGACTCCAGCTGGCAAAGCCTTAGCAACGTACCAGCTGACAAATCCCCGTAAGATAGTTTGTACTTAAACTACTCAAATGTCACCAAAATCCATTGGGATTCCTAAGCTGTGATGCCTTTCAAAAACTGCACAGAGCCGTCAACACAAGCACAGGTCAAATAAAGATTTTACAGAGGGAAGAGATTTAAATGATTGGAAAGAGAGTGAGCAATGTATCCCAAACAACAGGCACAATGTAGGGGTGAGGCTGTGCCGCTGGATGGGACAGAGGAGATGTCAACGCCACTGGAAACATCTGAAAAATCATTTTCAGGCAAAACAAGTCTCACACGAGAAACAAAAAGCCTCACACAATCATAGAAAAGACACCTAAAGACATAACAAGGTATTGGTTCCTTGCAGCTTCTCCTCCTTGCTGTGATGCTGAGGGCACTCACAGTGGGATGGGTGAGAGAACCTGCGAGGAGAGACCTCTCTGAGCAGAGCTGACCAAGCAAAAGCATCAGCTGGTAGGTAGAAAGATGATCATTGACAGAAAAAATAAATAAAAGCAGGATTTATAGTGACTTTTTAAAGTCGAAGTTATTGTGGCCAAGATTTTTCAAACCTCAGTTTTGCAATGGGATTTGCGGAGATTTCACAGACATTTGGCTCATTATGTGAAATGCAGCACCTGTCTGTGATACCTATCTGTAGTATGAGATATTACACAGGAGCTGTCCCCAAAGTAACGTGTTCCTTGTCAGTGAATTTCATGGCTGTAAAATATGGTGTAATAGGCTAGATTAATGAGGATATGAATTATGAAATTGAATAGGAATTTCTATAAAGAATTTAGAGAATGGAAATCCACATGCATGCAGCATGAAGAACTGCATGGCAGGGAAAGGGCATGTGGCTTACTGGGCTGTGGACACAATACAGCAGCTGAGGCGAAAAAGGGAACTAAAAAACACTGTTAAGAGGGTAAGTTGACTGACATCTCTAATCACATCTCTACAGCAGAAAAAGTTTGTTACGTTGTACATTGCCAGTATCAGTAATAAAAAACCCTGCCTTGATTTTAAGCTAATAATATGCTTATTCATGCTCTTTTTAAAATAACTCAGGGTATCCATCACCATAAGCACTGCCCTGTTGAGCCCTGGGTTGCCATGCATCTGCACAAACTTCTTTGCTTTTCAGGTCCCCACCAAAAAAGCCACCCTGTCTCCCCCCGGCCCCGTCTGTTCTTGCAGGGCACATAGCTTCCCCCTGCAAACCGGGATTGGCACTTGCCTCCAGCTTTCCCACCCACTCCACGGCTCAGTACATCCATTTCTGCGAGTTCCCAGAGCTGCTCATTATTGCCGATACATTTGCGTTCAGCGCGGGGAGCAGCACTCCCCAGAGAGGCATCTCCACTCCTCCAGGAAAGGGAAACAAATTGTTTGGGAACAAGCAAGCAGGAGGGCAGACTCTGCTCTGCTTAACCGTGTTCCCACGTTTTAAAATAGGCGTGAGCTCCTGTACCTATTGTGGTCCATCAGATTTCACAGGGGAAGTTGGTTTCTGTCCGTTTTCTGTCTCCATGACCTGCCCTGAGTCCGTTGCCCTCTCTTCCACTTGTAGCTAAAATAAAAGCTGGGGCTGATAGATGGAGACAGTCCAGATATACAAAGCAGACACAAACACCGAAGATGCCAAGGAAACATTTAAGCTAACACAAAAGGAATAAAGATCGACATAAAAAAGACTGACACTCAGATTCAATAACGTAATTTCCCAGCAATGAGTTCAACTGCGTGAGACATTTAGCGATGGCGCATAACGCTCATAAAGAGGACAGTAGGCAACAGTCCCATGCCGACAGAGATAAGATGAGATAATATAAACAGAGAAATCAATACCTGAGAAACGTTAAATGAAAACAAGATTGAGAGGGATCAAAGGCGACAAATTGGTGCAGCCGCAATAGTCTCATGAAACACCTAGGCAAAGCGAAGGAAAAATAGCATGCCAATGCTTGCCTGTTTTTCCAAGGGTATCAAGTGATCTTATAAGAGATACTATTTCTTGCAAACCTTGTCCCTCAGAGAAGATGAGGTATTCTTGGATTACTTGATACAAACTAGTAATACTACCTAAAGTATCCGTAACACAGCGAGAACTAATCTTCCTTTCCAGAAACATCTATTTTTCACTTGCCACCTGCAGAAGCAAAAGCATTTCCATAAACAACAGCCCATTTTGTTATTTTTTTTCCTCCCAAAGACTGTATCTTCCAAACAAACCATATACAGCTGAGATAGCTGTTAGGAAACACATATGAATCAGCATAATGGAGTCTATTAATGTTCAAACACCATATAATATACTTTATCATCCAAAGCAAGGAAAGAGCTATTTCAACACTTCTCTTTACACAAGAAGGAAGTAACAGGCAAAGTAAAACCTTATTTTACACACTTCAGGGCAGAAGTACTTAACCTCTGCTGCATGAGGATTGGCACCGTGGTCTTTAGCAGCAAGAAAGAGATGCTAATGGAGAAGAGGAGTAAAGAGCAAGTGTTTAAATTACATTAAGCAGAAGAACTGGAGCCAGGTAAATACTGCTCCTTTCTACTTCTTCACTCTCATTTAGCCTGGCAAGAGTCTCACCTGCCTTCCTTTTTGAGCTCCTGTTTTCCCCATCTATAAATTAAAGTCTTCCCAGCCAGTCTTTGTATTTCCGTGTCCGTTATTTTTATTAAGTATCACAATGGGTGGTCCTGGAGGTCAAAAAGCCTCATGTTCCTCACCCAACCCTTTATTTCGACACTGACATCCTGCCTCCCTCAACCATCCCACTGCCAGCCTCGTGCAGCACCTTTGGGATGGGGAAGACGCTGCTCTCTGAAAAACACAGACAAACCTAGAGCAGGCAGGTCACTTTGGGAACGCGTGGGATAGGCAGGGGATAGTGGGGACTCTCAGCATGGATGACAGTGCAAGGACATCGGTACAAACTTCAGCAGCAAACAGTACTGGGGCCAGGGAATTTCCTTCTTCTTTCTCAGTTTCCAGGGGAGAAGCCCCAGGTACAGGTTACACGGTGAGTAGTCAGGGGGTTTAAAACAACTTGGGATACGCATCTTGAGCACACTGACAGCAGCTAGCTGAGTTCAGACATTTGCGAAAGGGTTAAGTAAATGTGATAGATGTTACTGAGGTGCTGGGCTGCACTGCAGAACATATGGGAAAAGATAAAACCTGCTTATAATAGCTCTGGGCTCAGTGATGCATGTGAGACTTTTAGAAAGGAAGAGACCGCAATAGCTTCTGATTCACCAAAACACATTCATCCATTATGTAACAGAAGGGAGAAAGTTTTATTTTACTAGGGCAAGACTTATTAACTAAAGTTACTCACTCACAAAGATCCTTTTGGTATGCTGGGTTTTATCTGAGGTTTCCAGATCTGCATTAAACACTTGAGGTCAATACAGTAATGAGATGTTGGCTCATTATTTCCTTCTCAGTGAAAAAAATTCTGTAAAACATGGGACTCCTTCAGCAGATTCGTTTCTTATATGAGACAATTCCTGCTTGAAAGCATTTAAAACCTGAACTACTGGCCAAGCTGCAGATGGAAGGATAAGCCTCCCAAAGGCGAAGCGATTTGCCTGAGGCCCCCCTGCAGAGCGGTCCCAAGTCCAAGGAACACAACCCTGATCAGCCAAGCACCTCCCCGCTGCCCCTCCCCAGCTGCTGGCAGTCATTTGTACCTCCTCAAGGCTGGCACAAGCTGCCGACAGGTGAGGATCCTACACTCAAATCACTAAGAACATCCTTGCAGGGGATTGTGTTACATGAACCCCTTCTTCTGCCCCTCCAGCCCCTAAAACAAGTCCTGTATTGCACCGGTCAACACTTTCAGATCATACCACTTCCCATTTTTTCCACCGGTGAGAGAAGGAGCATTTCATGCTCACAGAAACTACTGGCTTACCATAGAAAATCTTAATTTTCACGAAGGGAACGTGAAATTCATAGACCAAACCTCTTCAGTGATAAGGCACAAGCACTAACAGCATGCGTCTGACATCTATCGATACAACAAAGTTAACAGGGATCCTGAACTCAAAGGGGAGTCAGAGTGCCATGCCAGAAAGACTGGATGGCTGGAGGACTGGGATAACAGAAATGAGAGGCGATGTTGAAGTATTATGTACAAACTCATTCGTTTATGGCATATTGCTGAGACGTTCTTCTAATAACTTGGCCCTCATCAGCTAGAAATGGGCGAGAAGACAGACCGGGCCACATCAGCTGATCACAGGATAATTACAAGCCAACACTGTGGTGCAACTACAAAAGAAGTAAATGTCATCCTATGGAAAGAGCTCCTGGAACAGATAGGGGTTACTATCTGAGCAAGGGGGTGGAGAGCCAAGTGGCTAATAAATCACTAGGTGCTAATAAATCAAGGCAGAAAGCAAGCAGGTACATCCAATATATTTTGGATTGGGATTTGGAATTTTTTTCCTTCTTTTATAAGGGAAAGAACAAACTAATACATTGCTGAGGCGTTTTGACATAGAACAAATTCGTTTCTGAATGTCACAAAAGGGCAATCTTACTGGATAAAAATTTCTTGTCATGGTACAAAATCAGATACAGTATTTCTGCTTTTGCTGCCTAACACAAACTGAAACCAGTAAAGACGTACTGTGATGTACAGCAGCTGCAAGCACTAAAACTAGCAATTCAGGGAGCACTTTCAAGGCAGTTTCAGAACAATAGTAACCAATTAATGAAGAAAAACAGCAGATAAAAATGTTTTTTTGATTCCTTATGACTGGCAAGTGTCAAAGAAAGGCTTCAAGTGATTTTTTTCATTTTTGCACAGCTTCAGTTTAATATACTTTTACAATGACAAACATATATATGAATTTTACCCTTGCAATTCAGAAGAATTGCTAAAATATTTTAAATAGGTCAGATGAAATTAAGAGAGTCAAATTTTCATTTTATGAACTTAGTCCCCAGTCATAATGGATGTCTGATTGTTGGGGTTTTTTTTTGAAACTATCAATATACCTTTTCAGTTGGAGCAGCTCCATGGATCACAAGGAAAATTACCATGTATGTTCTATGAAGTAAATATACATTAAAAAAAGTTCAGGCACAGTTCTACATGTAACTCTAACCGGGGAGGGGGGGAAGCAATTACTTTATGCCTGTGTGTTGTCTTTCAAAGTTCTGAGAATTATAAAGTGATACAGAAAAGCCAAGAGTAAAAGGGGTCTTATTCCAAGCAAATTACCAACCAGTGCAGTGGAAACATTATTTAATAAATTTCCTCATTAAATTTTATAAAGGTAAAGCTGAACAGGAGGCAGTAAATCCATCTCCCCTCCCCAAATTTAGGGGACTGGAATCTCAGAACCATCTCTAAATTTTGCAATGAGTCAAAAAAACCTGTATTTGAGTGACCTGGAAGACAAGTCAAATCTGAACTCAGGCTCAATGCGTCTAAAAGAACTAAAACACTTGTGACCATCTCTGATTTCACAGAACTAAAATCATGCTGTCATGGTTTACAGCTGGGTAGCAAAGTAAAGAAAATCAACTGTTTCTTAAGAAGAGAGCTGCATGAACCATGGCATTCAGAAATCCTCCAGCCAATTTTGGTAAAAAAGCAAAGACCGAAGTGAATGCTTGCATGGTGAAAACCACAGTGAAGAGAAGTAGGGAGTTGGAAAAGTTTTTGTTTTGTTTAGGGCTTTTTTCCTGAAGAAAGCCAAACCTCAACCACCTTATTCTGTTGGGCAAGGTGGTCAGAAGGAATCATGGCACTCCTTCCCCGCACTGGCATATCACCAAAACATCATGGGAAATAACGTCAGGCAGCAGCACAGGGGGTGAAGAACCTGCACTGTGTTCCCCACCAAAGCCTGGAAACGCCGTGCTCCTGCAAGGAGCCGCTTCTTCTGCTGGAACTCTGCAGAGCCAGGCCAGGAGGACACCTTCACCTCCTCCACCTTTCTGCTGCAYGCTCTCCTTTCCCAACCACTCCTCCAGGCTCACTTACTCCTTCTGATAAACAAATCCTCTTTGCACAAATTGACATTAATTGCGGCCAGATGAAGACTCTGGACAGCTAGCCTGAGTCTGTGAGTTTGCCTATCTATCTAACATCTGGTTTTTTCCACTATCTGTGCAGCTTTCACTATGTAAATTGAACACAAGCCCAGATTATCCCCCTCCTCAGGAAGGGCAGACACTAAACTGAGACATTCTCTATTCTTCTGTTCAGGGACAAGATTCGCCTCCCAGGCACACAAGCAAGAAGCTGAGCCGAGGCTTCTCATAGTACTGAAATATGCCAGACTTGGGTAGATCTTCGCTGCAAGTCAGGGAGGCTTTTCCCCCACTCGTGCACAGCTTACAGCTCCTCCCGCTCCTCTGCGCCTTCAGCATCACAGCCTCACCGCCGCGCTGCACAGGGAACGGTGCCGCACTGCACTTTTACCTCCCCTCCTGACACGCTGATTTTCCAGTCCACAGTGGATCTCCTTTCTGAGTGCCAAGGATAGATGGCCATTTCCACCTTTTTCTGAAATTGCTGATGAAATTGAAAAGTAATGAGTTGAACACTATGAAGAGAAGAGCTCCAGCTGAGCTGGCACTTAACCAACGTTGTTACCAGCAATTTCAGTAGCAAGATTTTCAGCTGTTAAACAGACCATGCAGACAAAAATGCAAAATTGATCATTAGTATTAATCACTAATTACACTAGTATTGTATTTCAAACTTCAAAGCATTTTACAAACCCTAGCTGGTAGCTCCTTATTCATCACCTGTCCCTATGTGGTAAGCAGGCAACAGGCTGAGCCACAAAGGCAAATTTCAAACAATGTTTTCACAGAGCAGAGTCAAAGACGGGACAGGGAACTCGTAGCTGCTTTTCCACATCGCAGTGGAGCCCTGAGCCTGGGCTGCCTTCAGCACCCAGGCCAAGCACTGACACAAGATGCACATAAGACATTTTTGTTACAGGACAAGGACTGTAAGTGTTAGGGATGAAGTTCTGGAAACTTTCTTAAACATTAGATCCGCTTTGGAAAAGGAGCTTAAAATTGACTCAATTCTTCATCTTCTCATCAACGTAATAAAAGATACAGAATAAGAAAATATTTCCCTGTTGATATTTGTTAAGAAAGAAAGAGTCAGAATACACACCAAAACCAATACAATTCATGTATTTTCAGTTGAGCTCTTGCTCTTTGGAGGCAACTGAACAATTGAAGTGATCATGGTTTGCCTTTGTTTTCCAGGATTAAAACAGAGAAACAGGATGTCACTAGAAACACTTACTGACTGGTAACCTCAGAGAAATCTGATGACGTTTTCCAGCTTAGACTTCCCTGTAAATATCTAAGAAATAAAAACCTCTTGAATATTTTTCTTCTGATCTTTGCAAAACTAACAATATTCACTTCATAAATAGATGTATTTTGTTATCGAATTTATTTGGCTGACACCAAGTATATTTATTAACATAGAACACTAATAAGTAGCAGTGTTATTTTAAATGTCAGCCAAGTAAGATATCTATATGAACGCTACAAATAGAAATATCAAGAAAAGGTTCTTTATAAGATCTGTACCGTCAAAATGGAAAAAGCCAAGCTACTACTGTGATGCTAAGTGAAATCTCCCCCTATGCATTCTATTTTATGATGATAGAAGAAAATTAATTACTCATGAAAAGGCAAATTTAAAGAGAAGAGAAGCAGCCATAAAGAGATGGTACTCAAGTATTTACAAACCTAAACATTTTTAAAATATCTAAAATAATTCAAATACAAAAAGGCCTTTGCACAAAAGAACAACTCTTTCTATCCCTGAACTAGGACAGCCAGACATTTCCTTTTAAAACATCTTCTTTCCTTTAGGCAGTGGGAACAAAGGGAAGAAACTATTTCCTATTTTCGTGCTGGTTCAGTTCCAGGCGAGGATTTGCCAGGCCAGGATGTGACTGATCACGCTAATCACACACCGTCTCACTGTGCTGAGATTACAAAGCATTATCACCACTAAACTGGTGAAATACATCAAATTTAGCCACACAAGTTGGACACGATTAAACTTCACTGAGAAGGGAGATGGCGCTTTCTCTCGAACATCGCCTGCCCACACTGGAATTTATTTACCACTTACTACGTCCCAGAACGAAACAGAGTGGAGGGGACTCAGGTAGCCAGGCAAAGCATGAGATTTCCTGTGCTGGTTAAGGATGTTAAACATATCTACCGCCAAGGGAAATTAATGCATTGTAGATTCTAGGATATGATATCAACATGGACCCGAGAATGAAAAATCTTCAAGTATGCAGTTTATAAGCCTTGGAAGGACATTGGGAGCACAGGTTGTGTCTGTCGTACTCTGAAGGGCTACAGCAGCCATAAAAGCCCAGGGGACCAGCCAAGCGCAACGTCTCCTGATGCAGCATCGTTCCAGAAAATGTCACTTGTACAGGGTGCCTTCTGGCAGACAAGGTATCCTCCAGCGGTTCCAGTATAGTGACAAGAGCAAAAACCAGAAATTCTGCTCCCAGTACTGATTAATGCCAGGGTCTGACTGTCAAGCATGGATGGAAGCAGGAGTCCATTTCAGCAGCTCTGAACACTTGTTTCGCACTTGTTTTGCATCCTTGCAAGCAGCTTGGTACAGGAATTGGTACCCTGCTTGTCCAGTTAAGGGAAGTTCAAAATGCGATTCAGGGGAAGCCCGTGCTGACCAAACTGTATTTAGCTCCCGTCCCTAACTGTCTCTCTGACACCGAAGGCTTCCCGCCGCCCTGCATAAAACACTCCTTCACTTAGTACCTCTGCCCTACTTGTAAAACTCAAGGCTCAAGAGCAATCACTGTAAAAGAAATCCCAGAGAACAAATGTGGGAAAGAGTTGGGGCAGAGGAAAGAGGAGAGTACKCATCTAGTTTTAACATTTTTTACTTTCCTCGTATCTATTCCTAATTTATCTAGCCTACAAGCCTTCAGTAGCTAAAACAGTATTTTTCCATGTCTGCAAAGCACCACCCAGGGTTACAGCAGCACAGGCAAGTTCGAAAGAATTGTAACAGTACAAAAATAATAAACAAGCCAAAAGAAAAGTTTATAAAAATAATTAGTTTCCATTATGGGACCAACTAGCCTCAGGAGATGCACACATCTCTCTCCTTGATGCATTTTGAAGCTGAGGTACTGCAAAGCATCTCAAAGCAAATCCAGGTTGCGCTTCTTGAAGCCTTCCTCGCACAATCATTTCTGAAAGATTTGTCAAGTGTGAATTTGGAAACAACAGTAGTTGTTGCTTTGTGTTGTGGGCAGTCTTTTTAATCATGGCATACAGGAGGGGAAAATTAACATTTATAGCCAAGCAGCAGCTCCAGAGACCTCCGTCCTGGGTAATTTATGCAGAGTCATCTTGGTCTCAGCAGAACAAGCCCAAATTGAAGGGGGAAAGAGGCTTGTTTTGCTTTGTTTTTTACTGAAAACAGCTTGGTTTTTGTTCCAAGATCCACAGTGTGTAAAAGCAAGGTGGCTGTAAGCCCCTCAAGCTGCTGATGGGCAAGGGCACAGCCACCACAGCAGCCTTGCAGGACTCTTGCTTTCTTCTGCTGGAACAGGTTCTAGGCCAGAGCTAGTAAGTTTTGAGGACCTGACCTTGCTGTGAATAGCTGTGCTTCTCTGCCCTGCCCTCCTGGACCATGCCATCAGACTGGTAAGGTTTGTTTGTACCTGTGCTTCAGGACAGCCCAAGCACCCTCTGCAGAGTCAGCCTCTTATTATCCTCCAGCACCTGAGTAGTCAGCTGGGGCAAACGCAGCCACAGAGCAGCTGGTCATCCCCGCTTTAGGCTATATTGCAAAATGGGACAAGTGCTCTGTAGGTTGAAGAGGACACGTCATTTAGGGAAACAGCATTCCAGAATAAGAATTAAATGTAGTCTGCCATGGGAGAAGAAGAACATGAAGAGATTGCATCTTTGGAGTGAGGAGACAGGATTTTAATCTCACTATTTAATAAGAAACCAGTAAACTAGAGAACAGAAGTTTCCTAACTACATTGGGCTGAGATCTCTAATTAGTTCATGAAGCATTTTATTGAAAGTATAATTTTATGTGTAGCAAAGCAAAAGGTACTGATTAATTGCAGCTCATTAAGTGTAACTTGTTTTGTAATTAGGAAAAATTAATGCAGGCATGGCACCAGCAGACAAGAATTCCACCTAGGTGAGTGTCGCATTTCCAATAGCAGCCAGTCTGCTCAAGCAGCAGAGGAATAATTTGAAATTCAGTCCTGACCCATGGGGACAGGCAGTCAGACCATGCATTCCAACTTTTCTGAAAGAGGACTAGGAAGAAACCTTATAAAACAAAGGTAATGAATGCCTTCACTACAAATGGCAGGGTTAGCCAATTAGYGGCTGTCTCCACCCATGAGCTATTAAAACTTCATGTTCCATGTATAAAAAGCATTGCTATCCTATCTAGAGTACTTGTGGATATATGCATCGCCTGTGGTCATGTTATCATTTTTTAGAATTCTGCTAATACTTACGCAGAAGTAAGCTAAGTAAGTATTGCTTACCTCTTAGGTAAATTGTACGCTTCTTAAGGAATCAGAAACAAAAAAATATCCCACATGACATCTTACCAACAAAATTTTAATAGCACAGTATTTTCAAAATTTGCCCTTTACCCATTTTGGGAGAGAAAGTTTGCTGTGGGTGAGAGAGTTCAGAAACCATTGCACATAGTAGGATAGAAAACGGATTGAAAACAAAGGCAAAATAAAGCCCTAGCACAGAAGCATGTTCTGCGAACACGACCACCAAGGCATGCAAAATTGTCATCACTCACCTCAGCTAGAAGGCTGGCAAACTGTAGATATTCTATACCTTTCTACTTTTAATCCTATCCATGAAACACAGGTACCCTCAGAAAAACCAAATACATTTTAGCCAATCCTTTTTCTATTAAAGGAGGCAGCAGCCACGGACACAGGTTTCCTAGAACAGCAACTTTCAGAGAAGACTCACATGACATTAAATCAGACTCATCCCTCACAGCTGGCTGCCAGGGATTTTTACATCTTTACAGTAGTACTATATAGTGATCGACCACAAAACCCAGTATAAGACAAGACAGTGATGCACCATTTTATTTGGTGTATAGCAAATGGGTTGTATAGCAAATCATTTTCTACAAAAGCAGGCACCAAATTCTGGGAAAGTCTGGGCCTGGAATTTGCAACTCAGTTATGACTTAACTAATAATAGCTAACGCAAGTGTAAAAGCTACATGAGAAACAGAGTTTCCTTCCCACAATGCCACTGGTGAAGTTGCCTACAAAAAGAAAACTAAAAAAGTCTGAAAATTTCACACAAGTAAATTCTTTTCTTTGTACTGAATGGACACGCTGTACTCCCACTCCTTCACAAAGGAAGTTAAGAGCTTCTTTATATTTCGAGCCTACTCGGTTTTTCTCAACAAAATACAAATGAAAGAGCCGTGTGAATTATTAACAGATGACAACAGAGAGCTAGCCAGGTATTTCAAACACTTGTGTCTCTTCTTCCTACATGAATTCCTCAATAGTGCATGCAAAGTAAGTCTTCTTACTTCTTCCATCCTTTAAATCCATAATTAGAGCCGATTAAATAACTTGTTGAGAAGTAAAGGCTTTTTTACATTCCTTCCCCTCCCCTTTCTTTCCCTGGTAGAGCACCTGACCTGGCTGTCAGGGACAGGGGAACTTCACGCCTTGTTCTGAAGGGCAGTTAGTGAACCAAGCGAGGGCCTTTTCCCCTCCTAATACCTTYTCAGTAGCGCAAGCTCATGTGGAACATCATACCATGCAATGGAAACAGAAATACTATTTACGTCGGAACGGGAATAGACAAATAATGAGGAAACCGGAAAACAGACTAAAGCTTTTGTCATGTTAAGATGTTAACCATCATCTCATGTTGAAAGCAAATCCTGTTCATTATAAACACTTTGGCCAAACCCTCCTCCTCCCCGCCCGCCCCCAAAACCCCACCAACAAAGAGGTGAACAGAAGGACACCACATTAATCCAGCACCACTGCTTGATAGCATGCTTGGTATTTACACATAGGCACAAACTCAATACTGCTTCAGTCCATTCACATCATTTAGCTCAAATAAAGTCTGAATTTGTCAGATAATCTCTGCAAATCCAATGTAAGAAATAATGTAAGTTAGTATCAGTGCAACTGAAAGATAGTATTTGACAACTAATATAGGAAAACCTATTGAAATTAGAACTACAGTAGTAAGCTTTAAAAATAGCAAACTTTTTGACAACTTCGAAAAATAATCCCAATGATCCTAAATGAGCACATGCTTTTCTATTTACTTCAAAATTTAAATCCATAAATTCTAAACTTTAATCAATAAAAAGGACCATCTCAAAAGGTATGGTAAAGCACATCCGACATAACACAAACTGAGGGAGTCCAGTTTCCCACAGTGGTGCAGATAGCTCCCAGTGATGCCACAGGAAATTACCTGCAAAAACATAAACCAGAATAACCTCTTTGGTTTGGATTTGACTCTGTTTCACACATACACTGTTCATTACGACTGCCATAAAAATGGACCAAAGCAGCACATACATTAGCAACAGCTCCTGCTTGAAAACAATAAGCACAGCACATTCCCCCCTCAGCCAGCTCCCCGCTGAAAGTACTCCAGACTAAGCCACAAAAACTTAACAGTGAGCTTTCAAATGACAGGACATCATGTGCTCCATAATCTACAGAATCAGTCAAGTACTTACAAGGTTTCTTAAACAAATTGATCATGCCTACAATTTCAGACGAAGTCAGAGAAACTCCAGACTTGATCTTCTCTGAGGAAGAAACAAAAGCCATGAAATCACCAAAGAGAAGGGTTTGTTTGGCTTTTTTTTTGTTGTTTTTAAGAGAACTCTGAAGGACATACTGTAATGTGATAGGAAGCTTGTAGGAACGGCCTTACAAATCAAGCTGAGCACATATTTCAGCACTCTGTTTTTATTTAGCACTCTCCCTGTGGAAAAAGCTAAGGGAGGTTTTAACCAGCAAGAGCCAAGGTGATTTCAGATTGATAGCTAAGACCTCCCAATTGATCTTTCATGCGATATTCATTTGGTACATTAGTTAATACATGCTTTTTGCTCAGTCTTCCCCAGCTGCAAAGCCAAAAATAGCTTACCTTTTCCACAAGGGCAATAAGGTATACCTGGAAAACTAGGCAACTCCTTACAGGTGCTATGAATAACAGCAGCGATTTTTAAAAAGTCAGAAAAATCATTATTTTATCATCCATGTTTATAACTTTACAATAACAGTTTAATGACAGTAACTACCATGAAACCTGGAGGCTGCATTTTCCAAGAAAAATTGTGCCAGACGCTAGTATTTTCTGAAGCATCATATAGTGCTATGAAACAGAGACAAGTATTAAGCAGTCTATATTATCGTCATAAAAGAAGCAACAATGATGCAAATCCATCTTAGAAAGCAATAAAGTTTTGAATATAAAACCTAAAAAAGACTTCATTATGCAGTTCTCTGTCAACACAGACTGAGCCATAGCCTACCACAGTACTTCTCCGTGCTCTGGATAAAACTTCATGTGGCTCCAGTAGCTCCTTTCGCAGAGGTGTCAGTCTTCTGCAAACAGATCTTTGCAAGCAGGACTTAGGGGAAAATATGCCCAGTAAAGCTAGGCTCCCAGATCTGTAGTTTGGCATGCAAATGAGTGGTCTAATTTTCAAATCTGCCTGGAATCAAGTAGCTTAGTGCAGTAAAATCCTTTACAGGAAATTCCTGGTTTAATGCTCTCTTTTCAGTTCTTGCACGGTATTTTTTTAAAATTATGTCTTATTAATTTTACCCAAAGACCAGCAACAAGTGGTTTCACATCCTGAAGGTGTTTAGACCAAAAAGTGCTTCTCATAAAACTCAGGATCTAGACAAAGATTGTACTTTCTTATTGTGAAACCAAAGGAGTTTATGGTTATCTTCTGGTTTAAACAGAGGTCCTTAGCACTTGCATATCAATCAGAGAGACTTTTGAAGTCAGTAAGATAAAACTTTTAACAGAGGAAAATTTTAATTAATCTATTGTACATACTGCATTCAATAATATCTGATTTCTTAAATCTTCCTCTGTAAAGTCAATTAAACACACATTATTAGTTTATTTGGAGAAACATTTAAGAATCCCAAGCTGCTTAGTGGCCACATTTTGCTAAGCACTGGAAATACTGACACACAGAATCATTTCCCCGAAACATGGGCAAATGGGATTGAACTGAGGATGAGAGAAGATAAAATAAAAAAGTTGAGAGTAATATCTTCCTGTCCCCCTCTCCTCTGAGGTATCTCACACTGATTTTTTTTTTTGGTAGATATATCAAGACTTACGTGTAATAATGACTTTAGTGACTTCTTTCTTTAGGGACATATTTTATTTCTTTAATGAAACATTCTCAGGAGCCAAGAGAATGACTTTCATCCAATTTCATTTTTAATTAAAAAAAAAAAAAAAAAAAAGAAGAATAGAAAGATGAAACTACTCTGGTCTGACAAAATGCATGGCTTTTTGACCCATCTAAAAGGGCTGCTTCCTCCATTCCAGCAGCTGACAGACCAAGATTCCCTGCAGCAAATAAATCACTTCACCCAGCCCCCTCAAGCCTTCCTCCCACAGCACTACACTAATAGCCAGCAAGCCAGGATTAATTCAGACCATGAGAGCTTACAATAGGGCTGAGGCCCATCAGAAAGTCTGCACGGCTACCTGAGCAAACACTCTATAGATCACAGCTGTGGTCACTCCCCGGCTGCGTTCTGCAGCTATTCCAGTCCTTTGCAGTTGTATCATTTCAAACCCCAGGATGGAGCTCCAACTTGCAGACCAAGAGATGAACATTATAGTATTGAAAAGCATAGGTGTCAAGAGGTAGTTCTTAGAGGGACTACCTAATCTAGCATCAAAGTTGGAGATGCATGAATGACCATGAAACAATCTCCTAGCTGAGGACGATCAGCAGTGTTTAATCATCACACAAGGTTATCAAAGGACTTCTTGTAACAGCAGCTGAGGAGCAGCATCCCTCAGACAACAGGCATGAAGACAAGTGGTGGACAATCCTACGATGAAGAGGTAGAAACCACTCTCCCTGTAACTTCCTAATAACAGCATTACCTGTCACACCCAAACTGCCTGCCACCAGTGCCGCAGCCTTCCTCTGTCTAAGCAGGGATGAAAATTGAAACATAAGCTTTTCTTACACATCAAAACATTAAATGAAAGAGGATTAAAAGGTGAAGGGGCAAAATTAAATTCCGTGCAAAGTTTAAAGAGAAAAATAAAGCTTTTTTCAATTGACTTACATGAAAGTAGGTTTAAATAGTTGAAGCGTGTAATGCAGTAGACATTTAAAAGGTCCTAGTTATTCCCCAAACAACTCCAATTCATATCAAATCCAACAAAAATTTAGGCACATGGGGTGTTTTGTTTTAACATTTTGTTCTGTGGAGAATAATTAAATAATTCACATCACTGAATTGGCAGTGATGCCATCCACTGATGCCAAACTGAAATGTTTGCCCCCCTTTGCCAGCTTAGCTGACTTCATATTTCATCTTGACCTATTTTGGATGTGACAGGAAATCTAGGCAGTGAGATTGCTAAAACCTTACGTTTATTGTCATACGTAATTGTAGCTATTGGAAGTTATTAATGCAAACATAGATTTGGCATGGGCACTGGACCTTTAACTTGGGAAACACACTTGGTCAGATAACTTACCTGCTGGTTAAAAACCCCCCAGGTTACCACCTCACTCGAGTGCTCCAAGCTACATGCGGCCAGTGGAGAATATTGAAGCTAGTAAGAGAAACGAAGTAAAAGAGTGTGACAGACAATGAACCAGGCAAAAACCACTTCACTGGAAGCCAGGGAGCTTCTGAAGGGTGGTTAATGATACAAAAGATGGGATACATTATTTAGGCAAAACACGTTCCACGGAAACTACTCTGAGGCAATAGAGCAGTCAAGTAACATAGTTGGACTCTTGTCTCTCATTTGTCCCTTAAATGCTGGAGGTCCAAACAGAAAAACTCTCGAGTTAGCATAAGAAATTTAACAACATATGGCATTTGCAATGGTATATATAGTCATCCCCTTCTAATCTGCTTCTTCAAACAAACTCCATTTGGAAATGACCAGCAAGGCTGCCTGGTGCCCACTGAGTGAACTTTGAGAAATAACTTTTCAGTTTCCTTGCAAGTGGACAGGTGCCCCATTTCCAGATAAACAGTCCCAACAGCAGGCTCCTCAGCAGCAGCAAAAACACAAAGGGTCGAAGGGAGCAGAGTCTCCCCGGGGATGTGCACCTCTGACCCGGAGCAAGCACTGATTGCAGAGTGCCCACCAGCGCTCCCCACGACGTGCTCTTCTGAAGGCAAACAAGGAACGCCAGTTTACCAGAGTTTTCAACACAACACCCCTCTGAAGCCCTGACTTTGTGCAAGCAAAGACAAAATAGTGATTTTTTTTTTTTTTAACGTCTTTACCAGAACTCTCAGTTGGAAAGAAGCATCTCTCGTATTAATCAACATCCTTGCACCAAAGTAAAACCTGGCAAGTGTTGCTTCTTATTTTAGTAAGGCACAAACCCTGTTTAATCTTGCTCCATTATTGTCTTATCTACGAGCAGCTAAATTTCTACCAGGTTGGCTCAACTAACCAACTTATGTTGCCGTGATTTTGACATTTCAAAAAAATTCTGTTACACAACCAGAGCAGAAATAAAAACACTCGAGCAGTCGAAAGAGTAGAGCTGAATAAGAAGTGCTACAAAACAGGAACAGATTTAGGAATAATGAGGTCACCTCACACCTCAACACACATGAAGTTATTCTGTTCACTCAAATAACTTCATGTTCAGTAGTAGTCACAGCACAAAATACCACACCATTTTAAAGAGACAGAAGCATTTTCAATACWTTGGCCAATTAGAAAAAATAAAAATACCATCATGTGTTACCCTTCCAGCTTTCTCCTGGCTTTATAGATGAAGAGAGAAATAAGGAGGGAGAAAAATACTCTCTCCCTCCTCACCCCCTCCAAGTGAGAGACCCCTCATCTGGGTGTGTGGTTGCAGCTCCAGAGCATGGAGCAAATGTGGATTTATGGTGCTTCAGAAGCATCTTGCGCCTGCTCGAGCACTCAGAGGCTGCTGTGGTGATAGCACGAAAAGATCTCCTTCTCACCAGGTATATTTTGGCTTTTCAGCCTTTCTTATTCCACATACCTGCAGTCTCTTCTTTATTTAGCAAGGGAGATACACGGTATTAGCTTCCCACCAAACTGTGAGTGCCACGTGGTCTGGCAGTGCCGGCGTTAGGAGCTCCCTGGGAGTGCGGAGGAGGAGAGGACTGGTGGGAGGCAGGAAGGCAAGGAGGTAGATGTTCAGGTAACCAAAGATGAATGAACCACTGACAAGTGGACAAGAAATGAAAGTGAGGGATCAACACAAGATTAAACCAGGCTGAATCTTTGTTAGACTGGTAATATTTGTGCAGTCAAGAGCTGGGTTTGTTATATTTGTTTTTAAAAAGACCCCAGAGACTGTGCTTTTCTGAAATGGAGAGAAGATTGCAGCAGTCAGTATCTAATAAAAGAAAGTTCTAGATGTCAAAATCGCTCAAAAAGCATGACTGCCTACTGAGCCAAAAGCATGATATTGCTAGCCCTAAAAGGGAGTTGGTATCTAAGCAGATACAGATTGGAATCACTGAGTCATCCACCCTGGGCCTTCAAGGCAAACTGATGAGAATGAAGAGCTGACAGAAGGAAAAGAAAGGGGAGGAAAATATGGAGGCAGAGGGGATTTAAACAAGATTAGCTACATGTGAATCCTGAATAAAGATTAAAATCACTGCCTCGTGGATTTGGAGATTTCTGAAGTCAAGGTCATGAAATTAGCAGAAAACTGGCAGTTCATGAGCTTGTGTGATGACTTTTCTGGGGGCAACTTTCAGCAGTATTTTAACTCCTACCATTGCACAGTTCTTCCAAGCTTCTTAAAGCCATAAGAAGAAATTGCATCTAAAGGGAAAGGCATCTAAAAATCCCCACACCCATTCCATAATTAGCTCAACCATCTATTTTAATGCAAACAAAGTCTTTCCCCCAAAAAATCTTTCTGCTATTTATATACCCTGCTGCCACCAACAGAGTCAAGCACTCATAAAAAAGGTCAATAGCCTGCTCTGTTCCACTAATACGATAGACACTATTGGTGGAATGATCTTGGATGACCTTGCTTGCCTAACTTTTACTTAGATGACATAGATTACAAATCCTTTAAAAACAGCGAAAGCATTCTTTACTTCTGCTTCTGTAACTAATGTTCAACATAGGTCAGATTTCTTTGCAGAGTAAGAGGCATTTCAGTTTTCTTAGGAAGTGTTTTATGCTTTTTAGAATTAAGATTTCAATAAGAACGTTCATTATCCATTCATACATCCTCATGCTCTCTTTCAGCTGACTGAATTGTAGCTTGTCCATTTACAGCTTTATATAGACATCACAAAGGCTATATAAATTTCCCTTATGTATTTAATATTAATTACAAGTTATTAAGCTATAGGTGATGATGAGTGCCTTTCATTTTCAAGTGACACTCTTTTAAAGTGTATTATCTGGCCTGTTAATTCTAAAATTGTTGGGCCAGTTTCCTTGGAAAGGTGCTGGTTTCCATGAGGGCAGCTGGGAACACAACTAGGGAAAATAAGTAAGATTTCTTCAGCCTATTTAATAACACTTCAGCAGAAGTAAAATATACAGATGGTATTGTTTTCACTAATGATGTGTGCAACTAAGACACCAAAACCCCAACTGAGGAATTCTGTTTAATTTATCCTCAAGCAACTTCCTGAACTGGAACCTAAAAGAATTGTTTTCTTTATGATCTAGTTTTCCATAATTCCTTTCCATCACTGGAGATTTCCTTATGGCAGCTTTCTTTTTATAGCTTAACAGAGGAAATCCCATAAGTTTGGGAATAGAAATTATTATATTTTGAATCCTTAAAGATAGTTTTTTCTTTCAGTACTAAGTTTTGTTGATTTTTGCTGCGAGACTATGGAAGAATGAAAGGAGTAGGGTTGTTTAGGAGGCTCTAAGTGTTTTCTAGGACAAAATGTTGCCAGAGAAAGTTTAGATTCAATATCAAGAAACGTTTCTCAATAAAGTATATTAAACAACTGGACACTGAGATGAAATGCGAGAACATTCACCTTGACAAGATAYTCAGAAATATAATGAAATGAACAGTCCTACACTTGAAAGACAAAATCAACTGAATACAGTATTGCTTCTTAGAGCCAGTTTCCAGGACTCTTTCGTCCACGGAATACTAGAATTAAGCTGAAATAGTGGGAAAAAGAAAAAAAAGAAAGGGAGGCAAGGGAAAAACACTAAATCAAATCCTGCTGTAAAAAACTGTACCATAGACTTCCTATACAAATGCTTGGAACTTGCTAGCCCAAGCGATCAACTATGCTCCAGACCATGTAAGAAAGACACTGGGAGACCCGTCCGTAGCAAGAAGGAACTGCAAGACTGGTCAAAACTGGTCAACTCTACAATTTTCAGACACCGGCATAAGCAGTTTCCTTGCAGTAATATATGAGGAAGGAAGAGGCTTCCTCTGTAAATAAAATGAAAATGTGTTCTGTCTCTTTAGTTTACAACCAAAAAACCAGTTTATTTTTACAGTACCTGAATCATCAATAGCGAGTACCTCAGAGTGAATATTTTGGTTAGTATCCCTTTCAGCTGCAGCCATGTTTTTTGGTGGGGTTTGTTTGTTTGTTTGGTTTTTTCAAATGTTACTGAAACAAGAAGTACAGCACAACACATTTATATAACCACTGAAATTTTGAAATCAAACACAAGTTTAAGATTCCCTTATTTTTAAATCACTGTTCTTGCAGTAAAATGTCTTACATTTTAGGCTTCTTTGGAACTATGCAGTAGCAGTATTGTGAGGGTACAAGTGTCGTTACCGTATGAAATCTTTAATATGTGAAAATTATAGCTGTGCTTCATAACAAAATGCAGCAGCACCAGTAAGTCACACCTCCAATGAATCGCAGAGCCCTGTAATAAGAAAGTCACATTGTGCTGAACACATTTTCTGTCTTACTGTCTGTATTCCTTCCTCTGATTACTAATGGAAACAACTAATAGTATTATATATTTATATAATAAATATTTTAAATAATATTTTCAGTATTTCTATTTAACACAATAAACAAAGAGCTATAAATGAACACTATATTAAACAGTATAATAAACTATGATAGTAAAAAGCACTGTATTGGGTAACTGAATGCTGTAGAAGTACAAAGAAAACCCTTTTACAGAAAATTATCTTCTTCAAATTACATTCTCTAGTTGCATGTTTTCCATACTTTGTTTCACCAAGGAGTAAACAACTACATTAACGGGCTCAATAAAAGATACTCCTATGTAACATAGGCAGTAAAAGTATTATAATGGCACATTATATCTTCTGGATCTAACAAGATAGCCATTAAAAATGACGGCATTTGTCCTTCTGTAAAACATATAGGCAGATTAAAATAACAGCTTAAAAGGCCTTGAGAAGTTTTTTTTCAGTGAAACTCGCCTATGGGTTAAATATTTTTCATCCTTTTCTTCATCTCCAGAACCATTCTTTTTTTGGAAGGAAGTCTTACTTTTAGACAATAACATATGCAATACAGAAAAAGCGTAAGATACAGAACAGCACTATATGACATTGTTTTATCCTGAGTTAAAACTAGCAACCTCAGCCGCACCCTGCAGTGGAAAACATTATCCAACCATGGCAGAAGAGTTCAGCTCCCCTTTCTATTTAATGATGAAGATGATGGAGCTGAAGAAGGACCTTGTCTTGAAGACAGCTATGCCTACTGCCTGTTCAGGACATCGCAGATCTCCAAGAAGTTCAGGGAGTGCAGTGAAACATGAAGTAAAAATAGCAAAGTATGCACGGGCAGCTTTTTAAAAGCTGTGTAAGTCTCTGAGTTGCATTTCAGCTGAAAGATTCATTCAGATGGAGGGGAGGAAGGCCACAGGGAATTCTAAATCTTTGAATACAGAGCAGATRATAGTCAGTCCATTGCCAGTACTGAATTTAACATGCCTTATCATAATTAGCTCTGATATCTACATGGGTGTATTTTCCTTTTAGAATTGCCCAAAGAGCTTTACCTCTCTCCATCCTAGTCAGCCACTAAAGCCCAGGGCTATAGTGAGCTTCCAGCTCAAGGAAGCACTAAATCATATTAAAATTAAGCCTGTGATTCTCTTTTCCTGAATTAGGACTTCTAAGATTATTTAGCCACTGCTGGACGCTTAAGGCAGGACATCACAAACACAAAGACCACGTTAGCCAAGTCAAATCAGGATTTGTGTCAGTTTTTGCCTGTCCCAAACCTACAAATCTGAATTCCTGAGTACTCTTAAGATCCAAATTTGAACTTTAAAACTCTAATGTAGGGGCAGAAATACAAAAAATAACTATAGAGAATCCTTTCATTGGCCCAGTTCTAAAAGTACTAGAGGAAGCATAAATCACCTTTTGCCCTCAGATAATTTTGCCTACAGTACTCTTCATTGATATTCTCTCAGAATTCAGCATAGAAGAAATCAAAATAATGTAACCTACAGATTAACTAAACCTCGATTAATTGCATAAGCTCCTGTCATCAGCAGGACCACAAAGCTAAAAATCCAAACAGAAATGGATCTAAATTTTGCAAACATGGCTCCTGGTCTTGTGAAAAAATTGATTTGACATAAGAAATTTTGAATACATTGAAAAAACTCAAGAACCAGTCAAGCTTCACAGTTTGGGCCCCATTTTGAGATATAAACTTCTCCAAAATACTTCTGGTGAGCATGGAAATCTTGCTTGGAACTACTGAATCTAACTAGGAACAAAAACCTCAATTCCAATTATAACTTGGTAGTTAAAATAAAGAAACATATTTAATTAGAACCAAGCAATACTACTGCAATCAAATCATTTCACAAAAATTAGCTCTGCCTTAGAAGCTATTATATTCATTTTTCTAAAACTCTCACTCTATATTAACTACAAAGACTCAAAAAACATATAGGCATCTAGAGGCTGAACATAAATACTGCTCTGATTTTAACAAAGATATACCATTCAGCTTATCCAAGGGAAGTAAAAGCAGAAAAAAACTATTCATGCAAAATTATCAAGACAAGTTTTTGCACACTGGGCAGCTTCCTGGGGAAACAGAGCAGATGTGAAAGTTAACTAGTGAAGTTATACTGAGAGGCTTAAGGAACATGAAAAATGTGACATAGCAACTTGATTTGTTCATTTGTTGTTTTATTTATAGTTGTCTTACCATTATTTCAAAGCAAGGTGATCAAGAGTAACTCTGTTCTTCACCATGACAGTATTACCTTTCAGAGGAAATTTCTGTACAGGAGYTTGTGCCATTCGCTTCACTCTCTTCAGGCCCTCTTGGAGATGCCAAAATTAGCAGGTGTAGCTTCCACATTATAACGGATCTACCTACTGCCCTCCCACTTCCCTGCCAGTAATAATTAACCCAACCCTCCCAACTTCCAAAAGCTTACAGGTGGCCAACCTGGTAAATATTAGGTATGGATCTCACAACTCTTAGAAAGAGAAGAACTAAATACCTAGACTCAGAAGCTAGTAGTCTCCAACTCCCTATGTGTTGGCCACAGAGAGAAACACACACAACCAGGACATTCCCCAAATGATATATGAAACAAGTATTTGATATTTACAGCATAGTTTTCAGATCATCAAAATCTTTAGAATTTTTACTGTAATTATTGCCCTATGATGATCAGCAGATGGATTTAACCACCCAAGTTTTCAACTCCTGCTGCAAAGTTCTGTGTGGTTCTCCAGACAGTGTGATATTCTGAACTAATTAGTTAATTGTATATCAGAAAATACTTTCCATGGAACTGTGAACTTCATTTCAGATTACTGCGACTCTCAGGTGATCTTCTTGGTTGTTCTTCTTCGGTCATGGAGGAGACAAAGAAGCTGGACACACTGGGGAGGGCCACGCAGTGGGCAGACGTGGCTATAGTAAGCACAGATGATTTTTTTAGAGTTTTCCACATGGTGCAACCATGGAGCTACCAAGCTGAGCTCTACAGCTCACTACTCCAGGTCCCAGCCCTGCACGGCCAGAGGCACCAGGTGAGCAAATCACGGATTAAATGAGCAGCTTTCTCTGCTGCGTGGGGTCACTCCTGCACTGGGCTAGAATGAGGACGTGACATTGCTCTGCCTGAAGGCATGCTATGGCTGAGTTGCAGAAGAGCATGAAATCAGAGTCCGTTTACAGTGAAAGACTTCCTGGCTGGTTTTGTGATATTAAATTTGAGAAGACAACCAATTCATTCATATTAATAATATGTAGAGGGTTCACAAATCAAGGGACTTTTCACACTGAGACTTATTCTAATTATCACTAAAATTCATTGCAAACGTAACACAAAAAAAGTCTAGAAATCTAGAAAATTAATCATGAACAAATGCTACAACATAATGTTGATGAAACAAGGTTTCTGTCTTCTTGGCAGGACCTCTTCTTCATTAAAATAAGGAAATAGATTATTTGCGTAGCTAGTTATTGCACAGTGACTCATTTCATAAAATCCTTGTTGTTTGTACTTCCACTGAAGTGACTGAAAGAACATGATCAAATGTGTCCATAGTCATCAGTTATTGTAAGAAAGAAGTCTGAATTGGGTAAACATAAGGAACAAGAGAGGCAAAAGAAGTAGAACAAGAAATTCATGGAGTAAAGGGGAAGAAACAGCTTTGGATGATACAAATGAAATCAGAAACTTTAACAGAACATAAAAGAACAAAGGTTTTCCTATTCTTCCACTTTTTCTGAAGAATGAAAAGAAAAAGTGTGCCTTAAAGGAAAACTGAAGCCTCTGGAGAAGCAGGATAGTGTCACCAATAAATATGAGTCTGAAGCTGTAAGCATTTTAACCTAGAAAATATGAAATGGTAGAATGAGCTAGAAAAAATGTATGTATTAGAAAAAAAAAAATTAGACTTCAGTAAACTTGTTCAAAAATTGACTAACACAACATTTGCAAATGATTTACAACAAAGAGAATGTTATTGATAAAGCAAAATCTCTACTCATAGTACAAATTATTTCCTATTAAAGTTTTGGTCCCATTTTCTGCAGTAAAAAGCAGAATATTCTAACAACAGGAAATGAGGGTGGGTTATGAAAGAACACTGGGTACACTGTCAGATAAAAACCTGGCTTTAATTCTCTTGGGAGAAAAATTATATGCAAAATCTATAGAGAAATGTATGTCTTGCATACTTTGTTTACGAAATCTGTATTAGCCAATCTGGAGATGATATTGTAACTGACCACTCTCATAGACTGCTCTTTGAATATTTGTATTTTAAGCCAATGGGTATTGTGTTTTACTTGGCAAAGTATAAAATGTGCTATTTGAGAACTGCCGTATTGCATGCAAAAATGAAGTCTATTAAAAGGAAACAGAAGATAGCTCAGAATCTGTAATCCTTACACACAAGTGGCATGGAAATAGGAGGCTAGAGAGAGCAGGTAGGAAGCACCCTGCATTCACAGAGCACTTCCCATTGGTGGTGGCACACTTCGTCTCCTCCTGCTTTGAAAAAATAAGAACATATCCTACCCATAATACATTAACAGACATCTCACAAATTGGTATTTCAAAAACACCTGTGTACCTTCAGCTGAGGTGTAGTAGGTTTTTATGGTAGAAAAATGTCCTCATGACTATGACCATCTCAATAAAACAGAACCTTTTTTTCTTAACAACAAGCCAATGTATTCCAGCTGATCATTTCAGAGGAGTTGTCAATGATATCTGCTTATCATTCATTCTCTTGCCACATAACACACCAGTCAAACCTACATTTTGGCAAGACAGTCACAAGTAAGGCAGGACTTTTAGTTATCTAATAGCCTTTGTTAATTTACAGGGTGATATTGGTTAGATAGCACAGATTCTTTAAACCACACAAATAACTTTGAATACCAGAACCATATTGTTTTGTACAAAAGCAAAGACAGCATTTCTACATTAGATAGACATTGAACCCAGTTTTATAGAAATGCAGTGTAGAGTAGGGCGTTCGCAGATGAAGTCATTGATGAACACATTTGCCCTGGGACCACATTCCAGAATGGCCGCTCTAGAAAGAAATTATTACCTATCATTCACAATTCCAACGTCTTCCCAGGGAAAAAAAAAAAAAAAAAAAAAGAGGAAAAGAAAAAAAAAGAAAATCTGAATGGAAAAAATCCTCTGCTGCTGTCATTCCACTTTCAGAGGAAACATGCACAGTACAGTGTAGTTAACTGTTTTCACCTTCTTCCAATACTTTTTAGAACTGAAGCATCTAAGGAAGCAGAGTTGTAAATATTTGACAAATAACCAATCAATTCAAAACCTGGCAGAAAGGAAAACAGTGCAGATCTGTTCTGATAAAAGCCTAAATGGTGGACTATTACTTAGCACTAATTCCCAGCGGCAGCATTCTACAAACACGCTGCATATCTGTCTTGGCAAAATGAGACTTGCTTGGTAGACTGGAGACTACATAAATCTTTGTATGGCTAGGAACAACTTCAGTGGTTGAAATGAAAGAAAATATTTGCTGTTGTGTGCAGTACTTGTTTTCTTTTTTTCCAAAATAAACACAAAAGCTACACAAAAATAGTTCTAAGTACAGTAACACATGCATTACATTAGTCCTTTAATATGAAAAAGCTCTTCTTTGTCTGTAAGTTAGAACATGCAGGTTAAAATAAGTACTTCAGTATTCAGTTATCATCTACATTTTCACTTCTGCCTTCAACTTAATGAAATGTTAAATGAAGACATCACTTACAGTGTTAAAAGATCAGCAGAAAAACATTTCCTTACCTTTTTTTAAGAYGGGGTGTGGTATTCTCCACTTTCACACAGTCTTGCTCTCTCTCCGAAATGGGGATTTTTCTTTAATATAGGTGATCAGAAATCAGGATACGCTGCTAGGGACCAGTGGTCAGCATTCTCACAGACTGCCTAGGCATAAGGGGGAAAGAAAGAATTTTAGTTCACATTTTCTAGGCTAGCCTAAGAGTATTTTTATGTTTTCCCTCTTTTGAGGGGAGCAATTCCTGCCTGCCACATCTCTTGTAAATGGTTTGAGGTGTTTGCAGTCAAAAAAAAAAAAAAAAGAAAAGAAAAAAAAAGATATTGCAACCTGAGAAATTTTCATTAGCTTCGGATATCCCTCTGAGACTTTCATACAAAATGGTTTTTCTTTACTCTTTCTAACTAGTGAAATAGCAACACTTTCTTATTTTTCCTTCCAAACAGCCACATCCTGCAGTTCTAAATCAATTATATCTCGAGAAAAAATATGTCACTGTTTTTACTCTAGTTTTGGCTGAAATAAAAATGCGGTACTTGACTCCAGTTTCTCAAAAGGAAAAACTAACAACTTCTAAAAATTAAAATGAGAGCTTATCATAACTTTGATTTTCCTTCAACTAGAGTATGTAAAAATGAGTTTTAACAATTTTTCTGGCAAAAAGCATGAAATACCTTTTTTAATAATAAAATCTTTCTTATTACAAAAAATTCAACCTATAGTAATAGATTTAAATTTAAATAAATTTAAACAGGTAAAAATTTATTAAATTTAAATAAATTTAAACAGGTAAAAACAACTTGTAAAATTGCACAGAGCAACTGAATTAGTTTTTTAACTGATTTTTCTTCTGGTTTCACTAGTTTTTAGTTTTACATTAAAAAATTTGAAACTGATTTTTCCATTTTCAACAAAGCCATAATGTAAAAGTTTCCTCAAAAGTTTTTGACTCTTATTAGGGATTATTGTGCTTCATTTTGCATATAGCTAAAAGTAAGCATCAGACAGGGATTTTGTAGCAACTATCCTATTCCCACACTCTAACAGTTATTAAATAGTATTTGCTATATTCATTCATCCTTACATCCTCAGGCAGCTACAAATAAGAATATTTTGTCAGAACAATGTAATTGGGGTATCAGCAAAATCATGCTCTGTTTGACAAGTCAAGGTTAAGTGCATTGTTCGACCATTGGCAATCAAACAAAACAGCTTGCAGGCATTAAATTGTGGGGTTATTAGCCCTGATATTCAGCTACTGCTGAAGTTCATAGGCTAAATGTTGGTGAGCGCTCTCAGGCTGCCAGGACAGATAATCTAGATCAGCGCTGATCCTAGCAAATGCATCTGGAGGAAGGCAAAGTCCATTTAAGCTGAGAAACGACAAATTAGCACTCTGTTGACTCTGCAACACTCATAACATTCAGGATGTCTTCAAGGTGTGAATGAAATATAAAAAAGCAATATGAAAAAATCCAGAGCTGTCAGGCTAAATTTGAAAAAAAAAAGAAAGGTAATCCTAATGCCTATGACGAACTGTGAAGGTCTCGAACTACTGGTACTTGTGTGTAACTGGGAACTCCAGATGTTAACAATCTCATATACGCACATCGACCTCAAATCTAATTTTCACACATAGACTCAGCACTACCCTCTTGCTTATGGGCACAAGCTGCAGTACTGAAAATAGCATGTGCCCTGGTTTGAGCATCAAAAGTTTGTGGCCTGCAACAAGGTATCAGGTCAATGTTACTCTAGCAAAACAGGCAGGAATGTATTCACTTTTTCAGCAAAAAGCACCCCCAGAAATCAATTATTGGTGCAAAGTTCTCTGTTAGTTCATATTTGTAAATCCTGCATGCAACCAAAAGCCTTTTCAAGCACAGTCTCTCTGACAGTCCCTACCCTGCAGATGTCGTGTTGTTAACTGGCAGAGCAGAGACCATCGCTCAGTGGGGTATGTCTGCTGATTTCACATGTTTCCCTGCCCGTCCTGCACCTGGCTGACGTAGGCCAATGGTTGTGGCACAGCAGACACCAGGAGTTCAACGCACCCGCAATAAAGAGCCTGYTGTAACCGAGAGACTTCAGGTCTATCACCTTGCGTGCATCCCAAGGGGAGCAGTAAATCTACCGGCAGCTACCACTATGGAGAGTCAATTTTCATTCTGCTGGTTAAGGTTTTGAAGCATGTGAGCAATGGACCAACCTCTGAATTAGTTTATTGTTCTTGAAAATCACAATCTAGAGGACTTTGAACTCCTGGGTATAATACAGACTCCCATTGTTCAAGGTGCAAGAAAAAGAAACTTAAAAGCACAGTCAGTGTTGACTACTAAGCTCAAGAAATGTAAAAGGAGATGTCCTGGCTGTAATAAGCAAAMAGAAAAGGTCTTCCTTCTATTTAATAACACTCTTTTTCTTCTCAGGGGAAGAAGTGGAGACAGGTGTATAGGGAAATACTTCAACGAAAAGGAAATTCCTGCAGATAGGCCAGCATGAAAGATTTGGACCTTGAAAGATTATTTCAGGAAACTATTCTATATCATCCCTTTCCAACGGAGCCATAAAATTCAATGCAGTATTAGAAATGTGTATTTCCAGCATAGAAAGCTAAGCAGACGCATACTCTGCATACAYGTAGGAAAAATTACTGGATCCCACAGTAACGAGTAGCAGACAGAAGCAATGACGCCAGGCCCAGAGCCCATGAAATCAGGAAAGAAAAAGTTGCTTCAGTTTCTCAAGATTTTGTTGGAGGACAGAGAGCTCCATATTCTGCATTTTACCTTTTCACAATCTACACTCTACCCCAAGACATAATAATAGTACAAAACTTTAGAACAGGAAAAGGCCATTATAAAAGCAGGTCCCTGCGAATACCTACCCTAATGCTAGAGTTACAAGTGGTAAATTGATCAACTGGTCTATCTTCAGCTTCTCAGACAATAGTTGTTCTTGTACATAGTCCACATGGTTGTTATTTCACCACACAACGCAAGACTAGTAGGCAATTAAGCATGGCAAACCATCAAATATTTATCCACTAAAGGACCCTGCTATATCTTTTCCCCCTGCCTATTAAGTACCTGTTTTTCTAAGAGCATGTTTCAACTTCTCAGGATAGCTGAGTAACACTCCAAAAGGAAAATACTATGTTCGGTATCCCACAGGTAATTATAACCAGCATTACTCACAGAATACTTTTATTCATATGCAAAAAAAGCTTCTGATTTGAAGAAAAAAAAAGTGTTTCTCGTCAGACAAAGCCAATATCAACAACTCCTGAAAAAAGCAATAGAGTGTAGAGATATCTTTCAGTTAAAATACTGAAAGCTCTGACTCAGTGTTTTGTATCATGAGCAAGAATATGATCCTTCTATGAATTGCATCGTTTCTTTAGAATATGGTAGATCATTCTGCACTAGAAACAGTTAGCACATTTAAAAAATGTGATTCTCAAATTAATTTTAATAACACCTATAATTTGAAGTATTTGGTACACATATAAAAATACACAGAATATCAATAAAAAGACTTTTTTTTCCAAGATTACTTACCTGGCAAAAGCTTGCAATGAATTATTAGCCATGAAAAGTAGTACAGTTCAGAAGAGCACTTTTGGCATTGTCAGGCTTGGGAAACAAGTTAGTACTAAGATACAAGCTGTTTTACTAACAAGTCGTAGTACATTTTGATACCAAGGTTTAGTTTTGAAATTAAAAACAAAACCAAAAGAATGCTCACGCACCCTCAGGTGGCCACTAACACATTCATTTCTCTGTTCCAGAGACTGAGATGGTTCTGCGTTGCACATCATACAAGATTATTACTTTGGATTATCCTCTCTGACAATGCATCACGTAGTGTCCACAACTGCTCAAAGCTAAGAAAATAAACGCTCTCTGGAGGTCATATTAGATCATACTAGCATTTTATCATAGTGCCAAACTGGAGTTTGACTCCCTAGCCCCTTCAGGGCTGGGTCCTGTAGGGAGCACAATCCCCAAACATGCACGCATATGCGTGTCTGTGTATACACACCCACACASAGAGCCAAGGAACAACAGGTTAAGTTTATCTAACACTGCTTCCTTCCCAAAATCAGAGGTTTGGACTGTTCAAGGGGAATGAATCCCCTCACTGCAACTACCAGGACTCATTAAGAGAAAAATAATATGCTAGCAGATATGATCTAACCTGCCCTTTCCTAGGACTCTGCAAGTTACAGTGTTTAACAAAATGCGTAAGAAAAGTATGAAGAGAGAATTTTATTTCAAAAGGGGCTAATACTAATAAGTGCACCTCTCCTATCCATCCAAATATGGTGAGCAAATGATGTTCTTKCCCCGTATGTGGAAAATAATAACCAAACATGGTGGGCAAAGTGTGTTCTCACTCTTCAGCCAAAATTAAGTTCCTTATATTTAAGTTCCCTTCTTGAGAGATAAATAAGAAGCTAAACATTCAGAACTAGCAATTAAAAGCAGTACAAGTAACAGAAAATGTAAAAATCATGGTTAGTAAATAATATCTCAAAAAGGAGCGCATGAATCCTGGGATAAGAAAAGCTTTGGTAACTTCATCTATTATCATTGACATGTATAATGTCCTGGGACTCTAGGTTATCACAAAATATTGTTTAATTCATACAGCTGCTAGGTGTGTGAGGGAAAAACAAGAACTAAAAATGTTCAGCTCCTAGTTTTCAATAGTGCTAGAGGTAGGAGTGGAGACTTCTCCCAGATCTCCTTACACAGTTACTTTCAGCCATGCTTCGCAAGGCATCCTCTTCCAAGGTGCAAACTCAAGTAAGAAAATTAAGAGGGAAAAAAAAGACCAAAAAACCTGAAAAATATCTGAGCTGACTATCAGAAGTATTCCATAAGCCCGTACTTCTGAACAATACCTGCAAGGGCATGTAACAAGCTAGAAAGATGTAAAGGGTGTAAAGCAGACAGTGTCACGCTCTTGTCATGACACCAAGTGACAGGACAAGGGGCAATGGGCACAGACTGAAACACAGGAGGTTGCCTCTGAACATCAGGAAATACATTTTTACTGTGTGAGGGTGACTGAGCGCTGGCACAGGTTGCCCAGGGAGGTTGTGGAGTCTCCATCCTTGGAGATATTCAAAACCCAGCTGGACAGAGTCCTGGGCAACCAGCTCTAGGTGGCCATGCTTGAGCAGGGGTTTGGACCAGATGCCTTCCAACCTCAGCCATGCTGTGATTCTGTGAAAATGGAAGAGAAGAAGCCAGGAAGGTAATTTCCATGTGTAGAAAACAAAAATAGGAGAACTTTCATATTTTTTTAAAAAGTACAACCCTATTTATTACAAGCCAAACAACAACATGAGTAAATAGGATAAAATTGGATTAAACTTGACAGACCTGCAGAACAATTGCTGTTGACATTGTAATTTTCCTGGGTCAGGCTGACATCATTAAAAAGTCACCTCTCCAGTCAAGGTTGTATAGATAAAATTCAAATGCATGCAAAAGCCTGAGTAAGAAGGAAGCTTTGATCTCCCAAACTGAAAGGCAGGAATAGTCTTCTCAGAAAACCCTGCCAGGTCTTAGTATGAAAAATGTAGATTTTGCAGGGCAACTGCCCCCCTGCAYGCAGACATACTGCAGCTGTGTGCCCTGCTCACCTCTGCCCTCCCTCACTTCACTCCAGCACACTGAGGGGCAGTGAAGGTTAATTATATTTGCACAGGTGAGCGGCAAAGCTGCATCAAAAGACACTGGGGAACATCCAGAGGGGTAAAGGAGACTGTTTGACCTGCATAATATTACTGCTGATGTGGTATGGAAAAGGGGAAACTCACGTGGGTTTAAGGGAGCTTGATGGCTCTGCAGGAGGAAAATGCGTGTGTTTCTGCAATGCATGAACTCACCAYGGTGCTGTAGCACAGCTAGAGCATGCTGTAGTTTTACCTTCACTG
Source organism: Oceanodroma leucorhoa (assembly GCA_030449065.1). Lineage (NCBI taxonomy): Eukaryota > Metazoa > Chordata > Aves > Procellariiformes > Oceanodroma > Oceanodroma leucorhoa. Next base: position 14,099,572 of record JASVER010000005.1, read on the forward strand.
ATGTTGAATAGCAACTAAATCAAAATAAAACCATAGTTTTCCCTGTGTTGTAGGGTGTTAGAACTCCAACAGACTATCCAATCCGGCAGAGCTTTCCGATACTCATACTTGGCTAATCTGCCCTAGCCACGGGGAGGTTGCTCAAGTGTGAATCAAAGTACACTTTATTGCAGTGTTTAGTTAATACTTACACTGGCAGAATTTAAGTGTAAAGTGGCAAGGAGTAAATGAGAACCCAACCTCTCCCTGGGCTTAGGCTTCTCTTCTGCACAGTTTATATGTAACACTGCCTTCAGAAGAGGTAGGGTTTTTTTTCTTTTAAAACAATATATCATGTTCTTTCTCAAAGACCACAAATATCTTCAATTAGAAATGCTTCTAATACACTCTGAAAGAGAAAAATGTGAAATATTACCATTTCTTCATTTCACTGCCAAGATCTATGGTTTTGGTTCTCTGTTTATTGTGCCAATTATAACCTCTGATGTCCAGAAAAAAGTATGTTATTGCTTCCTTGCAGTACCTTAAATGATAAGGCAGGTCACCAACTGCTGCAAGATTTTTTTATGATGGTAAAATTCCTCCAGTTATTTTCTGTCCATTTAAAGTGCAATTAAAAACACTGTTCTATGGCTACAAGTGTCATTCCTGAGTATACACCCACACTATTTCCAAACACAGCTAGAAAAATTGTTTGCAATATTACGTGACCAGATTCCATTCCCTTTATTTGATYTAAATTGAATTCTGTGCTACAGGCTGACTTAAATGAGGCTGTAAGGTTGCTTGTGGAGTAGGATCCTGCTCTACAAGAGTAAATGTAAAAAAGTAAAAAAACTGTCAAAAGAACTTGAAAGAAAAAGAAAAAAGGAACAAAAAAGCCTGAGAAACTCCTTCTTGAGGAATGTCATATCACAAAGTGCACACACAGCAAAAGCCGCATGGAGTAATGACGCCTAACCCTAGGGTATACCCAAGAATAGAGGGGAAAGGGAGTTTCTTGTAACTATCTCCTCGGTCTATACAGAAATCACTAACAATCAGTTTCAAGTACTTGCTGGTGCAGAAATAAATTTGCCAGCCAGCCTTGGAAGCTGTCTGAAGAAAGGCACTATATAAACATAAATCATTAATGAACTGAGTGACCTCATCCTTGGGTAACTAGAAAAGCATAAAACCAACATGCTGTGTAGGTAGAAAGTCTTCTAGTCAGCAGTGCCACACACCAGCAGGCAGCAAACACAAGAGCATCCATCCTGATGCTGTTACAGATTCCTTTTGACAGGCTYTGTGTTTTTTTCTCAACCACCACAGGTCATTGGTGGCAAAAAGCAGAAGCTTCTGAGGACAAACGAATGCACACTTCAATAATTAAGAGGGGGTTCCCTGTCTCATCTCTTTGTTTCATCCAAGGCTTGCCTGAAGTGAACCATTTGACAGAAGTAAAATACATTTTGCTACCTTTAAGAACACAAAAATAGTCATTGCGTCTGAGCTGGTAAATGATGCAAAGCTGTTAACACAGACCACCATGGTCCAACCTATGGCTTGCAGCACCGTCCTGGGGAAGATGGGGACAAAATGAACAAACAAAAACTCTGCTTAAGTAACCACCCAGCTCCTCCAGCCTCACAGAGTGACAGGAACTACCCCCACATGCAACGCAGCGGGAGCAGTCCAGCTTTTTGGGGCTCTGTCCTTGCTTTTCAGCCCTGCTCCCTCACCTTTCAATGCCTATGACTGCAGCTGCTCCAGCCCAACTCACTCCCCGGCCCATTCACATGGCGGTAGCATGGAAGATACAGGAGGCAAAGGCTGCCAGGAAAAGGCAGGAGAAAGGGTAGCTCCTGGCACAAAGACAAGGAAAATGCCTTTTGCACAGGGGTAAAGCTGCTGCTACACAAAATAAGGAGTGATCATAGGTCCGAAGTACCCAGATCCAGGTCCTGTGAGTTCAAGGTTGTGGTGCTTGACAAGAGACTTTTGCAGTCCCTAAGACAAAAAATTCAGTTACGCCAAACTGTCCTGATTATTGCAGGTTTCTTAATGGCATCATGAGGACAGTTCTTTAAAGGGAATTTAAATGAGGACAGGATGGTGACTTTGTAAGACCTTCCAATGAGGTTGTTCAATGCACAAGCATCACCACTGAGGGAAAACGAACAGAGGCAACAATTTCTGTGAAAAAAGAAAAAAAAAGAGTAATTTGTCTGTCTGGCTCCTCTGGCAGAGCAGAAGAGATGTTGTCTCTGGTACAGTGAGTCAAATGAGCCAATGCTTTGCCGGATGATTCTTTGGGGCCAGCAGCTCTGTGATTGACATGCTATTTTTTTACTTCTCTGTAGAGAGAAGTGACAGAGGGAGCACTTCACTGGCTGTCTTCATCCTGCTAACAGTAGTACATGGGGAGGAAACTCAGCTGAGCATCATGCCAGCTTCATGCAATGATTTTAGCTGACAGGTGTCTAAGCCGCCTTTGCTGTACATGTCAGAATTTGTTTTCCAACTGGCTCAACTCAAATATTGTATTTTTCCAGCTTGTTCCAGACAGTTTTTCAGCGTGTTCTAATATGACAATTTGACCCTGAAACTGTGGTAGATGGTTACTGGCAGCCCAGTATTTTTCATTCTGGTAAGTGTTTTTACTTGCTGTCACATCGTGATTCACATCTACCTCTCTCATACTGATGTATTGTTGCTTAGGTGGTAGCAAATGGCACAGAAGGGTTTGTGCTTTTCCCCTCTCTTGTACTTCTGTTGTCTGGAAATTAAGAAGTGGGACTGCACTTAGCGACTTGGCATTCTTTCCCTGCAAGAAATTTATATGCAAAAAGCTACGTTGTCCAGACAAGATTAATATTACTTAGTGATAATCAATAGTTCCATCCCTGAAGAGTTTTTAACCTTCTAAATATTCTCTCTCTCATATAAAAAGAGAGAAGGCAGAAAATGGAGTGGTGAGGGACAACAGTTCCTCTAATTGCTTCTAGTTATCCTAAGAGTATAAAATATGAGGTGTGCAAACCTCAAGAGATGAGAAGCGGGAGGGAAGGAAACAGTTTGCTGTACAAAGATTTGACAGTCTTCTATCAAATCAAGGATATATTGTTTCATGCTCAGGACTTTCAACGTTCATTGTGTTTATTTAATAAAAAGAGCCACATGTAGTGAAAAACAGAAATTCCGTTGGTGTTTATGAATCTAGTTCTGTAAAACCATAATAAAAGCAAAAAACTCAAAGGAGRTAAGAAAAGTCACTTAAAAGGACTTGAGAGCATTAATTGTATTAAATCTCTAATTTGTGCATATCATGACTCTCTAGCTTATCCTCCTCTTGAAAAGACCCACACCAAGTACGGTGGAACAATTTTTCTTTCAATTCCATGACACTTCCATATATAAATTTTCCAGCAAGCACATTAATATCTATGCATTTGACAGGTAGAACTGCCCCTTATCAGCAGCAAAGTTCCCAAGCCTTTTACCAGCAGTGATAACTAATATCCAAGGTAAAATATATGTGTCRATAAAAATACATATATACACCCACTCAGGTACACACACACAATCAATCTTCAGGTTTTTACAACACATTAAAGAAAGCTTCAAAATTTAAAGAATATTTACTTGCCTTTCACAACTTGATTTAAACTGAAAACAAATACAAAGTCCTCAGGATTAGCCAGCAGAATTAAGTAAAACAGTTAGTAGGACAAAAGACCCTCTACATAGCTTAAACTAATTAATGTATATTTAAATATCAGATGAGTACTTAAAAGAAATAACTGCTCTTTTTAGAAATTCTGTCTTTTTCCCCCTTCATCTAAGTAGGGGGCATACCTTGGAACATACTTGGAAAATGCCAATTTGGCATTTGTGGTTTTGTTGAATTAAACAACAGAATAAAAAATAATTTTAAAAGCTTTTTTTTCTTTTCCTTTTTCTTTTCCCAAACTGTAAAGGCTTCCTGCTAGGTCTTTTTTCATCTCAAGGATTATTATTCAAAAAGTCACCTTTTGATAATTGTAGTGGGCTACAACTCCAGTTCCTAGAAGAGATGAATGTGCGCTGCTTATTATTCAGTGTCATGCTTTTTCTTCACTTAAATAGCTCTATCTCCCAGCAAAGTGAAGCAATAGATTAATATCTTTATTGTGTTTATTTTTCAAATTGGAAAATGCATCTTTTGCAGAAGCTATTCTTACAAAAAGAAATACATATTAGATGCCCTTTTAACAAGTAACTAATTGTAAAATGAGGGGTTTTTTATTTTAATAGGCATTTATTAATAGCATCTATATCATAGCATTTAATAGATTCTTGTCGGATGCTTTTTCTAATCATAAATTATCAGAAAAAATCCTCTGGATGAAGTTTGTTGCGAACACTAGACATTCTATCAAGTCAGTGACATTTTAAAGCAGTTTAGGTACCCCTTTTCAGGTATGGATGGTTGTGCAACCCATCACCACCTCCAGTGTGACAGACAGAAAATATATGTAGAGTGAAAGAAATATAGCTGTGAAAGTACAGCATAGCAACAGCAGTACATGTTGGTCTTTCTTTGCTTTTTGCATTTTGATACACTGGATAAGGTTTCACCCCAGCAGATATTTTCACTCACCCAGAAACCTTCATGTTTTTTCTCCCCACATGAAAAGAAGTACGGATTAGGAAGTCTTCCTAAGTTATTTTTGAATCTCCTAAGCTATGATTGCTCTCATTACATGGTTTGCACGTTCTTCTGGATAAGCATTAAGTTTTTTTGTAAGTTTGAGAAGCATCCAACATGTTTTTGGAATGGCTGCTATCGCAGCAGGAAGTTGTGACAATCCTATTGATCAGCACTGTATTCCTCATACTCTTCCGCAACAACCTGAAAAGGGCATCTTTGCCAATGAGATAGTGGAAGGTAAGTATGTCAAGTGTCAGTAGCAGAGACACTTAAATCCACTCACTTTTTCTCAGAGACAAAGTGCCTAGAGCAGGAAAACGGGCATAAATTTGAAAGAAAACCCTTTCAAGCAGCATGCCCTAAGGGGAGATGAAAGGAGATGGGAACAAAGACTGTTGTGGTATTTCTGTGGACACTTGTGCCCTACCTGGCATTTCCAGCAACACAACAAACYGAGACTGCAGCTTCTCTGGAGGACCAGGTTCTCATGGTAGAGCTCAGAGACCTCAGTAAAACCCAGCATCAGCTCAGTCATAGCCTCCACCGTTACAGAGCCAGGTCACATCTTGCAGTGTGATGTGTAACACAGAGTAGGATGCTTTTTGAAGAATTGGGCCCTCATTTAGTTGTTGTATCAGGATGTTTTCTGTGTAATTAAGCAGCAACATAAATTTCTGCCAAACAACCAAGATCGTGAGAGTTTTGAAATGTTTATTGGATGTCTGTTTGTGTATTGGATGCGCCTGGGAAGAAGGTGGTTTAGTTTTTGTCTTTCTTTCTCACCATCCAACTCTATTTTTAATTGGCAATAAATTAAATTAMACTTCCCCAGGCCAAGACTGTGTTGCCTGTGACAGTAATTGGTAAGGGATCTCCCTGTCTTTATCTTGACCCACAAGATTTTCTTCCACCTTATTTTCTCCCCCTGTCCTGCTGAGGAGGGAGAATGAGAGAGCGGCTGGGTGGGCAACTGCCGAGGTCAACCCACCACAGTTTGTTATTGAAGSGCAAAAGGTTCTTCATTGACAAGGAAGTATTTCAAGTTTTAGTTGTGTCCTTTTAAACCCAGAGATCCCAACTCTCTCTCATAAAACTTTCAGTGCACTCATCCAGTATTCATTTGTGTCTTCATTTTCCCCCTTTTCTGAGAGCAATGCAGGGATTATTCAGTGCTATCTTTTCTCTAGGTAAGTAGAGCAAAATGAAAGTGATACTGGGCACCAAAAAGGACACAATTACGAAGTCTTTTTCCAGATGTTTAGAAATAGTTCAACAGTTTGGTATTTGTGATACTGGTATGTCGTCACATCAAAAAATAAATAATATTGCAATAGCTTCCTGCATTATTTCACTTCAGCATTTCAGTGGTAAATAAATAATTTCTCGGTGGTGCTGGACTGACCGAATGGTCACTATGCTACTAGGAATTAAGAAATCCAGCTGATGTAAGTAGTTAGATTTGAGAGAACTCTATAGGAAATAAAAAGTTAGAGGAGTTGTTCAAACAAATGAGCAGGGAGGCAAAACTAAAGAGACCTGAACGCCAGCTACAGAAGCTGCATGTATATACCAACAACAGGAAACATGGCAGGTCTGCTATGGAAACAAAAGCAGGTGAGCAAATAGAGTACCAGCACTGATACCCCACTGCAAGCAGATGAATCATTTGGCTAAAATTGGGAATGTTCTTTTCAACATCTATTTTTAAATAAAATGCCTAAGAAGCTTTCACAAGATTTTTATATTCTCTATTTCAGTTCCCAAGAAGTACCAAAATACTACTAGAAATGTTGGTCCCAGAATATTGCTGCCAGGATCTCAGAATAGAATTCCCAAAAATTTTACATGAAAGCATGGAGTGAATGTTTCCAGCTTGTTCCATCTTTGTTTTAGGTTCAATGAGCCTAAATAACCAGTCTAGCATGCATGCCTAAGACAAATGCAACTTGAAATCTTTGATAAGTCCATCTGCCCTTGATATTAAAAAAAATTATTTCTTACACTGAAAAGAATGAATGTTGGAAAATACACAAAATGTTATCAAAAGACAGCTTGAGAGGGAGAAAAGTTTGTTTGTTTGAAGAAAAAAAAAATCACCTGAGAACTCCAAAGTTTCAATAGCAACACAGATAGTTTAAAGAAAAGATATCCTGACAAATGAAAAAAATATGCTCTTCCTTAACTGTCAGTTTGGCTGTCTTCCACTTGGAAGTAAAAGCCTAAGAATTTGTCTCCAGCTTACTGTACACTAAACCAGATAATATTGTTTGACATGGCAGGAAAAAGAAGTCAATTTCTTAATTTGCATAAGAAGCTCTATATATTCCTATTGACAAATGCTACAGCCTGTCTCATACTAAAACTAAAGATCATAGAATTGCATCCATCCAGCCTAATTTACTGCATTCATTTTCCTTGGAGTCAAATTACATCACATTAAATTGTGTTAAAGTGTGCAAAATTGCGATAGCATTTCAATAGTTTGGTTTAAATGGAACCAGTGGACTTGCTGTGTGCTAGTCACGGGCAAGAAAGGCACACTTTGCTTGCACGGTCTAACCAAAATCGTCACACTTCCTTCTACCCAACATGACAGTACTAATCTTCATTTTTTACCATTCTTCCCTGGCACAATTTTTTTGCCATATTATTAGGGACTTACTGTTCAGTCAATGATGTCAATATTTGTGATTAGTGGGCATAAAAATGACAGATCTAGAAGGCTGAAAGTCCTTCTTTCACAAAATGGACATGACACAGGCAATGACAGCAGGATCTGCTCTGCACTTAAGACATCTGGGACTTCTTCGCTTATTATAGCAATTCGTTTCACAGTTCTGTAGCCTTCCTTCCTTCTAGACACTCTTGTGAGGAGTGCTGACTCCAAAGCAATGATACGCCAACACTTGTCTTCCAAGATCTGAACAAAACCAACAAATCACATCACACTGACTGAATATATTATTGCATCAAAAATATTGGGACGCATCCCTTCCAGGTAAGTGCCAGTGTATTGGCTGTAGAGTTCTTGAGCTTTTCTCTTGTACTTTAGTAGGTACTCTTCTAGAAAATAAGCAATTGGAGAGGGTGCCAGACTCTCTTAAATTTAACAGGTCTTAGAGTAACTTGTACAGAAGCTTAATACATTCCTATAGAGCTCTGTTTCATGCTATTAAATTAATAGATTTTTTTCTAGAAAAGGAGGATACTTCACTGAATTACATTTTGATCAGGAAAACAAGAGATTTCTTAATTATATTACAAAGGCAAAACTTTCTTGCCAGGTTTCCACTTGTACCTGCAATATTCTCTGCTGATTTTATGAGTGAAGTTGCTTCCTACAGAAGTCAAGCGTTTCATTTTAGACAAAGCTAACCATCACTGAATGACCACACTGCTCTAAATTCACCTTTAGTGCTTGATTAATGTGCTAATTTCCTCACAGAGAACGAGCCTGCCATGGTTTATATATACCTGTGAAAACAGGGATTTATTAATAGAATACAAAGGTGAAACCCAACAAACGTATGTTGAACCTGGAGCATGTTAAGACTCCTGATTTGAAGAAAAATGGTGAAAAGGCGTGAGTTCTAGGGACAGACACATCCTCAGCTGACAAATCCCTACCTCTATCTTGGAGCACTGAGAGCTGGGATCCAACCACTAGACCTTCAACCTTGTTTACTAATTATACAAAGACATCCCCTCTTACACACTCAGGTTCTATACACAAGTTACAAGGCTTTAAGATATTGTCACTAGTAAGTTGACCTGACTCAAAATAGAAGAGGAAGAAATGCAAAGACATATGCACCGGTGTTAATGTACTCGCTGAGTTCAGGTAGCAGCTGGGTTGAGCAAGTCCACTGCAGTAGTCTAATTTGGAGCTAATATGTGAAAACATATGTTTATGTCTTAATAGTATGAGTGCTCAGTTTTAGCCTTTTGTTGGTTAAAAAAACCTAAAAAAAACCCTCATGGCTCTCTGAAGTTGATATAAAAGAGACAGACTTCACAAGGTTCACATATGCAAGGTATACAGCTGTACGTTCTAACAATGAGAAGTTATTCCCTTAGGTGTCTTTAATTTATAAATTGCACCCTCTTGGTTGCATGGAATATCTTCTCTTGGCATGAAGTTATTAATGGAGATAGAACTTTGAAGAAGTGCATTAGAAATCTTCCTTGCCCCTGGAGACTTGTCCTAAGAGATTACACCAAACAAATGCATTAAGGAAGCAGTCAAGTATTCTGCAAATGTAACCTGCATCTTTCCAAAGAATTTAGCTGCAGCTAGATTGTTTTAGTTCGAGTTCCTCGTGCCAGAAAAGCTTCATCTCCTTGTCAGAATTAGCCACCTAATTTTGGAAAGTTCACCACAAAAACAAAGGGAACATGTGAAACTGCAAAGGAGGTGTTATCACCTCTATTCAACAATAACAGGCTGTGATAGATCCCTTCTTGCCAAATTATGGTAGCTTTGCACAGAATTTTAATTTGGAAGCAGCTATTTGGATCCTACGGGCAAGTAGGATTTAGAATTGTAAATCCATGAAACTCTGAACAAGTCTCAAATGTCAGCAAGCTACAAGGAAACAACTTCTCTTTGCTAAGGCTAGTCTTGTTAGATATTTTTTATTGTTTTAGCTTGTTAAAATACAAATTATAGATGCCTTTCAGAATGCAATGAAATAACTCTGAACAAGGCTAATAATATATGAGCAAATAGTTGCAACTACTAGGTTGTYACAATGCAGGCCAATTATTACCTATTTTGACAAATGTTAATTGCTCAATTTTCTTTTCTTTCCTTYAGTGGGTCCATTCTCTCCTCCCTCACCAGCTGCTCACTTCTCCCCTGGCAGACTTGATGCCTCCCCTCCGCTGGAGTATGCCCAAACAGGTAGAAAACCTCCAGGACAGACATGGCAACAAGCCACGGGGTAGGAAGGCACCCAGAGAGGAAACCAAGAACATTCAATTTTTTAAAACGCTTTCCTGCTTTGCCTCCAAACCAGTTACCATAGTGCTTAAAAGGCAAAGGAAACAACCCTTACTTAATCAGAGACTTGCGTTGTTACTGCATAGCAGATGAGTGAGGCAAAGAAATGAGCCATTCCATGGACACAGTTTAGGGAACACGACAAGGATGTGCAGGTGAGGACGTGGGTTTGGTGTTTGAAAAGGACAGAAAGGAGCCTTACATCTAGGCACTCAAAGCCTCTGCAGAGGAACAGCACCGTCCAGAGCTACATCACACTGTAAATACTCTAGCGACCTGACTAAGGTAGGGCTCTAACATCAAGAGTGCTTGTTCCAAAAGTGTTCATTTTTCCCTCATTATTCAGCGTGGCACTCGTGTATCACTACACAAAATCCACTCTGGAGAGAATTATTCATTTTTCCAGACTCATTCATTCTGCATGTTTGCTTGCCTGCAGTGCTGTCCTCACAAAAAAAAATATTCTTAAACAGTTAACATGAGGATAACTTTTTAACTATGGCCTTGGTAATAAAATGCCAYTAAAAATATTTGTATATTGACTACAATCTGAAAAAGAGAAGGGGAAAAAAGGTCTGGAAGGTGTAGGAAGCAYATTTGAAGGCCAGAGCATAAAGCAATCCTGAGAGAAAGCTCTGCTGAGGCCTCTCTGCTCCGGTGTAGCCCATGCACAGCTCCACTCACACATCATGAGAGGTTTGAGAAAGCAACTGTGGATCTTCTCTCTRGCAAATATCACACACACTATCTAGTAAATCCTCACTGAATGTGCACAAACTGATCTCCAKATTTGGAAAGGAAATGAGCCTCTTGCTAGGATTTTTGTGAGGGCAGTAGAAAGAGCCATGGCACCACATCATGCCTCTTATCTCATTTGAAATCCTGACTCTAGAGCATGTAGGCTTTCCAGTTTTTCAGCTCAAATCATGAAGCATTTTAAGCATTTTAAAAATGGAGAAACTCCCTTCCCTCTCCCCTCCCCGCTCCTCCCTCAATTTAATTCCCCAAAAGTGAAAAGTCAATTTCTTCTGAAACATTTCAAAAATTTCAAAATAATCCTCAGGACCGAACAGGTTGGGTGGAAAATGTCAACCAGGCCAAGCAAAGTTGTGTGAAACTTTATTGTCATGATAGTTTATGCAAAATTAACTACATATCTGTCAGGACAGAAACAGCCAGAATATCCCAGACTTCCAGGAGGAAAAGAAACCTGTTTGAGACTTGCACCTGATGTTCAGACATAGCTTGGTTATATTAACTAAGTTCTGCAGTGATCCCTCTGGATTTTGAAATGAAGAAGAGCCAACATTAGGATAGGTTTCTATGCTGTATGCTTTTTAAAAAAAAATCAAACTTAGATCTATATTCCATTTTACCAGACCCCTGGAGACTGGTGGGGAGGGAAGGTCAAGGGAAAGGAGGAGGACACTGGAGGTAAAAATTTCTATATCTGCCCATATTAGATGAAACCTTCTCTGCTTGCTGAGCGAAATCTTCTCCAAAACATTTATTGTTGCTAAAATACTTACTGTTCAACTATTTTCCTAAGTGCTTTAAGTTTGACTTTTCAGTTCTAAGTAAGAGTAATTAAATTTTTCATACCAAACATTTCCCAAGAGTTTCCACTGCCTTCAGCTCCAGAGGTTACAAGCTCACCTTGGCAGGCAGGAGACTTTATCAACGTTCCTTATTTAGGCCAGTAACAGCTAAGTCTGTCACCTCATCTTGAATTAATTTTAGCTATCATGATAGCGGTGCCTGGAAACAGCTCTCCAGGCAGAAATCCCCAATTGTACTCACAATGTAAGGATTTAGCACAAGCACATTMATCTTCATTACTGGAAACATAATAGGAAGTGCGGCACTTAAAGACAATACCTATTTAAGAGTATTTAAACAAGAATAGCTCCTGAGTGAAATAAATACATCATGCTCACATGAGCTGCGTGCCTACAAATCAGATGCGGCCCACTGAACCATCTGCTTTCACAACAGCTTTCAGCCTGTCTTTCACACTGCGGTGCAGCGTGGGTTGCGCTGCTCCCCGAAAGGATTTGGATTGAGCTAGATCAGATAAAGAGAGCCCTTAGTGGCTGGTATATTTAAAACCGTTTCTAAATTGTGTGTCAAATACTTGTCAAATTACTGTGTCCTGTAACTGAAATTACCAGAGTGGAAAAGATAGCAGGTAAATGGTTAGGATAGTATTTGTAGGTTCCTCTAAAGCTTACTTCTGATGAGAAAGTCAGTTGTTCCTGCAACCGAAATAAATCATCCTATCTTCATTACTGACGTGATCTTGCACAGCTCGGACAAAAACAGGGCTTTTATTTCACCACCTCGGAGATAACACTGCAGGAAATGTGACACAGAAACATCTTTGTGCTGAGCTGACTTGTGTGCAGTGTCAGATGTAGGGAGCATCCTTCAGCTTCCGTGGACCCTAGCAGAGGGCTAACGAAACTTCATCACACTATGAGGCACTTGCATGCTTTTCCTAAAAGGGTCATAACCAAGAGTTGTTCCCAAACCCCAAGCTGTGACATTGGCAAGTGCTGCAAAAGGCTGTTTAAGAGGTGATCAGATCACCTGTAAAGTTGTCTGTGAGAACACTGCCAGTTTGAGATGCTGAATGGTAATGGCAGGCTATCAAGGGCCTGAGAGGACCAGGGTATCGTGATGGAGGCAGGAAGGCAGGACAGCAGTCACGGCCGCGCAAAAAGCAAAGCACAGGGATAAAAGTCTTCTAGTTCCCAATATTCAGCTAAGTGTTATGGGAACTTAGGTACTGTCCCAAAACTTCCCTGAGGTCAGAAAACTTGCGGAAATTTGTCTCAGGTGAGATTATCTAAACATCTAAAATATCTAAATAATATCTCAAATTTCACAAATAACTGTTCAAACCTAATTACAAGCTAGATATTGGTCTCCACCAGATGCTGTGCTACCTTGTAGTGAAGTTGCTGGACTTCTGACAGGTATATACTTCAGCCTGCTACTTCTCCTCTCTTAATACTCCAGACACCCTCTGGTGTCTGAAGGATCTGTTATCAAGACAGAATTAGACCAACAAAGCTCTGACCCTTTAACATTAAATATTAAAAGGGTACCAGAATGTCACCTTTAGATGGCTTCAGTGCTAYAAATAGATTAATAATTATTTTGTGCAAGAAAGCCTAGACATTTCAGCAATAAACCGGTTCTAGAGGTATCTATATTTTCTTCTGCTATATTAACTACCATTAAAGATTCAGGACTTCCTCCTASGTGAGATCAAATCCCTTATATGTGTCAGCAATCAGCAACTCTATCAGAGCATCATGCAAATAAAAACAGAACAGGTACCATTAATGGCTTCATTACAGTGCATAAAAAAGAAAATAATATTTTTCATCTAGGTGCTGCATTTTGGATTACATCTATGCTACGAAGTTTGCTAGTTCTAAGAAAAAAGAATAACATCTACTTCTCTGGTTTGTAAAACCATACAGCTAAAGCCTTGCCTCACTGTGGTATTGCCATTAATTTTGGAGGGGGAGGGGGACAAAAACATATTTCCCAGTAGTTCCACTCACCTACATTTTTTTCCAACCACGTACATATAGCTTGATGTTAGGAAAATAAATGCAAAAGACCTGTTACTCTCAAAGAGGACTCTTAACTGCCCCAGTGGCTAGCAAGCAGAAAACAGGCATTTTGAAGATCAGGAAAATAAGATTTCAAAATGGGAAGGTCTTTTCAGAATACTTAACAGGTTCTTAATCACTTGCCCAAAGACATCAAAGGAAACTTTACACCCAGATCTAGGCATCTTAGAATGATGACCAGGACTTTTGCTTTTTGGCAAACCACTAATTTGGTTGACTTCTTAAATTTGAAAAATAGCACACCRCCTTCTGCCAACAGTACGGATAAGAATATTTTTTAGGTGTCATAACATTGTTTATTCATTATATTGCTTCTATACCAACACCTAGCAAATATCTCGTAAATATCTTCATCTTGAGTCACTTAGTATCTTCTTTTTTAAGGTAGAACAGTGTTCCCAAACAGTGGTCCCTGAGCAATAGCCTTCTGATGGTGTCTGTGGCCCAAGAAAGTTGTCAACAGCCAAGTACAGGAATGTAAAGCATGTTTAGCATGCTCACAAGCATGCTTTGCTCACAAGCCAGTGAACCACAGAGGTTTTTTATGTCTATGTCAGCACTTCAGATTTTTCAATGAAACAGTTGTTGTTTGACAATATTACCAATTTTCCCCTGYGCAAACACTTTGAAAAGCGAAATGCCCTAAACTGTCCTGATTACATGGGACATCATCACAGCTTACTGGACACAAGGACGTATTATTTAGCATTCAATAACAATATCCTTAAAATAGTCTACAGCAGCTCTGTCATTTTCTAAAATCCTTTAAAAAATTATTTCAATAGTGTTTATTAGTATGACAGCATGTAACTCTGACATGACAGAGTTTATCTGTGTTTATCTACATAAAGCAATCTAGCATGTTGTTGAGAAAAAAGAAGTCAGCCTTTTCTGGGCTAACCAAGCCTCCCAAGGTCTGTGGGCTTGCAATGCCACACTTGGGAAAATAGCAATAGGGGAACCCTACATTAAAATCCAGAAAAATATCTAAGTAACCTTTCAAGCAGAGAGATGGTTATGCAGGAGGTCTATTTGGTTTTTATGCATCCAATTCCATTCTCCTTTGCTCTCTTGAGCAAATTAACAGATTTTGCACATTCCCTCTGATCTGTGTAAAGTCTCTGAGCAAATGAAGCTGAATCCATGTCTGGTACAATGAAAAACCCTTCAAAAGAATAATGCATTTTCATTTAATCTTGGGATTCTAAATAGCATGAAGTTAGAATATCTTAAGTATTTCTACTGCCCAAATGAATGAACTCCAGGAAATTTTTAGCTATTCAGCTACATCTATTACAGACAGAGGCTGAACACCCCAAGCTGTGGGAGGCTTGAGAGTCTGGGATTTGCTCATTAGAAGAATCAAAGGCTGTGATCCAGAAAYTGGGAATAAACTAAAACCTTGGATCAAACTTCACCTCTCTCTTAAACCGGCCCCCCTAGTTGAAAGAGTTTCATTTGTGGAAAATAGCCACTGACGGGGCACTTTCACAAGTGGCAGACACTATATTTTAAAAGAGAAAGAAGAAAAAAACCCAAGAGAATAGATTCCTAGCAGAGTGGGTGGCAGCACACAAGCAGCACAAGCCTCTGCTTTGGAAGAGAACAGAGTGATCTTGTGGTAGCTGAAGAAGCTCTGCTTATATATGTTGTCGTGAGTAGCAAGAACACACAGGATTTGATCTGCAACTGTTGGAGCCACTTGCTTATATGCGAGCTTTAACTGCTGCCTGCTCCCAGCTCTAAGCACTACTTAGTGCATCACCCAGGTTAGCGGCAGTCCAGAGTCAGTTAGGAAACTCCAGCCTGGCCACACCACTAATCCTTACATTGCAGGGAAGGGTTACTAACCATGATGTATCGAAGCATTTAAAAGGTGATATAGCAAGAAAGGAAGCAAACGTAATCCTCATATTAGTGGCCCAATTATTTTCAGGAGAACACATCCTCATGCTGCTGCTGTGTCTCCTGCATGGCGACACCATCTCACATCCTAAAAGAACTGGAGTTACATTAGCATGACCATATGCTTTCAGCAAGGCTTGTCAGCTGAGGCACAAACCTGCTGCTTTGGGTTCTGGAACAGGATAACTCCATGCCAGCCAAAATCTTTGTATATGTGTCTGTTCTGCACCACACAGTGGGACAACAGCACAGAAACCCCAGATTCTGTAGTGCGGTAAAACTAAAGCAAAAAAGGGAAGGGCGAGGAGGTTCTCCAGAAATACATCAGAGAGGTATATGCCATAAGAGAAAAGTTAATTTAAGATAATGGGCAGCTTGAATGAGAACCACTATGGATCCACCAGCCATGGGAAAAAAAAAACCAACCCACAAAACTTCCCCCCCCACTACCCTCCAACATACAAAACCATAAGAATCTGGAAAAAAACCCGCAATATCTGGAAGCAAAAAACTTGTGACCAGTTTTAAAGATGGAGTGTGGTAAGTTCACGAAAGCAATGCATGGCATAATTGCCCATCACAGGAGTGGACTAAAACTCAAAGGCTAAGGAAGGCAAAATGCCACATATATTGAAACCCAACTACATAGCACCATCTAAGTTGTGTATTGAAAACATATCAAGATTGAAAAAAGAAAACAAATCAACCAGAAAATATGAGTATAGACATTCTTTAGCAAAGGTTGGAATTTGAACAGCATCCTAAAAGAACCACAGGTAATCCAAACTGTATTGAATGGCATTTTCTTGGCAAACACTCTGAGACTGGCAAAGTGGTGGCTCGTGATGCCAATCCTATAGTAGGGCAAAAGGCTGAAACTTCTTCTTATGCAGCAGCCAAACGCCTTCCTGAGCAGCAAGAGAAACCCTTCTGCAGTTGACCACTCTGCCTTTATACTTTTACCATTAATTATCTAACACTAAACCAATTCATATTCTGCATGTACATACTCACTGCATTGTAGAATTTTTAAGGCTTAATCTTGCTCTGACACTCATTTTGAGCCTCAAAGTAACTTATTCAGACAGCTTTTCTGTTCTTCTGTTACCAAGTAGGCTAAGCAACATGATTCTTAGCTCCTCCTGCAGAACCTGCTCAGGTAAAACAAAACTCTTCCCATCTCCTGGGGCTCTGTATCAAGCCAGTATATCATTCCCTAGAACATTCTGTTACTTACTGTAATAACACAAAAGAGAGCAAAAGCATGCAGGGGAAAGAATTTCACAGAGTGTAGTCATCACGCGCAAATTCTATATTCTTCTCTGTTTGTTTGAAGGCTAGAAAGTCAAGCTATTTTAGAGTGATAATTGACTTCTATTTCAGCACCGTAAAGAAAAGAAATGTCATACATTGTGGGTAATTAATTGCATTACATATTCACATACACCCACATTTGTTTGGAGCAGGAAAATACAACTCTCTGACAGCTATGCTCTCCTGAAAAGTAAAAACCCAACAGATATATTTAAAGATTCCAGATCATCCAAAAGAAACCAGATCCTAATTTTATGTTACTGACTAGTACTGGAGGCAATAACCTTTATCTAACAGTTTTCTTAATAAAAAATTGTTAATGGGAACAAACCAGTTTTTGTTTCCTCACTTCATGGAGTTCAGCCCTTCAGTGTCATTGAGGTCCCTGCGCTTCAGTCAAGAAGAACAGAATCATAGAATATCTCGAGTTGGAAGGGACCCATAAGGAYCATCGAGTCCAACTCCCATGGCCTGTTCTCTGTTTTGGGGGATTGCTGTCTCCAGGTCATTTGAAGGAACTGCTCAGGAGCAGTTTTTCACATCCAGAGTGAAGTAGCTCTTAACATTTCTTAAGGTTAGAAAAGAAGGCTTGGAAATAGAAATATCAGGTAAGACATAAGCAAATAAACAATGATGTCAATTGTTATTACAAAGCTAAACCATCATACCCTGTCCTCTTCATCTTTCTTATTTTTTTGGAAGAAGATAAAAGTTGTCTTGTATGCAAATTTTAAGAGAGTAGAGTTGTTAATATACCTGCAGCTTACATTTCTCTCAAGACTTTCTGTATTATTTTATTCAACTCTGAGACTCCTGGCATTAACCTCCATTCTCATTAACATTAATATTAACCATGGTTCTCCCCACTCTCTGCCACAACAGCTACCACAAAAGTAAGTTAACTACAGCTGTAAATGAAGAGCAAAGGCCCTGCCTGCTCCCTCTAACAAGCTGTGATCTCTCCAGATCTCTCCTTTTCTCTGGGTGATGGGCCAGACCATCTTTTCCCAGGCCCTTAATTTACCAAGTCCAACTATTTCCCTTTGAACCATGAGACATTTAGAAAGACACCCTGACTAAGCAGTAACATTTAAAGGGTTGAAAGTAAATTTATCACATCGAGGTGTAAGTAAAAATCTGGTTTCTCTAGGCAGCCCAAGGAAAATACATGATCCTGCACAGCTTTTTCTATCCTGTCTTCACCACACGATGCTATCCAGTGGGGACAGCTCCAAAGGGGAGGACTTGGAACAGCCACAGCCTTGGAAGCAGGCACACATGGCAGTCCCTGTCCTTCTTCTTGTTGCTTCCCATTCCCTCCAAAAGCCTCAGGTTCCTGGAAGTGCAAGGAGAAGCTAGTCTGGCTATTGAATAGCAGAAGAGCAAAAGGGCATTAAATCCTTGAGCCTGCTTCTCTCCGCTTTGTGCACAGACCCRGTCCACACGTTCTTTTCTTTCTGTAGGGTCAGTAGCAAACAGTTGCAGGTTCTCTCTGGCCACTGTTGCAGGCACTTAAAACATGCTGTAAGATTTATACAAAGAAGTAGTAGCACCCAAAGCTTTCTAACACTACTTCAATAGAATTCTTTCTTTGAATCAAGAAAGTCTGCTTTTTTTTATTTGAAGGAAAATATTAATGCCAAAAATCATGCTAAAATTTCGTACAACAAATCAATCTTTCCCTCATGGAAAGCCATCTAGTCTTTAATCTCATCACTACTGCAGCCAGATCTCAGAGGGCATCAGGGATCCAGATGGCATTCTGCGGCGTGGCAGAGCCAGACAAAGTTCTGGGCAATACCAACACGTACATGACTGTTTGCTGCCCAGCTTCTCTTTCACTAAACCTCTGTGCTGCGTTTCCAAGTCTGCTACAGCACAGATCACACTTTGTTTGCCTGCCTAAAGAAACCTCTCACGCCAGCTGACATATAGAGAGCCCCTCCTCTAATTCCTGGAAGTCTGTAGCACATCTGATGAGAATGAAGTGGAACGTTAAGGAAAAGAAAGGCAGCAAAATCCTGTGTCCTAATATGAGGATGAGGCCCACAGAATTACATCCCTAAATAAGACATGCAGATCTATGTTGCTGCTCAGAGAGATCAATGCTTTGGGGAAAATCATAATACACTAAAGAGGCTCAGTGTTCAACACAGGGAATACAGCAGAATTTGAAACAACTACCTTGAGAAGCTGGAAAGGAACCTGTCACCAAGATAGATGCATTTATAAAGTGCATCTCAGGAGACAGTCGTATGTAGACTGAAAGTCTCAGATTTGACTTGAAAACCTCAGATTTGAACAGAAGCCCAACAAAAGAGTTAAAGGGATACTTGTTCATTCACCTATTTATTATTTTATACTTGTTGCCACTGAAATGAATTGAAAAGCTTCCACCAAAGCAGAAGTGGGTGAAATCTCTAAGGCAGTTTAGGACATAGTAACCAGGATCAAAGCATCACATTTAGAGAGATGCAATGATTGTCGCTTGCCTAGAACCATCTGCGGGTGTAGCCTTGCAAGCAAATGAACGCTAGCCAGGAAAGCAGAGGGGAAATGGAGGATGTTTAAGATTCATTTAGTTGCTGGTCACTATTGGTTTATGATGCCTTTTATAGAAGCCCAGGAATTTTAAGGCAGAGCTACAGGAAGGCATAATCTTTATGTGTCTATTTCTGTATTTAAGAAAGACAGTCCTACATTTTGTATCTATTTAAATACCCAGTTAATTATTGCTACACAACGTTCCTAGCCAGATGCACCCCAATTTAGATTTTTTTTTTTGTTCATAATGTTCCATTTAAGCAGCAGTCATTTCCATTCAGTCTCAGCCTAAACAGTTTCTCTGGAAGATAGCCCAATTAAACAGATTTTCTTATTAAGCATGCCCCAATTAAGTGATGTACATCACTATCAGCTCAGTTTCTATGTGATTTTTGCATACTGAGTGGAGTACAGGGAACATTTTACACTGTTCTTAAGCTGGTCGGTCCTTGCGCATTTTTACATTAATTTTAACAAAACAACATCAAAGGTACGAAATCTAACCTAAATAGGAAGACTTCTACTGTAGTCCTTTACGGAGTTTTGGGAAGAAATTACCCAATCTTCCTTTTAAGCATTTTATTGAAGCAAGTCTCTGAAGAGAAACGGACTTCTGGCATCCCAGCGCTCTCAGTAGCGCATCTCTACCGAGGTGGGAAGGGGCTCTGCTTTCCTTGGGTTTCCAGAAATCAACTTTGCAACTCATTCTGTGCTCCAGTACTGCATAATACTTTTTTATATTAAATGCAATTAAGTTTAATTAAATTTAGTTAATTAATTTAATTTTTTCCTGGGGGGAAAAGAGATTCAATGACAGCCCCACAGTCATTTCTTAAGGTTAAATTTCTGACTCTTGGCAAGGAATGTGAAACGAGTATTGGGCACG
Organism: Oceanodroma leucorhoa; assembly: GCA_030449065.1. NCBI lineage: Eukaryota > Metazoa > Chordata > Aves > Procellariiformes > Oceanodroma > Oceanodroma leucorhoa. Next base: position 14,119,545 of record JASVER010000005.1, read on the forward strand.
TGTCTTATTTTTACAAGATGATTACACTTAAAATCAACAACCCTTGTGCATTTTATTAGATAAGATACTAGTTCATCCAGGGTAGTAAAATTAAAAATAAACACCGAAAAGATTAATTAAAAGCTGTCACATGCGTTAAAGGGTGTTTAGGTATGYGCGGAGCACTACGCAATACTGACCTCAAGCCCTTCCATATTGTTTCAGTACCAAACATTACTTTCTAAATTCGTTGCAGTCAAGCAACTGGCATCACTTTGCAATCCACGTCTTTTTTATTTTTAAGAGAAACAGACATTGGAAATGCTAAATCAGTTACCCTGTAAAACAATCTTCTGACCTAATTTTTCTGTCAACCGCAAGGAATGTGGTGCTGGGGAGGAAAACCTGAGTGTCACTATGAATTGTCATTGTTTTCTGAAGGGGCTAATAGTTTCCAATTTAACATCATTATGTTGCTATATTAGTCCACTTTTCCCATTTTGTTATAATAGTTCAAGCTTTAACTCCAAGCACTATTTCCCAGTTTGAATAGACACAGGCCTTGTGCCAAAAAGTTAAATGAATTACTTTTGTACCATCAGAGGTTGAAACACAACCATCTGGTCCACCAAAATTGCTCCGAATTTTTCAGTATTCTTTAAATGGCACATGCTGAGAAAAATCCCGGTCCAACAGAAGTAAGTGGCACAACTCCCACCAATTTATACAAAACCAGGATTTCATCCAACATCTCCCAGTGAGAACATTTTGCATTTCTGGACCATGCACAGATTTTGTACCGGCTATAACTGTGTTGGGTGGGTGAGATTTTATTTTTTTTTTCTTTCTACAGAAACAATAAAATCAACATTATGAACTGTGAAGTAATATTCAAGGTGGACAGAAACAAACACTGGCAAGCAGCATGCTTTCTTGCTGGCATCCGCATAGCAGGAGATGGAGAATTATTCCACTGAATTATTCCACCTCCACTGAAGGTTGAGTCCAAAGTATTGCCAAAATACTAAGAAAAGTCCTTTCCTGGTATAATACAGTATCTCATTGACTGTCAGCAATAGATGGATTTCTGGTTTCCTGAACTGGGTAACTAGCATACCACCCTTCTGGTAACATATTTCTTCTAAAACATACACACAGACACCCACACATCACCAAAGGATCACAGTCTATGAAAGCAAATTCTATATTCTATTTTCTCAAGAAATACTTTGCTAAAGAGTAATGCTTACAGTTGTTTCAGGTCATTTAATTTGGCTCTACTTTACACAGAAAATGCTCCGCCTCAGAAATCAAAAATGTTACATGATGGTTTCACACGCAGTGCCACCATTTCCAGAGACTTTATCCTGTGCTTCACAGTGAGGTGACAAAGTCAGGCAGCCAAGCTGGCACAAAATTCTTTTTCTGGTATATGAACAGATGAAGASAGAAACCTGTGCTTTCCATGGTCTGTTGTGGTTTATTGGCCAAATATACAGGCTATTTAAAGATTATTTATTTTACTGTTTATACTAGAAATAAGGTAGGAGCTGCTTAAAAGTATATAAGCACACACACATGCATTTAAAAGTATATTTACACAAGCATGATTGCTTTGTAAATAAGATTACTCTGAATATTTTTAGATGCAAATCAATTCTATTTTCCACTCTACCAGTAGGATTAAATTTCTGACATCATTGGTGAAATCCAAAGACACTAAGTTTAACTTGATGATTCGAGAATGATTCATAATGAAACCCTTCTTTTTCATAGCAGTGGGATGCCACCTATTTTCTTCTGTTTCATTCTGAAGATAGACATTAGAGTGCACCCACAATGGGTGGTAATAACAGTCAGATTTTAGTAAGCCTACCAGATAATGATACTTCAGCTATGCTCTGAGGAAGGTGCAGAGGCTAAAACTTGTGGCCACAGGATTCCACATCTATTGCAGAAGTACGACATGAAAAAGCTTATTTTCACATGCGTACCTTTTTGACATTGCCAGTTTCTAAAGGAACAGATCAGTGAGTTTTTCAGAGAAGAGAAAAACAAATATCAGGTCTTTACGCATCAAAGAACTACTGAATAATAATGTCCCTCAAGGAAAAAAAAATATATGCTGAGTTTTGAGGACGAACTTAACTTTTCCTCAACAGTAATTTTTTTTTTTTAGATAAAGATTTCTAGTTCCTGGTTTAGGTCAAAAATCCCAAACATGCATTTAACATAGTGCCATGTGTCCATGGGCATTGATGGAGTGTATCATGATGAATATGCCTACTGCCGCCTAGCAAGTATAAAAATGTGGAACATCTGTATGTCATCAATAAACACATACAGCTATTAATTATATTAATTTTATGTTGTCACATTTAAAATATTTTTATTTATGCCTTTTATGCATGAGGATTAAACATTTATTGTAATTTTTACTTCACTGCGAAAGACTAAAACCAAGTGAATTTTCCTCAACAAGCCAGCTAAAGCCTGGCTCAAGCTATTTTCCTTAAGGGAAGAAGTTGAAACCAAGTTAAATGGAGATACTTCCATAAACTTGTTTATTTAAAATAGCCAACAGTTATTTTTCCTGCCAGTTTTACATTTTAGCAGCATCGTATTTCTCTGCAGGTAGTCGTCTTCACATAGCTTAGGTGATGTTTATGGTACTAGAAAATTGAGCCCATAATCATGGAAACTAAGGGTTTCCAGTCTTCCCCCCCTTAATAATTCCTTCATCTAAATAAACTTTACATTTATTTATAACATATATAAATGTGTACATATATATATTATCATATACATACGCCACACCCCTTGTTTAGGATCTGAACTTCTACAAATTAATGCGTACTATATTAGACCAGTTTCCTATGCTTAATCAAGATACACAAGAATATCTTCTCATGTAAAATATATGGCAGTCCTGAATAATTTAAAAAGGCTCGAATGCTCTGCTCTCTTTGATATCTAGATATTCCCTGTCAGAGGAAAATACAAAGAATAACTTTTCCTCTCTTTGAAATTAAAAAAAAAACCAACAACCTTTTGTGGAACCTGAATTTTATTTAGACCACATACAAGCAATTTGAGGGGGAGAGGAAAGGGGGAGCTGCTCAGGCATGTTGTGATTATTCCCAAAACAAACATTACGCTCCCGGAATTCTAAAATAGGGAAGACCTTTAGTAATGGCCCAAGCCACATTAGGACAAAGATACAGATAACTCTGCCCTGAAATGACACAGTAGTAGGAAAATTAAGATGTATTTAAATTAGTGCTTGATTTAAAATGGTATATATTTTCCTTTTTACAGTATTGCACAGTATTCGATCCATTTCATGGTTTTCACTTAAATCTCTATTTCTAGATTGTTTTCCATCTACTATTACAATTTTTCATAACTGAAGATCATTAGTATTTTAAAGGAGTTAATCTGTGTATTACACTTGTAAGAATAATTTGTGAAATCATTTATGGTTTATTGAAAGTTAATAACCCATCATCCTCCCACCCAAAAAACTTCAGACCCTAAAGAGATGAGAACAGTTTTAAGAAAGGGATTTAAGGGATTTTGAAATACTGTCACCTTCAAACCCATTTTCCTCTCTTACTCTTCATTTTATTTGCAAACTAAAATGGCAAAACAAGACTGAAGCCAATTTGGTTCCCACTAGTTCTGTACCAAGAAGCAGCAAAGGGAATCTAGTGGAGAGTCCTTATGAGCCTGAATCAGAAGTGGAAGTGATCAGTGCTACTGTGCCATGAGATGCCACATACAGTTCCATTTGAGTTTTTTCATGTAGACGGTGGGCTGTTTAAAGCATTATTTTAACAAGATCAATTAATTTGTACTCTTTAAAAGTAATACTTTTGAGGCACCAGTCTCACAGAATCATCTGTATTATTCATTTTTCTAACTGGGAGATTGTTTTTAATAATTCAGTATTTATATTGGTCTCTTGCCCTTCATACGCAGATCTAAAGAGCTGTAATGTCCATATAACATCCAGGAACATTAGATAATAAACTAGAACAAGCATGAATATATGGCTGTTAAGTTAAACATTTAATTACAGCCTTAAAATGCAGAAGACAGAAATATTTTTACTGGCTTAAAAAAAAAAAAAGCCAGATTTATTCCTAGAAGTACTGGCAGAGCATTCCGAATTATGGGTGTTTTGTTTTGAAACAGAAACTCTTAGAAGAATCAGGACCTGACATCGAAGCAACATTGAAATTCAGTTTAAGGACGAGAAACTGGGCGCGCATTGTTTGGTGACAAGGCAGGTCCAGACGACCTTCAAAACCAATTACAGCGTTATCTGCATAAGCCTTTACATCACTGAATCGTAACGTATCTTGGAGACAAAAAGCAACAAAACCTTTCATACGCATCTCTCGACAGTCAATGGAGACTTCTTAAGGAAAAATCAGGAAAATGAGAAATGCACAGAAAGGCAAAATCACCGGCGCCCCACACCTTCTAGYGTTGGCAGGCTGTCCACATCCATTACACTGTGGCTTTTAGGACTGGAGGGTACCTGAAAACTGGAACCACGTTTCTGCTTCATGATGATAAATCTCTACCAAGGAGTTTGGTGCCCTGCAAGTCAGAACTACACCCAGCATCAACAACATCTGTACGAAACGGTTAACTTTAATGGCAAAGGGACACACGCATCATTTCCATTCAGGTCACTAACAGACCTGGTCAAAGTCAGAGAATTGTAAGAAAAATCCTATTTACGAGCAGAAACAAAGGTCATTTATTTGTAACTATTTTCAAGCTAAATATTTTTAAGCATTTCAGCATTAAGTATTCCCAAGCAGGCGTAGCCTGGATTACCACAGCACTGAAGTCTCGTCTCCCAGTGGCAGTAGGACAGACGCAGCCTGCTGATCCCAGAGCTCCCGCCTTCCCCCCGCAGCCAGCCGACGGAGCGCGGGCAGGCAGCCGGGCCGAACCACTCGGGCTCCCGCCAGATCCCACCTCTGCCGGCGCTGACCCCATCACCCAGCAAGGCAGAAGGTGAAATCTCCCAAGAACAGGCTCTTGTGTCACCTGCTGGGATAATAATCCAAGGGGAGCCGTAAGAGGCGGCAGCTCCTGGGCTAGCCTGCTCCAGCTGGGTATGCTCTCACCAGGTTCCCACAGGCTTTTGGAAAATTGCCCTTTCTCCTGAAAAAAAAGGAGTGTGCTAATTCTTAAAAACCCTACGGGATGCTGTCCCACTTAGTGGGAGCACCACTGTCCTCCCCTCTGCCTCCCAGGCAAAACAGGAGAACTTGCTATAAAGACACATCGTGTATTTCTAGTAGAGTTTGTAAAAGTTTTAAAAACATTCTGAGAAACAGATGCAGTAAGGATTCCGCAAGTGGTTTAAATTAAAACACACTGAGATCCTAAAAGCTTAGAAAAGCCTTTAATGGAGGGCAAAAATATTAAATAAATGCTTCCTACATCTTAACTGTTATAATGTGCAAATACTAACTTGTTATCTATTAAATTATGTTAAGCAGATGTAATTGGAGAGGGAAACTGCAGCATAAAAAGATAAACCTTCTATCTTTAATGCAGTAATTATTTCACATTTATTGGCTAGAAGCCAGATGCATTCTCATGTTTATTACAAATTCCAGTTTAAAAGATCTTATTTAGCTATTGGAGTTGGTAACATTCGCCTGTTCCAAACCTTCATAAATTTTATCAGTCCTGCTGAAAATGCAAGACCAAAACTTTGTCAGTTCTGTGCAAGTAATAAAGAGGTAAATTTAAAATGTATCTGACTCATTTTCACCTCCCAGCTGTATCTAATGCCAAATCTATTACCTGCATGGCTGCACTCTCAGGGAATGGGAACTAGGTATTTTTTCCCCACATTTCATCTGGTTCTAACTTGTTCTTTCCAAAAACCATAAAATCTCCACAGTTGTTCATGTTTATGTCTGAAAGACAAAACTAATAGCTGTTTTTAAGTCAAAATCTCACTAATCATCCTATCTGGCACAGTGGAGCTGGAACCTTGTTGACTTCAAATGTTAATATCCTTCATGCACAGCCTGAACACCAATTAATTCCATGTCCAGTTCAAGCCTTTTTGGACACTTTCAATTTAGCTGCCGTATTCTTCAAAACCTACACAGCCTTTTATTTAAGAGTCAATCTCAGGAACATCCTAAAAACTGGTAAATTTGGGGATTTTGCAAAGCAAGTCCTTAATGGTATGTCTTACACTCCCAGAATGACAACACGGCAGATAAACAGGGGCACTCTCCCCTCAGATGCCCAAACGTATGAGAGGTTTCTGATGCAATCCTCCAACATAAGAAATCTTCCCCAAAAAATGAGAATCTAGCCTTTTGAATCCAGCCTTTCAGTTCTAAAAGTCCCCAATCAAAAAGCTACATTAAAGAATATTAAGCTTACTTAAGTTTGAACAGCTAAAATGTTAAATGCAATTTAATCACTTAGCTCCCAGGGTTGCCTGACAGCTTAACTAAAGCAATTTAATTAAAAACAACAACTTTCAGTAGAAGATGCTATGAAAGATCAAGCATTTACTATCCCATACTAACAAAAGTAGTAAGTACTTCTCCTCAAGACAAGATTGATCTCTGCCTGGTGTTTTGGTCAGCCCAATGCCTATCTATCCCTGGCAATGAGTTGCCCAGCATGTGGGTGGGGTGGTATACCATGGGTGTGATCTCTCCTGGATGTCCCCAGCCATGGTGGTATACCATTGGTGTGATCTCTCCTGGACGTCCCCAGCCATATGCGTCACACCCATGGTATACCACCCCCTGGTATAGTCTTCCAGCATTTAATGACCCAGGATTTCCTGAACCAGAAACAGTACCTTTGTATTTAAGAGCTCGTGACAGATTTCTCCTGCACAAGTTTGTCCAACCGGTGGTTGAAACTATATAAAATCTTAGCATTTCCTCATATTCTGTGTAGCAAACTTACCATCACATAGGAAGCAGGTGCAATTGCAATGCTTCAGTGGCATACTAACAGCAAGGTGGGTTAGAGGAGCTGACACAACATAGACACCTCATTGTGAGAGCCAGCATCCCATCCAAAACCCTCTCTAGTAATTCCCAGTGTGTAAAACAAAACTGTAATTGGAGGCAGACATCGTAGTTCAGACTTAATGCAGTGCGCAAGCTTAAAAATGTGTTAATGCCAAAATAAAGTCCACGTATATAACTTCAACAGTTTTGTGCTGCCTTCCAAAATATAGCCGTTTCCGAAGCTGCCTGGAGATGGTGTGCCTGGTGAAGGATGCCACAAACCTGTTTGGGGGTCTGCCCTCATATTGTACCCTGGCTATCATGTATTCCTCTAAAACAACATTCAGTGTTACACTTCTCAATTTTTGCTTGGCAGATGGGTATCTAAAAATGCAGCGTGAGCATGAATACTGACGACTTTGTATATACAGGGGGAAAAAAATGCGGAATGCATACCATTCTCACTCAAGACAGCAAGATTTCAGAACATCTTAAAATCATGGGAAAAGGGTAAACTGGGAACTCAGGAAAATCTTATTTTGCAGAAATTGACATTTTCAACAAGCTTTTGGCTACAGAGCTGCCATTATGCCAATGAAGATTTAGACAAGAAGGTTAAACTCTTCATTCATCAGTAATGCCTGTTTACTTCTAATGGCTCCTTCCAGAACAGCCAAAAAGCTCTCATGTTTGGATTAAATAAATAATTCTCTCAACCATTAAGGAGTATTTAGATCAAATATATATGTTCTTGAATATATTTTGAGTACCGTGCACAGCGCAGTACAGACCTTGAGTAAAGTGCAGTAAGCAGAAAAGAAAAAAGTTGCTTTTTTTCCCAGTTACCTATCTGAATACACACAGAAACACGATGATAAAAAGTTTATCAAAAGTTGGCACATTTCCACTCACATCACTGAGTCTAGACTCATCGCAAAGAAACAACTGTGCTATGGAAGATAAACTAACTGACCATGTATTTTTCTCCTTTTTCTATAAATCTGGCAAGTATATGCTTGTATAGTAGTTTCTCATCCAACTTCAAAGAAAAATCAAATGATACAACACTATCACCATATTGCAAACTTTTATTCACTTTAGGAGCCATAAGATTTTGAGATGCTTTTGCACAGACCTATACTAATATAAGAGATTTTAGTAAGAAACAAATTGATTTCTTTAAAAGTAATAAGCAAAATTACATACAGACTTTGTTGATTAATAATGTTAAATATATGAAATTCATCACTAAAGAAACTTCACAGAATCATCAAAAATCTGGCTGGAAGTTAACACAGACATATAAATGAGATATGAGAAAATTGTGCTTTAGACACCTAAATTCCTTTTCCTGATACATAGCTCTTTAAGTGATATGTATCCTGTAAAGTCAGTAAAGATCTTGATAATAAGATTTACAATTTGTTACCCAGATAGTTGACTGGGTTCATCCAGAAATTTCCACAAGAGACCAGGCACATATTAATGTGAAGGTATGGTGATTAGCTGAATGCTTTAGTTGTGATTACAGAAGTAATTCAAGGGGTTTAATCAAATCCCTATCATTAATCTGACTGAAGGACATGTGGCTGAGTCCACTACCCTTCTTCAAAAGCTAGTATCACCAGGTTTTATTTCCTCTTTCATGTTTGTCTAATACCAATTTTAGTTGTACTGCTGTGGGAGAAATCAGTGGCTCATTAATTTGTGGATGAAAATATTTATTTTGTTCCCTGAAAGACACATTCCTAGTTTTATTTAAATATAGGTTGGATTTCAGTTTCCTTTGCATTGGGAAAAAGAGAAGCAAGTCTTGCATTTCTATTGATGAATTAAGCAGAAAAGTTATGGCCACTATATTTAAGTACAGCACATTTTACACAGAAACATTTAGCTTCATACACAGCACCTTTGGCATCAGCTCCATTTCTGGAGCTAAAACTAAGAAAGTTTTAGTCCAACAAAATATATTGTGCAACATGGTAATATTCTGGTCTTACAAAGTGTAATACCTGTTTTTCTGTGTGCCTGTGAGTGCTGTAAATACACAAAGTGATTTTAAAAAGCTGTAATTCTGTCCGTTTTTAAGGAGAAACAATGGAGAAGCGGGGAGCCCCGCGTTCAGGCAAAGCACGGCCGACAAAAATAATGGCTGTCTCTACAGCTCTGACTGCTAATGACATCCAGAAAAGTGCTGGCAGAGCAAAAGTACTGAGAATTGTCTAACTAATGTTTAAATAGGACCCCAGGAGCCATACAGGAATTGGGGGGAAAAATCTTAGTCCCTCAAAGCAAACGTTACAGCAGTTGCAGCACATCTGAACCACTGAGCTAAGGAACCGGGTGTCCATTCCTGCAGCTCTGGTAACACGGCGTTCAGCTCTAGAAGAGCACACGGCAGGCATTTTACGCTGAAGGTGAGGTATGGCTCTTCAGGCAATTGTTTGGCGGGGGGAAAAATATGCATTTTTGCTTGCTCTTTTTGATCATATTCCAAACATCATACATGCTTTGTGCAAGAGCCACGGAGGGTTGAGAAGGCACCTGGATATAGAATAGACTCTCGCACTTGGATGGAAAATCTGCTTCAATTTATAGGACAAGCTTGGGTGATCCAAGCCTCGTGGTTTTTGTGAATTCTTGGCGTGCTGTTCCCAATGCATTGTCCCAGAAGATGACGCAGTGCACCAAGCTGTTGTGGATGCCCCATCACTGGAAGCGTTCAAGGCCAGGTTGGATGGGGCTTTGAGCAACCTGGTCTAGTGGAAGATGTCCCTGACCATGGCAGGGGGGTTGATCTTTAAGGTCCCTTCCAACCCAAACTATTATATGATTCTATGAGAAACCGTGAACCAGAATGGAGGGGTCTGCCCTGGAAATACACTGATTTGGAAAAGTGACCTGCAGATACTAATGGTACGTTTTGCAGGCTGACTGTTAGAAATGCCCAGCTGCAGGTCAAAATCAACAAGGATGAACACTTGACAGCTCACTTCATCCTGAACCAAGGGCAAATGCAGAATGGATCCATCACTTTGACCTGTATTCCAGAAGCTGAACGGCTGCCAGGAAAGAGGAGGTCTTCACATATTCAGTATGACAGACAGCCACGAGCAATAGGCACTCCCATTAAGCCTGACATTATGATCCCAAGGTGTGGGACATTGTCAGCTCTCTCAGTGACAGAACCCCCCACCAGGAACAGCTTTGTCATGGCAGAGCGTTGTAAAGACCTCGTGCTGCTTCCAACAAGAAGATGCTTTCTAGAAGTGACAGCTATTCAAGCTACAATGAATAAAGTATTATACATATATATAAAAAGAGGCTAGTCTAGTAGATGGGGGGGAAGGCATTGATAGAATAATAAAATTTGACCAAAGGGAACTCAACGAGAGCCAGACAAATACATTGAAGGGTCTATGTGGAATGTCAGATCTAAAGAAAAATCCAGAGTGGGTTTACTGGCCCCTGACACACAGCAAGTAAATGCAACCACACCAGTTTGTTCTGCTCCACAGGATTCCAGCAAAGGATTTCCCCTGTACTTGTCAGAGAAGTCACTAAGGCAAGCATTGCATTTTGCCTCTGCGTTTTGAAGTTACTGGGATCTTAAGTCTCGTTCCTTTTACGAAGCATTACAAACCAACAAATTTCTGAAACCAAAGCCTGTTCACCCTACCAACAAAGAGACTGAGAGACCACATAGTACAGAAACCTTAAAACCTGTGAGATCTTGTCCATCACCAGAGCACAGACTTTCCCAGGATTCGGCTGTCAGTAAGTGTTGGAACCACTGCGTCCAGATAAAATCCACTGAAGCTCTCTCATCTCCAAAGCACACCTTGGCAACTGGTTGGCTATAAGGAGCTCAGTCCTCCAGAGCTGTGGCTGCAGACTTGTGCAGGACCTAGTGGGTTACAATTGCTCTGTTAGCCAGGTCTTCCCATAGTGGGAGAGGTTACGGGCTGGACCTGTCCCTCTCGAGTTGCAAGGAGAGCCAGGGGCAGTTGGGGTGTCATACTGCTCTGGGAGGGGAAAGGACAAGAAAGGAACGTGGGAAGAATGGCACCCTGGGCACCACCTTCCAGAACAGTTTATAACTTGGACCCTGCAAGAAGGAATAAGAGAACATTCAAAGCCTGTCACGAAGTAGGATCCGCAGATGGGCTTTGCTAGGGCCTCCAGTTAACCTCCCAACAACTTATCATAATTAGATTATAAAAGACACTAACTTAGATAGCCCGACTGCACAACTTGCTTGGCTGCATGAACTGCATCTCCCTTTGGAGTCATCATTCTTTAATTGAAGATGGGCATTTCGGGGAAAGAAAAAGCGATGTTAACTCTTTGTGAGCATGTAAACAACCTTCAAATCAGGACTGGAATATGGCCCGATAGATTTTTTTTGTTTACATTCTGCATTTTCTACAAATAAAGGATAGTTTCTTTAAGCTGATTAGATTTCAGGGCAGTTAACTGATCTTCCTATAATCATTACTGTTACAAGTTTCTGCTTTCAGAAAAGGGAACAACACTGCAACTCTAAAACATTTCAAAGTATAAACAGATAGATTCCCATGCATCCAGTCTAATAGCACCTCTGAATCTCTTAATCTGTGAGCTTCCAGATTTGTTCTGTATCCTACACAGCGTAGACATAAATGATGACTGCTGTTGCAGGTAATTGAAACTAACAGCGTGATACCACCAGGTAGCGTGACATCCTGTATACATTTGTTATCTTGGTGGGGACCCATCACTCTAATAAATATATTTCACATTTGAGTACCAAATCAGATATGACTTTGGACAAGATGATAATGACTTCATAAATCTTCCAAAGACAAACTTCCTTAGTGAATAAAAAATAATCTGGTTTTTCTAATCCAAAAGACAAAAATACAACACAGCACTTGTTTAAATAAAGGATTTTCTACTTGGGACTGTTTGTGTGCGCAAGGATGTACTGCAATAACCAAAAGCAAAGAAGAGGCAGGAAGAATGATCAGCACAGAGCAAGACACAAACTACATACTTCTGCTGCATATTTGTATACTTTAAGCAGGTTTTAAAGCTTTCACAAATTTTCAGTAGTTTATTATGTTGGAAGAGCATAATTCTGATACTTTCATTAACAAAATAAACAAAATACTCCTTTAAGGATTTGTTGTGTTTGTTTTATCATGCATTCAAAAAGGCTACTGTATGCACAAATGGTGCTAGCTGGACTTAGTACATCCTAGCATCCCTCAAGCATAAGAAAAAGCAAGAAGTTGTTTCAAGAACAGTTCCAGTTTTGGCATAATCTAAGTGCAGGCATTGTTTCTTAATTATTAAACTTACCGAGCACTTTTTTAAAAACTCTCTCACAGCAGACATGTGAACTCCGATGAAAACAACTCACTGCTTATGGAAAGGGACAGCAACATGCAGCAATATTCAACAAGATGATCTGAAAGTATATGAAGCCTGTGGTCTGGAAAAAGACTCTCACATCCTGATTGTACCACTGACTGCCTTGTTTTTACGTTATTCCCTCTCATTTTTACTGATGGATATGTGGATAAAAGTAATCATGATGAAACATTCCCACCCACAATAATATACTAAGGACGCATTACTTATCACTTATATAACACCAGGATTATTTTTTTTAAAGAGGATTGTGTAATATAAAGGATTAACATTCTTCAAAACAGAAAGTATATGCAGTACAATAGCAGATAGAGGCAGACTCGTGGACTGATCAAACCCTTCTTCTTCTAGCTTAAGTGCCATTATAAATCACTTTAACACAGTCAGCACTGAGTAAGCTGGGACTAAAGGAAAGTGCACGAGCTAACTGCCATGAAAGACTGAAAATCTACTTGCTCTGCTAAAATAAATGTTTAACAACAATAATGATAATAATAAAACAACGAAACATTTAAACTGGTTTTTTGAACTGCCACTAATGCCATTTAATGTTCTGCTGAGGAAATGGTGTTCGGTTAATAAAACATTATAAATTGACTCCTCCCCTCATGTTGTGTGTAGTTCTTTCAACATCCTTCCTCTCTGCCGGGGCAGCCGGCAGCTCTGTGCCTGTCTCGCTGGAACTTCAGGAATTTCAGCTGACAGAGAGTGTTACAGTGAACGAGGCTTTATAACCTCTCTGAATTCTTTTGCTTTCTAGCAAAAGCTTTGCACTCACCCACCTTTATTTTTGTCGCAGTTGCTAGGATGCCTTGGCGACAGACGCTAGAAAGATCTATGATTTGGAGACAAAGCTGGAGGCAGGTGTAATCCACGCCAGCCCAAAAGGGGGGCAGCGGGCGGGAGGCTCGTGCCACCGATCCTCGCACCAGCGCAGATCCCTCGCAGCGGCACAAGTGCTACCCRGGATAGAGCAAATCCGCGTGCTGCCATCTCAGCCTCTTTGCATCTTACCTGCCTCCCCGCCTGGACGCAAGGAACAGATCGCAGCCTCCCACCACTGGGGAGGGAGGAAAAGTGCCTCTCTTAATTTGGGCACCCACCCCAGCCACGTCTGAGGAGCACTGGATCTGCCCTGTAGGGAACTCCCCTCCTCGCTGGGGGCCAACGTACTGAAGCAGTAAAAATAGATACTGCACCTCTACTGCTCAGGACTGTGCTTGCTTCGACTGCAAAATCCGCCTCTTGCACGGGCTGTTGTGGCCAGACACCACCAGTCTTTACAGATGAGCAGAGGTGGCCAGAATTGGCTTCCAAACACCACAGCGATGGCTCCTCGGTGAAGCTCACGCAGATGCTGGCAGAGACTGGGCTACAAACAAAGCACAAACGATGTATGCGCTTGTTTAAAAAGCACATACAAAGAGGGCTTTTTCTTTTAAACATTACTCAGAGAATTCTGCATTTTAAAAGGCAGTCACAGTAAGGCAATTATTTAGAATAAAATGTCATTTTTCAGGGTGATAAATTAAAATAGTTTCATTAAGTATTAAACATCTGTTCTGAAGGAACTGCCCCTTATTTACATAAAATCTGTGTGTCATTCTACAAAATGAATGCTTTCTGTGCTAACAGTGTTGTGGAGGAAGAGCTTTGTCAAGTTGGATTCATCCAAACAACCTTACTTGCTTTACTTTCTTATTGAAAAAAGTTTCATTGCCAGACTGACTGTAGTAGGAAAATTACAATGTAGTGCTACACCATAGTTAAAAATCCTTCTGGTCTCTAATGTTTGATGGAAAAATTGTTCTGAGCATAAAAGAACAGATGCTGACAGCCATAGCAATTGTCAGTGTTCATGCCAGTGAGCCATATTTACTTGAAAAGGCTATTCATAATATGAATAGTGCTTCATCTGAAGAGAACTCTTATTATACAAGCCGGTATATGTTTGCAGCAAAAGGGACCCCCACACACACCCCCATTGATTTTTTTTTCCTTGATCCAGCTTTACTTGTTTTACAACCTCTTTTTGTTACATTAGCTGCTTCACTGCTCTGAACACTTCTTGTTTACACATGTTGCCTAAAACAACAAACACTAAGCAATTCATAATATAAATGGGGAAATGTATTAGCAGAATCCACAAAATGTAAAGTTTTAGAAGACAAAGTTCTAAGAAATCTGATCTGTATATCCTTTCATGATCTAGTTTTCTCCTTAAAAGCATCCACAGTTGCTATCCCCCCATGCCCAGCAACAGGGGCATCAGTTGTAGCACTAGTGTAGATAKACCTCTGAAGCCTTGACACAGCTTTTTTAGTCGTGGTATTCAGCTAGACTAGACAGCAATGACAAAAATATCAGATTTGCCCAATCTACAAAGAAAACAAACATTTCCAAGTACCTTCTCTTTAGAGGAGATACCCTGCAGTTTGTGCAAAGCAGGACCATACTCTACTACCGAGCTATGTCAGCTGCACCCTAGCCACAGAAAGCATTCCTCCTGCCCACGTCTGTGCTGTCTATGCTCCTGGCAGCAGAAGCAGCCATTCAAAACTTCTGGCACCATCCAGTCCCTGACAACAGGCTGGTACGGATCAGGTTCCCTCAGAGAGTACACGGGCAGCAGTCCAGCCAAGTTCCCCTTCCAGGCGGCAGCAGGAGGTTCACCCCCTTGCTGAAAGGAAGAGGAAACATCCCTGTTACACTAACAGTGAAAATGTCCTGCAATGCTATATTCCCATCAGCTGGAAATCTGCAGAGGTGGCCATGGAGCAAACCAGCTGGGCTTGGTCATCATTGCCATGCACGTGGCGTAGTTCATAGAAGTTTCAGGGGTTTAGGAGGGTAGCTCCAAGCCCTGTCTGCTCCAGCATCCCTTCCCCAGCTAAAGCAGAATGAACCCCCGTGTTTCCCATGGTCAAACAGCGGAGCGAAAGGTCCTTTTTTCCTGCGCAGCCCTTGGAGCTGCCTCTGCAAGCTCCCACTCCTGAGTGAGAGTGCTGCACAAGACTCAAGGCTAAAATAATTGCTGAAAAAGGGTTCCTGTGTACAAAGTGCGGACAACTTTATCAGGGCTGTCTAATGACAGCTGAGACAGCATTAAAACGCATATTTAAAAGAAAGCCATGTCACATTAAGATGGTACTTTCAAAAAGAGTCACATATCTGAACGGAGCTGAAATGTATCTGATATTAAAAATTCACAAAGTCTTCCTCTCTGTTATCTTCTCAGTAACTCTACATTCCCTTCTTTACTTCCACACGTAACTTTTCTTAGCAGTTGCTACAAACCTTTTGACCTGTATAATGCAAATTATAGAATTAGATTTTACGTCATAGCATCCAGAAAAGGAAAAAACTCATCTTTAAAATTAACATTTAGAACTTCTGTTCTAAATAACTATCAGTTAACAGGCTCCTGAATTAACCAGAAGTGGATTCCCAGGCTGGGTTCAGTTCTTCTGCTTCCTGAGTTTAAGAATTTCTATGAAATCTGAAATGCACAGAATAACCTTCGTTTCTTCGTTTCTCTGGACCTGCTGAAGATTTCTATCATCCCATTCCTTATGTAAGTAGACGGGAAGACTTATTAGAAGGATTTTCCCTGAGAGAAGTAAAGTTGTTTTCACAAACATTTATTATTTTCTTGCATTTTATTATTTATTATTTTCTTGCATGTCTGTTTCACTGCACATAAAAGGTGCAACATCAGTGTTTTGGTTTTAAGAAGATTAGATTAGAAATTGCTCTTAAAATTTGACTAACAGCAACACGTCATAGGTCTAGTCCATTCCATCACATGTGTAGTACTCTGTTTTGATGCAGGTATGATGAAAGAAGGAATTCAAGAGGCGGACTGCAATTTCAGCCCTAAAATAGTCCCATAACACTATGTGGCTCTATTAAACAACTTTTTAAAAGCTAGGAACTTCCACAAGTGCTGAAGCATGTTACTGTAGAATAATACTTGACAGATATTTGATTTGCAATATAGGTATTGCCTCACTGTGTCCCTACTGAAGGTTGGTAGCTTGGCAATCAAGGACATAAAAGCAATTTTCCTTTCCTACTCCCATCCTCATCCTACTCTTAAAACATGACTATTAGTACTCAAACTAACCATACTGCAATCAAGGCTGCAAAAAGCCCAGTTACATTTCTCTTTGAAGTACCTGGTTGATGATAAATTACTTCAGTTACATACATGGTGAAAATTATGCAAATATCAACTCTAACAGGACATTCCCTTTTCTCTATCACATAAGCATGCATTTTCAACTGAACTCTGAGATACCACATCCACTGCAAAATAGACAGCATGCTTCCTTTTTTAAAAGTTCTTTTGTGGAAGAATAGCCATTTTGGCCTATTGATCTGCACCTGAATGCAATATTTTAAAAAGAACTGATGAAAATTGTCTTGTATTTAGCTGGACAGAAAACTGATAATATTGGTAAATTGTTCAATAAGGCTGATCACCTTTTAAAAAGCTTAGGCAAACACAAGGTTTGAACAACCTAATTGCCCACCAAGAGCAAAACAATCATTTTTATATCATACATGTTTGGTGTCTGTACTGATATCCTACTCCAGTCTGCAGTCCCTATAAATGGCATAGTGACTTTTTCCTTGGGGTGACAGAATACATTTATTTAGATTCCAGCTTGTCATATAGCGCAGAGTCTCATGCCCCAGAGTGACTTGACTTACTCTGCTGTCTAGCGTAGCACAATAGCTGCTTTCAACACCAAAACTGGTTTCTGACATTATATATTGTCAACCCCATTTGCAAACAGCCAACTTGAAATCATCACTGTGGATGGAAAGCACGCACAGCAAACTGGGGCTGCTTGACAGCAAGCCTGTCTTTGAGAGCCAGGTCACACATTCACTGCCAAATTTTGTAGTGCGTCACACCTAATCTGTAAAATGCATAGCAAATCACTTAGGCACAAAAAATGTCATATAAAACCAGTAACAGCTTATGATGCAAGTTACAAAGTCTGCTGATTCTCCCCACCATTTTGAAAGCTCTTCATTTGCAACGGGCAGCTGAGCTTGTGGGACTCTGCTTGTTTGTCATCTTGCACCCGCTTCTTTTCATACCTTTATCTTATTCATTACATACATTAGATGGTTGTCTCGAGCATTAAAAAGCAAAAAGGAGTGTATCATTAGTCCAGCAATGCTAGATACATCATACCCGTGAAAAGATTCTCTTTATACTAAACACCGCTCCACTGAAGTCCTGGGGAGCACTGCAATCCATTTCAGAGCAGAAAGAGGTCTTCAGAGATCAAGCTAAAGCACAAATGTTTGAATTAATCTTCCAATGACTGGAAATTCTTGAGTGAAAAATAAACAAATCACTGTTATTACTGTTAAGAGTCCAAGGCAAAGACTCACCGATCCTTAAAGTATGACAGAATATTGTAGTATAGGCAGGAAAATATATCCAGCTTGTTATGGAGATACAAAGAGAGGATGCCTGTTCCCACACGGAAATTAATGAGTAAGTTTGCTAGGGATTAGTTTTCACAAATTCTGATGCTTTTCGGAGTTTAAGGCCCAAAGCTGGTGCTCCAAGTTTTCTGCCTTAATCTAGATCTGTTTACCCAACTCATGAATCCTTCAGCAGGTTGAGAGGATAGTTTCTCTAGAATTGGCTCTTTTTCTGTTTCCTCTTTATAGAGACAAAGTCAGCTTGAGGTCAGCATAACTAAAACTGACTTCTTGCTCCCAGGTCCCACTGTGACCTCTTATTTATTTCAGACAGCAAATTTAACATCTGCTTTGGACTGTCATAACTAAGACATCACTTCTTGCAAGTCCTAGCAAGGATCAGATCCCTCTTCATCTACAAACTCAGAATTCTTATCTCAGTCAAGCCTCATTACCTTCCATACTGACCAGAGAAACTTGTGTTTTCCTGGCCTAGCACAATGCGGTTCCAGCCTCATTGCTATTAGTGGCCATGCTGGTAGTTTCGGACACTACCAGAACAAATCTGTCATGCGTATTAAATGCATGCACAGGCATATACAAACATATAACCCAAGATGCAAGAACATCTTCAGGATCCTCTCTGCTTTTAGGTATGTATTCAAGAGAAATTTATTCCTGTGGACTCCAGTTATACAGCACCGACATATCGCTTTGTTTGGTCTGGAAGCACAAAGGCATTAAACAATGTAATCAAACTGTTGAGTTACCAGATGAAGTAGTACAGATGTTGCTGCATATATTTTCACAGATAATCAAGTAGAAGAACACAGTGGTTAACTGCTTAGCCTAAAGTCACACAACTGTGTGAAAGCCGAAACTACAAGAAAGGCATTTGACTCTAACGCAAAGAACACAACAGTTCTGCATTTGTCAGTCTTTGGTCACGGCCATCCTGGTATTCCTCATTTGTCAACTTAATGTCCCAAGTCATTTGCTATCCCCCACTGGGCATTAAGTCACTTGCATTGCTTTTCTTGAAGCTATACATAGATAAACTTTGTCTGCATGAAAAGGAAAAATGCAGTAAACAGTGTTCGGGCTTTAATTTTGGTGTAATCTAGATCAGTTACAAAACAACTTCAGTAAGTTGAGCTAAAACAGAAATAAAAAATATTTATGATACCTTTCAATTTAATCAGCTTTAAAATATCTTCTGAGAGCAAACTGTCACCGATTTTTCAGAAAGCCTTTTTCTAAAGTATGAGAAGATAGATCTGGGTGAGCATTACTCTTCAGGGTGCTCCAGAAATTAGTAGTTGCAGGAAAAAATACAACTCTTGCCTGAGACAGCAGACCTATTTCATGTGATAACTGTTTCACTTTTCCCATTCTTAATGAGAATTTAGCTTTTTCAAGAAGCCCACAGCTGTCAGGAGAGCTACATCTCACTATCAAAAAMCTCAATATTCTTCCTGGTTACACTAATAATAAGAAAGAAAAAGGGTAATGTTTCGAAAACAGCTCTTTATGCACACACACACAAGCACAGGAGGACTCCAGCTTTTCTGCTAACAGTATATGAAAGAATTCTATACCATTCTGTATTTTCTAATGTACTGGAAAACTCTCTCCTTCACTCCAGATGTCAACAACTTCCACAATTACTTTTCCTTACTCCAGTACCTGAATCACCAGCTCTTGCCAACGGGAGACCTGCCAGCTGAGGGAGAGCAGAGTACTGCCTTACAGATGTGCACCCTGAAGAAGCAGGGGTGCACGCTTTTCAGTAATGATGTGCACTGCAGTTCAGTGTGACCAGATCCCCTATGCCGATGAAATGCCCACTGCTTTCAGTCCAAAGGAGGTTAGTTACAAAAAGGACATACATGCTTATGCTCCTAAAAGTAAATAGCTGTTCCTGGGGTAAACTTTCCACACGAGAGGAAAGACTGCCATTTTGCAACGGGTATCAGCCTGCGTACCAGTAACAAAACCGGCTCCAGTGACTGAGAGAGGACGTGCAAATGAGAGATTGTGACCAGGAGGCCGGAGCCGAAGCGGCTGCAGATGTGGAGGCCATTGCATGGATTGCCTCGCCGGGCAGTGCCCGGGCAGCGCTGCTCTTACCTGCAGAGCCTGGCTATGGGGCATCCGGCATCCCTCACACTGCCTCAGCCCACCTGCCCAGCCACCGGACAAGCAGAGAAAGGTTTGCTTTTTTGGATGGATCAAGACAGCCCATTGCCTTTGCTGACAGAGATAAGGTCTTCGATCTGAAGTGTTTTAATCGTGCAGTGTGAATGACACGGGTCCAAATTCCTCCACCTCTTGACAGAGCTTTAAAATGGATCCAACGCTTCAGACAGTTAGGAGAATGCTACCCCAAAAACTTCTACGTAGCCTTTAAGGTCAGCCACCCGTAATCAGGGACGGCACAGTGCCAGCCAGCTGCGAACCGAAAAATGCATGTCCCCCTTAGCACAGCGCCTGCAGCCTGAAGTGGTGAGCCCAGAGCCTCAGGAAGACACTAAAGCAGTCACGCAATTTTTGGACCGTAGCTTCTTTTTTTTGGTGTCTTGCCACCCTGGAGACCAGCTAGAGTTCACATGTACCTACAGGAAACTGCAAATGATCTGAAAGGTTTAATTATCATCTCCCTTTCACCAGCAATGAAAACGTGGTTTATATAGCTGGGGAAAATATTCCTATATTGTTTCTTATTTTGCATGGTGACAGTAACTGGCATGACACTAATGCTATATTCAACTGTTCATAGTTAAAAATAGACATAGATGTAGGGAGAATAAGCACAGAGCAAAAAAACATCTCTTACTTTTGGGAAAAAGGAGGGAGAATGTGAATAGGTACAGTCTATTTGATTTTTGAATGAAGCTTATGAACCTTGCCAGAAAAGGTTTTCTTACATTCCAACAGAAAAAAGCTCTGAGAAACAGATGCACCTAAACAGATATAAAATATATATATATGTATTTATTTATTTTACAAGACACAGTAATAGTTTAGGTGATCAGGAAACTGTTCACAGAAAGCAATGCTGACTAGTRCCTTTGGCGGACAGGTCTATCTATACATTACCCTGACAATCATCTGAGACTACTAAAGCCAGGCCTGTGTCTTCAATAACCCATGTTGACCAGAGAATGCCCTTCATGTCCTTCAGGTATGAAAATAATGTGTCAAGGACTCATTGTGAATGGCTTTATGAATAGATCTGTCACAGTACATGAAATATTAAAGTTAGTAGCCCCTTAAGAGACATTAGAACTTAGAGAGAAAAAATATTTTTCTCTATATTCTATACTCTTTTCTCTATATATTCTATGCTTAGAATTTTCTCTATTCTAATGCTTCCCTAGCAGACATTAGAATTTATAGAAAAAAATTATTTTTCCTAAAGCAAAATATTCTTCTCTACTAAACTGTTATCTGATATAATGTACTAGAGTTAGAAACATCAAACCACTGTAGCATGTATTAACCTACAAACCATTTCTTGTTATAATATTAAAAAGCCATGGTACCAGTGTATTAATGCATTAAGTAATAGTTTAGCAAAAATGCAGGCACTAGACAGATAATCAATGAGAATTAGATTTGCCTCAGGCACTAAATATACTTTATTACACCATCTCCGAACATGTTTTCATATRAAGAAAAAGAACAAATAACCTATATAGTGAAAATATTTCATACCATGAACCAGTTTTGCATTCCCCTTTTAGATGTGTTTTATGCAAGAAGGAAGAAAAAGTATCCACTTCATAAACAGATGGGTATTTTTATTGGCCTCGATCCTTACTGTGAAGTCTGCTGTAAGGCACAGTGCTTATTTACACTCTAAAGCACTGGAAAGAACCGGAGTTTCACAGAGCCAGTCCCAGTGTTTCCTCCATTAGAAAAATTATTTGGTTTTAAATCAACCCATCTCTCTAGGCATAGAACAGATGTACACATCAACAATACAAAATACTAATGAACAAGTTCGTATGGCAGAATCAATACTGTTGATGAACATTAGTTCCTTAAATATTTAGAAAATAAGGAATATTTTGCATGGCAAATGAGGCACTGTTATTTGTCTATTGCTAAATAAAAAAATATTAATAATGTTGAACATTACAACACTGGAATCCGAGGGAAGATGCAAAATATTAGTGCAGCTTGTAGAAGATAAAATAAAAACATGAATACCAATTATTTTTCAAGAAAACTCCACGCCACATACAACTAGATTGCACGAAAACTGAAAGAATGAGACAGTATGTGTTGCACATTAGCAAAATCTCAGGCATTCCCTGATCAGAGAAATGAAGAAAAAGAAATTAGGCACAACTTACAAGAACAGCAGCAACTCAGAAAGAATGAAAAGTGCCACAGTCAGTCAGGTGGAGACAACATACGTGGCTGACAAGAGAGCAAATATATGTGCAGCACAGTGCTGCTTCTCCTTTTAATCTTCTATAAAGTTAACAGAGCATTTTACAGGGAGGATAAAACGCGCTGACCGGTGGAGCCATCCCAGCAGCGGCATTCCCTCACGCTCGGCAGGGCTTTACTGCCTTGTTATCAGACGGCGTTTCGGGGAACTGGGCCAGCAGCTGCCGGCGCCTCGACCGGGGGGTCTACGCAAGGACAGAAATATATCCCATACTTCATATTTATCAGAATTTTTGCCCTTAAGTAAGGAAGCTGTCATGTCATTTATTGCTACCTGCCGGCATTTTGCCTGTGTGTAAAATAAAGATACCTTTACTGGGGGGATCCAGGTTCAGCAGAGAGGTTACCTTGAGAATCACCTGAAGTGGCAAACTGCTGCTTTAAAAGCCCAGCCTCTGTGCCTGCGTGCTGCTTGCTCCCCAGGCTGACCACACACACCAAATTCACATGGCTATCAACGTGCTTCTTCCTACATGGGAAGGATGAAGGAGCAGACAGAACATCCAAAATTTATAGCCTCCTTCCTGTGCATSACCTTGCACAGTGAGGTTGTCCTCCCTGTTTTTTACCCGCTGCAAGTTCATTTATTTACTTTTGGCATTATTTTAACACAGCTGACCAAGCAGACTTCCAGGTCTCGGTGAAGGATAAAAAAGTCCAACAAAAAATATCTAGGAGCTAGATCCCAAGTGCAAAATGCCCCTCTCACCAGGCTCATGAGGCACCTGACAAGGAGGTAAACCAAAGGTCACAGTTGCTGCCACCATCACCCATGCCTAGGATCCGTACCTGCAAGCTGTCCAGTATCAGCTCTGAGAGGGGATTTATGCAAAAGTAACTAAGAAGTAATAAAACACTAGCAGAAGTAATTATAGGTAAAAGAATCATTCCACTGCTTATGAGACATTCAAACTTTTTTAGAAAAGGATGAAAAGGWCAAAACGGAAGCTGGAATGTGATGTTAAAATAAGGAAGGAACTGGCTAGTCTGAGACTTCTTATTTTCTTAAGTTTAGCAGTATTCTGCAAAATTCATATGACTCGAACATCCTTGCTGGCAACGTCACTGACAGTGCGTGACAGTAGTGTTTTGCTTTCCTGAAGCTGAAAGTTGCCATAAGACATTAATTCCTCTACTAAAATCCCAAGACCCACAAAGCCAGGAAATGTAGCCACTTAACCTCTGGATTCACCACGTAGCTACTTCAACATGTTGGTGTGACTCCATTCCTGCTCTAAAAAAAACAGTAATTCATCAGAAGTCAAGAGCGGACTACTAGATACCTGCAGTTGTTTGCAGCCATCTGTACCTGCCTCCCACTTCACAGGGGATCTCTGGCAGTGTTTAACAGAAACATCAAAGGTAAACATCATTGGAATGTTTTTGGAGGGCAACCTTTGAACAGCAAAAGAAGAAAACAGCTCACTATCTTCACTTACCAACTCCAGAAGATTACAAGGTGCCAGCACATGCTGTAATCATTCTGTATTTTTCTGATTTAAATCACCCAATGAAAAACCTGCAAACAGTCATTAAGCTTTTTATTCCTCATGTTTTTATTGAAACAGAAGACTACTACCCATCCCCATATACCAAGAGGTTATAAATAAAATACACTGAAATAAGTTTCTCAAAGACATGAATGTCTTCAGCTTCTTACCTCCCTAGGAAAAGTCTGACATCAGTTATTTGCTTACCYATTGCATGTGAACCACTACATAATACTAATCAATGCAGCTTACCACTTGCCACACAACACTGCTAAATAATATAATATTATATTAGTAATATTATAAATTATTGAAATTTGGTAGCTTAATTATTGACATTTTATAGCTTAATTATTGGAATTTGATAGCTTATTATAACAAGGAGGTTTTTCTGCAACTTTAAAAGATAGTTTGGAAAAAAAGCCCAAGCTGCCTCTTTTCTGCTGACTGATACCAACAATGCATGGTCCTACAAATGCAATTAACTGGGCTTAAAAAAAAAAAAATCACACTCGCAGTCAGGAAAGGGCGTAAAACAGAAATCCAAGTGGCCTCTTTGTTTGCAGACTGACAGGTTAACAAAAACTTCTGGCCTTAAAATCACAGGAGAGAGTTGAAACTTTGAAGTGATAAGTGAACAATAGGTAATTGCAATTAATCGCTGCAAAGTGCAAAGCCGGCACCGCAGTCCCCGAGGGTGCGAAGAGCGGAGGCAGAATTCAACACCAGCTCCATCCATAGAACACTGAGTCCAAAAGCAAACACATACAAAGCGGCACAGGTGAAGGTCACCAGATAACAGTCTGAATGATTAAACACTGCTAGAGACCCTCCGGGCACCAGCCTCGAAGCACACTTGCCACCATGTGACGGTACAGCTATCCATTTCTTTAACTGGCACCACCAACCTTCCCYGCTGGACCACATCTCTCAGATGTGAGACCGCTCATGCTCTTCAATAAACAGCCATAAAAACATACATAAAGAGTAACTCACGGTGGTGCCGAGCTGACCCCACCACCTCTCAGCAAACCCCATAGACCCCCCCCACCTCCCGAAGGTGCTCTGAAGTACGTAGAAACAGAAACACGTTCTCCTTTTGCCTCCTTCTGCAAGCACCAATGACCACGTGGCGAAACCTCGCGTGTGCTGCCTCTGCTCCCACGCCAGTGCCTTACCTCTCCCTGTCAAAATCCCCTCTCCCAGCAGTTTGGGATGGCAGTGCAGCGGGGTGGCTTTTTAAGCAGATGCTGTAAGGCTGATACACGCACAGGGACTGCAGAACCAAGAGCAGGCAGGCTACTGCTGGCCCAGGAAATCATGGTCCATGAAGTGATTTTTCCTAACATGTTATTTGGGATAATCATTAATTATATTATTTATTACATTATATTTAACAATAGACTTGTGTATTTTTATATATACACACTTATGTATTTATATCTACACACATCCTTACTGTGTTGTAATATTTTAATAAATACATTATTATATAATTTAATAGGTCCTAATAATTAGAACCACAGATGTAGACTCTACATTTGGAAAAATACTATTGGTGTTAGAATCCTTTCCATATTTATATCTTTGTTGTAAATAAAAAGAACAACAAAAACCAAAAAWGGCAGGGTTCTTGGGAAGGGGGTTGTTTGTTCATCTGGAAGAGAGGAAGAAAGGGAATTAAAGTGATTTACTAAATGACAAGTTAAAGCCAAGCCAAAGCGTCTCCTAGGGTGTTTCCCCTATTTGCCCATTTTCCTTCTGTTTCACTGTGGATGAAGCAACTTCATAGTGTGAAAGTGCTGAACTTACAATGTTCTAAAGCTTTAAATTATGAACTCAGTATTGTATCCTAAATAATACAGCACTGCCAAGCTGGAGTGAATATTAAAAAAGCCTTGTCAATAGTTTTCTTGGATTTTTTTTTTTTTATTTACCTACTAGAAAACAAGGTTGAGAATATTTTTTGTTTTAAAAAATGCTTTTTCTTTAGGAACTTAGTCCAATTTCCTTCAAGTTCAGTTAGGGTTATCTAAAATTTTTATAAATTCTTAATTTAAAATGAAGTTTTTCTGAAAATCCTAAACATGCCAGTTTAAGTATTTAGAACATTAGCTGTCTCTCAAAAATGTTCATATTTTGGCTAACTCATTCTGAGCCTTGAATCCTTCATGGCCCAAGTAAAGAAAATGCAGAAGGTGAAGAGTAAAGTCAATTATAGCTAGCAGCTATAAAGAACAGGAGACATCTACTTGACAGCCTCAGATTGACCAAAAAAAGAAAAACACTGCACAAATTTATCCAACAATACACAAACACACATGATATTGCACCCAAAACATTACTTAAAATCCTTATTATTCATGAGATAAGCACTAACAGGTTAGAGAACAGAAAATCTGAAGCTGATTTAATGGGCAGGTAGGCAACATTTTTCTTCTTGTGTAGAAACTAAGGCTTGATTTGCCACCCAGTAGTCATGCTCTGCTCTGAAGACCAAATAATTCATTTCCTCACAGACCCTTCTAGTGCAGTCAGTATTGTATTATCAGCATGTTTCATGTAGGCTCTAGCAGCGCAGATCTAGATGCAGATCTACAGTATATAATTATTTATAATTTATAGAACATATCTTTATATGTATATAAAATATATAAAATTATGTTAATTATTATAGCTGTGCAACTGAAGTAGTTGCAAGCTTAATGTCACCTTCTAACAGCTACATAACATGAAAAGACTTAATGGTGCTACTAACATGGGGAACTTGCATTAGTAGTTAGCATATGGCAAAAGTAATGAATGGAAATTTGTAAGAGCTACACAATAACAGATCATAATCAACAGCAGAGTCCATGATGTAATCTGTAAAGAACTGATTGCATGTACATAACGGAGAGTCATTGCTTGGGCTTTTTTGGGTTTACTGCTGGACACTGGACTCCATTGCGCATTATATGATACCGTTACTCTTGCCACATGCAATAAAGTTCTGCTGAAAGAAATGTGCATGACAAATTCAATATGCAACTGAGTTGYGTGGCTGGGCAAAGCCGAGTGAGCCTGGTCCCCGGGAGAAGTGGGATTAGACACCTGCGGTCAGTTGTGCCCTGTGCCATGAGTGAGTAGCAATAGCAAAACCAAACAATGTACATCTCAGAGAGCCAAAGGTTCCCAAAGATCAAAAGTGGCCAGTGAGACAGACTGGTCACTGGGACAAGCAAATTTTGAGGGGAAGAGTCAACACTGCAGAGCACCCTGGAAGCAAGGAGGATGTTTTCGTCCTCTTTGGCAGTAGAGACATACATGAAATTATGGTAGAGACATAGTCACTGATTTTGGGTGTCCAAGTTAAAACATCTGTGCCTGCTTTTTTCAGACTACTTAACACTATGTGGTTATTTACATATTTAAAACACAACTGTCAACTGCAGTCAAAGTTAYAATGTTAAGAAATTCTATTAATTGGGCTTAATTAAAATTAGTTAGAAATCCTAACCAAGGCACCTACAAACTGAAGAACATAGAATTTAGGACTCCATGTGAACAGGTTAGTTTAAGTGATGTRAAGGTACACAGAAAATCCATGGAGATGGAAATGAAAGTCACTTACCAACAACTGGAGTTTCTTCAATGTATAGAGTCTTATATGCATATTCACAAACTCAGTGTACATATGTAAACAAACTCTTCAGTAAAAAAAACCCTTTGACTCCAGTATTACCGATGGGCAGCACACTCCTTATCCTTCTGTGTCTCCATGGAAAACAAGACTGACTTTAAAATCTCAGTTCCAAAAATTAATTCTTAAAGCACCGTCCTACACATGGTCCGCTGGCTTGAAGCGATTCAGATCGTCTGCTGGACCACACAGGGCTTGTGAGACAAAAGTTACTGTTTGATGATCTCGTGCTGGATGAATGGATACCAAGTCTCAACCATTTCTTGGCAAAAGAGGAGATGAGGGTGAGGAGTAAAGAAGTATCCCCACCAAAATATTGGGTGGGAATTCCTGTAATCAAAAAAGAATTCAAATCTGACTGCAAAATTGTGATCAACAAGGGGTCCTTCCGAGTCATGACAGTACAAAGGCAAATGTAATGCTTGCAAATTCATGTATATTGCAAGGTTCGCCTCAGTATGTGGTCATGTTCACCTAACCATAGACTCCTGTCTTGTGCGGGGCTGATAAAACGTCAAGTGTAAGCAGAGTAAGTAGAGTAAGCAGAGTATGCCCTCCAGTCCTCAGGTGACCTACCTCCGGGTCAGCTGCCAATCATCAAATCTAGGACAATACTTGCAGAGCTTGGCTTCCAGCGCACCATTAGATGAGATGTYTCTTACGCTCAGTGTGACAGCCAAAGGACCAAAGCTACAGAGAGTGAGCTGCAGAAGCTCTATTCCTGCCCAGGAGAACTGCCCTTCTCTAATCGGTCGCTGCTGTAAGAATGAAGAGCCATCCCACGTGCCTGAAAATGGACGACCATTGTCACAAATACCCTGGAAGAGAATCTGAGAGCCACCTAAAGCTGAAATGGCATTACCCTGTACTTGTTTTGGAGCCAGACTATGGCAAATTGAAGGTGATTTCTCAAACCAGTCAAGCTGCAATTTATAAATAAGGACTCTGCAGATAAAACAATGCAAAGTGGGGTCTAGCAGCTAATGCCACTGTCACCATTCTGTTTGACAAACAAAAGCATTTGGCATCCTGTTAGAGTCACAAACAGGTCTTCATCTTCTCTTTCGCTCTGACAATGTACAATAGTTTCACGAAAACACCTGGGATGAGAAAAAATTACTTCAGTGACCCTTCTGCCTCACAGCACAACTACTACCTCTTACAGATGCAGCCTCTGGTTGGAAGGGCTCCTGAAGAGTGCCAGGAAAGGGGATCTTTACGGCAGCAGAAATCCATCCTTTAACTGCTGGAAAGGTTGCTGCAGCATGCACGCATCCGAGGGGATGTAATCCCAGGCCAAGCAGAGCCTTCGCTTCACCTCTGAAGAAACATTTGTGTGCTCCAAAGCTTATCTACTTTTTTTTTTTCCAGCTGCACTTGTAGGTATGACAAAAGCCATTACATAAACTCCACAAATCTCATCTCACTAATACTCTTCGACCACTGCCACTACAACAGTGTTACTCATCCTGCATCCACATCAGTGTGTAACAAAAACCTGGAAGTCAGGAGGCTCTCTGCCTTATCTGAGGAAACGCAACCACCCGAAGCATGCAGTTTGTCAAATAATCTGGTGTTGGCATCAGGATACCAGACCCCAGTAACTCGTGAYAGCGTTCAGCAGGCTGTGTGGGTGCTTGGAAGATAAATCTACTTGCCAGAAAAAACATAGCAGGGTTGTTTAGTACAACCCACCCCTGCACTGTCAACAGGGGATGTTGGAACAGAGTGGCTGGGAAGAACATCAAAACCCACATGTACGAGCTGGGGGTGCCTGTCCTTTCTCCAAACATGAGCAGCGGATGAAGCAATGACTGCCAAAGCTTCTGGGCTGAGAGCAGTATGGCACCGTTCATCATTATAGCCCCCAGATGGGCCAGCRTAGGCTATGGCAAAATATCTACCAAGCTTGAAACAGGATCCTGGAAGAACAAGAAAAATCAGCCTCATTTTTTTTCCTTAGCAATTTACAATGCTCTGACAGCTCTGTGAAGTCCAAGTATGAGATTTCTCCTCAAGAACAACATGAAAAAGTGCCTTATTATGAAAAAGTGCCTTATTTGCCACTAGAAGCAGAAATGGAAAGCCAAAGCTCTTATCTTTTGATCTTCTTGCCAGAAGAGGCAGCTCCCTTTCATGTCATTTGCAGGGCTGGGGAGGTACTAATGCTTCACACTGGGCTAGGTGGGAATTAGGACCTGATCTTTTATGTACATCACTATTAYCCACTGAAGCAAAAAACCAAATATTTTTAAAAAGTCAGAATTGCAATAGCAAGCCTTAATTAGGTTTTGGTGCCTTTAGTTAAGCTTTTCATTTGAGCGTGTGAAAAATGCTTTAACTAAGCCACCTTCCACCTCAGTTTCTCCAGATTATCTTCTTGCTTCTGCAACAAATGCCACAGATGCCAGAGACCGCAGCTTCCTTCAGGACACAGCCATGACTCACACTGAGGGCAGATCCACTCTATGCACTCAGTAAAGCTTGGGTTATGTGAGCAAAAGAAAATTCAGTAGTATCATTACAGACTGAATTAAAATAAATACATACAAAGAGGCTAAATCCTTACAAGGGAACTTTAGTTCTGGCACTTCCTTTCTTTCACTTGCAAAGTTGGTGATCCCCTTTGTCAAAAAAAAAAAAAAAAAAGATTGAAAAATGCCTCTTTTGCATCTTTTATTTTGCACACACACCCAGGAGCAGTGTGGTGCAGTAYGGTCTTCACATCCACAGCGCTGATCTCTGTTACCTGAGATAACAGAACAGCTGATTGCAGTAACAGGTAGTCATTCTCCATGTGAACAGACCAAGAAATCATTTATGATGGATCTCCCAAAGCATGAATGCCAAGACATAACCATGGGCTCTCAGCTAAGGTTTAGAAGACCGTGTAATCTTCAGAAGACAGACTTTTTGCCAGTTTCCTCCAACTTTTAATTATTTCTGTCCCATAGTCTCCAACATTACTCTCCCAGTTGTGTGATTTCAYCTCCCTTGGCTCTTTGTCATCTTCTCCTTACTTGTGCAGTCCCAGTTTGCACTTGCCAAGGCTTCTGGTATATTGGGAGTCTCTGCCAGCAACCTAACTTTCCACCTACTAGCTTACTCTATATCCTACTCCTTACCAAGTTCCAGYCATCTGCCCCGAAGTCTTATCCTCCCTTCACATTTTTCATGTCCCAAATTCATGTACTATCCTACACATCACATAGTCCAGTTTCTTGTGAAACCTGTACCTATGCTCTCCAATCCTCCTCTTCGCTATGTCACTTGACTCTCAGGTTCCTCCCAAAGCCAYCTGGCCCTCTGATCCCTCGCACTTTCTGCCCAAGCAGCAGCAGAGGAACCACTACGAAAGAAGAGAGGAGTGGGTGTCAGATTTGATCCTGAACAAGAGCTTACAGGAAAAGTGCTGAGCCTCTCTGCTCACGCACCTGCTCACTTTGGAGACGTCACATACAGGCAATCCTGCCAGCCACAGCATTTGTGAGCGGACAAGGTACAATCTGGTCAATGCCAGGGAGCATAGATGTTGAGGATTCGTAAGACTAGAAGAGACCTCAAAGAGTAATCTGTTCCACCACACTGCTGCAGAAAGAATTCAACTACATTTATGTTGTTCCTGACTAATATTCAAACAACTTTTAATGATGCTAAAATCCTGAAAATCCCAATTCAATGATCTATTCCATTGCTTCAGTTTCATTAATGCTGAACCCATTATGTATCATCTGGTTGAGCACAGGCATGGAGTACGTTGCTTCACAACAGCTGTGTGACATTTGAAGGTTATCATATCTTGTTCACCCTGCCACTCTTCTTTCATTGGAGCTGAAACAACTCCAGACCTTTCAACCTTCCTTCATAGGTCATATTTTCTAAATCTTTAATTATTTTCATTCCTTTCCTCTGGATTCACTCCAATTCATCCGTATCTTTCTTGAAGTGTGCACCCCAGCTGGATATGGTGTTACAGCTGAGGAGGACTATTGCGTGGAGTGGAGGTATCACTTCTTGCATCTTCCATGCTGGTGTCCTATCTATATATCACAATACAATGTTTGTCTTTATTGCAGCAGCTCCCCATGTAATCTACCATAAACCACAGCTCTTCTAAAGAATTACCACCCAATCTCTTCCTTATACAGTTGATAACTACAGTATCTTTGTCTATTGAATAACGTAATTTTAATTCCATCTCCAGTATATCCACAGTCCCTCTCCAGTTATGTCAACTGTGGATGTGGCAAGCACCACTGAGGTCACTGTTGGAAATACTCTGTAGTACTGGGTGTTGAATAAAGGTGGAATCTCTGATTTTATTTGCTCCAGTTTTCACAGGTGAAATGTGTAAAAACTACAATTTTCTGAAGATGTAAGACAGAAAATTTGGGCAGGCTTTCATGAAGATGGTAAAAATGCAGATCTTTGGTAACAGAACACTGCTTTAACAGGATCTGGAGCCTAAATACAAACCAGAATGACAATACCATGTTTCCAAAAGGTCTTAGGTTTTGGTTTTGGTTTTGTTTTTTTTTTTTTTTTAAACCAGGCAAAACAATTAGTCTAATTCTCAATTAATCATTTGGCTGAATTAAAACAAAAATTAGCCTGAGTCATAAAGACATGTGATGAACTACAGCCCACATGGTTAAAACTTGGCAAAGTTATAAGCAACAGAAAAGAAGTTTTACAATGAGGAAGTCAGTTCAATTTTGTTGGCAGATGGACCCACTCAACCCAACTATACCACATGTGCACCAACAGATACCCACAGATACTGCGGATTCACATGGGTTTCAATCGGTATTTTTCTTTCCCTTCTGAGCCAAACTGTTCCACAGATCACTGTAATTGTACCTTTTTTTTTTTCTGTGCTGAAGAGTTTCAAACGTGGCTTTATTAAAGGTCACAGAGAAAGACACCGTGTTACTTTGAAGAAAATCAACTTTCTTTGAAGAGCAACATGAAAGTCAGTATCTTGTACGGTTCAGTTCACTTTAATTCTTTTCATCACACTCTCTCCACATTTCAACTTAACAATAAACACAATCTCTTACGTGCAGCATCCCCCTGCAGGAGCCTCACCACAAATCACTAGATTGAGCTGCATTATGAAGCTGCCCAAGTCTGACTGCTGACTTTCAAAACATGCTGMGTAATGAAAAAGATGCTCAAGCAGGTCAGCAACGTGCACAGCATTTTGCACACCCAAACACTAAAGTGCGAGGAAAGCTTTTACTTATTTGGATTATTTTCATATAGTTTTTCCTAAGGCAGTAAATGTGAAGAAAATAAAGCTTGCATATGTATTATCACTAAAATGATAAGCTTAACCATTTCAAGGCATCTTTGGGATGTCAAGTATTTGACTTAACTGATTTTACTATATGTGTTGGTTATCACAAATGAAGGTAGCCAACAGAAAAGTCGTAACTACCCTTACTTAGCTACATCACTCTGTCCCATGAATTAAGATAAGCTGAATATGACAGCATTTTCTTAAATGGCCTTGTTAGAGGCATGAAACTTGTATTTCTGTAATTTGGTATACAGTATGCATATACAAAGGAGAAACTGAACTATGTTTAAAAATGTATTGATGTACTTTATACATTTATAGTAGCATCTGAATCATCTTCACTTAATGTGTTGCGCAACTGCAGCACAAGGCATTTACCCAGGATAATACGCAGCAAGATCTTTACATTTTTCTTCCCACCGAACTTAATTAACAAATCACTGTGATTCAGCCCATGTGACACACTGGCTCTTGAACAGTATTAATTAAAAATTATTTGTTACAAGTCAATTTTATTTCCTTGTAAGACTTCATCAGTACAAGTGTAAATGCTGAATGAAAGATAAACACTGTACGCTTCTGACAAAATATATTTTAATTCTTAAGCAAAGAAATCGTGTGATATGCAATGCAGAGAATCAAAAGGAGTGAAAGTCCCGCCAGGAAGTGATGKGAAACAACAAGCGTAAGGTCTACACAACAACTCATTGTTTCCTAAAGACAGAACTCACAGAGTCTCCCTGGAAACAAACACACTTTTTATCCATCACGAATTGATTTAATTAATAGATAAAAAAGTAGAATTTGACCCCTCCAGTGGATGCACTAATGTAATTAAAGTTGACACTGTAACTTTGTTGCCTTCTATCACGTCATTCAAACCCAATGGATTCTACTCGAACGTGCACTTCATACAACTTTATTAAATCTTTATTAATCTTATTTAATCTTTATTAAATCTTATTCAAATACATGGAATCATATATAGGTGTTTAGAGCATCTCAACGTTTACATCACGCTGATGGAAGCTATTATGCAACTACATCGTCCTGAGTCTGTTGACTCTAAAGAAATTGACTGTACTTTTCTAACATGCCAGTAGTAGGCTTATCCATAWTCGCTATTACTTTCTTATTTGGGCCTTTATGGAATAAAGACTGTGCATTGATTTTGTGCGATAAAAAAAAAATATCCCTCCTAACAGAGYCAGCGATTTTCAAATATGAATAATTCAGAATACGAAAAAAAAAATCTTTTTCTTCTCTTGGCTTGTGAGGAATAAAAGTCAACAGAGTCATTTAAGTTTACGCTGAGTATATAAAAATTCTGTTTATGTTAGACTTCATTGTAAAGCAACAACCAAATATATTCATATTCATAAACTCATCATCACATTTCAGTCAACACTTAATATGCCATGTATTTCTTATTTAAAAAGAGCTCACCTGACACAGCTACAGTAGGATTATATTGAAATAACCCTAAGCTACATTACTCACACAGATACATCAATTTTCAGTGACTGAGATACCTGGCAAAACAGTATTCAGAGTGACTAAGAGGCAAAGCAGAAGAAACCCCAAAAGTTATTCTTATTGCTGTAATCAGAGGTGTGAAACTGAAAAGGCTGCTTTTTAGTATCTGCAATTAAAATGAAATATTACTGCCAAAGTAACAGCCCCTTTTAAAAGTAAATATATTTTAAGTTTTCAGGAACTGGATATTAAAAAAAAATATTTTACCTAATGCATTACCAATTCACCACTGCTACTATGTGCATAACCTCACAAGACAACAGACTGAAGAAAGACCTATAAGGAATAAACTTAGGAAAAAAAAGAAAGAAAAAAGTCAATGTCTTAGCACGGAACACAGCAAGATGTTCATACTTTACACCAACTGTGTTTGCTACCAGTGCACTTTTAAAAATTATACAGCGTATAGGAAAAAATAATCATTGTTCATAAGTGTGAAGCAATTATCTCTAAAATTCAGGATTGCCCAAATGGATATTTGAAAAGGGTCCTTAACTTTAGAGCAGGATGCTCTGAGATACATTTTTCTATTGGAGAAAAAAGGCCCAATAACAACCAGCAGCAATCTCTTTGCTACGTGCCATATTTATTAATAAAGATTTCAAGGTAATTCTTGCAATTATCATCAAACTGGGACATAAATAAATATGCAAATCACTTTCATATAAAGTTTTGACACACTGCACAGTGTTAAATTCAAGCTCATTGTTGCAATGAAATATTCAAAACCAAACACAACCTCTAATCTGATAAATTGATAGCAGCCAAGGAAGAGTTGGATTTGTCAATTTGATGAATTCCTGACCTGGATTCAAACCATGTAAAGTAAGTTATATGCAGAACTGCTAACTACTGCCTATATTAAAAAATATCAGTGGCTTTGTTGAAGGAACTCACAACAACATTTATGCTCACTGATTAATGTTTTGATATGGTTAAAAGACTTAATTTTCTATGCAAGGTGCAATTAGAATTATTTTGGTGATGGGAATTTCTTGAGTGTGCTTTGCTAAATACCGAATAAAGGTCAGTTTTGACTCCAATTTATCGGCTTTAATCTGTTAAAATATAGGACCTGCTACATGTTAGTGCTATCGGGTAGCTTAAATAGATCAGACTCTAAGAAAAGAGCTCTCCTCAGACAATTGCTATACACCGTTTGAGGTATGTACAGAAAATCTGTTTGGGAATATAACGAATTATATTATCTATATATCTACCATCGACAGAATATCTGTTATTAGGCCTGTGGTTGCAAATTACTCTCCCCTTCCTCCGTGCCCCCATCCCCCATCCGCCCAGCAGCAGATCACTTTCAGTGCCATTATTGTCAGGCRTATTAAATTTTCAGGATGCACAGTTGTGGTTTCCAGGTCTCTATTTACCCTTTGAACTGTGTTTTTAACTGAGCATTTTTACACTTAAAATGACAGAGCAGAGACATAATATCGTTTTGCATGCTACAACTACAGAGAAGCAGATTTCTAATTGACTCATGTTAATACCAGCAAAATTAATTAAAAAAACCAAACCCTCATTCATTAAGAATCTCTTAATGATATAGAAAAGATTTGTTACACACATTTCCATCTCTGAAATAGACATTTTCTAACTGAAGAGACTGTGCAAGACAATTCCCCATGCAAAATATTATTACCTCCAGCTTACCTGCTCCAGCTCTTAAGGAAAGGGTGAGAAACAGAAACGGTGCACCACTGCCCTTCAACCGTGAAAACCAGCCGATTTCATCGCTCATTAAAACGTGACGGCAGTTAGATGATAAATGGCTTACGGGAGCTTAAACAAAGCGATGCTGCTCTGGAGAAGCATCGTGTCAAACAAAGTCATCTWTCTGACAGCTCCTGCTTTTCAGCAAAGCTGAAAGAAGACAGGACTCTCTGGGAAAACGCTAACAAAGGGAAAATAGAAGGAATTTGAAAGAACCAGCCCAGCCATTGAATTCCCCAGCAGCAATAAAGTRGCACCCTCCGAAAATCACCCGCACGTCTCCTTACACCTTTCATTGAACAAAGGCAGCGGAACATCGGTAGGTAGCTACTTACAGGTGCTATTTTCTTGGCTGTCCTCCCTGTGCATCCGCCTCCACTCCCGTTATACACCGCCACGATCGCTCCTCACTGGCATTAGCAAGCGAAATGCCACATGTAGCAAAAACCGCCTCGGGTGGGCAACACAAAGCGGCAGGGACGCGGGCACACGCCCGCACACCCACGCACACCCTCGCCTCCGGCACAATAGCAGGCGGCCCCGCACGGCAACCGCTCCCGAGGCGCGGCCGGCGCTCAGCCCGGGCGAAGCGCTGCTGCTGCGCGACGCGGCCGGGGCGCAGCGCGACGCGGGGGGCTGCGGGGCTGCGGCGGGGCTCCCTCCCGCGGCGCGGCTCCCTCCGGCTGCGGGCACCGGCACGGCCTGTGCGCGGGGCCGGGGGGGACGGGACGGCGGGGCCCGTCCTACCTGCTCTCCCTCTCCCTGCTGCCAGAGGGTAAGAGCCGGTGGGTGCTCCCGGCGCGGGGTGCCGGTGCCGCCGCCGCCCAGCCCGTTGGCTGCCGCCCCCGCGGCGGCCGCCCCATGGCAGCGCGGCCGCCGCTCGCGGGCGCCCCGCAGCGCCGCGCCCAGCCCCAGCCCCAGCCTCTCCCCAACCCCTGCCTTCGCTCTCCAACTAGCCTTCGGCTCCGTTTGTTGGGAAGGAAGGGGTAAGGCTGGATTTATCCCGATTCAGCGGGATCCCGCTGATGTTTGCACCGCTTAGCGCCCCCGCCGCCCGGTGCGCTCCCCAAACGGGAGAGAGCCGCAGCTCTGGCTGCACCCCGGCCCTGAACCCTGATTTGTTCTCATCTCACAGCAAGACCAARGTCTGAACCCAGCGCCTGGCTAGCGCTACAACCAGACAAATTTTTATCCCCTTCATTTACTAAAATATGGGAGGAACGACAAGAAACAAACCAAAATTCAGCTGCTCCCCACACAGCAGCGCAGAAAACAGCCTCTCCTCTTTCCCACGTCCTTTAATCCGGTATTTGTATCAGCTCTTCTGGGGCCCCACTCTTCCAATTCAGCTATCTGCACATAGATTTTACCAGTGCTTGACACTGGTTTCCTGAGTTTCCCAAGGAGAATGCAGTAAAACCAGATGCTGCACTTAGTTCCATCCAGACTCTGCCACTTTTTGAACCAAAATTGATTATGTGATTCATGATCTTCCACTGCTGAGAAAGAAGATGTGTTTTGCCAGCCACCTCTCCAGATTCAGATGCTCCCCGGACAAAAAGGCCGTACAGCTTTGGATCCTGCCTGCTCCTTAACTTTTTGGCCCAGTCAGAAGTGGTCCTTCCACTATTCTTAAAAGGAACTGGGTGTTACAGAAAAATAACACCCATGCTGGGTCGGACCAAAGAGCCATCTCACACAGTTTTTTGTCTCTGACTGTGCCCAACACCGGACATTTTAAAGGAAGAATGAAAGTTTAGGCAACCATTTACTCATACTCTCCCACTCCTTAGTGATTTGCAGCTCAGTGAATTCCTGAGTCAGAAGTGGTATTTGTGCAAAAAACTAGCTATATGACTCTGGAATAAGTATTAGTTGCTAAAAATCACTTTTTCACCTGCAGTGTTCTAGAGATGACCAGTCATACAAACCAGGAGAGGTGCAGTCYGTTCCCTTTTCAGTCCCCTCATGACCAAAGCCGTAGGGCACAGATAACTCTGAAATGAAGCTCATGCACCAGATCTAGTATTTAGATGGCTGTTAAGTATATTGACTGCTCTCTCTACATTAGCAATTACACATATATATTTATATCCAAAATACATAGATGCAAACCACCTCAATTACCAGAGCTGAATTTTGCAGGACTCCTTTGAAAGATTCAGGGGGTTTGCTGTGTTTTGCTTTGCCGCTATTGCAGCATGCACTTAYACATTTTTAGGCAGTAGAACTGGGCGGTACAGATAGAAAACTGCAGAAGTAGCCACCAGAAAAGAGGTGAATCCAGCCTTTGCCAATTCCTTCAGATCGGTCAAATTGCTCAGTTACCTCAGACGTTTCTTGACAAAGGTCAATCTTTTCACTTTCCTGGAGGAGAAAATAAGCTAAAATTAGAGTTCTTTTTTTCTTAAGAACCGACAATTTCTGGAAATGGATGCATTCACAAACCTCCGTAGCAAAGTGATGGATGGGCTTCAGGAACACGTGGCTTTATTAGCAATTCTTTCACTTTGGGTTTATTAGATGTATCTAGAATTTCTATGGAGAAACCCAAACCTGTTAAGGATGTGCCATGATGGCTAGAAAAGACACGGGTCCACTAGGTGGCACAAATACACCACTTAAAAGCAAGGAGCAAGCCAGGCRCTGCCTGCCTCCTATTCAACGTTTTAGTTATCATTCATGCAAAGCAAATGGGTACAGATAAAGATGGCACACACAGCTATAGTCCAGTAACMCACACATCTGTCTTCAAATAAAGATGTCACCGTGCTCCTTGTCATCAAGCTCAGATGTCACCATGCTCCTTTGGACTTAGAGGCTCAGTGAAAATCTCCCCGAAGAGCAGTATCTGCTCCTCAGACCATGACTTACTCACAGCTGACTAACCACGCTGCAACTCATTTCTGTGTTTGCATTCAAGAAAATACGGCTGTCCTTGTTCAGCAGTATTAAAATCGAGGAGAAGCAGCCATTGACTTTCTCATTTTTCCCACTTTCTTCCATTTGCCATCATGCCATTCTAGCTAGTTTAAGCAAACGGTCTAATTCCTGCACCATCACCTTGAAATGGCAAAGGACACGCCACTGACAAACCTGRTGGAGCAACTCTGCTCAGATGATGCTGAGCTAGCAGCACACACAGGTGGGATAAGCAGCTATCACGTGATAAATTCCAAAACTCACCATCTGCCTGAGCTCTAATGTAGATAAATCTAATATTGAGACAAAACAATGGCAATACAATTATTTTTATACTAATAGTTTTTAAAAAGTCAAAGATCATAACAGATAATAAGGGAGAACTTCACTACAGCTGGATAGGCACTTACCTAATCACACTACTGTTAGGAAAATTTCCCAGTCACAGAAGTGTTGCCCCTCCGGAGATCATCTAGTCCAACCCCCTGCTCAAAGCAGGGTCATCTACAGCAGGCTGTCGAGGACTGTGTCCCATTGGGTTTTGAATACCTCTGTGGATGGGGACTCCACCACCTCTCCAGGCAGCCTGTTCTGCTGTTTGACCACCTTCACGGAAAAAAACCCCAAAACATTTTTCTTATGTTTAAATGGRACTCCTTGTATTTCAATTTGTGCACAGAGTCTTTTGTACCTTCCCTGGATACCACTGAGAAGAAATTGGCTCAGTCTTTTCACTCCCACCCATCAGGTATTTATGTACATGGAGATGTTCCCCTCCAAGCCTTCTCTTCTCAAGGCTGAACACCCCCAGCTTGCTCAGACTCCCCTCATGTGAGAGATGCTCCAATTCCTTAATCATCTTCAGGGCCCTTTGCTGGACTTGCCAGGAATGTCCATGTCCATGTTGCATTGGGACCCTTACGGAAGACACTGTGTTTGAGGAATTCATTATCTTGGGCAAGCTGCATCTGCTCTGCTGGGCGCGAGCAGCCGGTAGGTGGGCAGAGGTAGCCGCTGTGCCGGGAAGTTGCTGGGGTGCCCTGCGCCGGCCTGTGCTGCGCGCTGGTGGATGTGACAGAGGGAACGCTGCAGCTGCCAGAAGAGATATGGTTTTTTTTGCCTTTTGTGGCTAAAACAGTGCTGACAACACACCAGTGTTTCTTCAGCTGTTGCTGAACAGTGCTTGCACAGCATCARGGCTTTCTCTCTCCCCCCATTTATACGGGAGGATGAATGGTAAGACTTTATGTCCAGGAATTAATACTGCTGCAGCTATTATGATCTTTGTGTTGCCCAAGAAGGGTCAGAGGAGGAAATGAAAATTGAATGCCTGTATACATAAAGACTAGGGTACCAAAACTGCACACAACTGGTTTCTTACAATGTTAGCAGAGAGAAAGAGGAAGTATAAAATTCTGTCCCAAAGAATGGTTTAAAACAACCAAAAAGTCTGTGGTCATATGGTTTCATTTAGGAATAATAGCATTGGAATAGGTCAGGCTTGCCACACATGCACCAATTTCTGTATAAAATATTTTAAATTGAAAGATTGAAGCCCTAATCTTAACCTTTTTAAATTAGCATCACATAGGAATCTCAGTGTTTCACAGATTTAGGGTGACAAAAAAAAAAAGAAATTGGTTTTTCCAACTGAACTCTAGAATTGCTTATTTAACTTTAGATTGATTATCTAAATTTTAGGGACATACTGTTAGACCAAAAAAAAAAAGTTAATTCTAAGAATTTCTTAAAAACACATTATGATAAGTTTAATTGAGCAATTTAGGTTTTAATAAATTGATAAAAACTGTCCTTTTATTCTTTCCAGATTCCTCTGCTTCTGACAATACTTTCTTTGTTTTGTAGAGAAACAGCCCCAACGATTATTGCTTCTCCTTTATTATTTTTCTAATGTTATATTTCCCCCATCCTCAACTGCAGATAACAACAGACGACAGACAACTTGAGTATTCGGACTTTTCCCATGATTTAATGTCTGCCCCACTCTGCTTTCAACTCACCCCAGCTGAGGACTAACACAGGTCATGAGGCTTCCATGATCTTTTGATCTCCCAGAAGGTGAGGACAGCACAGAAGCTTCTTGGAGCAGAGTCCAGGAGGGTCATGTTAATATCCCGACTCACATAAGCCTTGTTTCATACATGACGTATATGTAGTCCACAGATTTAAATGTTCCACAAATTTGTGCTCGTTTTATACTTCACGAAATACTTGATTTTAAAGCAAAGTTGTATAAATATTACTTTTCTTTTATTCTAGTTGCTTACAAAAATGTATATAGTACATATAATAATATATGTACTATATACATAATAGTAACAGAAGGTAAAATGACAGCTTTACTATAGTCTGAATATTAGTGAAGTTTTAGTTTTAGAAAGCTGCACAGGCTTTGGTCACCGAAATGATACCAGTTTTATTATACCACCTGTGCTCAACAATCCACTAATTCTTCATAATTGATATTCAAGTAAGAATTACTATTAATTGAAGTGTTATGGATTTAGTTGTAATGTCAAAATATGAATTTTTTGGTAAGATGAAACAGTATTTTCAATAAAATGGAACACTTGCTCTTTTTTTTTTTTAATTCAGATTCCAATTTAAAAGGGCTTATATACAAAATAAGATATTTAAAAGTCACCACTGAAGACATGGAGAGCAGAACATGAGTTCTTGTCTCATTCTTACTGAACTGCTTTATCCTGAATAATTAACGTCAGTTAGCTTCAGTGGAAACTACTGACTTAATTACAAACAGTATTAATACATAAGTAACATTTAGAGACTTCGATCTCCCCATTCCTGTAACTGGCAAATGAGAGACCTAAAAAGTAAAAAGTATGAGATGCACCCACTTTAAATAAAGAATTCCTTCCAATGGCTCAGAAGCCTAATGTGCTACAAGTATTTTCAGGTACTTCTGAATGGGTGTTTGAAGTTGTTTTTAACCAGTAAAAATTAATACATATTAAATAACAAAACTGACAAAATACAATATATGAAAAATAAAATATATCTATATAGCTTGTAACTGCAATTATTTATCTATGAATAGATGAGACGATATTTCCAGTTAACACAATATTCTTTGTAATTTCTAACTGTAACAATCTTAGTGCAAAATAGACAAAATCTAGAAGCCAAAAAAAAAAAAATTTCCCATGTCATTTAATATCTTAGAGATGCTTGTAATGTTAGTTGGTAATCACAGTTTTTTATTCAACATTAGGCAAGCAGAACACTACCTGTTGGCCAGTGCGAGGATGTACAACAATACACCCTCCCACTTCTAGTCCTCTGTGTAACACCTATGAATACACATCATGTCAACCTGAATGGTGTGTAATTATTAGGAAACTGTATGTTCTTGAATAGAAGAATGATTTGATGTACAATTATCTACATAGATGGACTTTAAGAGCATATCATAAGATTGTGATTGCTTATTACATCTTACTTCATAGCTTAAATTTGAAATGCTCCTCTGCTAAATGCACGGGATATTTTAAAAATTAGTTCTCACTGCATTTACCTAATATGTGTGTCACAGCATAAAGGCCTGTGTCACTTCTCCAACAGCTTGAGCTTAACTGTGTGAAGGATTCCAGGTTTTGTTCTGATCTTTTAAAAACAAAATTTGAAAAATATCTCCAGATATGATTAAAAAAATTGAATATAAAATATTTCAGAATTAGTTTTATTATACTTAAAGGATTTCAATACATCTTTAAAAATACCATTTTTCTCTTCACTTTTTATTTAATATTAGGATAATAATTAAAATGCAATTTCACACAAAGATTAAACAGAAGGAGATGAGTAGTTGGTAGATGACAAAAACATTAATAAAGAATAACTGATTTTTTTTTTAATTAAGAAAAGGTACAGTAAACAAAATGCATTCACAAAATAGTTAATCAATACTTTCAAATGCCATGAAGAATGACCTGTAAACAGAAAACACTTGTTAAAAGCCCAAACATAGGAAATTGTCATGAGTATAAAACATACACTGGCTCAGCATTTTTAAGACAATCATGTATGTTATTCTATGTTAGCTCACACTAAGATGAACAAACTTCTGTAACCATATGAGATAAGCAAACAGAAATAAAATAGTAAAATGAAAACAAGAGATTGTCATATCAAGTACTCGTTTCCTTCTTGTAATTTTATGTTTGCAAAATAGTAACAAAACTTAGCCAGCTTTGATACAAAACCTGTCAAACAGCCAGCAAAAACCAGTCACCCCAACCAGCTGGGAAAGCAGAATTTTGCAAAGTTGGTTACTTCACCGGTTCTCAGAAATTTCAAAGGTAATCACTGATTTGAAGAAAACAGAGGTAGAATACAAGTCAGCCTTCATAATTTTCAAAAAAAAGTCCTTGTAACAAGGTAATGCTTCAGTTGCTCAAGTACTGGTTATTCCTTGAAGCTCACGTTTCTGGTGGAGAAAGAAAAAACTTCAAAATAAAGCTATCTATTATATTTTACTAATGAATATTAGCATAAAAAGTAGTAACTAGATTTAGCCTCCTCATATTCTCTTATCTTATTCGTGAATATCAACTATTAGCATATTATCTAAAACTCTACATTCAGTTCATTGACTCATTGCTCAAATGCTTATTAAAGTAAATGTGAGACAAGGAGGAAGGGAATATTTCTTGAGAAGATGAAATCAGATTAGAGAAAAAGACAGTTGTAACACTACAGAACAGTAATTACAGAGTACACTCTACTGTGGTAAGCTCCCAGGAAGGAATAAGTAAGTAGGGTGAAAGA
The DNA here is from genome assembly GCA_030449065.1 of Oceanodroma leucorhoa. Taxonomy (NCBI): domain Eukaryota; kingdom Metazoa; phylum Chordata; class Aves; order Procellariiformes; genus Oceanodroma; species Oceanodroma leucorhoa. Next base: position 14,163,336 of record JASVER010000005.1, read on the forward strand.
TAGTGATAGTACTACTGAGATCATTCTAATGTAATAATCCATTGRTAAGTTTAAAAGGCAAGATAGCAAAAAATTAAACTGCATATGAATTCAGTTGTTAAAACCCACTTTATTTAAAAATACATACTTCATGAAAATGGGATATTTTCTGATAAGATATGGTACAGAGCTGTCATTGTTAAAACCAACACAAATAGTAGGATAAAAATAGTTCRCTACATGGTATTCTTCAAGTATAGCAACTGGACTAGTTTTATCACTCTTGGGATTCACTGTAAAGGAAGGAAGACTAAAGACAATTCTCTACTGATGATACTCATTCTCAGAAACATACTATCTATCATTATCTCAGTCAAAATGTAGATTTGCAATGTAACAGGGTTTGCCTAATGGCTCACCAGCAAAGCAAAAGTCATAACTGCTGTTTCATCCCCACTATCAATATTTCATTTGCTACAGTTTCCTTTTTTTGCTGTGTCCAAAAACTCGCAGAAGAGAAAAATTGCTGACAACATGGATCATGCCATGGTGACCTCAGTTCTCAGGAAACCCATGGTTTTGTTAACAAAAGTAAGCTTAAGAACAAGCCATATGTATTTACCAACAAAAATAAAGTTTAAAATCTTATCAGYTTGGAATTCTGTTTCTTGGAGTTTAGCAGTTAGATAGTTAGATTTATGAGCTGTTATAGAATACTATATAGCTGTTATAACACACATTTCCTAAAAGGATCACAGTTTATCTCTCCCTGTCCTTCCACTCTTCACTGCAATTTATTATGCAGTATAGGACAGACAGGATATAAAGTCAATAATCAGGCCTGTAACACATAACTGACAATCTAAAACAACAATGACCTCTAAAAGAACAAAAATGTCAGTGAAAATGAACCGGTGAGAGGTTGATTTTGATTTCTTTTTTATGGACTCTAGTGACTACGATCTTAGACATTCACAGCATTCAAGCACTAACAATGAAAAATGCATTAGTTATTTTTATGCACTTGTTTTGGAGACAGTTTCGTCTAATGTGTAGGGTTCAAATGCATTTTAGTTGGACTCTCTCCTATGGAGTGTCTTTCCTTCAYTGCTGTACTTGAGAGAATTTCATGGCATTTCTCTTAATATGAACCATTCGTTGTTTGGAGATAACTATTAACAATAATAAATTGGCAATGCATATTTGGATATAATTAATGGTAATAATAAGCAGGTGATATATATGTGGAAGCTGTCAGCTGGTGCAAGACCATTAAAAAAACAGGAATGGGAATCCATTAAATTATATGGTCTTTGGAGAGCACTTTCCATCTATCGTTTCCAATCAATATTTTATAGTAGGAGAGTCAACAAAAGAACTTAGAACCATAGAAAAGTGTGTAAGAATTTCATAGAATTAAAAAAGCATTATTTAGAAACAGTTTAAACCTAACTCTTAAACAGAAACAATCTGCTAAAATCAAATCACTTACTTTTCAGGTGCTGCTTGATCAGTTGTCCTTACAATGGTACGTTCTGGAGAATGTGAGGGAGACCTTAATGTTGAACTGAGAGGAGGTGAAGCACGTAATGATGATGTAGAGAGACCATGTCGACGCATTTCCTGAATTGCACGCTCTCTACCAACAGATAGCAATTTCAGTTACATAACACTTTGGTACTGCAGCATGGTAAAGGAAGAAAACGTAACTTTTTTTCCCRTATTTTTACTTGGTGATTTTCACAACACTTTGCAAGGAGCCTTGTCACTCAACTTTCTTCTTGTTTTCATGAGAAGGGATTTTTGGGTTTTTTTAGATGCAATTTTAGATGCAATCACAAAATTTACGAGGGAATTCAGAAACTGTATAAATTTTTTTCTTTTTTTTAATTAATCAGTTTTCAAGATGAGAATACTAGATTTTGCATGACAATAGGATCGCAATTTTCTATAAAAGTTCCTCACGATTGAAAAAAGTAACAATTTTAAAAGTGAGAAAGGAGAAATGAGAAGAGTCACCTCACTGAAAAAACAGCATCTTACCGTTCAAATCGTTCAGTTGTCAGTTGCCTTTTTAAAACATCACAGTCAGTCTGCAGCTGTGCAACTTTACTTCGAAGTATGGGAACCTCTCTATTACAGCTGCTTCTAAAAAAAATCATGAGAAGCAACAAAGGTTTCTTTGAACACCATCAGCTAGGAGCTTAGATGAATTAGAACAAAAAAAAGAAAAATAGATACTGAACATGTTGTTTCACACAGACCAAATCAAAGACAGAGAGACAGTGAGAACCAACCGAATGCAACAGAATGTTGCTGGAAGAACCTAAGGTGAGAAAGAAGTGAGAAGCTGGCAAGCCTCTTACTACATCCTTAACTACAATACATCATGTTCTTTTTCAGACAAAGGTAAACACAAACATGTCTTATAAAAACAGACAAAACAATTAAATCATTAATTTATTGATTTACTGTCCTCTGTTGCAATGTGAGATGGTCTTTATGTGTACACTTAAAAGAAGAACAAAAGCAGTTACTATACACAAAAAATACAAATATAACAGATATGGCTTCAGTGCATATTGTATCAAGTAGGCTGGAACTATCTGGCTAGCAATGAACACAACTGAATCAAATCTACGTAAAAGCTGTATTAATGCAAGCTCAGACCAGCAAAACCCAGAGTCTGAAAGCTTGTCAACTACACCCTTKGTGTTTGGGCCCAGCTGTTTCAACGGCAAGAAGCAAAATGAAAAGCAGCCTTGAAAATCTTAAGTAACATAATTAAATAAACATCAGCTTGGACGACTCAATGCTTGGTTGCAAAACACCATTAATTGCATTATAAAACAAGCAAAAAAAAAAAATCATTGAGTGTAAAATAAGTTGTCTAAACCAGAATCTAGACAGCTATGTTATTCCATAGAGTCTTCAAAGCCAATATGAGATGGAGTGCTCAAAAGTCACTTCTGGAGAAGCAAAGATGTACTAGTTTATTGCTAAAGCACTGGACTTGAATTTTGAAAAATGAGTTCCACTCCTAGCTCAGCCACAGACTTCCTGTCTGGCACCCGCTGGTCTCTGACTCCCGGAAGATGCAAACTACTCCAGAGATTTGATCCAAAAAGAACCGCAGAATATTTTTTCCTGTGTTCCCTATTCATCAGTAAAATTCCTAGAATGGTATCTTGATCCAGTATGTTGAGAACAGATGCAGAAGACAAGAGGTTCTCGATGATATCTTATTCTAAGTCCTTCAGAGACAGGCATATGCTTTCAGGATGGAGGTAAGAATTCAGGGCCCAATACCATTATTGTAAAATAAAGAAAGAAAGCAAACAGTGTTGTGAGTTCTGAGGTTATTCCATGTCAATGACATTTAAACAAAATTAAGATCATGAAGTAAATCACTCAAAGAATATGAAATATTTTAATTTGGAACCCCGATGCACAGTAATCATTATACAATAAGATTGCATGATGATATATTATTTTTTCACAGGACATTTGGCTCTTTCACAGTAGACACAGATAGCTCTCAACAAGTAGTTTAGCTATTCARTATTCTCTGTTTATTTAATACTTAATCACTGTAGAGCCTCAAGATCTCATTTATTGTACTATCACCCAAATAGCACACTGAGTAACACAACTACTCACTCTTCACAGAGCTCAAAATTACAGTACTAGAGAACTTCACAAGTTAAGCTTAATTTTGAGAATCCTTCTAAAGTCAGAGGTTGTATCAGTACCATTTTATAAATAGAGTGGAAGCACAGGCACAATAAGGCCAAAACTATAAATAATGTTTAAAAATATTGACACACAATTTTTGTCAGTTAGAACTGAAATTTTGCCAAGTCAAATGAATTTTTATATTTCGCAAAACACAAACATAATTGTCACATTCAGTCATAGCTGTGAGCATTTAAAGTTCCTGTTCTTCAGACTGCAACTACTACAAACCGAATAATAGAAAATAAGGTATCTACAACTAGTTCTCACACCTGAACATTTGCCTAGCAACATGCAGAACCTTTGAGATAAACAAAGGAAAACAATTCAATAGAATAGCCACTATTCCTCCCAGAGAACATTTTCCTTCTTCCTGCAGTATCCCATTCTATTAACAATGCAAGTACTGACATTTACAACAAACAAGAAAGGAACCCTACAATGTGTGTGGAAGAAAAATTGTGAAAAAATTACTATGAAGTTACTTAGACAGAGTTTTATAATGTTTGTACACAAAGAAGCTAAATTAAAGTTAAATGAAAACCTCCTTCTTTCCTTTTCTTTTTGTTTAGTTTTTGTAACTTTCACATTTAATTTCATAGTCAGGACATTCCATTAGTTTATGTTCTTTGTATGCAATTAACTTTTTTCCCCCAAGTAAACAAAACTCCGCAATTCTAAAACATGAAGCAACGAGTTGCACGGGGGCAATTAATAGTGTTGTCATCTACAGATTCATTGAGATCGCTGCTACTTGAGGTGGACCATCATCAGTGCTAAATTGTAGTCTTTACATAAATCAAGCAAAAGCGTTTTTCTTGCACATTTGCATCACCAAGTTACAGATAGCTTTTAACTGTTTAGGTGTGCTATATTCTTTATCTCATAAGGAAGCATTATCTGTCCTTTTACCTTCCATACCTTTCCTTTCTCTCCCTACCTCAGTGTTTACTAAGTGGGTGTATCTGTTTTTCTGACATTCTACTTTGACTTTACTCTTCACCACCATCTACATTCAGCTGCTACTCCTCCTTCTTGCTATTTAATGCTGAGATACCACTACAGTCACTGGCTAATGTATCCCCAGGAGAACTATCATGTAATGATGACATGTATCATGGAAACTTCAAATTCCCTGCTCCATATGATGAAGAAAATTTTTTAAATCCCCCACTTCTCTAGTACATTAATTTCATATACACAAAATATCCCTCCCTTAACTTCATTGTTCCAAACAGATTAGTCTTTCTTATATATAAGAGTGTTAAAAAGTTATTTCTACTCGAGGCAGATGCACGGCATAAAAAGTTGCAGTTAGCTATACTGGAAAGTGCTGGCCACATTTAGTGTAGGTGTCAGGTTCAGTTCCATTTATATTTCAAAGGAACAATAAATCATAGAATCATAGAATCATAGAATCATTAAGGTTGGAAAAGACCTCTAAGATCATCGAGTCCAACCATCAACCCAG